>CM062819.1:1416234684-1417434684 GCA_031772625.1 Pinus tabuliformis | reverse complement strand
ATACATAAAATATATATAATAAAGATTACTTATAAAATAAAAAATAATTTGATAAAATAGAATATTATTTCTAATATAAATAAAAATGATTTAAAAAATTATTAATTATTATAATGAATATTTATAATCTAATTTATAAAAATTACAAAACATTTATATATTTAATAAATTTTAATTTAGATAATATATAAAAATTTAAAATTATTATAATGAATATTTATAATCTAATTTTTTAAAAAATACAAAACATTTATATATTAAATAAATTTTAATTTAGATAATATATAAAAATTAAAAAAACATACGAAAAGAAAATAATTTTTGACCAAAAACAATTTTTGTCTTTGTTAAGATTATAATTTTGTCCTTGTTTTTAAGATTATATGCAGAAGAAAATATAATATTACACATATTTTTCTTTTAACTTTCAATGTTGGGATTATGGACATATTTATCTTATATGAGGGGTTTCTTTATATAGACAAGGGAGCCACTGTTGTGGCGGTAGTCCCTGCGGGGCGGTAGTCCCTGCGTGGTTGAGAAAGTTTAAGTAGACCAGATTAGTGCTTGCAGGTGTTTCCAGCCTACATCAACAGCGGGGCCGTAATTAGACAGAAGACCCATGTGTCTCACAAACAGCTCGGTAGGCCTGTACTCTCTGGTGATGACCTTATGACTCATTCCACGTGCTTGTATTCGAGCACGACCAAAGTCACATATCTTTATCGTTTGGTTCTCCGTTCTGAGAATGTTTTGGGCTTCAAATCACGATATAGCACATTGGCAGAGTGCAGATAGTTAAGGGCTCTCAATAGCTGTGAATCATAACAGAATGAATTTGTTAAACCATGCTCAATTCCATCCGATTTTAAGACTTTCAGTTGCAACTCGTTTCTGTGCCGTCCCAATGACTTGAACCGATTAGAAATGCATCCGTCATCATAAATTCAATTTATTACATGTCTCAAGAAATTTTAATAAAAAACAGCTTCAAGATTTCCAAGAAAAACCAGATTCAAGATAACAGCGGTTAGATCAAGTTAATAGCGGCTACAATATTTGCAAGAAAAATAAGTTAACAACAACTAGAGGAATTGCGGGAAAATTTAAACTAAGCTTCACAAATTTCGACCAACGTCTCCCAGATTTCAAGAAATTTCCAAACAACGGCTGGAATGCTTCTTAAAAAAAATCGAAATGAACAGCAGCTATCAAGTTTGAAAATCGAATGAACAATTGTGAAAGAAACATGGCCTACCTAAAGGAATTATGGGTTTCGGAGTGTGACATCACTATGTATGCTGGTACTGTTTTAGTATCCTACACTACTATATATGAACTGTGTTAACATGTTAATTCTATTGGATTCTAAGATATTTACATAGTCTACACTCTAGCAACTAACTAAAAAGGTTGATCCAGAATTCAAGCGGGAAATATCAACATTAAAACGTTAAACGAGTGTATGCATAAACAAAAGCACAGCGATGTCCTTATAGTTAAGAGCAGCCATCACGTTTCGAAGTCAAACGAACAATAGTTAATGGGTTTAAAGGAAAAAATGTTTCAGGGAGCGATATCACTATGCGTGTCCATACTGTTTTAGTGATCTGCACCACTATATATGAAGTGTGTTAATTTGAGAGATTTGGGATTTCCATTAATTATAATTTTTATTCTTCTTTAAATTGCAATTTGGAGAGTAGCGTCGAATTTCATTTATGCAAGTCACGTAAATAACTAAATTTCAAAGTATTTCCAAAAGTTATGATCCGGAGTCCAATAATCAATAGCAATATTTAAAAATATTGACCCAAAATTCAAGTATATAACGGTAAAACGCCAAATGAGTGTATGAATAAATGGTGAACGGCAGCTATCAGGATTCAAAATCAAACGAACAATAGTTAACGTGAAAATCCAACGAACCATAGTTAAGCGGTTTCACGGGAAAAATAGAATAGAATTAATATTGTTGTGTGAGCAATTTGTGTTATTTTTCACCAAAAAGGGAGGTGTTGTTTTCTTTTCAAAATACCCAAAAAGAATATACAATTATGATCGATGTTTATGCAGTGAATCTAGATGGCAATGCTGATAGGCGCAATCCAGGTGGCGATGCCTAAAGAACAATCATGCTTGCCCATTGTGATAATATATTGATTTGAAATGCAGAGTCATGGATGCAGTTAAAATACACTAATATGTATGCAACCAAAGGCAAATACATTGGCAATCCACCTGAACCTGCAACATTACATAAACATGAGGCATCAATCAACGGAAAACTTGTTGGTAAGCATGCAGGGGCTTGCATGAAGCCCACGTGTCCCGTCTAACCGGTGTCGAGTGTAGGTGTTTCTAGCATGCGCAGATCAAAGGGTCATAGGGATGAATGATCACTATGGGGAGCTAACAAACCTTGTCAGATCAGTCAAGTTCCTCGTCAAGCCTACAAGAAGATCGGCGAGCCTAAATGGTGGAAATTCAAGGCCAAGAGTTCAAACTCTCGCCGAACTGTAGCAGAAATATCCAGATTCTTGGGTAAGAATCAGGCTATGATATCACTTACCGCTTGAGGTTGTCTCATGGATGGTACACAGTGAAATACATCCATCCATTTTCTGTCCTCGCAAACTACCCTACACTCGCCTTGGTTAGCCCCTGCTTCCATCCATTTTCTCTTCTCGCACACGACTCTACACTCATCTGGGTTAGACGCTCACAGCTTTCCATAGTTCTATGAGTAGCGCTATGGCGATTCCTAACCACCATGGACTCACTCGGCATGACTGCGTACAAGCTTTCATCTGTCAAGGACCTTCCCGAGGTAAGAGATTGAAAACCGTACAATAGACCACAACACCCAAATACGAAGGGTTAATTCTCTGTAATTTAGCAGCCAAGGGATATTTGATGTATGTTCTTTCTTTCATTTCGTTTCATACCACTGCAACTACGGTTCTGAGTCGTGTTTGTGTGCTAACTCTTCCAAGGCTATAATAGGTTCAACATTCCACAATGTTTCGTCTCTCTGGCTCACTCTGTACCTCTCTGTGCTATAGCTCTTGGCTCGCTCTTGCTTGGAAAAGCGAGGGAATATAATTAGTTTCATAGCCCAGTTTACTTCCATCTGCGTATTCACCAAATGTATCCATAAATAGCAAAATCCCTTAGCTCTAGACATTATGCAAATAGATTGGGAAACACGTATGTCCTTGCTACAAAATTGGATCAAGAACAAATGCATTTACATATGCACCTATCTTTGCTACTAGATATGCTATATGCTGTGACGGTCTCTCATCTGCTACCCTTGTTTCCTCTTCATCAACCTTTGTCTTTTTGCCTACGTAAATACAAACAACTTTTTTTAAGTCTTGAATATTTTTTTCTATGGGAGTTGGCCATTAAGGGAGGTCGGTCAATAGAGTTGGTGTATTACTCGAGTAAGCAGTTGTGTGTGCAGGTAACTGTGGTGTCAGTTGAGAGTTGCTAGCAGGAAGCTGTAATATCGACTAACAAGTGATAACTAATACCAGACACATGATAACTACAGAAAAATATTGACTAGCAGATGGTCATTGGTACAAGAAATAATTGCTGATGCTAAGGCTTGACAGTAAATTTGTTTGGGTGGGAGAGAACTACATTCACTGCATATTTTGTATTACATCCATTTTAAGCTGAATTGCAATTTCATAGAAAATTATAATCTAGTATTCACTACATTCACTGCATATTTTATGGGGTGCATATTTTGCAAGGAAGAATCTATTATTCACTACAAATTTTGTAAGGAAAAAAATTTTGATGCAACTTTCTGTAGCCAACCAGAGTTTAAAGCCAATTTAATTTGTTAAGAATTTTGCACATGAAGTTAGTATTATCTTATCCTCGTAGGCAAAATGACAGAAGTATTTTTTTGGGCAGACATAGCTTTGTTGCTTGGCAACCCGATATTCCCTGTCAAGAGCTTTTATAAATTAACAATTAAGCACTGCACGCCAAAGAGTTTGTCCCCAAATTAGCATCTTACCAGCAGCTCACCTTGTCCCTAAAACCCGTGAGTGTACCCAACCACTGAAAACGTAGAGAAAAACATAGGCAAATATGAAAACGAGAAGCCGAGCTCTCTGTTGGTGCCCAGGTTCAGTATTACCTCTGAGAAATACGAGGTATATGCTCCTTCCCACGAGCAAATGAGAGTTCAGTTCCCAAAAGCCCAAGTTATACAAACATGCCAAGTTACCAGATACTACTCATGCCCTCCCAAGCGCTGGAACTCCTGTTGCCACTGCTTGTGCTGCATGATTTTCTTTCTATTAGAGCTTCTGCAATAACTATGGTATTTCCTGAAACCCCTGAAACTTAGCTTCCTGAAACACCTGAAACATTTGCTAACATGCGCAAGTGGATGAACAATGTGTTTGCTAACCTGAATGAAGATAGAGGGCGGTGGAATGAAGAGATGTCGACTGCTGTAAACAATCGTGTCAGCGAATGATGACAAGTGTAAGAGTGTTGGGTTTATACAACGTCCACATGCCAATTTTGAAACTTAGGATAAATTAAGTGTAAGGGTGCTGGGTTTATACCACGTCCACAAAACTTAGGATAAATTAAGTTGCCCACACTTAAATAACATCGGGACAAGTGATGCGGGCAATAAGAGGGTAAATAGAAAACTTTCGTTAAAATTCTCTTGCAGAGAAAGTGCCCAACATAAACTTTGGTTAAAGAGTAATTAACTGATGCAAATTGACGATCAACGCGTGAATTAATGGTGAGTCAACCACCGATCAAACGCTAAGAGTCCTTGCGCTGCCGTAGGTAGGGACTAATAATATAGATAATGTACATATATAGATCATCTACCTATTTGTTTTCTATATTCTTAATTTTATGCATTGTGTAAATAATCACCTCAATTAATATTATATATTTCTATTAAGAAGTTTCTTAATAAAAGTGAAAGGTGAAGGTTTTAGGATAAGTTTAAAAGTGAAAGGTGAAGGTTTTAGGATAAGTTTAGAAAGAAATGTGAGGTTTTTATATATATATATATATTTTGGTATACATGGAATATTAATTAATGAAGAAATGTGAGGTTTATATATATCTATATATATATTTTGGTGTACATGGAATATTAATTAATGGAGGTGAATTAAAATTATTGATCTGTAAAATTAGAGATTATTTTTAAGTTTCCCATGTAGACTAATTTTATAAAATCTTTAAATTTAATGGGAGTGTCTTATGCGGCTTCACTGGGGGACCAATACCATACATATGTTCATATTGGGGGATATACATTGAGGTAAAAATGACAATATATTGGGGATATTTAGGGGGCAAAGGGTTTTTATATTGGAAGGTGTAAAATGATGCTATAAACCTTTTATGTATTGGGACACTCCACGGGGGCTTCACTCAATGAACCTCACATATCACGTGCATTTGTGGCATAATAAACAATACCCTTAATTTGACTATATATTGGCAAAATAACTCTAAAAATCATATTATTTAAGCCCCTACCAATATGAACCCAATACACCTTTCCAATTTAAAAAACCCCTACTTTCACTAGATATTATAGGTATCCATTTTTCCATTAACATTTTTTATACCTCTTTATATTTTTTTTTATTAATTTTGAGCTCCATTTTTTATAATTGGCAATATAAAAACCCTTTACCCCCTATATACCCCTGAATATATTATGTCATTTTTTCCTCAATATATATCCCCCAATATGAATGCACCCTTTACCCCTATATATCCCCCCCAATATATTATGTCATTTTTTCCTCAGTAAATATCCCCAATATGAGTGCACGTGATATGGTATTTCTCCCCTAGTGAAGCCCCCATGACTATAATAAAATAATGATCAAGCCTTGGTCCAAACAATACCTAACTTGTAGAATTTCTTTGAAGTATAGATTGATTCTAATAGACTTGCTATGTGGGAAATATTAGTGTACTGTCATGGAGGAGTCTAATATCATTCATAGCTATTCCATGGAGTAGTATTGAATTACTTGACATATGACAAGGAACTATATGCCTTGCTTCAAATAGTGAAGAAATGCAAGAATTATATATTAAGTAAGGAAACCATCATCCATACTAATCACCAACTTTTATAATTCTTATAGGCCACACGTAAACTTGGACAAGGCACATTTGCGGGTCTTAAATAATTTTTTTTTCTCTTGAACTATTGATGATTTCCATAACCTTATTCCAAAATTAACTAAAAATGTTTTTGTTATTGAGAAAATTTCAACTAACTATTATGTGCTAAAGTGTAGTTTATATACGAAAGTTATGAGACCAGAATAAGCTAATGATCTAGTTATTCCTTATTGGTCGTTGAACATATTAATACATCATAATTAGAATATGGGGAGTTAGTAACCTACAAGTTCACAAACCTATAAAAAAAACTTATGTAAATTATAAGAGAAATTAAAAATCCTAAAAAATCTATTAAAAACTATATATATATATATATATATATATATATATATAACTTTTTAACTCTCTAGTGATTAGTATGGAAAATATTATATGATTAAAAGTATGAAAAAGATATTAACAAATAATAGAGAAATAAAAATATTGTAGAGAACTATAGAAAATGATAATCTCTCATCACTTAAAACTAAACTTATACCACATTTTATTCAATATGATAATCTTCTCTCATCACTTAAAACTAAACTTATACCACATTTTATTCAATATGTTAATCTTCTTCTATAGTATTCACAGTATGAGAAGATAGTAGGAATAAATTTTCATTGTGGATTGTACTATATGGATTTACATGGTAAATAGTTGAATTCATTGTTTGTTTTTTTTTTGTAGTATATTTTATATGTCACAACAAGATTTTAATTGTATGTTTTATTATTTTTTATTATTAAAAATAAAAAAATGTAATTAGTGTAATATTTTAATTTTGATTTTTATAATATACATGAATACATTTAATAAGATTTAATTAAAACATAAATAAAAGTAATTTTAGGTTTAAAGTACCATCAATATAATTATCAAATAGGTAATCATTCTGAAGATATATTTTGATTTGGTGCATTGGTACATTTAATTATGTTCATAATCATTGAAGTACTATGAGTTCATTATAGTAAACTTAAAGGGATAAGAGAAATAAATAGTAATATTTATTTTTGTCAATTAAGTTTTTTTGACAAACTTTTGTGTATGTTAGTAAATTTTGACAAACTTTTGGAATTAGTTTTATAGGGAATGATACAATGGATCTTATAGAAAGCACATGATGAAAATGTATGATTATTTTCTTGAATTTCATCATACAAATGATTTTTCATCCAATATACGTCCTCTATTTTAGAATAGGGCTTCTAGATTTTCCATACTTTAAAAATCGTCTATTTTGGAATAGGGCTTCTAAAATTTCCATTCTTTAAAAAATAAAAATGTATAGATGGTATAGATTTAATAATTTGAGAATATTCTTCGTCATATACAATATTTATCATATGAAATCAAGGGTTTCCAAATCATTTTTCTGTATCAAAACTTATGTGGGGTGTCTGCCACCTCTAAACCATTTTTCCATTTCAAAACTTCTCTAGTATATTTGGCACACTTCACTCTGTCCTGATATTAAAAATAATTAGCATTACATAAATCAAATAGAATAGAAGTATTTTGATGACTATCGACATTTTTCAACCATTTGATTTATATGGTTGTGTTAGTTTAAGCCATATTGACATTTTGTAGAATTTTTCTTTAAAATTGATCTATAATTATTTTGAATAGATAAAACTTTAAATATCAATCATTAACAATGCAAAATCAATTTGCGAAAAAAGTATTTTTTTGAATGGTTAAATTTATTTTCAAATTAAAACAATAATTTCAACCATCTAAAATTTCCTTTCCATGTAAAGCTTATGCCTAATTTCAATGATAGAAAATACAAACATTTCAAATTCATAGAACATTTGACCTTCTTTATATTTTAGTGGTTACCGTTCACTTTCTCATTTTATTGTACCATGTTGTTTTAATATGATTCCTTCTAAATTTGTTGCGATACCTATGCGATAAACATGTTTAGAATTCAATTCTAAAATTTGGAGAAATGATCAACCATGGTAAAAATATTTTCTTTTTTAGTAATATTTTTTTTAATATTAAGTAACATTAATATTAAAGAATATTATTTAGCTTTAAGGGTTAGTTCAATTAGTTGAGTTTCCATTGCTAAATCATCTCACTAATGAGAGGTCACAATGTCAATTCTCCTCGACGCTCTTGGGGTTAGGATTTGCTAATAAGTCGCCAGTATGTGATCCCATTTGGTGAATCTGCCTGGATATTTCCTCTAAAAAAAAAAAAGAAGAAAGAAAGAAAGAAAGAAAAGAAAAGAAAAATAAAAAGAAAAACAAAACAAAAAAGTAAGAAAGAAAAAGAAAAACAACAAACATAAACAATTATTTGAATTTTTCAAGTCACTCAATGTGAGGAAATTCAAAACCAATTTGTAGAAATTCTCCCATGATATCATAGCCATTGCATGAGCATATCCTCTATATCAAAGTGCATATAATTAGATGAAAAAACATTTGGTTGCAAAAAATTATTAATTAATTAATTAACAATTTATTTTTATTTATATATATATATATATATATATATATATATATATATAATCAAAATGAAAATTTTTGAAGAATCGATAACCCACACTGGTGGGAATACAAATTGTTCACCAAACTACTCAAGCAAAGATCGTTTGAGTAAAAAGAATTAATAGTTAACTCAAAAAAAAATAATGTTTGTTTATTGATTGACAACTATGTATGATATTCATTTTTGTTTATAAATCCTTTGTTTAATGAATAAACAAATATTTTAATTAAATATCCAATTCAAATTAAATATCCAATTTAATATGTATAAGATCTCTATATTTAACCTCAATGGGGGTGGACAATAGAGGTGAAAGAGATCTTTTGGGGGGGGGGGGGGGTGTGTGGCGGGTTGGGGGGATCAGGGCAATGTTGCTTGCCACCCCATCGACTTCCATGGTGATCAAGGTGGGGTGGCGTGTACACCCCTCCCATGCATGATGTGTGTGGAGTAAACACCATTTAATGACACCTTGTGACAAATGTTATTTCGTTTATCCTTTGAAGGGTATGCAGAGGAGAGTAGAGAGTGGTCTTAGCCGGTTGCATGGTTGTTGGCCAAGGTCCCTTGTAACCCAGTTGGCAATTTTTCATTTGCGATGTTGGTTGAATGAGTTGGGGTCTTCTGTGGGATTCTCAGGTTGAGTTGGAACTGGGTGGCACTACTGTATAATCCTTTATCATTGTAACAAATGTGGTTGGGTTCTGCAAACTCTTGGCTCCATTTGGTGGGGGAAGATAACCAATTTGATAGAGACGATGGTTTACAAGAAATTGAATAAGGGTTTCATCACCCTTAGTAAGAATGAGAATTACATGCATATGATAGGGTTTAAGGTCTCACAACATCTCGCATTAGGCTCTGAGATAATCTCAATTGCTTGGCTTATTCAATTCAGATCTAATGTTCATTTATTTTATAATGCTTTCACTATATTTTAGAATTGTCATGGTTATTACTCTAGGGCTTACCTTGTTAGTATATTCATTGGAATTTTGTACTATTAGGCTTTAGTTCTTGTCTTGTTCTGGTTTTCTATTGACACACCTTCCTTGACCTTAGTTCCTCTGGGGTTATGGATTTTAGTAGGGGATGGGGCTCCACCATATCTGATACATTATCTTTTCAGCCTCTTGGTGGTGTACTCCATATCTTAATTAACAAAGTAGTTAAGAAGAACAATTATAATAGAGGGAAGACACTCTTGTGCACATCTAATGGAGATTGAGTGGAGAGATTGTCTGAGTCCGTATCACGAATGCCTCCCTAACAAGTGTCGAGATAGGTCAACAACACGACTCACAATGCCTAGGCAACAAGATCATAGCCGATGGGTGAGGGTAACATGGGAAATCTAGTTGCAGCTAGCCTAACCATTCACGGGTTGAGATTTAGGCCCAGGAGTTCATTGCGGAATTTTAGACCGCAACTTCTCCTGGTACTCAATTTGATATTCGAAGATTGGAGAGGATTGTGCACCAAGAGAGACAATATTTTTTATACTCCATGCCTATTGGAAAAGTCTCTCATTGTCTCTCGAACCTAGGCAATACTAGGGGGTGGAGATCATAGTACATCCATTTGGTCACTTTACATTGGCAATTAAAAATGATGTTGGGGAAAGTTCTTAAGGAGAAACATGATGACTACAACGTGATTATTTCATTCCTCAATGATTTGCAGAGGAACCAATGGAGGATGTAGGAAAATATGGCTTGATTGGAGGCATGCCCGACTTGTCTAGATGCCCATTTGGAACATAAGGGGAGGCACATTTAGTGTGAATTTCCAAAGCCTCCTTTCTAGTTCTACAAACCCTGCGTTAGTCACTTCTTCAGATTCCTGATGCTTAGAGGTTGTGTGGAGATTTTGGTGGTTTTTTAGTTTCTGGGTACTATCTTTTTTTGACTTTATCTATTTTTTTTTGCTAATGTAAAAATTTTGGTGAATCAACTACCAGCCAATAAATCCAATAGGGGTGAGGTTGATAGAATTTTGAAAAACTGTAGATAACAGCGTAACTTCTTATACATAATGAAAAATCTTTGACATAAAAAAAATATCTATATTTAAGAAATAAGATAATATTTTCATGTTGTTAAAAGAATTATATATATATATATATATATATATATATATATATATATATATATATATATATATATATATATATATATCTATATATATATATTCTAAATGTTTTATAGATTTTTTAAAAATAATAAAAATAATTGTTTTGATGCTTATCATAAAGTGATATCAATAGAAAATTTAATTAATTTAATTTATATGGCTGCCATATAACCTAAAATTATATAATAAAATTCCAAAATAAAATACCAAAACATTTATTTGATAGTTAAACAACTTGTGACCTATGTGAGATTGTTTCTCCTATATCGAAATACCTATTTCTTTATATGTCTCCTACATTGAAATATCTCTGGACTCTTTCAGAATTGTGGGAGTAACGAGCTGATTAATGGTCGCCCCCATTGTCCTCTAGGAGGCATTTGCGAAAAGAATATCTATGAGGTCCAGGTTGAGGCAACCGAGATTCACACCAAAGCGTATGTTGCCTCGGGCGATCATACATGAGCAACAAGAGATAATGTTGAGTGAAACATGGGCAACGCCCATCAAAGCAATTGCTATGGTGCAACTCATAAGATATATAAAAGTAATTGAGCAAATGGGAGTAGGTAGATGGCCTGATGTTATCTTCAATGAATTCCTGAGTGAGAGAAAGAAAACATGGAGGAAACAAAAATACACATGAATGCAAAAATGGGATATCTACCTCAATGGCTGTCCCATAAATAGAAAGGAGCTAAAGAATTTTGTTATGGAGAAGTTTCGTAAACGGGTATGGGGAAAAGAGTTGGGTAGAAATAAGAAGTACTACATTAAGGAATTCAAACCTACGTGTGATCTACAATAAAAAGAGTTCATTGGAGCTAGAATTCCATGGAGGGAAAAGGTTCTTATTGGTTAATTAAGAACCAACTCACATCAACTTCAGTGTGAAACATGACAGTGGAAAAGGCCTAGAGAAGCTTGGGAAGAATGAGTGTGTACATTTTGCATGTCTGGGGCAGTGGAATCAGAAAAAAATTCATTTTGGAATGTGATGCATTCAAAGACATCAGAGAATGTTATGGGAATATGTGAGCATCGGTTTCTTGGCTTTGTCTTTTTAGCGATTGGATTGTTGGAAGATTGGTCCTGCTCATCATCAATTTGAATAAGAAGAGGATTGAATTGCAAAAGGAAAAAATAAGAGAAATAATGTCCCCATAGATTGTTTTTAGTCTCGTGGACATTAAACTATCATTTCATTTCATTACAGATGTCCTAGAGGTCTGAGGGTGTCCCTAGTCAGGTAGGAGCATGTTTGAGAATAAGAAAGAGTCAAGTGTGCACGAGCTTCTCGACCAATTACTTTGTGTTGTTCTGAAAGCCAAGAGAGTGGATCTTAGTGCTGGCAGCTAGAGTTGGAATTCCAAAATAGACCCATTGGTTAAATTTTGATGGTTTTCACACCTCCAGGGTCAATTTTCATAGTTTCAAGAAAAGATATTTGACAATTTAACTATTTTTTAAATTGTATTTGATGATCCATTCACCCCATGACAAAAAATTTGGCTGTCAAATTCCATCTTGCTAGCGAACTTCCTCTGCCATTGTAGGCTCGTCGTCGATGTTGAATATCCCATCATCTAGAGGTTGCAGACCATGTCGCACAAGTTCATACATTAATAATAGGTGGGGGGTTTCCTAAATTAATATTAGGTATCATTCTAGGTCTATGTTTTCAGGTAGGGAAGCAAGGAATATGGAGTAGGGAGGGTAGGTTGTTGGTGCTCCCTACCGAAGTAGAGTAGTAGAAGAGCATTCTTTGTTAATTTTAAGGGGGACCTAGATTGTTGCGTTCCATCATTGCTCTAAACTCTTGTCCTAATATGTTCACTTGCACCTCTTACAATCTTGCCACATTCATTATGCCAACATGTCAATAAACCATTAATGTTATCCATTAGTTTTAAACCTAGTGGTAGTGAAATGCAAGGGCTTGGGGCTAGGTCCCATTACAGGCTTAAGACTGTTACAAAATTTCAAAGTTTCCATACCATATGATGTAACTCATTTCAAATAATATAATATAATTAAAATCTTGACAATGAAATTTGATTTCATGGGAATAAGAGAATTGCTATAAACCAATGAAAGGGAATTAGGGGCTTAGGTATGACAATTTAAATATTTAACTTAGTTTTGTTGATCTTTTTCCTGATTTTATGGAAATGTGACCATGTCTGAGACATGGTTGACAACTCTCATATGGAAAGCATGGCTTCACATTTGAGTCATCCCTTCACATTGGATTATTATTTTTTTTTAATTTTTTCCAGGGAATTGTTGGTAATGGTTTCTTAATTTCATTTTTCTTAGTGAATGTTATAGTACACAATTTTGAAGTTTTCTATGTAAGTTTTTTAGATATATAGTTAATTTTTTGGATTTTAATGTTAAAATTATATTTTTACTACGAGAACTTGTATATATAAGTATTGGAATATATGAAGTATTAACAATTTGTAATAGGCATATACGATATTTTAGAAATATTAATTACCCACAAATATATGCATGTTAAAGATTGTTCTTAATAGAATAGAGGTTATCCTTAAGTTGCTGGCCTATACTAATATTGTAGAAGTTTTAAAGTTTTGGGGTATAGCTCAATATCTTTTTTTGGTACTTTGGTAATGTGTCCTTGACTTGTGAGACTAGCATATGGTCTAAGAAACCGTGACCTAAGATCATCTAAGCTATCAAAATTATCTCCTCCTCCAAATCTTCATAATCTGCCCAATATTCTCATAATACTCCACAAAAATAAATAGTATTAGGCACAAATATCCATTTATTCATAAACCTTCCTAATGAATATATTAAAGTTAAAAATAAATTATAGTTTAATTTAGAGGCATGGGAGTTAATTTATGTCTAATTTAGAGGCCCATCATATCCCCCTGCTGAAAGTGTTGCTCATCCTTTGAGCAACTTAGTGACCTCATTGTGCCTCATCCATGGCACTGGTGGCCTGTCTCTTGTGCTTTAAGAATCTTGGCTATAAGTTCTACAAGGACAAGCCCAAAAACATATTTGTGCAAAGAAAAATCATTGTTTCCTGAGACCATTAGCTTTCCGTCTTCCCCTTATTCAAGATGGGTTCTTGAATATCTTTCAGTTTGGCAAGGTCTTCCACACCCTTATCAACCTTCTGCTACCTTGTTCCACCATTTGTACACCTATAACACCTTCAAAATGCATTTAGATGAGAACTAGGACATCCTATAGTAATTCATGTCAAAACTACAGGAAACCTATAGGAAACCCTGTTAAAACTACAAGAAACTAGTTTCGAGCATAAATGATAGTCTGAGGTTAGGGCAGGCCCTCAACTTGACTCCCATGCCTTTCTCTCATTTCTATAACATCCTTTAGGCCTTGGACAAAAGCTAGAAATAGATTAGAGACCTCTTGGAAAGCCTCTTTTCATCATCGCAGTTTGAGTTCTGTTTTGATGGTGGATGCCTCATTTCCTTTTGTTGCCTTCTTCTTCTCTCTTGTAGCCTAGATGATTGCCTAATGGCCTTGGAGTTCTTTGTTTTGATTAGGTCTCTCTTAGGCATTGTCATTTTGGGTTTCAGCACAAACTTTTTCTTTCTTCCTTCTTGTAGCAGCATTTTGCCTTCCTGTAGTAGTCATTCCTTCTTCCTTCAAAGTCTTCTAACTGTATGGGAGTGATGATAAATGATGTAGGTTTTTGAAAATGGAGAGGATGCTTTGTTTTCTTTTTCAAGAAATTTTTAGGGTGAGATATGACTTGTTCTTGAAATTATGAAATGGAATGGATGAATCATGGATAGATAATGAATATGAAGTGGATGGAGTGCTTGGAGTGCTGTGGTGACTTGGCCTTTGCAAAAAAATTCTTCTTTTAACTACTGATCTTATTCCTTGAAATCATCACCCTTCGTAATTTGACTTTTCACATTGCATGAGTGGAGTGAGTTGCAATTATCTAGTTGAAGGCGGCTGAAACTGTTGACCCATCCTTAGCCCATAAAACCTCATCTCTCATGCATTGACAACAAATTACCAACTATAATATGCTCAAGAGAAGAGGTCAAGAATATTGCATACCTGTACCTACCTGCTGGTTGTTTGAGAGACCTGCATGCTGCTATTGAGTTGATGTTGATGTGTAGGTGTTGGACGGTGATGATGATGATACTAATGCTACTGCTAAGCTCTGGGGGAGCTTCTTTGACCTATTGTGAAAGTTTGGTGGTTGAAGGTCTTTTTAACACGACGGGGATGTTGCGATTGCGACATCAGAAGCCTAAGAGGAGTATTAACTAGAATTCATAAAAACCTTGCATTCGAAACTTATCACTTTTCACAATCAGTGGAGAACTGGCAATAGTCATAAAGTGGGACTTGTGTTTTCCTGCAAGTTGCGATTGTGATTTGTGATCCATCACATTGCAACCTGGTACCTGCTGGCGCTGATTCTGACTTGTTTGCGATATGTGATGTGTAATCGCATCGTAACCCTGTACCTGTCGAGGGATGATTTGTAACACCTTTCCACCTATGACTTGCAATATAGGGGGCTGAGACTACTGACCCATCCTTAGCTCATAAAACCTCATCTCTCATGCATTGACAACAAATTTCCAACTATAATATGCTTAAGAGAAGAGGTCAAGAATATTGCATACCTGTACCTACCTGCTGGTTGTTTGAGAGACTTGCATGTTGCTGTTGAGTTGATGTTGATGTGTAGGTGTTGGATGGTGATGCTGATGATCTTGATGCTGCTGCTAAGCTCTGGAGGAGCTTCTTTGACTGATTGTGAAAGTTTGGCCACTGAAGGTCTTGTTAACACGACGGGGATGTTGTGATTGCAACATTAGCAGACCCGACGGGAGTATTAACTAGAATTCATAAAAGCCTCGCATTCGGAACTTATCGCTTTTCACAATCGGTGGAGAACTAGCGATAGTCATAAAGCGAGACTTGTGTTTTCCTACAAGTTGCGATTGTGATCTGCGATCCATCACATCGCAACCTGGTACTTGCTGGGGCTGATTCTGACCTGTTTACGATATGCGATGTACGATCGCATTGTAACCCTGTACCTGCTGGGGGCCGATTTGTAACACCTTTGACTTGCGATTTACTGGGCCCAATGGAAGCTTGCCACTTGGTGCCTCCCCATTCGTTGAAGGCCTTGCCACATCATCCAATATTGCCATGTGGACAAGTCAAAATTGAACTTTGACTTGCTCTAACTTCTACATACGAGCTCGGATTTGAGTGCCATTCACACCGTTGGATTCATAATGATGAGCTCTTCGATTTGAAGAGAAATGTACCTACAACCATATTGATGCAAATTGTTTGACAAAATACATCATTGAAAAACTTAAACAAACTCAAAAATCTTAGGGGAAAAAATTGAGATATTCTAAGGGGGTATCCTACAACCACAAGTGAATATAGAGGGGAATATGAGTTCATTATAAGGAAAAAAAGAACTTAAGGGAATAAGGGAAATAAATAATAATATTCTAATTTTGTCCACTTTACCTTAAGTTTTTTAACCTTTACCTATGTTACTAAATTTTGACAAACTTTTGGAATTAGATTTATAGGTATACATGGGTTCCACATGATGCGAATGTATGAATTTCATCATACAAATGAATTTTCATCCATATTTATGTCAATATGCATGGTCTATTTTGGAATAGGGATTCTCAAATTTCCATTCTTTAAAAAATAAAAATGTATAAATGGTCTAGATTTAATAATTTGAGAATATTCTTCATCACATATACAATTTGTGGGATGAAATCAAGAGTTTCCAAATGGTTTTTCTGTTTCAAAACTTATGCACGATGTCTGCCACCTCTAAACCATTTTTCTACTTCAAAATTTCTCTGATGTATTTGCTACCTTCACTCTATTATGACGTTAAAAATAATTAGCATTACATACATCAAATGTCACATAAGTGTTTTGATGACTATCGAAGTTTGTCAACCCTTTTATTTATATGGTTGTGCTAGTTTAATGCATATTGACCTTTTGTAGAATTTTTCTATGAAATCGATCTATAATTATTTTGGATTGATGAAATTACAAATATCAATCATTAACATTGCAAAATCAATTTACGAGAAGGGTATTTTTTGGGTTGTTAAATCTATTTTTACATTAAAAACAATGATAGAAACAATCCAAAATTTCATTTTCAGTGTAAATTTTATGCCTAATTTCAATGATGGCAATTAAAAAGAATTCAAATTCATAGAACATTTGACCTTCTTTATATTTTAGTGGTTATCGTCCACTTTCTCATTCTATTGGACCATGTTGTTTTAGTGCAATTACTTCTAAATTTATTATGATACCTATGCAATAACCATATTCAAAATTCAATTATGAACTTTGGAGAAATGATCAACCATTATAAATAGGGGGAAATCTATTGTTCCTAGAAGAAAATATCCCCTTTTTGTTGTTTTTTATTTAAGAGGAAAAAACGTTGATTCTATTAACAAAAATAAAACGAGTACATGTGTAGGATATTCATATAAATTGCAGAAATTGGTCTAGTATATAAGGATAGCCATTTATGCCAAGACTAATAATCAATGATTTTCTTAAACAAACATACATTCATATCTCCATTTTCTAATATAAATTTTCTGAAAATGTCTATCACTAAACTTTCATAAGATAGAAATATATGTTCACTGGAATAATACAGATACCACAATAAAGTAGAAAGGAAAGTTGTTGTGTGCAAAAATTTGTCACGGTAGGCTGAGAAGACCCTCATCCCGTGTAGTGTTGTCCACCATGAGTCTGAAGTCCATGTATCCATAGGGATCTCAAGTTCCATCCTTAGACAATTTGTCCGCCTCCCTATTAGATTCTCTGTATATATGAGTGATAGCTTATGTAGTGAGAGATCCCAAGATGTGATTTATCCTCTTTATCCAACTCGATCGTGAGGGTGGATCAAACTCTAATTGTCCCCTAATTCCATCAATAAGAGATTTGGAATCCCCATAGATATGTAGGTCGTTTAGTTTCTTTTGTTGTGTAAACCAGAGTAGCCCCCATAATGTGTTTACCTCAAATCTTGTGTTGGTGCCTATGCCTCTATTCCAATGTAGATAATATTGCTTTCTTTTGTCTATCTAAAGTACTGCTCCATATCCACATATGCCCAGCTGTGTAGCTCCATAAAAAAATCTAGCTAGGAGATTGATCAATGTAGGGCTCAATCTATGGGAAAGATCAACAGTGTGAATAGCCTTCTGAGTGATAGCTTTAATCCATGTAAATACCTTATGAACAATCTAGCTAATGTTGTATTGTTTTTCTTCAAACATTTGATGGTTGCGTGCCCTCCAAATTTCCCAGATGATGTAGAGGGGAAACTCATAATTTTTTTTAATAGTGTGCTAATTCATTATGTAGTCTTCAAGGTTGTTTGTCCTCCTGTATGGGATATGTAGTGCAATAGATATGCATTCCCATATTATATTGGTAATTGTACATGAAAATAAAATGTGAGTGACAGATTCCAACGCTACCTTGCAGAATATACAGTGACCTGGACATGAGTGCCCTCTTTTCATTAGATTATCCCATGTTAGTATCTAACTTTTCCATGACAACCATGCGAATAGAATGGTTTAGATGGGAGCCAACCATTTCCAGATTTTGGCGAACCATGTTACATTGGAGGAAAAAACAATTGTTTGAGAAATTGCATTTTAGAGAAAATAATTTATTTCTTATAAAATTTCCTTTTGAATGTTGAGTAACATTAACACTAGAGAGTATTATTAATAAAAATGGATTTTAAATTTATAAAAAATACAATTATTTGAATTTTTCAAATTACTCAATGTGAGAAAATTTAAAACCAATTTGTAGAAATTTTCCCATGATCTCATAGGAACCATATCAAAGTGCATATAATTATATGAAAAAACACTTGCAAAAAAATATTAGTTTAGTTGTTTTTTTAATAGAAATGAGAATTTTTGAAGAATTGATAACCAACACACGTGGGGAAACAAATTGTTCACCAAACCACTCAAACTAAGATGCTTTGAGTACAAAGAATTAATAGTTAATTCCAAAATACTAATATTTGTTTATTTATGGACATTTATGTATGTTATTCATTTTTTGTTTATAAATCCTTTGTGTAATGGGTAAACAAATATTTTAATGGAACGAATATATATATATATATATATATATATATATATATATATATATATATATATATATATATATATATATATATATATATATATATATATATATATATAGATATATAGATATATATCTATCTATCTATCTATCTATCTATATATATATATATATATATAGGGGGTAGAAGGAAAGAGATGAAGATGGAGGGGAATTCTGGTGTTTTCCGTAAGGGTTTAGGGTAAAACCCTAGGGTTTTTACTACAGATTACTGCAGACATATGGAGCAAAGTACCCGTATACCATCGGTATTGATCGTCGTTTCTGTTTCACCTTGTCCATCGCTTTCGGCTGTCGGATTCTGGCTTGGAACATGGGGGATACAATGGAAGTAGAAGAGCTCGATTATTCCGAGGATCCCTATCCAGATTGTGTCATCTTTGGGAATCCTAGCTTCACCTCACCGAAATCTGGCCCTAATTTTTTGTTCGAAACTGCTCCGCCTATTTCGTCGCCCGTGGTCTCATCTTCTAGGCACTATTCTGCACCTTCTCACATCAGGTCGCTCTCGATAGATTCCCCTGCCTTGGATTTCCCTCCTTTATCACCTGGTACCCTGCACATTTTGACTGCAAATACACCCCCATCACCCTCTTTCGATCCTCATCTGTCCATTTCAGCATTTTTCACCGCGCCGCCTGCAGACATCCATACCTCTGCGACTCCAAATCCTCCCTCATCTAGTCACTCGCCGTCAAGCTGTTTCGAAACCCCTGTGGTCAAGGTAAAGTTCGCTAAATTTTTTCCTTTGGAGGGATCCCCTGATCCATTGGTGGAACACCCATCTACACCTCATTCGGGCAAGAGAAAGACCAAGTGCGTGAAGGCAACCTCCAAGGACATCACCATCTGATTCAGTGAGACCTCTGCAATTGGGGAGGTAGAATACATGGCTAGTACGGTGCTTGTTGGGCATGTCCGCGGTAGAGTGTACTCAGTGTCAAGGAGAGATGGGGTGGATTGTTGAAGGAATTGCCTGAGGTATATATCCTTCCCAGGGGGTGGTTTCCTCTTCACTTTGCAAAGGAAAACTATACGGATTTGGTTCTCACTAGGTATTGGCATATCGAGATGGCTGCAGTCCTTCTTAAGTGATGGAGTCCCTTGTTCAACCTTGAGAGAGAGAAAATTGGGGCTGGACCCCTCTGGGAACACTTGCCGGGGCTTCCATTACAGTACTGGTGTGAGGAAGTCTTCATCAGAATTGGTAATGCTCTCGGTATCTATCTGGATCATGATCGAACATTTGTGGAATCAAAGAATAGAACCCTCGCTCGTATTCTGGTCCATTTGGACACACGTGAGGGTTTGGAGGAGAAGATTACATTACAATGGGGGAAGTTCATCAGGGTCCAGATCTTGGACTATGAAGGGGTTCTGTTCTATTGCCGGCGATGCCACAAGGTGGGACATATCTTCAAAGATTTCCCTCTTATCAAAAAATCAGAGGACACCCCAAAAGCATCACCTGCACGATCCAGGATTGACTCGCTAGCTATTTTGTGCTCTCCTGCACCAGGTCCTACTCCTTCGGCAAGCACTACCCTACATAAGGCGGTGGATGTTGTGCACAGATTGATCTCGCCACCGCTCACCAGGTCTCGAGTAGCTGCTGAAGCTGCAAAAGCTTCGGGTACTCCTCTGACCTCTTTTACCTCATCTATTGCTTATTGTTCATCTGTTGTTGCATCTTCCATATACACATCTATGGCACATTGCACTATGTCGTCTCAACCCTTAATGGCCACTACTGCCCCCTCTTTGCATTCGCTCACTACATCCTCCACCTCTCCATTATCCTCCAGGGTTTCACCATCTCATCACTATTATCTTCGTTCCCGAACCCTAGCTAGTGGTACCCCAGTTCGACATGCTGGACTGGGTCTTACTCTACCTAGTTCAGTTCCTTTGACATCTTGGGGGAGGAAATCTAATCTCTCCAAAGCCATCAAGCGTTTTGGGGCTGAAGTAGCCTCTGGTCATCAATCCACTCTCGATGGGGTTCTTAGAGCTTTGAACACCCCGAGTGGAGTTCCCCCATGAAGTGTCTCTCTTTTAACTACAGAGGCATTGCTAGTGCCTCTAAGAAACTAGCCCTGCGGAGACTCTTTGAGGTTGATCCTATCGATATCATCTTGCTTCAAGAAACCCTAGGTACAGCTGATCACGTTAGCAGCTCTCTGCAATCTCTTTTCCCGGGTTGGACCTTTTTGGTAATGGATGTTGTGGGGAGATCTGGAGGACTTGCCATTGGTTACAACCATTGCACCATCAGGGTTTCAACATCATGGGGAGGCCACAGATTCATGGGCATAGATTTATTCTCGGTTAAGCTTGGAACCAACCTTCAGGTTATCAATATTTATGGACCTTGTCAATAGGGGGAGAATTTCTGGCAGCATATACTAAACCTCTCGATATTTTCTTCTGATCACATCATCATAGGAGAAGATCTAAATTTTTCCTTGGGTTTCTGTGAATCTTGGGGGTCTATGGCACAAGTGGATTCAATCTCGGGGTTTATGACAAACCTCCTGGAGCAGTACAATTTTGTGGATGTCCCCATGAATAAACCCCTTCCTACTTGGAGGAATAGAAGGGTGGGTGAAGCTGCACTCGCGCGAAGACTAGACAAATTTCTAATGAAAGGCCCCCTCTTACAACATCTGCATCACTACAACAATGGGTTGGTTCAGGGGGAATTTCGGATCATTCCCCAATCTATCTGGAGGTTTTGAGCCCTCATCCTAAACCAAAAGCCCCCTTTAAATTCAACCATGTTTGGTTACAGGACCCTACCTACATTAGCTTGGTTACAGACTTCTGGGCTACCAACCTGATTAATAGATTTGATTCCTTGGCTAAAGGGTTCTGTAATAATCTGTCCAAGCTCAAGCATCTTTCTATTAATTGGGCTAGAGAGAAGTATCTAAGGGAGAAGTCACTACTAGCCCACATTGAATCTGAGCTGAGTTATTTGCTCGATAAGAGAAGCTTGGGGTTTATTTAAACTGAAGACAAGTCACACCTGATTGAGCTAGAGAACCAGAAGGCTCAAATTCTGAAGGCGAGAGAGGAATCCCTGAGATTAAGGAGTAGGGCCCTATGGTTGAAAGCTGGGGATGACAACACTAGATTCTTTCAAAATTATGCTAAAGGAAGAAAGGTATCAAACACCATCTGGAATCTTCCACTACTCGAGGGAGGAGTTGCTGACTCTTTCAATAAACTCTCCCATCTTGGCTCTACACATTTCAAGAATCTATATAAAATCCCTCCTGGTTCAAATCTTGCTGACATCATAAATGTGGCTGGACATTTCCCTAGATTTGTTAATGAGGACAAGGCAGAGGAGCTATATGCACCGGTGACTACTGGTGAACTTGAAAGCACGTTAAAATGGATCAAGAAGGAAAAAAGCCCAGGCCCGGATAGCTGGGCCATAGAATTTTATCTTGCATTTTACGATCTTCTGGGATAGGATCTGTTGAAAGTTGTGGAAGAATGCAGATTATCCGGATCATTGTACAATGCCATCAATTCAACTTTCATTGCTCTCATTCCAAAATCTGATACTACTTCCTCTTTCGATGATTATAGGCCTATATCTTTGTGAAACTGTTTATACAAAATTATTTCCAAGATCATTGCCAACAGACTCCGGCCTGTTCTCTCTCGTCATATTGCCCCTCAGCAATTTTCCTTTCTTGAACATCGACAGATTCATGAAGCCATTGGATCGACACAAGAAGCAATTCATTCTATCTGGACTAGACATCATAAGGGAATTATTCTCAAGATAGATCTGGCAAAAGCCTTTGATCGTGTCAGCTGACTTTACATTAAGATGCTCCTTATCCATTTGGGCTTCCCTCATCACTTCATCACTTGGATTATGGCCTGCATTACATCCCCTACCTTTAGTGTCCTCATTAATGGCTCTTCTTCTCATTTATTCCATTCAGAAAGGGGGCTTAGAAAAGGCCACCCACTCTCTCCCCTCCTTTTTTTGATTGTCATGGATGGACTTAGTCGCTTGATTGCATCGGCTAAGCGGGATGGAGATCTCTGTGGTCTCAAGATATCAGATAATTATTTTCTCTCTCACCTCTTATTTGTGGATGATGTTCTCATCTTCCTTGATGGTAGTATTCGAGACTCTCATACCTTCTCCAAAATCCTCCTTTTTTCGACTGCTACCGGGATGCTAGCCAACCAATCAAAATCTACCATCACCTTTGCCCGAACCTCCATTTAAGAGTCCCACCTTGCTCATCAGCTTTTTCCTTACTGTATCCATCCATTGGACAGGGGTCTCAAATAATTGGGATTTTGGATAAAGCCTATTAGTCGAGGATTGCAGATTGGGTTTGGCTAGTTACAAAATTGGAAAAAAGGCTGTCCATCTGGAGTCACAGATATTTATCCAGGGCAGGCAGGCTCGTTCTTATCAAATCTGTTCTGGAGGCAACGCCAGTCTTCTAGATGGAACTTGCATGGATACCTAGGAATATCTTAGCTCGTATACAACAACTCTGCAATAGATATCTCTGGAATGGGAATCAGGACAATTTTTTTTTTGCATGGGTAAGCTGGAAGAAGATTGCATTGCCTAAGAAATGGGGCGGTTGGGGTCTAAAAGATCTCCCTTTATTTGCACAAGCCCTTGCTGCAAAAATGGGTTGGACCCTGCTGACAGGACAAAACCTTTGGACAACCATTTCTTATCATAAGTATATCTAGCCTCAGCACATCATGGACTGGGTCCGATTGCCAAGTTGGCCAAAGTTAGGCATCTCAACAGTTTGGAAGGCACTCCTTCACTCTCTCCCTCATATCAGGGACAATCTTGTTTGGTGAATCAATGATGGTTCAAAGGCCCGCATAGGCTTGGATCCATGGACTGGAGGAGGATGAAGATATCAGTTGTTTAGAGATCTCATACAACATCTACACTCCCATGAGATCAAGGTGATTGCAAATATTGCAGATCATCAAAACACCTGTACTTTTCCCAAGCATGGAAAACTGTAAGGTAGCTTGAATTACCTCCATGTTGGCACCAGGAATGGCATGAATATATCTCTGCACTATCTGAATTGCTTATCATGATTAAATAGGGCCTTGATGAACTTATCTGGTGTTATGCGCAGAATGGTATCTACTCTCCAAAGTCAGGGTATCTATCCTTGATCTCCCACAAAAAACCAGATCAGATTACATCTTGGTGGAAGTCCATTTGGAAACTTACAGCGCCTCCTCGGACCATATTGTTTTCTTGGTGTATTCTTAGAGATAAAGTACCTACGGGAGAGCACCTCACACATAGTTCTTTTCATGGACCTAATTGGTGCACCTTATGCAAAATCTCATCCGAATCGACTTCACATCTTTTTTTTGAATTGCTTTGCCCTGATTACTCTTTGGCATATCTTATCTTCTTCTATACATTTTTCTGGGCAATGGGCTGGCGACGATCTCGGCAGTGCATGGGATGATTGGTTTAATCAGCATAAGGGATCCAAACTTCAAAACCTCCGTTTGATTATCAGCTGGTATGTCTGGCTGGCCCGAAACTGCTCTATCTTCGACAATAGGCTTGTGTGTTGGCCTCACATTGCGACATGTATTATATCAGCATATATTGAGATGCCCGAACCACAGCAACCTAGAGCCCGCAGACCTCATGCACCTCCTCTCATTGATAAAAGCACACCTTGGGCGTACTTCGATGGTGCAGTAAATCAACAGGGATGTGGTGGCGTTTTATCCTATACTTAAGTGAACAACATTACTATACAGTGAAGCAAGGTTTAGGAGCTAGAACTAATAACTTCGCTGAACTCATTACCCTTCGACACCTTCTGCGTTTCTCTTTGGGACATCATTGCATGAACATAAACATTTTTGGAGACTCAAAGATCATCATAAATTGGTTCAATAATATTACTGCTTGTCACATACACACACTCAGTAATATATTGGATGAAGTTAATATTTTCAAGGCTCAATTTAATAACATCACTTGCAATCATATCTATAGGGAACATAACAATAGTGCTGACGGGCTATCCAAGGAGGCCACGACACTTCCCAGAGGAGAGTGGATGATCCAAGAACAACGGGGGACAAATGAATACCGCTACTATCATCGCCCTTATATAGATCAGCACTATCACAGGGCAGAGAGCCCTTGATCACTGGTTATTATGTCTATTATTGAGAAATGTAAATTTTGACATTGTATATATTTTATTTCACAAGACATATATGTGGATTTTAAATGCCCTGCGTGGCATATGTATAGGCTTATAACAGGCTCCTCTTACAGTTTTTGGAAGATCACCCTGTGTGGTGAATCTGAAAGGTACTTAGCTTTTTGGTGAATTTTTGAATCAAGTCCTTAGAGGCTAGAATGATACAGCGTATGCAATCACATCTACAATATGTAATTTTTCTAAGTCTTAATGAAAAATTACAATTTTTCCAGTGGAATATATATATATATATATATATATATATATATATATATATATATATATATATATATATATATATATATATATATATATATATATATATATATATATATATATATATATATATATATATATATGGGAGGGGGGTAATTTATTCGAAAACTATTTTTTATTAATTGTATTACTATATTTAATAATGTAATTTTAAAAATTACCATTAAATTAAATATCAAATTTAATATGTATAAAATATCTATATTTAACCCTCATGAGGTGGATGATCGAAGCGAAAGGGATCTGATGGGGGCGGGGGTTGTCTGCCACCCTACTGACTCCCATGGTGATTAAGGAGGGGGGTGGCATGACACACCCATCCCATGCACAATGTGTGTAGAGTAAACATCATTTAATGACAACTTGCATCAAATGGTATTTCGTTTATCCTTCGAATGGTATGTAGAGGAGAGTAGTCAGGGGTCTTAGATGGTTGCAGGGTTGCTAGCCAAGCTCCCTTGTAACTCAGTTGACAATTTTTAATTTGGGATGTTGGTTGAATGGGGGTCTTCTATGGGATTCTCAGGCTGGGATGGAACTAGGTGGCATTGTTGTATAATGCTTTATCATTGCGGAAAGTGTGGTATGGTTTTGCAAACTCTTTGCTCCATTTGGCAGGGGAAGATAACCAATTTGATAAACACGACAATTTGGAAGAAATTGAATCAGGGTTTCATCACCCCTAGCCGAAACAAGAATTACATGCATGCAATAAGCGCTAAGGTCTCATGACATCCCAAATTAGGCTCTGAGATAATCTCGACTGCTTGGCTTATTTAGTTTAACTCTAATGCTCATTTCTTCTATAATGCTTTTACTGCATTTTAGAATTGTCATGGCTATCACTCTAGGGATTGCCCTGTCCGTATATTCATTGGAATTTTGTATTATTGAGCTTCAATTATTGTCTTTTTCTAGTTTTCTATTGACGCCCCTTCCTCGACCTTAGTTCCTTTAGGGTTAGGGATTTTAGTAGCGGATGGGGCTCCACCATATCTCATACATTGTCTTCTAATCCTCCTGGTGGTGTATTCCATATATGACCTAACATAACAGTCAGGGAAAAATAATTATAATAAAGGGAAGACGCTCTTGTGCACGTCCAATGGAGCTTGAGTGGAGAGATTGTTTGAGTTAGTATCATGAATGCCTCCATAACAAGTGTTGAGATGGGCCAGCAACACAACTCATTATGCCTAGGTGACAGGGTCGTAGCCCTATGGGGAGGGGGAACATGGGAAATCTAGTTGCGGCTAGCCCAACCATTCACGGGCTAAGATTTAGGCCTAGGAGGCTGTTGCTACATTTTAGACCGCGACCTCTCCTAGCACTCAATCTGATATTCAAAGATTGGAGAGGATTATGCACTGGGAGAGACAATCTTTTTCAGATTCCAAACTTATTGGAGAAGCCTCTCATTGGCTCCTGGAGCTAGGAAATACTAGGGGGCAAAGATCATAATACATACATTCGGTCACTTTACATTGGCAATTAAAAGCAATGTTGGGGAAAGTTCTCAAGGAGAAACATGATGATTGGAGCAAGATTATTTCCTTCCTCAATGATTTGTAGAGGAACCAGTGGATGATGTAGGACAATATGGCTTGATTGGAGGCATGTCCGATTCGTCTAGATGCTCGCTTGGCACATAAGGAGAGACATATTTAGTGTGAATTTCCAAAGCCTCCTCCCATGTTCTAATCCTACAAATCTTGTGTCGGTCATTTCTTCAAATTCCAAATGGTGAGAGGTTGTGTGAAGATTTAGATGGTTTTTTGGTTTCTCGTTACTCTCTTGTTTTAACTTTCTCCATCTTTTTAGTTAACACAAAAAAATTGATGCCAACCAATAAATCCAATAAAAATTGACTTTAAAAAAAATATATATCTATATTTAAAAAATAAGATAATACTTTCATATTTAAAAAACTTATAATGATAATATTATATATATTCTAACTATTTTATATAATATTAATGTCAATAAACAATTTAAATTGTTTATTTATATGACCACTCATTACCTAAGATTAAAAAAAAAAAAACAAACAAAAAAACATTTTTTTTCGTTAAACAATCTTTGATTTATGAGCCATCCTTAAGTTGATTGCAGATTCCCGGAATATTCCGGTATTCGACAAACATGGACATGGTCAATTTTTTGAACGCGCCCATATCCGTGTGGGAAATCTGCAATCGACTTACTTAAACTCACAGTGACTTACGCGAGACTGTTTCTCCTATGTCGAAATACCTATTGCTTTATATTTCTCCTACGTTGAAATACCTCAGGGCTCTTCGAGAACCGTGGGAGTAACGAGCTGATTAACGGTCGCCCCCGTTGTGTTCTCGAAGGCCTTTGCGAAAAGAATCTCCGGGAGGTCCAGCCCAAGGCAACCGGGATTCACGCCAAAGCGGATGCTGCAAGAGCAGGGTGTCACTGGTCAGGCAGTAGCTTGTTTGAGAATCGACAAGAGCAGGGTGTGCACGAGCGTTGAAGATCCCGTCGCCCACGAGGTGGTGGACCACGTCGCATAAGTTGGTACATTGACGATAGGTAGTTGGGTTTCCTAAATTAAGATTACGTATCATTCTAGGTTTAATGGTTTTTCAGGTAGGGAAGCAAGGAATATGGAGTAGGTTGTTGGCGATCCCTACCGAAGAAGAGCAGCAGAAGAGAATTCCTCGTTACTTTTAAGGCCGGCATTCATACAGAAGAGTAGGTAGATTGTTTGCGTCCCGTCAATGTTCCAAACTCTTGTCCTAATATGTTCATTTGCACCTCTAACGGTCGTACAACATTCGTTATGCCAACTCAACAATCAACCATTAATACTATACATGAGTTGTAAAGCTTCCTAGTGGTAGCGAAATGCGAGGGCCAGGGCCTACATCCCATTAGAGGCTTAATAATGTTATATAATTTCATAGTCTGCATAGCATAAGATGTAACTCATGTGAAAGAATATAATATAATTAAAATCTTGACAATGAAATTTGCCTTCCTACTAAGAGAATTGCTATGAACCAATGAAAGGGAAATGGGGACTTGATAATATAAATATTTAACTCAGTTTGAGACATGGTTGACACCTCTCATATGGCATGCATAACTTCACTTAGAAGTCATCCCTTCATATTGGATTATTATTTGTTTTTTGTTTGTTCATCTGCTAATCACGGGAAGGAATGGTTGGTAATGGTTTCCTTAATTAATATAAATATAATAAAATTGGTATGTCATATTAAAAAAATAATATTAGATAACACATTTAAAAAAAGAGAGAGGGTATTGGTGGTTTATTGAATATTGGATGTTATTACTCATTTATTAAGTAAAAATTTTACAATAAAATATAAATATTATGATTGTGAAATATAATTTATTGATGTAGGATATTTATTAGTTGATTTAGTTATTAATAAAAACTTATATGTTAAACACTATTTTGAAAATAATATTAGATAACAAATAAATTTAAGATAAAATTAATTTGATTTCATAATATATATAATAATTAACTAATTTAAATATAATAAAATTCATGTATTACTTAATATTCAAATTCAAATGATAATATAAATATAATTAATTAATTATTAATTTATAATATATTAATTGGTTGATTTAGTTATTAAAAAATTATATGTTAAATAATATTTTAAAGATAATATTCAATGACAAATAAATTTTATTTTACAATATATTTAATTAATTAATTTAAATATGATATAATATTTAATAGTTGATATTGACAATATAATTAATTAATCAATTAATTATTGATGTATGATATATTTGTTAGTTGATTTAGTTTTTAAAAACGTATATGCTAGAATATATTGGAAAATAATATTAATTATTGGTCACTCTAAAAAACGATGAGGGATTCTTGGAGCTCTGCAACCCTAATGACCTTGCAGCCATGAGGTAGGCAGCGCAGAACACCTCGAAAACAAGCAGACAGGCACAGAAAGAAGAGGACAGGCGGCTCAGAAATGGCAGAGGAGACTAGGAGGGGAGAGATCCCCTCCTACAGAGACACAATAACGCGAGAAGGAACAAGCAACAACAAAGCGGAGGCTGAATAAAGGACACCGAGACCAGTCCTGGGAGCACGCTGGCAAGTAGGAAGTAAAGGAAAATGTCTGCCCTGTGCAGCGAAGAAACCGAGGTTTGTTATTCCAATGAACAAACTTGAAAGATACAAAAGTTACATGAAAGACCATGCAATGATATGCAAGTTCATCGGCGTCTGGCCCTCAGAGAAAGAACTGACAAGATGGATCCAGCAAAAATGGCAGCCACGCAGCCACATCGAACTAAAGCTAAGCACACGAGGATTCTTTACGGTAATCTTCTCAAACCTGCAATACAAAGAAAAAGTTTTTGAAAATGGCCCATATTTCCATAACAATGCAGGTTTATTTATGAGGTATTGGGAGGAATGCTATAATCCAGAAAAGGAGAAATTCCTAGTAGCACATGTATGGGTCAGACTGTTTGGACTACCTATGGATTTCTGGGACCCATAGATACTAGAAGGCATAGGGAATACCATAGGTAGCTTTGTAAAGATAGCAGAATCAACTAAAAGAGGAATATATACCTCGTATGCAAGAATATGTGTTTATATGAACATTGCAAACCCTATACAAGGTGTAGTTGAACTAGAATATCACGAAGAGGTCTAGCAGTAGGCGTTGGACTACGAACACATACCTTTTAGATGCAAAAAATGTCATGAATATGGACACCTTTTCAAGGAATGCCCCTTAAATGTAGAGGAAGAGGAAAGAAAGACTAAGCAACAACGGAAAACCATCAAAGACAACGAGGGGTTTCAAGAATCAAAACCAAGAAACAACCTACCAAGGAAACCCCTAAGGAAGGTAGAAATGAACAACAAACCAAAATAAAAGAGATAAATAGGTTCGAAATATTGCAGACAGAAGAAGAAGATGAAAAAACTCGAGGTATGGACTACCAAGAGGAACAAGATCAAGAAGGTAGAATAAATCAGGATGTCAATAGCAACAAGCAGAAAGCTAAAGGAGAAACAAAGAAAAAGGGGAGAAAATAAAAGGAGGAAAACTAGGAGAATGAAGTAATGGAAATAGACATAAATAAATGGGACGATCCAACAACAGAAGAGGAAATTTTGAGAAACCTACTGGATAAGTGGCGAAACCGGGATGAGAGGTTTATCCTAGAAGAGGATAAAAAATTATACAAAGAAATATTCCAAAAATACAAAGAAAAACGGGAGCACAGAACTACAGGGATGAATGAGCAGTTAGGAACACAACATGACAATAGCCAGGAACATCAAAACAAAGGGAAAGGGGGGAAAAACGAGGAAGAAAGAACCTACAGGAATCAATTCAAGTAATGGGAGAAATGTTAGTCAATACAGGAAGAGTAGTGCCGCTTTCAGCGGTCTTCCAACAAACTACCCAACCTTCCCAATGATTATTACATCATGGAATATAAGAGGGCTTAACAGCAAGGGTAAGAAAAGGTACCTGGCAGAGAGGATCAAAAAATAAAAACCCCAAATTATGTTGCTTCAAGAATGGAGGAAATTCTAAAAAAAATCAAGCCCTCTTATGAAAGCATGACATTGGATTCAAAAGGGAGTGTAAGGCGTATTGCAATCTTATGGAATCCAACAGAAGTCATGGTTTACTTATGGATAGGAATGAAAAGGATTCTCTCAAGGAGATTCAGAATGATAGGACATAAAGAATGCTTCCTTGTATCAGCGGTGTATGGGCCTCACATACCGTTAGAGAGAGAGGCCTTCCTAACACAGTTGCATCGACTGGGTAACCTACACACAGAAAAACTATGGGTGATAGTAGGATATTTTAATATGATCACAACCACAACGGAAAAGAAAGGCAGACTACAATGGGAGGATGCAGATATGGAGAGATTTAGGGAAACTCAGACAGCCCTACAATTGATTGATGTAAACACTATAAATTTAAAATACACCTGGAATAATAGAAGAGGAAGCAACAGGAAAATAGCCTCCAGACTGGACAGGTTCTTAGCAACAGAACACTTTCTTGAGAAAGATATATTCTATGAAGCAACTATCTTACCATGCCAAGGATCAAACCATTAGCCAATAAAACTTGAAATCGCTATGAACAATCAAAACTAGCACAAACCTTTCAGGTTTCCTTCTAGCTAAGAGACCCAACCCTCATAGAAAAGATGGAAAACTGGTGGCAGAATAGCGAAGAGGAAATACAAGGCAAGAATAAGATGCACACGCTCCAACTAAGACTTAAGGAGTTAAAAAGAAAAATTAAGACTTAGAACAAAGAAGAATTTGGCAACATACATAAAGACCAGGAACATCTCCAAATAGCAATGAAAAAGATACAACAGAAAATAATAGAAGAAGGGAGAATAGAGGAGCTCGCAAAAGAAGGAGGGGTGCTAATTAGATTGGAGGAAAGAAGAAAACAAGAGGAAATCCTATGGCGACAAAAGTCAAGGGTATAGTGGTTAAAAGAGGGGGAAGGAACACAAAATTCTTCCACAGAGCGATGCATCAACATAGGCAGCATAATAGAATTTTCTCCCTAAAAAACAAACAAGGTAACAGGGTAACCCAGAAAGAGGAAATGGAAAATCTTCTAATCCAGCATTTCAAGGGCATATTGACAGAGCCGCAAAGTAACAGAGAATAGGAGATAGCAAAGATAAGTCAATACATCCCAAAAAAGGTAAATAGGGAACAAAACCTGGCTCTCCTAAGGGTAATCATCGAGAAAGAGGTAGAGAAAGTAGTAAAGACAATGGCCAAAAATAAAGCTCTTGGCCCGGATCGATTTATAGCAGAGTTCTTTCAAGCAACATGGAGCTTTATGAAAAAATATATAGTTAGCGCAGTATAAGAATCAAGATGCAATAAAAGAATGCATCTAGCATGGAATGCAACCTTTCTGTCATTAATACCAAAGGTAGAACAGGCTGAAGAACCTCATAGCTTTAGACCAATAGCTCTTTGTAATGTAATCTATAAAATTTTAGCTACCATAATGGTAAAAAGATTACAACCTCTACTCCCAGAATTGATAGCAAAAGAACAAACAGGGTTTGTGAAAGGGAGACAGATAGTGGATGGGATTGTTGTCACTCAAGAGGTGATTCATTCCTTAAAGAAGACGGGAAATAAAGGAATGCTGACTAAACTTGACTTAGAAAAAGCCTATGATAAACTCAGCTGGCAATATCTTCAAAGAATCCTACAAGCCTATGGATTTGACGATAGATGGATAGCATGGATAATGTCAATGATATCCATGCCAAGCATGTCAATCCTACTTAGTGGAACCCCAACAGACACCTTTAAACCATCCCGCGGCCTAAAACAGGGAGATCCACTTTCACCGTTCCTGTTTATTTTAGGTAAATTAAGCAATGTAAGAGTAAGCAGAGGGGAATTGAGAGGGCTGAGATTATGGGGGTAAGAATTAACCATTACACATCAATAGTTCATGGATGATGTAATGATGTATAGTCAAGCAAATCTCAAGGAAGCAAAAAAACTATGGGAAATCCTTACAAAATTCAAAAAAGCATCAAGAATAGAGGTAAATAAGGAGAAAACATAAATATTCTTCTTCAACACACTGAGGGTGGGCCAAGCCTTCCTAGCAAGAACAATGGGGTTCAAAATTGGGCAGTTCCCAACTAAATACCTAGGAGTCCAACTGAGTGATCAGCAGAACAGAATTGTGAATTGGAAAGGATTGCTAGGGAAAATTCAAAAAAGAATGGGCAATTGGACATTCATAACGCTCAACACCCCGAGCCGTCTTATACTATTGAAATATGTCCTTCAAGCTATGCCAATATATTAGATGGCTAGTCAAGTGATACCTAATACCATATGCCAGAAAATGGTGCAAATATTCAAAAAATTTCTGTGGCAAGGGTCAAACAAAACAAAAAAGTGGGCTTTACTTTCATGGACATGGTTAAGCAAATTTGTCACAGAGGGGGGCCTAGGACCAAGAGACCCTACATATTAAACCAAGTCATGGGGGGAAAATTATGCTGGAGATGGGTTCAAGGAGGGGACGACCTATGGAAACTGCTATGGGAAAAGAAATATGAGATAGCAAGGAATTCAGAGGGCAAACACCGAACACTATCAGAAAGGAAAGGCTTAGCCATTTGGAACTTGGCAAGCCTGAACAGAGCCTTGATAAGAGACCACAGTTTTTGGGAAATTCGAGAGGGGGACAAAGCAGACTTTTGGCAAGAGGCGTGGCAACAGAGAGGAATCATGAATCAATAACTTCAGCTCCAAGAAATCCAACAGTACACAACCCAAATAGTGGAATATGTCGTAAGAAACTATTGGGTAGTGGAACATAATAGTTACTGGAGAAAATTGAAGACGAACAGCGACTGGCCCGAAGCACTAGAAACTGATCAATGGATAATTTATCAAAAAGAATTGGCAACTAGGAAAATTGAAATTAAAGAAGGATTAGATATAATAAGATTGGGTAAACGCATAAAAGGCATGTTTACTATCTCAGAAGGTTACCATATAAAGACATGAGGAGCTGGAAACTCAGACATAAAAAAATGGAAAAGAATATGGCAGTTAAAAAATTGGCCAAAAGTGGTGTTTTTTACCTAGACAATGCTGCATGGGTGCACCTTAACTTTGGACCAATTGAGAAGGAAAAGGACGCATGGGCCCTCGCAATGCACATTGTGCCAAAACCAAGAAGAAACCATGGAGCACGTTGCAAACTCCTACAGTGTAAGTAACAACCTGTGGCAAAACCACCACCAACTATTCGAGATTACTGATAGGAACATAGGTAGCATAAAAACAACAATAGAGAAGTGGAGTAGCAAGCTGTACCGCAACACAATTCTTAACCATGCATGGAATCTATCAATTGGGTTTCTCCTGTGGAACCTTTGGAAGGCACGAAGCAGGGTGATATTCAGCAAAGATTAAAAAGACAAAGGGGAAATATGGAACCAAACCATGAAAAACATAAGAGAAACAATAATTCTGAAAAACTGGAAAGAGGACGGCTAGAAGACGGAAGGAACGGAGACCTGCATTATGAACCGACTGTAAATCAAAGTAAAAAACAAAAACAGGATAGGGAAGGGACATGATGCAGGCAAGGCAAGAGCTAAAGAACGATATATGAATCCACCACAGGGGTTCATGAAGCTAAACTTTGATGGTGTGGCAAAAGGCAACCTAGGGGAGGCTGGCATAGGAGGGATATTCAGAGACAAGGAAGGGAAGATCAAATGGGCCTATGCAATGGACTGCGGCATTGCCACGAACAATGAAGCAGAGTGCCATGCGCTAAATAGGGGACTAGAGATAGCGATAAGGGAAGGGTACCAAAGTCTACAAATAGAAGGCGACTCAATGCTGGTAATAGAAACAATGAAACAACTACAACAGGGAACAACAGCTGAAAAGCTGCACAAAAGCTGGAAGATGGCTTGGGTAATAGCAGAATTACGACATCAGCTATAGAATATTGCATACACCATACCATCCCATGTGAAAAGGAAAGGAAATGCTCCGGCGGACCTCCTCGCAAACTAGGGATGCTGAAATAGAGAGCAATAGTTAGACGCGGGAGGGGAAGAGGTTAATTAGAAAGAGGAAATGAAACAAATGATACAGGTAGTCGAAGAAGATAGATGACACAACAAGCATCTAGAGAATTTGGTTGATGTTGATGGGAGGGTAAAAGGACAAGGGCAGGTGCAGGCAGGACAAAACAGATCAATCACGTAACAACAAAGGATGGATGAAAGGACAGAGATGAATTGGATGACAAAGGGGGGTAGAGAAAGGAAAAACCTGAGGAGAGTGGGAGCAGAAATGGAAAGGTGGGGAAGAAGGGAGGGCAGGACATCAAGACTGAAAAGGGACAACAAGTTGGTGCCAAATGGTAGCACAGAGTTAGCAAACGGATGGTAAGAGCAACTGGGAGAGGAAAGAAATAAATGAAGAACAGAGGACAAGACAGATGGGTAGCATCCCAAGGCAAGTGTGAAGGAAGACGGGCCAAGGAAGGAAGGAAGAGCGGACAGCTGGTGGTAGAATTACGACAGGAGAATGAGAAAGGGATATAGTCAGAGGGAAACCATGCATTTTTTATGTGGACGTGAAAGAAGGAAGGTGGCAAGAGAGAACACACAGACAACAAACAAGAGCTGCAGAAGATAGAACAGTGCAACAAGGTAGATGGGTATGTAAAATTTCCCACTCCATCCTTGGAAAAAATATTAAGTTTGAATTATAGAGTAGGCCTGAAGATAGATAGGGATGATCATCAGAAACTCAGTAGCAAGTATAGAGATAAGGGAGTTCAGGACAGGGAAGAATCCTTGGGGGCTATGTCTGGGAAGGGTGAGCATAAGAGTAATGTGAGGGAGAGAAAGGACATGGAGGACCCAACCATCCATGACCCCTGTAGCCGAATTGATGAGTTGGGTAATTCCAGCCCAGAGACTCAGCCTGTTGAGTTGAACCCTGTTAGGAGGGAAAAGAAAACCCGACAAAAATGAGGGAGGAAGAGGGTGCATCTCATAGGGAGAGGAGAAACTGAAGATAACCAAGACAGTGACACAGGAACTGAGAAAACCAAACCTGGGAAAGGGGCAGGCAAGACAAGTAGAGAAAGGAGTGACAGTGTAAGAGAGGCAGAGCACTCGACCCAGGAAAAGAACTCTAGCATACATGGTGCAAGTCAGAATGGTGGGGGTCCTGAAACTAAAAGAATTAGAGAGGCATCAGCACTGCACCGAAGAGAAAGAAAATGCAGAAGTAGAACCATGACGGGGGGGTAGAAATACCCCGCTAAAATATATACCCTCAATGGCCAAAACTGAAATTTTTGTTTACTATGTGAAAGGTTTGACCATCGGTAAGGGCGTAATTACTACTCAGATAGAGCAATCTAAGGGTAAGAGAGTCAAGGCGAAGACGAGAAGAAACATGGCACCCAGGCGTAGCAAGAGGACTATTAAAAAAGAAGAAGGAACGAGTGGCACAGGGAAGAAAAAAGGAAGGAAACCGAACGGAGAGCAGATGAAGAGAATAATTGACACCTACATGGAGACAAATCTGAAGGAGGTCAGAGACCAAATATGGGGCTGGGAAAGAGATCTCAGAAATAACCTGAGAGACAGAGACTTCCCTATGGATGATTGGGAAGGAATGTTGCAGGACTCGGGTACGTCAAATGGCCGGCAATCTCTTTTTAACAGGACACTGCAACAATATTGGATAATGAAACACATTGTAGCTCGCGCCATGACCCTGCACCAGGAACATAGGGAAGGGGAAGTGCTGAACAGGCAGGAAAGAAAAAAGGAACCAGACTCAGTATGGGGGAAAATTATGAAAGAGCTAGCGACAATTCAGATCCAAACATATAGGAATAATCTAGCTTTGGGTCAGATTGAGAAGACATTGTCTGAGATAAAATGGAAGATATTCCAGGGACGATAGCTTCTAGGTCTAGGGGTGAAGATGCCAAATTTTGGAGGGAAGGTGCTGAGTCTGGAAGAAAAGGCGACAGTACAGATAGCTTTCTTTGATGAGGATTAGATTAATTATCTTTGGTTTTTGAATGTTTTTGTTTGAAATGCGAAAGATAAGAACCTGTGTAATGGCTAGCAAAGACAATATGGTTGTGATAAACTTATTTAAATTTTGGAGTGGATACAATGCTGACCGATGGTCACATGGTTTTTGTAACGTCCTGTGGTTCTGTTCGAAGTGTGACCGCGTTTGGCGACGGGCGACCGTGGGCGCGCGCGCGGTTGGAGGGCGAGTTGCGATGTGCGACGGTCATGCGACAGTTGTGCGACAGACTTGCAATGATACTCATGCGAACATATGCGACGATATATGGAGAGCGATGGGTTTATACACACGGTTGGAGCGTGGAGCGATATGTGGGAGGCCGACATGGTTGTGAATGTTCTAAGGGGTGTGCACAAGCGTTGGGAAAGTCGGCTGGGTGCCAAACTTAGCCCCAAGCTTGGCTATATATTATGAATGTGTTTGGAGCATTTCAACATCGAACCATCACTTATCATCTTCGCACAAAGGAGTAGTGTGCAGATTCTAGTGCGCAAGACAAGAAGGTGAAGGCGCACATCTCATGCGCCGATTCTTGGGTGAGTCGCACGGTGGAAGGTTGCACTTGGTGTTGGGCAAAGGTGCGAGCAAGGTGCGCCTAGTGGTCGGTTGAGGCGTGCACGGGTGTGGCGCCCGATTTGTGCGAAGGCTTGGCGTGGGTGTCTTGGTGACTCGGGTGAGCGCTCGCCCATCGTGCAAGTGTGCACGAAGACTTGTTGGTGTGTTGGGTTGTGAACGGAAGTGTGTCTCGGTTGGAGGCGCCCGTGTGTGGCGACTTGGAGGCATGCCCAAGTTGGTAAAACAACACGATCATGCGACGAGGTGAACGAAGGGTTGGTGAGTCGTGCGGTGACCGTGTGGAGGTGCCGACGAGTTGGGCAACCGAGTTTGCCGAAGTTGTGAAAATTGACTAAGTGTAAATTTGGGGTTTCCCAAGATTTAACTTGTACATTGTAAAAGTGAAGATTGTATAATATATTGATTCGGGCATACTCATATTGCAGGGAGTCGCCCCTCCCTTTATACTGTTGTGCATTTCTCTTACATATAATGCTGTTGATAATGAATGTGTATGGGTATTCATTGGTATAAAGGAACACATTAATAATACTTGGTTGTGAAACACAAACTAAGTAGGATAAGTGGAATGTTAGGTGTAGTCTACGCACATAAGTATTGGTGAAAAGAAAGTGTTCGGTGGTGCCGCACCTCGCTATAAGCAGTTGAAAGACTACCGCAAGTGTGGGGGCGTGACAGTTGGTATCAGAGCTAATATCTTGGTTGAAGCTGCTACACAAATTCACCGAAGTGAAGTTGGTATCAGAGTTGGTACATGACAAAGTGTAGGTGTGGATGCACTTGACAGTTGATGACAGTGGAAGCAAGTACTTGCAGGTGAAGGAAGCTAGTTTCACATACAAGTGGAACAAGGGCCGGTTCATGGTTGCAGGGAACTTGGTGAAGCTGGTGAATGGTGAAACAGGTTTAGCAGAGGTGAAGCTTAGTGCTTGGGTCAAGCTGAACGACAAGGCATGGCAGGTTTGGAAGAATGCGAAGGGAAGCTCTTGCTTACCTTATACAGGTTGAAGCGGATGAAAGAAGAGAATACCCGGATTCGAAAGGAACTTGAAGTCTTCGAAAGGAATGTTGAAGACGAACTTCTTCAACTTGGTTGGACAATGGACCAAGATGAAGTTACAAATTATGCTGGCTAGGAAGAGGAAGCCATGATGATTGAAGATGTTGCAAATGTGACAACGATGGAGGATGAACTTGAGATTGATCAAGTTGAACCAGGATCATGTAGTTTGCAGACATGGATGGGTGAGGATACTCATATGGAGGAGCCTCATGATTATGATGTAAGTATTATTGATACTTGTGTTTCACTTGAGCATTTGGTAGATGGATCGTATGCAAGGAAGAGCAAAGTCAGTTTGCCAATAAAAAGGAACATCTTACCATGGATGACTATGATGAGACCTTGTATGGAGAAGCAAGGATTGTTGATTGTTGCAGGACTTGTTGGGGTTGTTTGTGACCTTATGGTGAAGGTGCAAAGGCCCGTGACAAGGGAGGAACATTATGATCATTGCGGAGGATTGGGTCATGCTTTAGCCACATGAAGAATTGGCTAAGTGCCTGACATGACTCATGGATAGATTGAGGAGGACACACACTTGAGATGCTTGGGTGGACTTCTCATGGCCAAGACTAAGAGAAAGTCTTGGTGGAACCTTCAGTGGAGGAGCTATGATGGAGAGACTCATGTGATGATGATATGGTTGGGTGACCGAGTTCACTAGACCGAAGATTGCAAACTTGGACGAGGATGACCGATTGTTGTGATGGGTCTACCTGGTTGGACTACATGGACAACTTAGTCATGGACATCGGGTTGGAGACATGGAGCATGGCAGTCTTATGCAGGGACATTATGCAGGAGCACTTGTAGAGGTGTCATATGGGCATCCAATGAGGAGTGCCAAGGCAGGGATGTTGTGCAGATGGATTTGCTGATGTGACATGGAGATGTTTTTTTAATGAGCCGATGGAGAGGTTGTGCACTTATGTACAACAAGGCCATGGACTTGGATGGAGTTGTGAGCAAACTATGGAGCATTCTTACTTGTTGGTTGGGGGGTGGTTTATGGAGCTCATGATGACATGAGAATTGTTGTGACTTTTGGGGACTTCATATATAGTGGACTTGGGGACACTTTGGAGCAATGGAGTTACAACGATGATGATGCCTTGGTGACAACACTTGGGCATGGGTTGAGCCGAGACTCAACCACCTTTTGACATGGGAGCTGATTGATCTATGATCATGGGCAGCACATGGATAGATGAGACAGGTGTATACTTGTTTCTATGGTGGACTTTAGGGATGACACATTGCAGATATGATGGAGGTTGCTTCATGGACCTGGACGTGGCACACGAGAGTTGAAGATTGATGAGATGATCTCTTCATATGGAGGAGATACACATATGGATGATGTTGGGATAGATGTGGCTGATTTCATGCAGCACATTGACACCAAACATCATGGACAACATGTTGCAGATGAGATGAGGGCTACTTCATGGATCTGAGCATGGCTTACACTTGTATTGAGATGGATTCTTGATCGAGTTGAGGATGTGACGGGATGTTTTCAGAAACAACTGATGGTGGCATGAGGATGTTCAATCAGTTGGACTGATCACCCAACTAGTTCAGACATGAGGGCATGCAGTGGGCAGAGATGTGCTAGCATTGTGTTGGAGTATCATGGCAACAGTTCACATGAGGACGATACATGATGAGATCGACACGAGAGGTTGCAGGAAGCATGTAGCTTGAGATGGAGGGACCAACTTTCCATGATGGGGAGCAGCATGTGGAGATTACAACGGGGTGATCGATGGTCATGGATTGAGATGATTTCCGATATATCACATATCGATGGGATGTATACCTTGGTATGGTGATCTTGGTGACAGTTGGTTACCGAGGCGAGACATGGTGGAGACAGTGGTTCTACATATGTTGCAGAGATGGTTGCAGTATGTGGAGGAGTTGACATCATGGATATTGATGATCTTGGTGGATGGCTACTAGGATGATATGTTGTCGAGGATGACAACGACTTCAGGTGGAGGAGGATGTAACGTCCTGCGGTTCTACCCGAAGTGCGACCGTGTTTGGCGACGGGCGATCGTGGGCACGTGTGCGGTTGGAGGGCGAGTTGCGATGTGCAACGGTTGTGCGACAGACTTGCGACGATACTCATGCGAACATATAGGACGATATATGGAGAGCGATGGGTTTATAAACTTGGTTGGAGCATGGAGCGATATGTGGGAGGCCGACATGGTTGCAGACATTCTAAGGGGTGTGCACAAGTGTTGGGAAAGTCAGCTGGGCGCCAGACTTAGCCCCAAGCTTGGCTATATATTATGAATGCGTTTGGAGCATTTCAACATCGAACCATCACTTGTCATCTTCGCACAAAGGAGTAGTGCGCAGATTCTATTGCGCAAGACAAGAAGGTGAAGGCGCACATCTCATGCGCCGATTCTTGGGTGAGTCGCACGGTGGAAGGTTGCACTTGGTGTTGGGAGAAGGTGTGGGCAAGGTGCGCCCGGTGGTCGGTTGAGGCATGCACGGGTGTGGTGCCCGATTTGTGCGAAGGCTTGGCGTGGGTGTCTTGGTGACTCGGGTGAGCGCCCGCCCATCGTGCAAGTGTGCACGAAGACTTGTTGGTGTGTTGGGTTGTGAACGGAAGTGTGTCTCGGTTAGAGGCGCCTGTGTGTGGCGACTTAGAGGCGTGCCCAAGTTGGGCAAACAACACAATCGTGCTACGAGGTGAACGATGGGTTAGTGAGTCATGCGGCAACCATGCGAAGGTGCTGACGAGTTGGGCAACCGAGTTTGTCGAAGTTGTGAAAATTGACTAAGTGTAAATTTGGGGTTTCCCAAGATTTAATTTGTACATTGTAAAAGTGAAGATTGTATAATATATTGATTCGGGCAGACTCATATTGCAGGGAGTTGCCCCTCCCTTTATACTGTTGTGCATCTCTCTTGTATAATGCTGTTGATAATGAATGTGTATGGGTATTCATTGGTATAAAGGAACACATTAATAATACTTGGTTGCGAAACACAAACTAAGTAGGATAAGTGGAATGTTAGGCGTAGTCCACGAACATAAGTATTGGTGAAAAGAAAGTGTTCGGTGGTGCCGCACCTCACTATAAGCGGTTGAAAGACTACCGCAGGTGTAGGGGCGTGACAGTGTCCTTCGGGTAGGTGACTGATCGAAGAATTTGATTGTAAATTTTTGCAAAAAATAAATATAGAGAGTATTACCATGTTTAAAAAAATATTGGAAAAAAATATTTAAAAACTAATAAACTTTTTGATTTGAAAACCTATCTAATTAAATAATTTAAATTATTACATAATATTTAAAAATAATATTGGATAATACATAAAATATATATAATAGAGATTACTTATAAAACAAAAAATAATTTGATAAAATAAGATATTATTTCTAATATAAATAAAAATGATTTAATAAATTAATAATTATTATAATGAATATTTATAATCCAATTTATAAAAAATACAAAACATTTATATATTTAATAAATTTTAATTTAAATAATATATAAAATATTTAAAAAATTTCAAATTATTATAATGAATATTTATAATCTAATTTGTTAAAAAATACAAAACATTTATATATTTAATAAATTTTAATTTAGATAATATATAAAAATTTTAAAAAACATACAAAAAGAAAATAATTTTTGAAAAAAAAAAAACAATTTTTTGTCTTTGTTAAGATTATAATTTTGTCCTTGTTCTTAAGATTATATGTAGAAGAAAATATAATATTACACATATTTTTCTTCTAACTTTCAATGTTGGGATTATGGACATATTTATCTTATATGAGGGGTTTACTTATATAGATAAAGAGAGCCACACTTGTAGCGGTAGTTTCTGCCAGGGTTGAGAAAGTTTAAGTAGAAAAGATTAGTGCTTGCAGATGTTTCCAGCGTACATCAACAGCCAGGCCGTAATTAGACCGAATACCCATGTGTCTCAGAAACAGCTCCGAAGGCCTGTACTCTTTGGTGATGACCTTATGACTCATTCCACGTGTTTGTATTCGAGCAAGATCAAAGTCACATATCTTTATCGTTTGGTTCTCCGTTCTGAGAAGGTTTTGGGGTTTCAAATAGCGATATAGCACATTGGCAAAGTGCAGATAGTTAAGGGCTCTCAATTGCTTTGAATCATAACAGAATGAATTTGTTAAACCATGCTCAACTCCATCCGATTTTAAGACTTTCAGTTGCAACTCGTTTCTGTGCCGTTCCAATGACTTGAACCGATTAGAAATGCATCGGTCATCATAAATTCAATTTATAGAAATTTTAATAAAAAACGGCTTCAAGATTTCCAAGAAAAACCAGATTCAAGATAACAGCGGTTAGATCAAGTTAATAGCGGCTACAATATTTGCAAGAAAAATAAGTTAACAACAACTAGAGGAATTGCGGGAAAATTTAAACTAAGCGTCCACAAATTTCGACCAACGTCTCCCAGATTTCAAGAAATTTCCAAACAATGGTTGGAATGCTATCGAAATGAACAGCAGCTATCAGGTTTGAAAATCGAACGAACAATTGTTAACGGTTTCAAGGAAAAAACATAGAATTAATTAGGAAACATGGCCTACCTAAAATATGCTGTTACTGTTTTAGTATCCTACACTACTATATATGAACTGTGTTACCATGTTCATTCTATTGGATTCTAAGATATTTACATAGTCTACACTCTAGCAACTAACTAAAAAGGTTGATCCAAAACTCAAGCGGGAAATATCAACATTAAAACGTTAAACGAGTGTATGCATAAACAAAAGCACGGCAATGTCCTTATAGTTAAGAGCAGCCATCACGTTTCTAAGTCAAACGAACAATAGTTAATGGGTTTAAAGAAAAAAAATGTTTCAGAGAGCGATATCACTACGTGTGTCCGTATTGTTTTAGTGATCTGCACCACTATATATGAAGTGTGTTAATTTGAGAGATTTGGGATTTCCATTAATTATAATTTTTATTCTTCTTTAAATTGCAATTCGGAGAGTAGCTTCGAATTTCATTTATACAAGTCAAGTAAATAACTAAATTTCAAAGTATTTCAAAAAGTTATGATCTAGAGTCCAATAATCAATAGCAATAATTAAAAATATTGACCCAAAATTCAAGTATGTAACGGTAAAACGTGAAATATATTTTGATGGTGAACAGCAGCTATCAGGATTCAAAATCAAATGAACGATAGTTAACGTGAAAATCCAACGAACAATAGTTAAGCGGTTTCACGGGAAAAATAGAATAGAATTAATATTATTGTGTGAGCAATTTGTGTTATTTTTCACCAAAAGGGAGGTGTTGTTTTCTTTTCGAAATACTCAAAAAGAATATACAATTATGATCGATCTTGTCCAGATGTTTATGCAGTCAATCCAGATGGTAATGCTGATAGGTGCAATCCAGGTGGCGATGCCTAAAGAACAGTCATGCTTGCCCATTGTGATAATATATTGATTTGAAATGCAGAGTCATGGATGCAGTTAAAATACACTAATATGTACCCAACCAAAGGCAAATACATTGGCAATCCACCTGAACCTGCAACACTACATAAACATGAGGCATCAATCAATGAAAAACTTGTTGGTAAGCATGCGGGGGCTTGCATGAAGCCCACGTGTCCCGTCTGGCTGGTGTCGAGTGCAGGTGTTTCTAGCATGCGCAGATCAAAGGGTCATAGGGATGAATGATCACTATGGGGAGCTAACGAACCTTGTCAGATCAGTCAGGTTCCTTGTCAAGCTTGCAAGAAGATCGAGGAGCCTAAATGGTGGAAATTCAGGGCCAAGAGTTCAAACTCTCGCCGAACTGTAGCAGAAATATCCAGATTCTTGGGTAAGAATCAAGCTATGATATCACCTACCGCTTGAGGTTGTCTCATCATGGGTGGTACACAGTGAAATACATCCATCCATTTTCTGTCCTCGCAAACTACCCTACACTCGCCTTGGTTAGCCCCTACTTCCATCCATTTTCTCTCCTGGCACATGACTCTACACTCATCCGGGTTAGATGCTTGCAGCTTTCCATAGTTCTATGAGTAGCGCTATGGCGATTCCTAACCACCATGGACTCACTCGGCATGACTGCTTACAAGCTTTCATCTGTCAAGGACCTTCCTGAGGTAAGAGATTGAAAACCGTACTATAGACCACAACACCCAAATACGAAGGGTTAATTCTCTGCAATTTAGCAGCCAAGGGATATTTTATGTATGTTCTTTCTTTCATTTCATTTCATACCACTGCAACTACGGTTCTAAGTCGTGTTTGTGTGCTAACTCTTCCAAGGCTATAATAGGTTCAACATTCCACAATGTTTCATCTCTCTAGCTCACTCTGTACCTCTCTGTGCTATAGCTCTTGGCTCACTCTTGCTTGGAGAAGCAAGGGAATATAATTAGTTTCATAGCCCAGTTTACTCCCATCTGCATATTCACCAAATGTATCCATAAATAGCAAAATCCCTTAGCTCTAGACATTATGCAAATAGATTGGGAAACATGTATGTCCTTGCTACAAAATTGGATCAAGAACAAATGCATTTACAGATGCACCTATCTTTGCTACTGGATATGCTATGATGGTCTCTCGTCTGCTACCCTTGGTTCCTCTTCATCAACCTTTGTCTTTTGCCTGCGTAAATACAAACAACTTTTTTTAAGTCTTGAATATTTTTTTCTATGGGGGTTGGCCATTAAGGGAGGTCAGTCAATAGAGTTGGTGTATTACTCAAGTAAGCAGTTGTGTGTGCAGGTAACTGTGGTGTCAGTTGAGAGTTGCTAGCACGAAGCTGTAATATCGACTAACAAGTGATAACTAATACCAGACAGATGATAACTACAGACAAATATTGACTAGCAGATGGTCATTGGTACAAGAAATAATTGCCGATGCTAAGGCTTGACAGTAAATTTGTTTGGGTGGGAGAGAACTACATTCACTGCATATTTTGTATTACATCCATTTTAAGCTGAATTGCAATTTCATAGAAAATTATAATCTAGTATTCACTACATTCACTGCATATTTTGTGGGTAAAAACATTTTGCATATTTTGCAAGGAAGCATCTATTATTCACTACAAATTTTGTAAGGAAAAAAATTTTGAAGCAACTTTCTGTAGCCAACCAGAGTTCAAAGCCAATTTGATTTGTTCATAATTTTGCACATGAAGTTAGTATTATCTTATCCTCGCAGGCAAAATGACAGAAGTCTTTTTTTGGGCAGACATAGCTTTGTTGCTCGGCAACCCGATATTCCTTGTCAAGAGCTTTTATAAATTAACAATAAATTAACAATTAAGCACTGCACGCCAAAGAGTTTGTCCCCAAATTAGCATCTTACCAACAGCAGCTCACCTTGTCCCTAAAACCCATGAGTGTACCCAACCACTGAAAACGTAGAGAAAAACATAGGCAAATATGAAAACGAGAAGCCGAGCTCTCTGTTGGTGCCCAGGTTCAATATTACCTCTGAGAAATACGAGGTATATGCTCCTTCCCACGAGTAGATGAGAGTTCAGTTTCCAAAAGCCCAAATTATACAAACACGCCAGGTTACCAGATACTACTCACGCCCTCCCAAGCGCTGGAAGTCCTGTTGCCACTGCTTGTGCTGCACGATTTTCTTTCTATTAGAGCTTCTGCAATAACTATGGTCTTTCCTGAAAGACGTGAAACTTAGCTTCCTGAAACACCTGAAACATTTGCTAACATGCGTGAGTGGATGAACAATGTGTTTGCTAACCTGAATGAAGATAGAGGGCGGTGGAATGAAGAGATGTCGACCGCTGTAAACAATCGTGTCAGCGAACGATGACAAGTGTAAGGGTGCTGGGTTTATACAACGTCCACACGCCAATTTTGAAACTTAGGATAAATTAAGTGTAAGGGTGCTGGGTTTATACCACATCCACAAAACTTAGGATAAATTAAGTTGACCACACTAAAATAACATTGGGGCAAATGATGCGGGCAATAAGAGGGTAAATAGAAAACTTTCGTTAAAATTCTCTTGTAGAGAAAGTGCCCAGCATAAACTTTGGTTAAAGAGTAATTAACCGGTGCAAATTGACGGTCAACTAATAATATAGATAATGTACATATATAGATCATCTACATATTTGTTTTCTATATTCTTAATTTTATGCATTGTGTAAATAATCACCTCAATTAATATTATATATTTCTATTAAGAAGTTTCTTAATAAGAGTGTAAGGTGAAGGTTTTAGGATAAGTTTAGAAAGAAATGTGAGGTTTATATATATATATATATATATATTTTGGTGTACATGGAATATTAATTAATGGAGGTGAGTTAAAATTATTGATCTGTAAAATTAGAGATTATTTTTAAGTTTCCCACGTAGAATAATTTTATAAAATCTTTAAATTTAATGGGAGTGTCTTATGGGGCTTCACTAGGGGAGCAATACCATACCACATATGTTCATATTGGGGGATATACATTGAGGTAAAAATGACAATATATTGGGGGATATATAGGGGGCAAAGGGTTTTTATATTGGAAGGTGTAGAATGATGCTATAAACCTTTTTATGTATTGGGACACTCCACGGGGGCTTCACTCAATGAACCTCACATATCACGTGCGTTCGTGGCATAATAAACAATACCCTTAATTTGACTATATATTGGAAAAATAACTCTAAAAATCATATTATTTAAGCCCTTACCAATACGAACCCAATACACCTTTCCAATTTAAAAAACCCCTACTTTCACTAGATATTATAGGTATCCATTTTTCATTAACATTTTTTATACCTCTTTATATTTTTTTCATTAATTTTGAACTCCATTTTTTATAATTGGCAATATAAAGACCCTTTACCCCCTATATACCCCTGAATATATTATGTCATTTTTTCCTCAATATATATCCCCCAATATGAATGCACCCTTTACCCCTATATATCCACCCCAATATATTATGCCATTTTTTCCTCAGTAAATATCCCGAATATGAATGCACATGGTATGGTATTTCTTCCCCAATGAAGCCCCCATGACTATAATAAAATAATGATCAAGCCTTGGTCCAAACAATACCTAACTTGTAGAATTTCTTGAAGTATAGATTGATTCTAATAGACTTGCTATGTGGGAAATATTAGTGTACTATTATGGAGGAGTCTAATATCATTCATAGCTATTCCATGGAGTAGTATTGAATTACTTGACATATGACAAGGAATTATATGCCTTGCTTCAAATAGTGAAGAAATGCAAGAATTATCTAGTAAGTAAGGAAACCATCATCCATACTAATCACCAACTTTTATAATTCTTATAGGCCACACATAAACTTGGACAAGGCACATTTGCGGGCCTTAAATAATAATTTTTTCTCTTGAACTCTTGATGATTTCCATAACCTTATTCCAAAATTAACTAAAAATTGTTCTTCTTATTAAGAAAATTTCAACTAACCATTATGTGCTAAAGTGTAGTTTATATATGAAAGTTATGAAACCAGAATAAGCTAATGATCTAGTTATTGCTTATTAGTTGTTGATCATTTTAATACATCATAATTAGAATATGGGGAGTTAGTAACCTACAAGTTCACAAACCTATAAAAAAATTATGTAAATTATAACAAAAATTAAAAACCCTAAAAAAAAATCCTAATTATAGATATTAAAAACTATATATAACTTTTTAACTCTCTAGTGATTATTCTATTATATGATTAAGAGTATGGAAAATATTATATGATTAAAAGTATGAAAAAGATATTAACAAGTAATAGAGAAATAAAAATATTGTAGAGAACTATAGAAAATGATAATCTCTCATCACTTCAAACTAAACTTATACCCCATTTTAATCAATATGATAATCTTCTTATATAGAGTATTCAAACTATGTGAAGATAGTGGGAATAACTTTTCATTGTGGATTGTACTATATGGATTTACATGGTAAATAGTTGAATTCATTGTTTGTTTTTGTTATTGTAGTATATTTTATATGTCACAACAAGATTTTAATTGTATTTTTTATTATTTTTAATTATTAAAAATAAAAAAATGTAATTAGTGTAATATTTTAATTTTGATTTTTATAGTATACATGAATATATTTAATAAAATTTAATTAAAACATAAATAAAAGTAATTTTAGGTTTAAAGTACCATCAATATAATTATCAAATAGGTAATCATTCTGAAGATATATTTTGATTTCGTGCATTGGTACATTTAATTATATTCATAATCATTGAAGTATTATGAGTTCATTATAGTAAACTTAAAGGGATAAGAGAAATAAATAATAATATTTATTTTTGTCAATTAAGTTTTTTTTGACAAACTTTTGTTTATATTAGTAAATTTTGACAAACTTTTGGAATTAGTTTTATAGGGAATGATACATGGGATCCTATAGAAAGCACATGATGAAAATGTATGATTATTTTCTTGAATTTCATCATACAAATGATTTTTCATCCAATATACGTCGTCTATTTTAGGATAGGGCTTCTAGAATTTCCATACTTTAAAAATCGTCTATTTTGGAATAGGACTTCTAAAATTTCCGTTCTTTAAAAAATAAAAATGTATATATAGTATAGATTTAATAATTTGAGAATATTCTTCGTCATATACAATATTTATCATATGAAATCAAGGGTTTCCAAATCATTTTTCTGTATCAAAACTTATGTGGGGTGTCTGCCACCTGTAAATCATTTTTCCATTTCAAAACTTCTCTAGTATATTTGGCACACTTCACTCTGTCCCGATATTAAAAATAATTAGCATTACATAAATCAAATAGAATAGAAGTATTTTGATGACTATCGACATTTTTCAACCATTTGATTTATATGGTTGTGTTAGTTTAAGCCATATTGACATTTTGTAGAATTTTTCTTTGAGATTGATCTATAATTATTTTGAATAGATAAAACTACAAATATCAATCATTAACAATGCAAAATCAATTTGCGGAAAAAGTAATTTTTTGAATGGTTAAATTTATTTTTAAATTAAAACAATAATTTCAACCATCTAAAATTTCCTTTCCATGTAAAGCTTATGCCTAATTTCAATGATAGAAAATACAAACATTTCAAATTCATAGAACATTTGACCTTCTTTATATTTTAATGGTTACCATTCACTTTCTCATTTTATTGTACCATGTTGTTTTAATATGATTCCTTCTAAATTTTTTGCGATACCTATGCGATAACCGTGTTTAGAATTCAATTCTAAAATTTGGAGAAATGATCAACCATGGTAAAAATAATTTCTTTTTTAGTAATCTTTTTTTTAATATTAAGTAACATTAATATTAAAGCATATTATTTAGCTTTAAGGGTTAGTTCAATTAGTTGAGTTTCCATTGCTAAATCATCTCACTCATGAGAGGTCACAATGTCAATTCTCCTCGACGCTCTTGGGGTTAGGATTTGCTAATAAGTTTCCAGGATGTGATCCCATCTGGTGAATCTGCCTGGATATTTCCTCTAAAAAAAGAAGAAGAAAGAAAGAAAGAACAGAACAGAAAAGAAAAATAAAAAGAAAAGAAAAACAAAAAAGAAAGAAAGAAAAAGAAAAAAACAAACATAAACAATTATTTGAATTTTTCAAGTCACTCAATGTGAGGAAATTCAAACCAATTTGTAGAAATTCTCCCATGATATCATAGCCATTGCATGAGCATATCCTTTATATCAAAGTGCATATAATTAGATGAAAAAACATTTGGTTGCAAAAAATTATTAATTAATTAATTAACAATATATATATATATATATATATATATATATATATATATATATATATATATATATATATATATATATATATATATATATATATATATATATATATATATATATATATATATATAATCAAAATGAAATTTTTTGAAGAATCGATAACCCACACTGGTGGGAATACAAATTGTTCACCAAACTAGTCAAGCAATGATCGTTTGAGTAAAAAGAATTAATAGTTAACTCAAAAAAAAATGTTTGTTTATTGATTGACAACTATGTATGATATTCATTTTTGTTTATAAATCCTTTGTTTAATGAGTAAACAAATATTTTAATGGTGCATATATATATGGTGGTAATTTACTTGAAAAGTGGTTTTTCATTAATTGTATTACTATATTTAATAATGTAATTTCAAAATTACTATCAAATTAAATATCCAATTAAATATGTGTAAGATCTCTATATTTAACCTCAATGGGGGTGGACAATCGAGGTGAAAGAGATCTTGGGGGGGGGGGGGGGGGGGGTGTGGCGGGTTGGGGGGATCAGGGCAATGTTGCCTGCCACCCCATCAACTTCCATGGTGATCAAGGTGGGTGGGCGTGTACACTCCTCCCATGCATGATGTGTGTGGAGTAAACACCATTTAATGACACCTTGTGACAAATGTTATTTCATTTATCCTTTGAAGGGTATGCAGAGGAGAGTAGAGAGTGGTCTTAGCCGGTTGCATGGTTGTTGGCCAAGGTCCCTTGTAACCCAGTTGGCAATTTTTCATTTGCGATGTTGGTTGAATGAGTTGGGGTCTTCTGTGGGATTCTCAGGTTGGGTTGGAACTAGGTGGCACTACTGTATAATCCTTTATCATTGTAACAAGTGTGGCTGGTTTCTGCAAACTCTTGGCTCCATTTGGTGGGGGAAGATAACCAATTTGATAGAGACGATGGTTTACAAGAAATTGAATAAGGGTTTCATCACCCTTAGTAGAAATGAGAATTATAGGCATATGATAGGGTTTAAGGTCTCACAACATCTCGCATTAGGCTCTGAGATAATCTCAATTGCTTGGCTTATTCAATTTAGATCTAATGTTCATTTATTTTATAATGCTTTCACTATATTTTAGAATTGTCATATTTATTACTCTAGGGCTTGCCTTGTGAGCATATTCATTGGAATTTTGTACTATTAGGCTTTAGTTCTTGTCTTGTTTTGGTTTTCTATTGACACACCTTCCTTGACCTTAGTTCCTCTGGGGTTATGGATTTTAGTAGGGGATGGGGCTCCACCATATCTCATACATTATCTTATCAGCCTCTTGGTGGTGTACTTCATATCTTAATTAACAAAGTAGTTAAGAAGAACAATTATAATAGAGGGAAGACACTCTTGTGCACATCTAATGGAGATTGAGTGGAGAGATTGTCTGAGTCCGTATCACGAATGCCTCCCTAACAAGTGTCGAGATAGGTCAACAACATGACTCACAATGCCTAGGCAACAAGATCATAGCCGCTGGGTGAGGGGAACATGGGAAATATAGTCGCAGCTAGCCTAACCTTTCACGGGTTGAGATTTAGGCCCAGGAGTTCATTGCGGAATTTTAGACCGCAACTTCTCCTGGTACTCAATTTGATATTTGAAGATTGGAGAGGATTGTGCACCAAGAGAGACAATATTTTTTATACTCCAAGCCTATTGGAGAAGTCTCTCGTTGTCTCTTGAAACTAGGCAATACTAGGGGGTGGAGATCATAGTACATCCATTTGGTCACTTTATATTGTCAATTAAAAATGATGTTGGGGAACTTTCTTAAGGAGAAACATGATGACTACAACATGATTATTTCATTCCTTAATGATTTGCAGAGGAACCAATGGAGGATGTAGGAAAATATGGCTTGATTGGAGGCATGCTCGACTTGTCTAGATGCCCATTTGGAACATAAGGGGAGGCACATTTAGTGTGAATTTCCAAAGCCTCCTCCCATAGGTTCTAGTTCTACAAACCATGCATTAGTCACTTATTCAGATTCCTGATGCTTAGAGGTTGTGTGGAGATTTTGGTGGTTTTTTAGTTTCTGGGTATTATCTTTTTTTGACTTTATTTGTTTTTTTTTGCTAACGTAAAAATTTTGGTGAATCAACTACCAACCAATAAATCCAATAGGGGTGAGGTTGATAGAATTTTGAAGAACTGTAGATAACAATGTAACTTCTTAGACATAATGAAAAATCTTTGACTTAAAAAAATATCTATATTTAAGAAATAAGATAATATTTTCATGTTGTTAAAAGAATTATATATATATATATATATATATATATATATATATATATATATTCTAAATGTTTTATAGATTTTTCAAAAATAATAAAGATAATTGTTTTGATGCTTATCATAAAGTGATATCAATAGACAATTTAATTAATTTAATTTATATGGATGCCATATAACCTAAAATTATATAATAAAATTCCAAAATAAAATACCAAAACATCTATTTGTTAGTTAAACAACTTGTGACCTATGTGAGATTGTTTCTCCTATGTCGAAATACCTATTTCTTTATATGTCTCCTACATCGAAATATCTCTGGACACTTCGAGAATTGTGGGAGTAACAAGCTGATTAATGGTCGCCCCCATTGTCCTCTAGGAGGCATTTGCGAAAAGAATATCCATGAGGTCCAGCTTGAGGCAACCGGGATTCATACCAAAGCGTATGTTGCCTCAGGTGATCATACGCGAGCAACAAGAGATAATGTTGAGTGAAACATGGGCAATGCCCATCAAAGCAATTGTTATGGTGCGGCTCATAAGATATATAAAAGTAATTGAGAAAATGGGAGTAGGTAGATGGCCTGATGTTATCTTCAATGAATTCCTGAGTGAAAGAAAGAAAACATGGAGGAAAAAATACACATGGATGCAAAAATGGGATATCTACCTCAATGGTTGTCCCATAAATAGAAAGGAGCTAAAGAATTTTGTTATGGGGAAGTTTCGTAAACGGGTATGGGGAAAAGAGTTGGGTAGAATAAGAAGTACTACATTAAGGAATTCAAACCTATGTGTGATCTACAATAACAAGAGTTCATTGGGGCTAGAATTCCATGGAGGGAAAAGGTTCTTATTGGTTAATTAAGAACCAACTCACATCAACTTCAGTGTGAAACATGACAGTGGAAAAGGCCTAGAGAAGCTTCGGAAGAATGAGTGTGTACATTTTGCATGTCTGGGGCAGTGGAATCGGAAAAAAATTCGTTTTGGAATGTGATGCATTCAAAGACATCAGAGAATGTTATGGGAATATGTGAGCATCGGTTTCTTGGCTTTGTCTTTTTAGCGATTGGATTGTTGGAAGATTGGTCCCACTCATCATCAATTTGAATAAGAAGAGGATTGAATTGAAAAAGGCAAAAATAAGAGAAATAATGTCCCCATAGACTGTTTTTAGTCTCGTGGACATTAAACTATCATTTCATTTCATTACAGATGTCCTAGAGGTCTGAGGGTGTCCCTATTTAGGTAGGAGCATGTTTGAGAATAAGAAAGAGTCAAGTGTGCATGAGCTTCTCGACCGATTACTTTGTGTTGTTCTGAAAGCCAAGAGAGTGGATATTAGTGCTGGCGGCTAGAGTTGGAATTCCAAAATAGACCCATTGGTTAAATTTTGATGGTTTTCACACCTCCAGGGTCCATTTTCATAGTTTCAAGAAAAGATATTTGACAATTTAACTATTTTTTCAACTGTATTTGATGATCCATTCACCCCATGACAAAAAATTTGGCCGTCAAATTCCATATTGCTAGCGAACTTCCTCTGCCATTGTAGGCTCGTCATCGATGTTGAATATCCCATCATCTAGAGGTCGCAGACCATGTTGCACAAGTTCATACATTAATAATAGGTGGGGGGTTTCCTAAATTAATATTAGGTATCATTCTAGGTCTATGTTTTCAGGTAGGGAAGCAAGGAATATGGAGTAGGGAGGGTAGGTTGTTGGTGCTCCCTACTGAAGAAGAGTAGTAGAAGAGCATTCTTTGTTACTTTTAAGGGGGACCTTGATTGTTGCGTCCCATCATTTCTCTAAACTCTTGTCCTAATATGTTCACTTTCACCTCTTACAATCATGCCACATTCATTATGCCAACATGTCAATAAACCATTAATGCTATCCATTAGTTTTAAACCTAGTGGTAGTGAAATGCAAGGGCTTGGGCCTAGGTCCCATTACAGGCTTAAGACTGTTACAAAATTTCAAAGTTTCCATACCATATGATGTAACTCATTTCAAATAATATAATATAATTAAAATCTTGACAATGAAATTTGATTTCATGGGAATAAGAGAATTGCTATAAACCAATGAAAGGGAATTAGGGGCTTAGGTATGACAATTTAAATATTTAACTTAGTTTTGCTGATCTTTTCCCTGATTTTATGGAAATGTGACCATGTCTGAGACATGGTTTACAACTCTTGTATGGAAAGCATGGCTTCACATTTGAGTCATCCCTTCACATTGGATTATTATTATTTTTTTAATTTTTTTCCAGGGAATTGTTGGTAATGGTTTCTTTAATTTCATTTTTCTTAGGGAATGTTATAGTACACAATTTTGAAGTTTTCTATGTAAGTTTTTTAGATATATAGTTAATTTTTTGGATTTTAATGTTATAATTATATTTTTACTACGAGAACTTGTATATATAAGTATTGGAATATATGAAGTATTAACAATTTGTAATAGGCATATAAGATATTTTAGAAATATTAATTACCCACAAATATATGCATGTTAAAGATTGTTCTTAATAGAATAGAGGTTATCCTTAAGTTGCTGGCCTATACTAATATTGTAGAAGTTTTAAAGTTTTGGGGTATAGCTCAATATCTTTTTTTGGTACTTTGGTAATGTGTCCTTGACTTGTGAGACTAGCATATGGTCTAAGAAACTGTGACCTAAGATCATCTAAGCTATCAAAATTATCTCCTCCTCCAAATATTCATAATCTGCCCAATATTCTCATAATATTCCACAAAGATAAATAATATTAGGCACAAATATCCATTTATTCATAAACCTTCCTAGTGAATATATTAAAGTTAAAAATAAATTATAGTTTAATTTAGAGGCATGGGCCTTAATTTATGTCTAATTTAGAGGTCCACCATATCCCCCTGCTGAAAGTGTTGCTCATCCATTGAGCAACTTACTGACCTCATTGTGCCTCATCCATGGCACTGGTGGCCTGTCTCTTGTGCTTTAAGAATCTTGGCTATAAGTTCTGCAAGGACAAGCCCAAAAACATATTTGTGCAAAGAAAAATCATTGCTTCCTGAGACCATTAGCTTTCCTTCTTCCCCTTATTCAAGATGGGTTCTTGAATATCTTTTAGTTTGGAAAGGTCTTCCACACCCTTATCAACCTTCAGCTACCTTGTTGCACCATTTGTACACCTATAACACCTTCAAAATGCATTTAGATGAGAAGTACGACATCCTGTAGTAATTCATGTCAAAACTACAGGAAACCTATAGGAAACCCTGTTAAAACTACAAGAAACCAGTTTTGAGCATAAATGATAGTCTGAGGTTAGGGCAGGCCCTCAACTTGACTCCCATGCCTTTCTCTCATTTCTATAACATATTTTAGGCCTTGGACAAAAGCTAGAAAGAGATTAGAGACCTCTTGGAAAGCCTCTTTTCATCATTGCAGTTTGAGTTCTGTTTTGATGGTGGATGCCTCATTTCCTTTTGTTGCCTTCTTCTTCTCTCTTGTGGCCTAGATGATTGCCTAATGGCCTTGGAGTTCTCTGTTTTGATTAGGTCTCTCTTAGGCTCTGTCATTTTGGGTTTCAACACAAACTTTTTCTTTCTTCCTTCTTGTAGCAGCATTTTGCCTTCCTGTAGTAGTCATTCCTTCTTCCTTCAAAGTCTTCTAACTGTATGGGAGTGATGAGAAATGATGTAGGTTTGTGAAAATGGAGAGGATGCTTTGTTTTCTTTTTCAAGAAATTTTTAGGGTGAGATATGACTTGTTCTTGAAATTATGAAATGGGATGGATGAATCATGGATAGATAGTGAATATGAAGTGGATGGAGGGCTTGGAGTGCTGTGGTGACTTGGCCTTTGCAAAAAAATTCTTCTTTTAACTGCTGACCTTATTCCTTGAAATCATCACCCTTCATAATTTGACTTTTCACATTGCATGAGTGAAGGAGTGAGTTGCAATTCTCTAGTTGAAGGTGGCTGAGACTGTTGACCCATCCTTAACTCATAAAACCTCATCTCTCATGCATTGACAACAAATTACCAACTATAATATGCTCAAGAGAAGAGGTCAAGAATATTGCATACCTGTACCTACTTGCTGGTTGTTTGAGAGACTTGCATGCTGATATTGAGTTGATGTTGATGTGTAGGTGTTGGATGGTGATGATGATGATCCTGATGCTACTGCTAAGCTTTGGAGGAGCTTCTTTGACCTATTCTGAAAGTTTGGTGGTTGAAGGTCTTTTTAACACGACGGGGATGTTACGATGGCGACATCAGTAGCCCAACGGGAGTATTAACTAGAATTCATAAAAACATCGCGTCCAAAACTTATCTCTTTTCATAATCGGTCGAGAACTGGCAATAGTCATAAAGCGGGACTTGTTTTTTCCTACAAGTTCCGATTGTGATTTGCAATCCATCACATCGCAACCTGGTACCTGCTGGGGCTGATTCTGACTTGTTTGCGATATGTGATGTGCAATCGCATCATAACCTTGTACCTGTCGAGGGCTAATTTGTAACACCTTTCCACCTATGACTTGCAATATATGGGGCTGAGACTGCTGACCCATCCTTAGCTCATAAAACTTCATATCTCATGCATTGAAAACAAATTTCCAACTATAATATGCTTAAGAGAAGAGGTCAAGAATATTGCATACCTGTACCTACCTGCTGGTTGTTTGAGAGACCTGCATGTTGCTGTTGAGTTGATGTTGATGTGTAGGTGTTGGATGGTGATGCTGATGATCTTGATGTTGCTGCTAAGCTCTGGAGGAGATTCTTTGACTGATTTTGAATGTTTGGCCGCTGAAGGTCTTGTTAACACGACGGGGATGTTGCGATTGCGACATCAGCAGACCCGACGGGAGTATTAACTGGAATTCATAAAATCCTCGCATCCGGAACTTATCGCTTTTCACAATCGGTGGAGAACTAGCGATGGTCATAAAGTGGGACTTGTGTTTTCCTACGAGTTGCGATTGTGATCTGTGATCTATCACATCGCAACCTAGTACTTGCTGGGGCTGATTCTGACCTATTTATGATATGCGATGTGCGATTGCGTTGTAACCCTGTACCTGCCAGGGGCCGATTTTTAACACCTTTGACTTGCGATTTACTGGACCCAATGGCAGCTTGCCACTTGGTGCCTCCTCATTCGCTAAAGGCCTTGCCACATCATCCAATCTTGCCATGTGGACAAGTCAAAAATGAACTTTGACTTGCTCTAACTTCTACTTGGATTTGAGTGTCATTCACACCATTGGATTCATAATGACGAGCTCTTCGATCTGAAGCTGAGTTTAACAAGATTCTAACACTTTGATTTTTAAGCATAAACTTGAGCACCTGATCACAAGGAAAATGGGTTCATGGTGGGATTTTGGTAGGATTTGTTCAGGTTGGTTGGGACAAAGTTAATGTCAAGTACTAGTTACCACCCATAGATTGATGGGAAGACCAAGATAGTCAACAAATGGATGGAGATCTATTTGAGAAACTATGTGTTAGGCTAACAAAAAGCTTGGATAAAGTGGTTACACTTGGGAGAACATTCTTATACCATGAATTATCACATGTTGATTGGGATGACTCCCTTAAGAGCCCTATATGGGTATGATGCACCAATATTTGTAGATCAGTTTTTTGGAGACAGTAGGGTTCCTATAGATAAGGAATAGATTTAGGAGAGCCAAGACATACAACAAATCCTCATAGATAATTTGTATATGACTCATAATAAACAAAACATTTATGCATATAATAATAAGGTGGATCATAGCTTTGAGGTTGGGGTCCTGGTATATCTTTGTATGTAACCCTGATGACAATCATTACTTAAAAAGAAGGGGGTAGACAAATTTAAACCTAGATTCTATGGACCCTACATGATTGGGAGGCGCATGGAAGAGGTGTTCTATGATATGGAAGGCTTCTAAAGAGGTGTAAGGTACACAATGCCTTCCATGTTTCATGTGTCAAGAAGTCCCTTGGGTAAAACATTGCCACTTCTATTGAGCTTCCACCATTGGATGAAGAAGGGGAGTTGATTCTAGTCCTAGAGGAAATTTTGGAGGTAAGGGAGAAAAATTTAAGGAACATGACCATTAAAGAATACCTGGTCAAGTGGAAATATTTTCTTGTCAAAGACACCACTCGGGAAGGAGAAAAAATTCTCTAAATCCTAGATTGAAGTTGCTTGAGGAAAATCAATCTTGGGTGGGGAGGACTATAATCTCCCCATCCACTTAGGAGACATAAGGGGATGATTCCACTAGCCTAATTAAGTCCACATATGATAGGACAAGAAAATTAATTAAGGGAACACAATTCACCTAGGAGAAAACCTTATAAAAGCTAAAGGGGGGGAAGGGGACATGCGCCCTAGGCTAACAAAAAGTCACTTTTAAATTATAAATTGAGAAAACCCACTAAAGTGACTTTTATTAAAATAAAATGGTAAAAGGGAGGCAAAATAGTCAAGTGAGATATAGAAAGGGGAAAATGAGGAGTCTCTCCTCATTCTATCATTTGCTCACTTGAAAAATAGAATTTTGGAGAGCTCTTAAGAAAGAGACTAGGATTTTGGAAACCCTTGTTCTGATTGATGGTTTCAGTGTTGAAACTATACACCCTAGTAGGTATTAGAGCAGAATCACTAAAATTTTGACATTGGGCTTCATTATTGACAAAGATAAAGACAATGGAAGAAATGGAGTAAGTTTTAAATGTGTTATTAGTTGATTTTATAACTTGATGTTTGGTATTTCATATTATCTTTGCGGATCCGTTGGGACTAGGCTCACATCTAGAAGAGGACGAGTTTTTGGATTTATTTGGAGGGCCAAATTAATATTGTTTGTTGGAGCATTAGGCTGAGTTCCTACTATGTTTTTTGGACGAGTTTGGTTGGTTAAGGGGGCAAGTTTCCCACTGTTAAAAGAGGCTAAGATTGTCAGTTAAATAGGTTGAGTTATATCATTCCCAAGGTCTGAGTTCTATTGTGAGTTGGGCCAATTTTATACATGTTAACATAGGATAAGAACCACATTCCTTACTGGCCAAGTTGATTGTCATAAACAGTTTGTTTGCAGGGCTGAGTTTATCATACTTTGGGGTCGACTCACAACCAATCCTTTAGAGGTCGATTTGTTGATTTTAAGAGGGCCTAGTTCCCATTTTGGGTGTCTATTTGAGCTATTGGTGAATATTTGTCATTATTCACTGAGGGTTGGTTGAGATAGCTACATATATTCTATGTTGTTAGTCCAACTTATCTCTGTCTGCTGAGTTCTAGATTTATCTTCTGAATGTAACCTACAACTTGGCTATTGTACTGAGTTTCTTGATATTTATTATTACATTTCTCTTAATATTGTTGTGGCATGCTTCATTACTAGTATGTACCTTCTCTGAGTTAAATATAATTCATATATTGTTGTGCTGAAGCATTTTCGTGGTGTTATTTAAAACTATGCACACATTTATTTAAAATAAATGCAAGAGAAATGTACCTACAACCATATTGATGCAAATTGTTTCACCAAATACATCATTGAAAAACTTAAACAAACTCAAAAATCTTAGGGGAAAAAATTGAGATATTCTAAGGGGGCATCCTACAACAACAAGTGAATATAGAGGGGAATATGAGTTCATTATAAGGAAAAAAAGAACTTAAGGGGATAAGGGAAATAAATAATAATATTCTACTTTTGTCCACTTTACCTTAAGTTTTTTAACATTTACCTATGTTACTAAATTTTGACAAACTTTTGGAATTAGATTTATAGGTATACATGGGTTCCACATGATGCGAATGTATGAATTTCATCATACAAATGACTTTTCATCCATATTTATGTCGATATGCATGGTCTATTTTGGAATAGGGATTCTAGAATTTCCATTCTTAATTTGAGAATATTCTTCATCACATATACAATTTGTGGGATGAAATCAAGAGTTTCCAAATGGTTTTTCTATTTCAAAACTTATGCGTGATGTCTGCCACCTCTAAACCATTTTTCTACTTCAAAATTTCTTCGATGTATTTGCTACCTTCACTTTATTATGACGTTAAAAATAATTAACATTACATACATCAAATGACACATAAGTGTTTTGATGACTATCGAAGTTTGTCAACCCTTTTATTTATATGGTTGTGCTAGTTTAATGCATATTGACCTTTTGTAGAATTTTTCTCTGAAATCGATCTATAATTGTTTTGGATTGATGAAATTACAAATATCAATCATTAACATTGCAAAATCACTTTACGAGAAGGGTATTTTTTGGGTTGTTAAATCTATTTTTACATTAAAAACAATGATAGAAACAATCCAAAATTTCATTTTCAGTGTAAATTTTATGCCTAATTTCAATGATGGCAATTAAAAAAAATTCAAATTCATAGAACATTTGACCTTCTTTATATTTTAGTGGTTGTCGTCCACTTTCTCATTCTATTGGACCATGTTGTTTTAGTGCAATTCCTTCTAAATTTATTATGATACCTATGCAATAACCATATTCAAAATTCAATTATGAACTTTGGAGAAATGATCAACCATTATAAATAGGGGGAAATCTATTGTTCCTAGAAGAAAATATCCCCTTGTTGTTGTTGTTTTTTTTAAGAGGAAAAAACGTTGATTCTATTAACAAAAATAAAACGAGTACATGTGTAGGATCTTCATATAAATTGCAGAAATTGGTCTAGTATATAAGGATAGCCATTTATGCCAAGACTAATAATCAACTATTTTCTTAAACAAACATACATTCATATCTCCAATTTCTAATATAAAGTTTCTGAAAATGTCTATCACTAAACTTTCATAAGATAGAAATATATGTTGACTGGAATAATACAGATATCACAATAAAGTAGAAAGGAAAGTTGTTGTGTGCAAAAATTTGTCACGGTAGGCTGAGCAGACCCTCATCCCGTGTAGTGTTGTCCACCAGGAGTCTGAATTTCATGTATCCATAGGGATCTCAAGTTCCATCCTTAGACAATTTGTCCACCTCCCTATTAGATTCTCTGTATATATGAGTGATAGCGTATGTAGTGAGAGATCCCAAGGTGTGATTTATCCTCTTTATCCAACTCGATAGTGAGGGTGGATCAAACTCTAATTGTCCCCTAATTCCATCAATAAGAGATTTGGAATCCCCATAGATATGTTGGTCGTTTAGTTTCTTTTGTTGTGTAAACTAGAGTAGCCCCCATAATGTGTTTACCTCAAATCTTATGTTGGTGCCTATGCCTCTATTCCAATATAGATACTATTGCTTTCTTCAGTCTATCTGAAGTACTCTTCCATATCCACATATGCCCAGCTGTGCAGCTCCATAAAAAAATCTAGCTAGGATACTGATCAATGTAGGGCTCAATCTATGGGAAAGATCAACAGTGTGAATAGTCTTATGAGTGATAGCTTTAATCCATGTAAATACCTTATGAACAATCTAGATAATGTTGTATTGCTTTTCTTCAAACAATTAATGGTTGCGTGCCCTCCAAATTTCCTAGATGATGTAGAGGGGAAACTCATAATTTTTTTTAATAGCTTGCTAATTCATTATGTAGTCTTCAAGGTTGTTTGTCCTCCTGTATGGGATATGTAGTGCAATAGATATGCATTCCCATATTATATTGGTAATTGTACATGAAAAGAAAATGTGAGTGACAGATTCTGACGCTACCCTGCAGAATATACAGTGACCTGGACCTGAGTGGCCTCTTTTCATTAGATTATCCCATGTTAGTATCTGATTCATCCATGACAACCATGCAAATAGAATGGTTTTGTTGGGAGCCGGCCATTTCCAGATTTTGGCGAACCATGTTACATTGGAGGAAAAAACAATTGTTTGAGAAATTGCATTTTAGAGAAAATAATTTATTTCTTATAAAATTTCTTTTTGAATGTTGAGTAACATTAACACTAGAGAGTATAATTAATAAAAATGGATTTTAAATTTATAAAAAATACAATTATTTGAATTTTTCAAATTACTCAATGTGAGAAAATTTAAAACCAATTTGTAGAAATTTTCCCATGATCTCACAGGAACCATATCAAAGTGCATATAATTAGATGAAAAAACACTTGCAAAAAAATATTAGTATAGTTGTTTTTTTAATAGAAATGAGAATTTTTGAAGAATTGATAACCCACACAGGTGGGGAAACAAATTGTTCACCAAACCACTCAAACTAAGATGCTTTGAGTCCAAAGAATTAATAGTTAATTCCAAAATACTAATATTTGTTTATTTATGGACATTTATGTATGTTATTCATTTTTTGTTTATAAATCCTTTGTGTAATGGGTAAACAAATATTTTAATGGAACGAATATATATATATATATATATATATATATATATATATATATATATATATATATGTTTATAAATCCTTTGTTTAATGGGTAAACATATATTTTAATGGAACCAATCTATATATATATATATATATATATATATATATATATATATATATGTATGTATGTATGTATATGTATATATATATATCTACATATCTATATATATATATGTGTGTGTGTGTGTGTGTGTGTGTGTGTATGTATATGTATATGTATATATATATCTACATATATATATATATATATATGTATATACATACATATATATATATATGTATGTATGTATATATATATATATATATATACATACATATATATGTGTATGTATATTTATATATATAGATATATATATGTATATATGTATATATACATATATATATATATATATATATATATATATATATATACATATACACACACACACACACACACACACATATATATATATATACATATATATACATACATACATACATATATATATATATATATATATATTCGTCCAATTAAAATATCTGTTTACCCATTAAACAAAGGATTTATAAACAAATAGATATATATATATATATATATATATATATATATATATATATATATAGTGGGGTTGAAGGAAAGAGATGAAGATGGAGAGGAATTATGGCGTTTTCCGTAAGGGTTTAGGGTAAAACCCTAGGGTTTTTATTGCAGACATCTGGAGCAGAGTACCCTTATACCGTTGGTATTGCCCGCCGTTTCTGTTTCACCTTGTCCATCGTTTTCGGCTGTCGAATTCTGGCTTGGAACATGGGGGATACAATGGAAGTAGAAGAGCTCGATTATTCCGAGGATCACTATCTAGACCGTGTAATCTTTGGAATCCTAGCTTCACCTCGCCATCATCTGGCCGTAATTTTTTGTTCGAACCTGCTCTGCCTATTTCGTCGCCGGTGGTCTCATCTTCTAGGCACTGTTCTGCACCTCCTCACATCGGGTCACTCTCGATAGATTCCCCTGCCTTGGATTTCCCTCCTTTATCACCTGGTACTCTGCACATTTTGACTGCGAATACACCCCCATCACCCTCTTTTGATCCTCATCCGTCCATTTCGACATTTTTCACCGCGCCGCTTGCAGACATCCATACCTCTGCGGCTCCAAACCCTCCCTCATTTGCTCACTCGCCGTCGGGCTGTTTCAAAACCCCTGCGGTCCAGGTAAAGTCCGCTAAAATATTTCCTTTGGAGGGATCCCCTGATCCATTGGTGGACAGCCCATCTACACCTTGTTCGGGCAAGAGAAAGACCAAGTGCGTGAAGGAAACCTCCAAGGACATCACCATCCGATTTGGTGAGACCTCTGCAATTGGGGAGGCAGCATACATGGCTAGTATGGTGTTTGTTGGGCATGTCCACGGCAGAGTGTACTCGGCTACCAGACTTACTCTATGGGTCAAGGAGAGATGGGGTGGATTGTTGAAGGAATTCCTGAGGTACAGATCCTTCCCAGGGGGTGGTTTTCTCTTGACTTTGCAAAGGAAAACTATACGGATTTGGTTCTCGCTAGGTATTGGCATATTGAGATGGCCCCATTCCTTCTTAAGTGATGGAGTCCCTTGTTCAACCTTGAGAGAGAGCAAATTAGGGCTGGACCCCTCTCGGAACGCTTGCCGGGGCTTCCATTACAGTACTGGTGTGAGGAAGTCTTCATCAGAATTGGTAATGCTCTCGGTACCTATCTGGATCATGATCGAACATTTGTGGAATCAAAGAATAGAACCCTCACTCAAATTCTGGTCCATTTGGACACACGTGAGGGTTTGGAGGAGAAGATTACATTACAATGGGGGAAGTTCATCGGGGTCCAGATCCTGGACTATGAAGGGGTCTGTTCCACTGCCGGCGATGCCACAGGGTGGGACATATCTTCAAAGATTTCCCTCTTATAAAAAAATCAGAGGACACCCCAAAAGCATCACCTGCACCATCCAGGATTGACTCGCTAGCCGTTTTGCGCTCTCCTGCACCGGGTCCTAGTCCTTCTGCAAGCACTCCCCTACATAAGGCGGTGGATGTTGTGCACAGATCGATCTTGCCACCGCTCACCAGGTCTCGAGCAGTTGCTGAAGCTGCAAAAGCTTCGGGTACTCCTCTAACCTTTTCTACCTCATCTATTGGTTATTGTTCATCTGTTGTTGCATCTTCCATATACACATCTATGGCACATTGCACTATGTCGTCTCCACCCTTAATGGCCACTACTGCCCCCTCTTTGCATTCGCTCACTACATCCTCCACCTCTCCATTATCCTCCAGGGTTTCACCATCTCATCACTATTATCTTCGTTCCCGAACCCTAGCTAGCGGTACCCCAGTTCGACATGCTGGACTGGGTCTTACTCTACCTAGTTCAGTTCCTTTGACATCTCGGGGGAGGAAATCTGATCTCTCCAAAGCCATCAAGCGTGTTGGGGCTGAAGTAGCCTCTGGTCGTCAATCCACTCTCGATGGGGTTCTTAGAGCTTTGAACACCCCGAGTGGAGTTCCCCCATGAAGTGTCTCTCTTTTAACTGCAGAGGCATCGCTAGTGCCTCTAAGAAACTAGCCCTGCGGAGACTCTTTGAGGTTGATCCTATCAATATCATCTTACTTCAAGAAACCCTAGGTACAACTGATCACATTACCAGCTCTCTGCAATCTATTTTCCTGGGTTGGACCTTTTTGGCAATGGATGCTATGGGGAGATCTGGAGGACTTGCCATTCATTACAACCATTGCACCATCAGGCTTTCAGCATCATGGGGAGGCCACAGATTCATGGGCATAGATTTATTCTCGGTTGAGCTTGGAACCAACCTTCGGGTTGTCAATATTTATGGACCTTGTCAACAGGGGGAGAATTTCTAGCAGCATATGCTAAACCTCTCGATATTTTCTTCTGATCACATCATCATAGGAGGAGATCTAAATTTTTCCTTGGGTTTCTGTGAATCTTGGGGGTCTATGGCACAAGTGGATTCAATCTCAGGGTTTATGACAAACCTTCTGGAGCAGTACAATTTTGTGGATGTCCCCATGAATAAACCCCTTCCTACTTGGAGGAATAGAAGGGTGGGTGAAGTTGCACTTGCGTGAAGACTAGACAAATTTCTAATGAAAGGCCCCCTCTTACAACATCTGCATCACTACAACAATGGGTTGGTTTAGGGGGCATTTCGGATCATTCCCCAATCTATATGGAGGTTTTGAGCCCTCATCCTAAACCAAAATCCCCCCTTAAATTCAACCATGTTTGGTTACAGGACCCTACCTACATTAGCTTGGTTACAGACTTCTGGGCTACCAACCTGATTAATAGATTTGATTCCTTGGCTAAAGGGTTCTGTAATAATCTGTCCAAGCTCAAGCATCTTTCTATTAATTGGGCTAGAGAGAAGTATCTGAGGGAGAACTCGCTACTAGCCCACATTGAATCTAAGCTGAGTTCTTTGCCCGATTAGAGAAGCTTGGGGTTTATTTCAACTGAAGAAAAGTCACACCTAATTGAGCTAGAGAACCAAAAGGCTCAAATTTTGAAGGAGAGAGAGGAATCCCTAAGATTAAGGAGTAGGGCCATATGGTTGAAAGCTGGGGATGACAACACTAGATTCTTTCAAAATTATGCTAAAGGAAGAAAGGTATCAAACACCATCTGGAATCTTCCACTACCTGAGGGAGGAGTTGCTGACTCTTTCAATAAACTCTCCCATCTTGGCTCTACACATTTCAAGAATCTATATAAAAGCCCTCCTGGTTCAAATCTTGCTGACATCATAAATGTGGCTGGACATTTCCCCAGATTTGTTAATGAGGACAAGGCAGAGGAGCTATATGCACCGGTGACTACTGGTGAACTTGAAAGCACGTTAAAATGGTTCAAGAAGGACAAGAGCCCGGACCCGGATGGCCAGGCCATAGAAATCTATCTTGCATTTTACGATCTTCTGGGACAGGATTTGTTGAAAGTTGTGGAAGAATGCAGATTATCTGCATCGTTGTACAATGCCATCAATTCAACTTTCATTGCTCTCATTCCAAAATCTGATACTACTTCCTCTTTCGATGATTATAGGCCTATATCTTTGTGCAATTGTTTGTACAAAATTATTTCCAAGATCATTGCCAACAGACTCCGGCCTATTCTCTCTCGTCATATTGCCCCTCAGCAATTTTCCTTTCTTGAACATCGACAGATTCATGAAGCCATTGGATCGACACAAGAAGCAATTCATTCTATCTGGACTAGACATCATAAGGGCATTATTCTCAAGATAGATCCGGCAAAAGCCTTTGATCGTGTCAGCTAGCTTTACATTAAGATGCTCCTTATCCATTTGGGCTTCCCTCATCACTTCATCACTTGGATTATGGCCTGCATTACATCCCCTACCTTTAGTGTCCTCATTAATGGCTTTGCTTCTCATTTCTTCCATTCAGAAAGGGGTCTTAGACAAGGCTGCCCACTCTCTCCCCTCCTTTTTTTGATTGTCATGGATGGACTTAGTCGCTTGATTGCATCGGCTAAGAAAGATGGAGATCTCTGTGGTCTCAAGATATCAGATGATTATTTTCTCTCTCACCTCTTATTTGTGGATGATGTTCTCATCTTCCTTGATGGTAGTATTCGAGACTCTCGTACCTTCTCCAAAATCCTCCTTCTTTTCTCGACTGCTACCAGGATGCTAGCCAACCAATCAAAATCTACCATCACCTTTGCCCGAACCTCCATTTAAGAGTCCCACCTTGCTCATCAGCTTTTTCCTCACTGTATCCATCCATTGGACAGGGGTCTCAAATAATTGGGATTTTGGATAAAGCCTATTAGTCAGAGGATTGCAGATTGGGTTTGGCTAGTTACAAAATTGGAAAAAAGGTTGTCCATCTGGAGTCACAGATATTTATCCAGGGCAGGCAGGCTTGTTCTTATCAAATCTGTTTTGGAGGCAACGCCAGTCTTCTAGATGGCACTTGCATGGATACCCAGGAATATCTTAGCTCGTATACAACAACTTTGCAACAGATATCTCTGGAATGGGAATCAGGACAATTTTTTTTTTGCATGGGTAAGCTGGAAGAAGATTGCATTGCCTAAGAAATGGGGCGGTTGGGGTCTAAAAGATCTCCCTTTATTTGCACAAGCCCTTGTTGCAAAAATGGGTTGGACCCTGCTGACAGGACAGAACCTTTGGACTACCATTTCTTATCATAAGTATATCTGGCCTCAGCACATCATGGACTGGGTCCGATTGCCAAGTTGGCCAAAGTCAGGCATCTCAACAGTTTGGAAGGCACTCCTTCACTCTCTCCCTCATATCAAGGACAATCTTGTGTTGTGAATCAATGATGGTTCAAAGGCCTGCATAGGCTTGGATCCTTGGACTAGAGGAGGAGGAAGATATCAGCTGTCTAGAGATCTCATACAACATCTACACTCCCATGAGATCAAGGTGATTGCAAATATTGCAGATCATCAAAACACCTGTATTTTTTCCCAAGCATGGAAAACTGCAAGGCAGCTTGAATTACCTCCATGTTGGCACCAGGAATGGCATGAATATATCTCTGCACTATTTGAATCGCTTATCAGGATTAAAGAGGGCCCTGATGAACTTATTTGGTGTTATGTGGAGAATGGTATCTACTCTCCAAAGTCAGGGTATCTATCCTTGATCTCCCAAAAAAAACCAGATCAGATTACATCTTTGTGGAAGTCCATTTGGAAACTTATAGCGCCTCCTCAGACCAGATTGGTTTCCTGGTGTATTCTTAGAGGTAAAGTACCTATGGGAGAGCACCTCACACATAGATCTTTTCATGGACCTAATTGGTGCACCTTATGCAAAATCTCATCCGAATCGACTTCACATATTTTTTTTGAATTGCTCTGCCCTGATTACTCTCTGGCATATCTTATCTTCTTCTATACATTTTTCTGGGCAATGGACTGGTGACGATCTCGACAGTGCATGGGATGATTGGTTTAATCAACATAAGGGATCCAAACTTCAAAACCTCCCTTTGATTATCAGCTGGTATGTTTGGCCCGAAACTGTTCTATCTTCGACAATAGGCTTGTGTGTTGGCCTCACATTGCGGCATGTATTGTATCAGCATATAATGAGTTGCCCGAACCACAACAACCTAGAGCCCGCAGACCTCATGCACCTCCTCTCATTGATAAAAGCACACCTTGGGCGTATTTCGATGGTGCAGTAAATCAGCAGGGATGTGGTTGCGTTTTATCCTATACTTAAGTGAACAACATTACTATACAGTGAAGATGGGTTTAGGAGCTGGAACTAATAACTTCGCTGAACTAATTACCCTTCGACACCTTCTGCATTTCTCTTTGGGACATCATTGCATGAACATAAACATTTTTTGAGACTCAAAGATCATCATAAATTGGTTCAATAATATCATTGCTTGTCACATACACACACTCAGTAATATATTGGATGAAGTCAATATTTTCAAGGCTCAATTTAATAACATCACTTGCAATCATATTTGCAGGGAACATAATAGCAGTGCTGACGAGCTATCCAAGGAGGCCACGACACTTCCCAGAGGAGAGTGGATGATCCAGGAACAACAGGGGACAAATGAATACCGCTACTATCATCGCCCTTATATTGATCAGTACTATCACAGGGCAGAGAGCCCTTGATCACTGGTTATTATGTCTATTATTGAGAAATGTAAATTTTGACTTTGTATATATTTTATTTCACAAGACATATATGTGGATTTTAAATGCCCTGCATGGCATATGTATAGGCTTATAACAGGCTCCTCTTACAGTTTTTGGAAGATCACCCTGTGTAGTGAATCTGAAAGGTACTTAGCTTTTTGGTGAATTTTTTAATCAAGTCCTCAGAGGCTAGAATGATACAGCATATGCAATCGCATCTACAATATGTAATTTTTCTAAGTTTTAATGAAAAATTACGATTTTTCCAGTGGAAAAAAATAAAAATAATATATATATATATATATATATATATATATATATATATATATATATATATATATATATAGTTGGGGGGGGGGGTAATTTATTCGAAAACTATTTTTTATTAATTGTATTACTATATATATATATAGAGAGAGGGGGGGGTAGTGGTGGGTAATTTATTCAAAAACTATTTTTTTATTAATTGTATTACTATATTTAATAATGTAATTTTAAAAATTACCATTAAATTAAATATCAAATTTAATATGTATAAAATATCTATATTTAACCCTCATGAGGTGGATGATTGAAGCGAAAGGGATTTCATGGGGGCGGGGGTTGTCTGCCACCCTACTGACTCCCATGGTGATTAAGGAGGGGGGTGGCATGACACACCCATCCCATGCACAATGTGTGTAGAGTAAACATCATTTAATGACAACTTGCATCAAATGCTATTTCGTTTATCCTTCGAAGGGTATGTAGAGGAGAGTAGATAGGGGTCTTAGATGGTTGCAGGGTTGCTAGCCAAGCTCCCTTGTAGCTCGGTTGACAATTTTTAATTTGGGATGTTGGTTGAATGAGTCGGGGTCTTCTATGGGATTCTCAGGCTAGGATGGAACTAGGTGGCATTGTTGTATAATGCTTTATCATTACGGAAAGTGCGGTATGGTTTTACAAACTCTTTGCTCCATTTGGCAGGGGAAGATAACCAATTTGATAAACATGACAATTTGGAAGAAATTGAATCAGGGCTTCATCACCCCTAGCCGAAACAAGAATTACATGCATGCAATAAGCGCTAAGGTTTCATGACATCCCAAATTAGGCTCTGAGGTAATCTCGACTGCTTGGCTTATTTAGTTTAACTCTAATGCTCATTTCTTCTATAATGCTTTTACTGTATTTTAGAATTGTCATGGCTATGACTCTAGGGATTTCCCTGTCCGTATATTCATTGGAATTTTGTATTATTGAGCTTCAATTATTGTCTTGTTCTAGTTTTCTATTGACGCCCCTTCCTCGACCTTAGTTCCTTTAGGGTTAGGGATTTTAGTAGGGGATGGGGCTCCACCATATCGCATACATTGTCTTCTCATCCTCCTAGTGGTGTATTCCATAGATGAATTAACATAACAGTTAGGAAAAAGTAATTATAATAAAGCGAAGACACTCTTGTGCACGTCCAACGGAGCTTGAGTGGAGAGATTGTTTGAGTTAGTATCATGAATGCCTCCATAACAAGTGTTGAGATGGGCCAGCAACACAACTCATTATGCCTAGGTGACAGGGTCGTAGCCCTGTGGGGAGGGGGAACATGGGCAATCTAGTTGCGGCTAGCCCAACCATTCACAGGCTAAGATTTAGGCCTAGGAGGCTGTTGCTACATTTCAGACCACGACCTCTCCTAGCACTCAATCTGATATTCAAAGATTGGAGAGGATTATGCACTGGGAGAGACAATCTTTTTCAGATTCCAAACTTATCGGAGAAGTCTCTCATTGGCTCCCGGACCCAAGAAATACTAGGGGGCAAAGATCATAATACATACATTCGGTCACTTTACATTGGCAATTAAAAATAATGTTGGGGAAAGTTCTCAAGGAGAAACATGATGATTGCAACAAGATTATTTCCTTCCTCAATGATTTGTAGAGGAACCAATGGATGATGTAGGACAATATGGCTTGATTGGAGGCATGTCCGATTCGTCTAGATGCTCGCTTGGAACACAAGGAGAGACATATTTAGTGTGAATTTCCAAAGCCTCCTCCCATGTTCTAATCCTACAAATCTTGTGTCAGTCATTTCTTCAAATTCCTAATGGTTAGAGGTTGTGTGAAGATTTCAATAGTTTTTTGGTTTCTAGGTACTCCCTTGTTTTAGCTTTCTCCATCTTTTTGGTTAACACAAAAAACTTGATGCCAACCAATAAATCCAATAAAAATGACTATATATATATATAATAAAATAATACTTTCATATTTAAAAAACTTATAATGATAATATTATATATATTCTAACTATTTTATATAATATTAATGTCAATAAATAAATTTATATGTCCACGCATTACCCAAGATTAAAAAAAATAAAACCAAAAAAAACATCTTTTTTTAGTTAAACCTCTGACTTACGCGAGACTGTTTCTCCTATGTCGAAATACCTATTGCTTTATATTTCTCCTACGTTGAAATACATCAGGACTCTTCGAGAACCGTGGGAGTAACGAGCCGATTAATGGTCACCCCCGTTGTGTTCTCGAAGGCCTTTGCGAAAAGAATCTCCGGGAGGTCCAGCCCAAGGCAACCGGGATTCACGCCAAAACGGACGCTGCCTCAGGCGATCATACAGACGTCCTACAGGTCTGAGAGCGTCACCGGTCAGGCAGTAGCTTGTTTGAGAATAGGCAAGAGCAGGGTGTGCACGAGCTCATTGACTAACTGTTCCATGTGGTTCTGGAAGCCGAGAGAGTGGAGCTCGATGTTGGTCGTGGTCGTCACGGATGAAATTTGAAATTTGATGGGTAAATTGTTTATTAAAAGTAATTTGTTTTTCAAATATAATTAATAAATTATAAAATCATTAAAATTCTTAAGACGATAATGATTAATTAAAAAAATATAAAAACTAACTAATAAATCTGTTTTGAAATTCCAACCCTTATCACAGCCTTCCTCCGCCGTTCAGACCCTCGTCGGCGTTGAAGATCCCGTCGCCCACGAGGTGGCGGACCACGTCGCATAAGTTGGTACATTGACGATTAAGATTACGTATCATTCTAGGTTTAATGTTTTTTCGGGTAGGGCAGCAAGGAATATGGAGTAGGGAGAGAGGTTGTTGGCTATCCCTACCGAAGAAGAGCAGCAGAAGAGAATTCCTCGTTACGTTGATTGTACCTAACTTAAACCACATCAACTTTTAACATGCCTATATATTTTTTTGAGATTTTATTGAGTATTAGAAATTCTTACTCATTTAGTAAGTAAAAATAACACCATAAGATATGAATAATATGTTTATATGCTATAATTTATGATATATGATATATTTATTGGTTGATTTAGTTATAAAAAATATTTTAAATAAATTTAATATTTATTTAATTAATATAAATATAATAAAATTGGTATGCCATATTAAAAAAATAATATTAGATAACACATTTAAAAAAAGAGAGAGGGTATTGGTGGTTTATTGAATATTGGATGTTGTTACTCATTTATTAAGTAAAAATTGTACAATAAAATATAAATATTATGATTGTAAAATATAATTTATTGATGTATGATATTTATTGGTTGATTTAGTCATTAATAAAAAATTATATGTTAAACACTATTTTAAAATAATATTAGATAACAAATAAATTGAAGATAAAATTAATTTGATTTCATAATGTATTTAGTTAACTAATTTAAATATCATAAAATTCATATATTACCTAGTATTCAAAAAACTATTATGGAATATAAATAATATAATTGTAAAATATAATTAATGAATTATTGATGTATCATATATTGGTTGATTGATTTAGTTAATAAAAATTTGTATGTTAAATAATATTTTGGAGATAGTTTGAATAATAAATAAATTTCAAATCAAATTAATTTGATTTGATAATATATATAATAATTAACTAATTTAAATATAATAAAATTCATGTATTACTTAATATTCAAATTCAAATTCAAATATAAATATAATTAATTAATTATTAATTTAGAATATATTTATTGGTTGATTTAGTTAATAAAAAATTATATGTTAAATAATATTTTAAAGATAATATTTAATGACAGATAAATTTTATTTTACAATATATTTAATTAATTAATTTAAATATGATATAATATTTAATAGTTGATATTGACAATATAATTAATTAATCAATTAATTATTGATGTATGATATATTTGTTAGTTGATTTAGTTTTTAAAAACGTATATGCTAGAATATATTGGAAAATAATATTAATTATTGGTCACTCTAAAAAACAATGAGGGATTCTTGGAGCTCTGAAACCCTAATGACCTTGCAGCCATGAGGTAGGTGGCGCAGAACACCTCGCAAACAAGCGGACAAGCACGGAAAGAAGAGGACAGGCGGCTCAGAAATGGCAGAGGAGACTAGGAGGGGAGAGATCCCCTCCTACAGAGACGCAATAACGTGAGAAGGAACAAGCAACAACAAAGCAGAGGCTGAATAAAGGACACCGGGACCAGTCCTGGGAGCACGCTGGCAAGTAGGAAGTAAAGGAAAATGTCTGCCCTGTGCAGCGAAGAAACCGAGGTTTGTTATTCCAATGAACAAACTTGAAAGATACAAAAGTTACATGAAAGACCATGCAATGATATGCAAGTTCATCGGCGTCTGGCCCTCAGAGAAAGAACTGACAAGATGGATCCAGCAAAAATAGCAGCCACGCGGCCACATCAAACTAAAGCTAAGCGCACGAGGATTCTTTACGGTAATCTTCTCAAACCTGCAAGACAAAGAAAAAGTTTTTGAAAATGGCCCATATTTCCATAAAAATGCAGGTTTATTTATGAGGTATTGGGAGGAATGCTATAATCCGGAAAAGGAGAAATTCCTAGTAGCACATGTATGGGTCAGACTCTTTGGACTACCTATGGATTTCTGGGACCCATAGATACTAGAAGGAATAGGGAATACCATAGGTAGCTTTGTAAAGATAGCGAAATCAACTAAAAGAGGAATATATACCTCGTATTGAAGAATATGTGTTTATATGAACATTGCAAACCCTATACCAGGTGTAGTTGAACTAGAATATCACTAAGAGGTCTGGCAGTAGGCGTTGGACTACGAACACATACCTTTTAGATGCAGAAAATGTCATGAATATGGACACCTTTTCAAGGAATGCCCCTTAAAGGTAGAGGAAGAGGAAATAAAGACTAAGCAACAATGGAAAACCATCGAAGACAACGAGGGGTTTCAAGAAATCAAAACCAAGAAACAACCTACCAAGGAAACCCCTAAGGAAGGTAGAAATGAACAACAAACCAAAGTAAAAGAGACAAATAGGTTCGAAATATTGCAGACAGAAGAAGAAGATGAAAAAACTCGAGGTATGGACTAGCAAGAGGAACGAGATCAAGAAGGTAGAATAAATCAGGATGTCAATAGAAACAAGCAGAAAGCTAAAGGAGAAACAGAGAAAAAGGGGAGAAAATAAAAGGAGGAAAACTAGGAGAATGAAGTAATGGAAATAGACATAAATAAAGGGGATGGTTCAACAACAAAAGAGGAAATTTTGAGAAACCTACTGGATAAGTGGCGAAACTTGGATGAGAGGTTTATCCCAAAAGAGGATAAAAATTATACAAAGAAATATTCCAAAAATACAAAGAAAAACGGGAGCACAGAACTACAGGGGTGGATGAGTAGTTAGGAACACAACATGACAACAGCCAGGAACATCAAAACAAAGGGAAAGGGGGGAAAAACGAGGAAGAAAGAACCTACAGGAAACAATTCAAGTAATGGGAGAAATGTTAGTCAATACAGGAAGAGTAGTGCCACTTTCAGTGGTCTTCCAACAAACAACCCAACCTTCCCAATGATTATTACATCATGGAATATAAGAGGGCTTAATAGCAAGGGTAAGCAAATGTACCTGGCAGAGAGGATCATAAAAGAAAAACCCCAAATTATTCTGCTTCAAGAAACAAAAATAGGGGGGTGAAATGGAGGAAATTCTAAAAAAAATCAAGCCCTCTTATGAAAGCATGACATTGGATTCAAAAGGGAGTGCAAGGTGTATTGCAATCTTATGGAATCCAGCAGAAGTCATGGTTGACTTATGGATAGGAATGAAAAGGATTCTCTCAAGGAGATTCAGAATGATAGGACATAAAGAATGGTTCCTTGTATCAGCAATGTATAGGCCTCACATACTGATAGAGAGAGAGGCCTTCCTAACATAGTTGTATTGACTGGGTAACCTACACACAGAAAAACTGTGGGTGATAGTAGGAGATTTTAATATGATAACAACCATAACAGAAAAGAAAGGCAGACTACAACGGGAGGATGCAGATATGGAGAGATTTAGGGAAACCCAGACAACCCTACAATTGAATGATATAAACACTATCAATGGAAAATACACTTGGAATAATAGAAGAGGAAGCAGTAGGCAGATAGCCTCCAGACTGGACAGGTTCTTAGCAACAAAACACTTTCTTGGGAAAGATATATTCTATGAAGAAACTATCTTACCATGCCAAGGATCAGACCATTGGCCAATTAAACTTGAAATCGCTATGAACAATCAAAACCAGCACAAATCTTTCAGGTTTGAAGCCTTCTAGCTAAGAGACCCAACCCTCATAGAAAAGATGGAAAACTGGTGGTAGAATAGTGAAGAGGAAATACAAGGCAAGAATAAGATGCACATGCTCCAACTAAGACTTAAGGAGTTAAAAAGAAAAATTAAGAATTGGAACAAAGAAGAATTTGGCAACATACATAAAGACCAGGAACATCTCCAAATAGCAATGAAAAGGATACAATAGAAAATAACAGAAGAAGGGAGAACAGAGGAGCTCGCACAGGAAGAAGGAGGGGTGCTAATTAGATTGGAGGAAAGAAGAGAACATGAGGAAATCCTATGGCGATAAAAGTCAAGGGCACAGTGGTTAAAATAGGGGGAAAGGAACACAAAATTCTTCCACAGAGTGATGCAGCAACATAGGCAGCAGATAGAATTTTCTCCCTAAAAAACAAATAAGGTAATAGGGTAACCAAGAAAGAGGAAATGGAAAATCTCCTAATCCAGCATTTCAAGGGCATACTGACAGAGTCACAAAGTAACAGAGAAGAGGAGATAGCAAAGATAAGTCAATACATCCCAAAAAAGGTAAACAAGGAACAAAACCTGGCTCTCCTAAGGGTAATCACTGAGAAAGAGGTAGAGGAAGTAGTAAAGACAATGGCCAAAAATAAAGCTCCTGGCTTGGATGGATTTACAGTAGAGTTCTTTCAAGCAACATGCAGCTTTATGAAAAAAGATATAGTTAGCGCAGTAGAAGAATCAAGATGCAATAAAAGAATGCATTCAGCATGGAATGCAACCTTTCTGGCATTAATACCAAAGGTAGAACAGGCTGAAGAACCTCATAGCTTCAGACCAATAGCTCTTTGTAACGTAACCTATAAAATTTTAGCTACCATAATGGTAAAAAGATTACAACCTCTACTCCCAGAATTGATAGCAAAAGAACAAACAGGGTTTGTGAAAGGGAGACAGATAGTGGATGGGATTGTTGTTGCTCAAGAGGCGATTCATTCCTTAAAGAAGATGGGAAATAAAGGAATGCCGATTAAACTTGACTTAGTAAAAGCCTATGATAAACTCAGCTGGAAATATCTTCAAAGAATCCTACAAGCCTATGGATTTGATGATAGATAGATAGCATGGATAATGTCAATGATATCCATGCCAAGCATGTCAATCATGCTCAATGGAACCCTAACAAACACCTTTAAACCATCCCGCGGCCTAAGACAGGGAGATCCACTTTCACCATTCCTGTTTATTTTAGCAGCGGATGGTTTAGGTAAATTAATCAACGCAAGAGTAAGCAGAGGGGAATTCAAAGGGCTGAGATTATGGGGGTAAGAAATAACCATTACACATCAACAATTCGTGGATGATGTAATGATGTATAGTCAAGCAAATCTCAAGGAAGCAAAAAAACTAGGGGAAATCCTTACAGAATTCACAAAAACTTCAGGAATAGAGGTAAATAAGGAGAAAATAGAGATATTCTTCTTCAACACACCAAGGGTGGGCCAAGCCTTCCTAGCAAGAACAATGGGGTTCAAAATTAGACAGTTTCCAACTAAATACCTAGGAGTCCAACTGAGTGATCAATAGAACAGAATTGTGAATTGGAAAGGATTGCTAGGGAAAATTCAAAAAAGAATGGACAATTGGACGTTCATAATGCTACACACTCCGAGCCGTCTTATACTATTGAAATATGTCCTTCAGGCTATGCTAGTATATTAGATGGCTAGTCAAGCGATACCTAAAACCATATGCCAGAAAATGGTGCAAGTATTCAAAAAAATTATGTGGCAAGGGTCAAACAAAACAAAAAAGTGGGCTTTACTTTCATGGAAATGGTTAAGCAAATCTGTCATAGAGGGGGGCCTAGGACTAAGAGACCCCTACATATTAAACCAAGTCATGGGGGAAAAATTATGGTGGAGATGGGTTCAAGGAGGGGACGACCTATGGAAACTGCTATGGGAAAAGAAATATGAGATAGCAAGGACTGCAGAGGGAAAACTCCGAACACTATCAGAAAGGAAAGGCTCAGCCATTTGGAACCTGGCAAGCCTGAATAGAGCCTTGATAAGAGACCACAGTTTTTGGGAAATTCGAGAGGGGGACAAAGCAAACTTTTGGCAAGAGGCGTGGCAACAGAGAGGAATCCTGAATCAGGAACCTCAGCTCCAAGAAATCCAACAGTACACAACCCAAATAGTGGAAGATGCCGTAAGAAACTATTGGGTAGTGGAACATAATAGTTACTGGAGAAAATGGAAGACGAAGAGTGACTGGCCCGAAGCACCAGAAACTGATCAATGGATAATTTATCAAAAAGAATTGGCAACTAGGAAAATTGCAATTAAAGAAGGATCAGATATAATAAGATGGGGTAAACACATAAAAGGCATGTTTACTATTTCAGAAGGTTACCATATAAAGACAGGAGGAGCTGGAAACTCAGACATAAAAAATGGAAAAGAATATGGCAGTTAAAAACTTGGCCAAATGTGGCGTTTTTTACCTGGACAGTGCTACATGGGTGCACCTTAACTTGGGACCAATTGAGAAGGAAAAGGATGCATGGGCCCTTGCGATGCGCATTGTGCCAAAACCAATAAGAAACCATGGAGCACGTTGCAAACTCCTGCAGTGTAAGTAACAACCAATGGCAAAACCACCACCAACTATTCGAGATTACTGATAGGAACATAGGGAGCATAAAAACAACAATAGAGACATGGAGCAGCAAGCTGTACCGCAACACAATTCTGAACCATGCCTGGAATCTATCAATTGGGTTTCTCCTGTGGAAACTTTGAAAGGCACGAAACAGGGTGATATTCAGCGAAGATAAAAAATACAAAGGGGAAATATGGAACCAAACCATGAAAAACATAAGAGAAACAGTAATTCTAAAAAACTGGAAAGAGGACGACTGGAAGACGGAAGGAACGGAGACCCGCATTATGAACCGACTGCAAATCAAAGTACAAAACCCAAACAGGATTGGAAAGGGACATGATGTAGGTAAGGCAAGAGTCGAAGAACGATATAGGAATCCCCCACAGGGGTTCATTAAGCTAAACTTTGATGGTGCGGCAAAAGGCAACCCAGGGGAGGCTGGCATAGGAGGGATATTCAGAGACAAGGAAGGGAAGATCAAATGGGCTTATGCAATGGATTTCGGCATCGCCACGAACAATGAAGCAAAATACCACGCGCTAAACAGGGGACTAGAGATAGCGATAGGGAAGGGTACCAAAATCTGTAGATAGAAGGCGACTCAATGCTGGTAATAGAAACAATGAAACAAATACAGTAGGGAACAACATCTGAAAAGCTGAGCAAAAGCTAGAGGACGACTTGGGTAATAATAGAATTACGACATCAACTATATAATATTTCATACACCATACCATCCCATGTGAAAAGGAAAGGAAATGCTCCGGCGGACCTCCTCGCAAACTGGGGATGCCGAAATAGAGAGCAATAGTTAGATGTAGGAGGGGAAGAGGTTAATTAGAAAGAGGAAATGAAACAAATGATACAGGCAGTCGAAGATAGGTGACACAACAAGCATCTAGAGAATCCGGTTGATGTTGATGGGAGGGAAAAAGGACAAGGGTAGGTGCAGGCAGGACAAAACAGATCAATCACGTAACAGCAAAGGACGAATGAAAGAACATAGATGAATTGGATGACAGAGGGGGGCAGAGAAAGGACAAACCCGAGGAGAGTGGGGGCAGAAATGGAAAGGTGGGGAAGAAGGGAGGGCAAGACATCAAGACCGAGAGGGGACAACAAGTTGATGCCAAATGGCAGCACGGAGTCACCAAACGGATGGCAAGAGAAACCGGGAGAGGAAAGAAATAAATGAGGAACAAAGGACAAGACAGATGGGTAGCATCCCAAGGCAAGTGGGAAGGAAGACGGGCCAAGGAAGGAAGGAAGAGCGGACAACTGGTGGTAGAATTACAACAGGAGAATGATAAAGGGATAGAGTCAGAGTGAAACCATGCATTTTGTATGTGGACATGAAAGAAAGAAGGTGGCGAGAGAGAACACAGATAGCAAACGAGAGCTGCAATAGATAGAACAGTGCAACAAGGTAGATGGCTATGTAAAATTTCCTCAGTTTGAATTATAGAGTAGGCCTGAAGATAGATAGGGATGATCATCAGAAACTTAGTAGCAAGTATAGAGATAAGGGAGTTCGGGACAGGGAATAATCCTTGGGGGATATGGCTAGGAAGGGTGAGCATAAGAGTAATGTGAGGGAGAGAAAGGACATGGAGGACCCAACCATCCATGACCCCTATAGCCGAATGGATGAGTTGGGAAATTCCAGCCCAGAGACTTAGCCTATTGAGTTGAACCCTATCAGGAGGGAAAAGAAAACAGGACAAAAACGAGGGAGGAAGAGGGCACATCTCATAGGGAGAGGAGAAACTAAAGATAACCAAGATAGTGACACAGGAATTGAGAAAACCAAACCTAGGAAAGGGGCAGGCAGGACAAGTAGAGAAAGGAGTGACAATGTAAGAGAGGCAGAGCACTCGACCCAGGAAAAGAACTCTAGCATACATAGTGCAAGTCAGAATGGTGGGGGTCCTGAAACTAAAAGAATTAGAGAGGCCTCAGCACTGCACCAAAGAGAAAGAAAATGCGGAAGTAGAACCATGACGAGGGGGGTAGAAATACCCCGATCAAATATATACCCTCAATGGCCAAAATTGAAATTTGTGTTTACTATGTGATAGGTCTGACCATCGGTAAGGGTGTAATTGCTACTCAGACAAAGAATTATAAGGATAAGAGAGCCAAGGTGAAGATGAGAAGAAACATGGCACCCAGGCGCAGCAAGAGGACTGTTAAAAAAGAAGAAGGAACGAGCGGCATAGGGAAGAAAAAAGGAAGGAAACCGAACGGAAAGCAGATGAAGAGAATAATTGACGCCCACATGGAAACAAATCCGAAGGAGGTCAGAGACCAAATATGGGGCTGGGAAAGAGATCTGAGAAATAACCTGAGAGGCAGAGACTTCCCTATGGATGATTGGGAAGGAATGTTGTAGGACCTGGGCACGTCAAATGGCCGGCAATCTCTTTTTAACAAGACACTGCAACAATATTGGATAATGAAACACATTGTAGCTCGCGCCATGACCCTGCACCAAGAACTCAAGGAAGGGGAAGTGCTGAACAGGTAGGAAAGAGACAAGGAACCAGACCCAGTACAGGGGGAAATTATGAAAGAGATGGCGACAATTCAGATCCAAACATACAAGAATAATCTAGCTTTGGGCTGGATTGAGCAGACATTGTCTGAGATAAAATGGAAAATATTCCAGGAACGAGAGCTTCTAAGTCCAGGGGTGAAGACACCAAATTCTAGAGGGAAGGTGATGAGTCCAGAAGAAAAGGCGACAGTACAGATAGCTTCCTCTGATGAGGATTAGTTTAATTATCTTTGGTTTTTGAATGTTTTTTTTTGAAATGCAAAAGATAAGAACCTGTGTAATGGCTAGCAAAGACAATATGGTTTTGATATACTTATTTAAATTTTGGAGTGGATACAATGCTGACCGATGGTCACATGGTTTCCTTTGGGAAGGTGACTGATCGGAGGATTTGACTGTAAATTTTTGCAAAAAGTAAATATAGAGAGTACTACCATGTTAAAAAAAAAATATTTAAAAACTAATAAACTTTTTGATTTGAAAACCTATCTAATTAAATAATTTAAATTATTACGTAATATTTAAAAAATAATATTGGATAATACATAAAATATATATAATAAAGATTACTTATAAAATAAAAAATAATTTGATAAAATAGAATATTATTTCTAATATAAATAAAAATGATTTTATTGAAGAATCTTTGGCGAAAATCACATAGAAAAACTTATGTCGACGCGTTTCGAACCATCCAATGTGGTTCATCGTCAGGATGATGAACAACACTGGATGGTTCGAAACGCGTCGACATAAGTTTTTCTATGTGATTTTCGCCAAAGATTCTTCAATAAAATTGATATGGATCACAAAAGTCTCAGTTAAAAATAATTTATTAAATTAATAATTATTATAATGAATATTTATAATCTAATTTATAAAAAATACAAGACATTTATATGTCTAATAAATTTTAATTTAGATAATATATAAAAATTTAAAAAGACATACGAAAAGAAAATAATTTTTGAAAAAAAACAATTTTTGTCTTTGTTCTTAAGACTATAATTTTGTCCTTGTTCTTAAGAATATATGCAGAAGAAAGTATAATATTACACATATTTTTCTTCTAAATTTCAATGTTGGGATTATGGACATATTTATCTTATATGAGGGGTTTACTTATATGGATAATATAGATAATGTACATATATAGATCATCTACATATTTGTTTTCTATATTCTTAATTTTATGCATTGCGTAAATAATCACCTCAATTAATATTATATATTTCTATTAAGAAGTTTCTTAATAAGAGTGAAAGGTGAAGGTTTCAATGTAAGGTTTATATATATATATTGGTATACATTTGAATATTAATTAATGAAGAAATGTGAGGTTTTTATATATATATATTGGTGTACATGGAATATTAATTAATGGAGGGAGGTGAGTCAAAATTATTGATATGTAAAATTAGAGGTTATTTTTAAGTTTCCCACATAGACTAATTTTATAAAATCTTTAAATTTAATGGGAGTGTCTTATGGGATTTTACTGGGGGAGAAATACCATACCACATATGTTCATATTGGGGGATATACATTGAGGTAAAAATGACAATATATTGGGGGATATATAGGGGGCAAAGGGATTTTATATTGGAAGTTGTAGAATGATGCTATAAACCTTTCTATGTATTGGGACACTCCACGAGGGCTTCACTCAATGAACCTCTCACATATCACATGCGTTCGTGGCATAATAAACAATATCCTTAATTTGACTATATACTGGCAAAATAACTCTAAAAATCATATTATTTAAGCCCCTACCAATACGAACCCAATACACCTTTCCAATTTAAACCCCTACTTTCACTAGATATTATGGGTATCCATTTTTTCATGAACATTTTTTATACCTCTTTATATTTTTTTCATTAATTTTGAGCTCCATTTTTTATAATTGGCAATATAAAAACCCTTTACCCCCTATATACCCCTGAATATATTATGTCATTTTTCCTCAATATATATCCCCCAATATGAATGCACCCTTTACCCCTATATATCCCCCTCAATATATTATGTCATTTTTTCCTCAGTAAATATCCCCAATATGAATGCACATGGTATGGTATTTCTCCCCTAGTGAAGCCCCCATGACTATAATAAAATAATGATCAAGCCTTGGTCTAAACAATACCTAACTTGTAGAATTTATTTGAAGTATAGATTGATTCTAATAGACTTGTTATGTGGGAAATATTAGTGTACTGTTATGGAAGAGTCTAATATCATTCATAGCTATTCCATGGAGTAGTATTGAATTACTTGACATATGACAAGGAACTATATGCCTTGCTTCAAATAGTGAGGAAATGCAAGAATTATCTATTAAGTAAGGAAACCATCATCCATACTAATCACCAACTTTTATAATACTTATAGGCCACACAAAAACTTGGAAAAGGCACATTTGGGGGCCTTAAACAATAATTTTTTCTCTTGAACTATTGATGATTTCCATAATCTTATTCCAAAATTAACTAAAAATGTTCTTCTTATTGAGAAAATTTCAACTAACTATTATGTGCTAAAGTGTAGTTTATATATGAAAGTTATGAGACCAGAATAAACTAATGATCTAGTTATTCCTTATTGGTTGTTGATGATATTAATACATCATAATTACAATAAGGGGAGTTAGTAACCACAAGTTCACAAACCTATAAAAAAATTATGTAAATTATAATAGAAATTAAAAACCCAAAAAAATCCTAATTATAGATATTAATATATATATATATATATATATATATATATATATATACTTTTTAACTCTCTATTGATTATTCTTTAATATAATTAAGAGTATGGAAAAGATTATATGATTAAACGTATGAAAAAGATATTAACAAATAATTAGAGAAATAAAAATATTGCAGAGAACTATGGAAAATGATAATCTCTCATCACTTCACAGTAAGGTTATACCACATTTTAATCAATATAATAATCTTCTTATATATAGTATTCACAGTATGAGAAGATAGTGGGAATAACTTTTCATTGTGGATTGTACTATATGGATTTATATGGTAAATAGTTGAATTCATTGTTTGTTTTTGTTATTGTAGTATATTTTATATGTCACAACAAGATTTTAATTGTATGTTTTATTATTTTTAATTATTAAAAATAAAAAATGTAATTAGTGTAATATTTTAATTTTGATTTTTATAATATACATGAATACATTTAATAAAATTTAATTAAAATATAAATAAAAGTAATTTTAGATTTAAAGTACCATTAATATTAGGTAATCATTATGAAGATATATTTTGATTTGGTGTATTGGTACATTTATTTATATTCATAATCATTGAAGTACTATGAGTTCATTATAGTAAACTTAAAGGGATAAGAGAAATAAATAATAATATTTATTTTTGTCAGTTATTTTTTTTGACAAACTTTTGTTTATGTTAGTAAATTTTGACAAACTTTTGGAATTAGTTTTATAGGGAATGATACATGGGATCCTATAGAAAGCACATGATGAAAATGTAAGATTATTTTCTTGAATTTCATCATACAAATGATTTTTCATCCAATATACGTCATCTATTTTAGAATAGGGCTTCTAGAATTTCCATACTTTAAAAATCATCTATTTTGGAATAGGGCTTCTAAAATTTCCATTCTTTAAAAAATAAAAATGTATAGATGGTATAGATTTAATATTTTGAGAATATTGTTCGTCATATACAATATTTATCATATGAAATCAAGGGTTTCCAAATCATTTTTTTGTATCAAAACTTATGTGGGGTGTCTGCCACCTCTAAACCATTTTTCCATTTCAAAACTTCTCTAGTGTAATTGGCACACTTCACTCTGTCCCAATATAAAAAATAATTAGCATTACATAAATCAAATAGAATAGAAGTATTTTGATGACTATCGACATTTTTCAACCATTTGATTTATATGGTTATGTTAGTTTAAGCCATATTGACATTTTGTAGAATTTTTCTTTGAAATTGATCTATAATTATTTTGAATAGATAAAACTACAAATTTCAATCATTAACAATGCAAAATCAATTTGCAAAAAAAGTATTTTTTTGAATGGTTAAATTTATTTTTAAATTAAAACAATAATTTCAACCATCTAAAATTTCCTCTCCATGTAAAGCTTATGCCTAATTTCAATGATAGAAAATACAAACATTTCAAATTCATAGAACATTTGACCTTCTTTATATTTTAGTGGTTACCGTTCACTTTCTCATTTTATTGTACCGTGTTGTTTTAATACGATTCCTTTTAAATTTGTTGCGATAACTATGCGATAACCATGTTTAGAATTCAATTCTAAAATTTAGAGAAATGATCAACCATGGTAAAATTAATTTATTTTTTAGTAATTTTTTTTTAATATTAAGTAACATTAATATTAAAGAATATTATTTAGCTTTAAGGGTTAGTTCAATTAGTTGAGTTTCCATTGCTAAATCATCTCACTAATGAGAGGTCACAATGTCAATTCTCCTTGATGCTCTTGGGGTTAGGATTTGCTACTAAGTCACCAGGATGTGATCCCATTTGGTGAATCTGCCTGGATATTTCCTTGAAAAAAAAAAGAAGAAAGAAAGAAAGAAAGAAAAGAAAAAAACAAACATAAACAATTATTTGAATTTTTCAAGTTACTCAATGTGAGGAAATTCAAAACCAATTTGTAGAAATTCTCCCATGATATCATAGTCGTTGCATGAGCATATCCTCTATATCAAAGTGCATATAATTAGATGAAAAACCATTTGGTTGCAAAAAATTATTAATTAATTAGTTAACAATTTATTTTTATTTATATATAATATATATATAATCAAAATGAAAATTTTTGAAGAATCGATAACCCACACTGGTGGGAATACAGATTGTTCACCAAACTACTCAAGCAAAGATCGTTTGAGTAAAAAGAATTAATTGTTAACTCAAAAAAAAATAATGTTTGTTTATTGATTGACAACTATGTATGATATTCATTTTTGTTTATAACTCCTTTGTTTAATGAGTAAACAAATATTTTAATGGTGCATATATATATGGTGGTAATTTACTTGAAAAATGGCTTTTTATTAATTGTATTACTATATTTAATAATGTAATTTCAAAATTACTATCAAATTAAATATCCAATTTAATATGTATAAGATCTTTATATTTAACCTCAATGGGGGTGGACAATCGAGGTGAAAGAGATCTGGGGGTGGGGGGGAGAGAGATCAGGGCGATGTTACCTGCCACCCCATCAACTCCCATGGCGATCAAGGTGGGGTGGCGTGTACATCCCTCCCATGCATGATGTGTGTGGAGTAAACACCATTTAATGACACCTTGTGACAAATGTTATTTCATTTATCCTTTGAAGGGTATGCAGAGGAGAGTAGAGAGTGGTCTTAGCTGGTTTCATGGTTGTTGGCCAAGGTCCCTTGTAACTCAGTTGGCAATTTTTCATTTGCGATGTTGGTCGAATGAGTTGGGGTCTTCTGTGGGATTCTCAGGTTGGGTTGGAACTGGGTGGCACTACTGTATAATCCTTTATCATTGTAACAAGTGTGGTTGGGTTCTGCAAACTCTTGGCTCCATTTGGTGGGAGAAGATAACTAATTTGATAGAGACGATGGTTTATAAGAAATTGAATCAGGGTTTCATCACCCTTAGTAAAAATGAGAAGTATAGGCATATGATAGGGTTTAAGGTCTCACAACGTCTCGTATTAGGCTCTCAGATAATCTCAATTGCTTGGCTTATTCAATTTAGATCTAATGTTCATTTATTTTATAATGATTTCACTATATTTTAGAACTGTCATGGTTATTACTTTAGGGCTTGCCTTGTCAGTATATTCATTGGAATTTTGTACTATTAGGCTTTAGTTCTTGTCTTGTTTTGGTTTTCTATTGACACACCTTCCTTGACCTTAGTTCCTCTGGGGTTATGGATTTTAGTAGGGGATGGGGCTCCACCATATCTCATACATTATCTTTTCAGCCTCTTGGTGGTGTACTCCATATCTTAATTAACAAAGTAGTTAAGAAGAACAATTATAATAGAGGGAAGACACTCTTGTGCACATCTATTAGAGATTGAGTGGAGAGATTGTCTGAGTCCGTATCACGAATGCCTCCCTAACAAGTGTCGAGACAGGTCAACATGACTCACAATGCCTAGGCAACAAGATCATAGCCGCTGGGTGAGGGGAACATGGGAAATCTAGTCACAGCTAGCCTAACCATTCACGGGTTGAGATTTAGACCCAGGAGTTCGTTGTGGAATTTTAGACCGCAACCTCTCCTGGTACTCAATTTGATATTCGAAGATTGGAGAGGATTTTGCACCAAGAGAGACAATATTTTTCATACTCCAAGCCTATTGGAGAAGTCTCTCATTGTCTCTCGAACCTAGGCAATACTAGGGGGTGGAGATCATAGTACATCCATTTGGTCACTTTACATTGGCAATTAAAAATGATGTTGGGGAAAGTTCTTAAGGAGAAAAATGATGATTGCAACGTGATTATTTCATTCCTCAATGATTTGCAGAGGAACCAATGGAGGATGTAGGAAAATATGGCTTGATTGGAGGCATGCCCGACTTGTCTAGATGCCCATTTGGAACATAAGGGGAGGAACATTTAGTGTGAATTTCCAAAGCCTCCTCCCATAGGTTCTAGTTCTACAAACCCTGCGTCAGTCACTTCTTCAGATTCCTGATGCTTAGACGTTGTGTGGAGATTTTGGTGGTTTTTTAGTTTTTGGGTACTATCGTTTTTTGACTTTATCTGTTTTTTTTTGCTAACATAAAAATTTTGGTGAATCAACTACCAGCCAATAAGTCCAATAGGGGTGAGGCTGATAGAATTTTGAAAAACTGTAGATAACAACGTAACTTCTTAGACATAACGAAAAATCTTTGACTTAAAAAAAATCTATATTTAAGAAATAAGATAATATTTTCATGTTGTTAAAATAATTATATATATATATATATATATATATATATATATATATATATATTCTAAATGTTTTATAGATTTTTCAAAAATAATAAAAATAATTGTTTTGATGCTTATCATAAAGTGATATCAATAGACAATTTAATTAATTTAATTTATATGGTTGCCATATAACCAAAAATTATATAATAAAATTCCAAAATAAAATACCAAAACATCTATTTGTTAGTTAAACAACTTGCGACCTATGTGAGATTGTTTCTCCTATGTCAAAATACCTATTTCTTTATATGTCTCCTACATTAAAATATCTCCGAACTCTTCGAGAACTATGGGAGTAATGAGCTGATTAATGGTCGCCCCCATTGTCCTCTAGGAGGCATTTGCGAAAAGAATATCCACGAGGTCTAGCTTGAGGCAACCGGATTCGCGCCAAAGCTTATGCTGCCTCAGGCGATCATACAGGAGAAATAAGAGATAATGTTGAGTGAAACATGGGCAACACCCATCGAAGCAATTGCTATGGTGCGGCTCATAAGATATATAAAAGTAAGTGAGCAAATAGGAGTAGGTAGATGGCCTGATGTTATCTTCAATGAATTCATGAGTGAAAGAAAGAAAACATGGAGGAAACAAAAATACACATGGATGCAAAAATGGGATATCTACCGCAATGGCTGTCTCATAAATAGAAAGGAGCTAAAGAATTTTGTTATGGAGAAGTTTCGTAAACGGGTATGGGGAAAAGAGTTGGGTAGAAATAAGAAGTACTACATTAAGGAATTCAAACCTACATGTGATCTACAATAAAAAGAATTCATTGGAGCTATAATTCCATGGAGGGAAAAGGTTCTTATTGGTTCATTAAGAACCAACTCAAATCAACTTCAGTGTGAAACATGATAGTGGAAAAGGCCTACAGAAGCTTGGGAAGAATAAGTGTGTACATTTTGCATGTTTGGGGCAGTGGAATCGGAAAAAAAAAAAATCATTTTGGAATGTGATGCATTCAAAGACATCAGAGAAATTTATGGGAATATGTTAGCATCGGTTTCTTAGCTTTATCTACTTAGCGATTGGATTGTTGGAAGATTGGTCCCGCTCATCATCAATTTGAATAAGAAAAGGATTGAGTTGCAAAAGGCAAAAATTAGAGAAATAATGTCCCCATAGACTGTTTTTAGTCTTGTGGATGTTAAAATATCATTTCATTTCATTACAGACGTCCTAGAGGTTTGAGGGTGTCCCTAGTCAGGTAGAAGCGTGTTTGAGAATAAGAAAGAGTCAAGTGTGCACGATATTCTTGACTGATTACTTTGTGTTGTTCTGAAAGCCAAGAGAGTGGATCTTAGTGCTGGCGGCTAGAGTTGGAATTCCAAAATAGACCCATTGGTTAAATTTTGATGGTTTTCACACCTCTAGGGTCCATTTTCACAGTTTCAAGAAAAGATATTTGACAATTTAACTATTTTTTAAACTGTATTTGATGATCCATTCACCCCATGACAAAAAATTTGGTCGTCAAATTCCATCTTGCTAGCGAACTTCCTCTGCTATTGTAGGCTTGTCGTCGATGTTGAATATCCCATCATCTAGAGGTCGCAGACCATGTCGCACAAGTTCATACATTAATAATAGGTGGGGGGTTTCCTAAATTAATATTTGGTATCATTCTAGGTCTATGTTTTCAAGTAGGGAAGCAAGGAATATGGAGTAGGGAGGGTAGGTTGTTGGTGCTACCTACCGAAGAAGAGTAGTAGAAGAGCATTCTTTGTTACTTTTAAGGGGGGCCTAGATTGTTGCGTCCCATCATTGCTCTAAACTCTTGTCCTAATATGTTCACTTGCACCTCTTACAATCATGCCACATTCATTATGCCAACATGTCACTAAACCATTAATGTTATCCATTAGTTGTAAACCTAGTGGTAGTGAAATGCGAGGGCTTGGTCCTAGGTCCCATTACAGGCTTAATAATATTACAAAATTTCAAAGTTTCCATACCATATGATGTATCTCATGTCAAATAATATAATATAATTAAAATCTTGACAATAAAATTTGATTTCATGGGAAGAAGAGAATTGCTATAAACCAATGAAAGGGAATTAGGGGCTTAGGTATGACAATTTAAATATTTAACTTAGTTTTGCTGATCTTTTCCCTGATTTTATGGAAATGTGACCATGTCTGAGACATGGTTGACAAATCTCATATGGAAAGCATGGCTTCACATTTGAGTCATCCCTCCACATTGGATTATTATTTTTTATTTTTTTTTCCTGAGAATTGTTGGTAATGGTTTCTTTAATTTCATTTTTGTTAGGGAATGTTATAGTACACAATTTTGAAGTTTTCTATGTAAGTTTTTTAGATATATAGTTAGTTTTTTGGATTTTAATGTTAGAATTATATTTTTACTATGAGAAATTGTATATATAAGTATTGGAATATATGAAGTATTAACAATTTGTAATAGGCATATAAGATATTTTAGAAATATTAATTACCCACAAATATATGCATGTTAAAGATTGTTATTAATAGAATAGAGGTTATCCTTAAGTTGCTGGCCTATACTAATATTGGAGAAGTTTTAAAGTTTTGGCGTATAGCTCAATATCATTTTTTGGTACTTTGATAATGTGTCCTTGACTTGTGAGACTAGCATATGGTCTAAGAAACCGTGACCTAAGATCATCTAAGCTATCAAAATTATCTCCTCCAAATCTTCATAATTTGCCCAATATTCTCATAATATTCCACAAAAATAAATAATATTAGGCACAAATATCCATTTATTCATAAAATTTCCTAATGAATATATTAAAGTTAAAATAAATTATAGTTTAATTTAGAGGCATGGGCCTTAATTTATGTCTAATTTAGAGGCCCGTCATATCCTCCTGCTGAAAGTGTTGCTCATCCTTTGAGCAACTTAGTGACTTCATTGTGCCTCATCCATGGCCCTAGTGGCCTGTCTCTTGTGCATTAAGAATCTTGGCTGTAATTTCTACAAGGACAAGCCCGAAAACATATTTGTGCAAAGAAAAATCATTGTTTCCTGAAACCATTAGCTTTCCTTATTCCCCTTATTAAAGATGGGTTCTTGAATATCTTTCAGTTTGGAAAGGTCTTCCACACCCTTACCAACCTTCTGCTACCTTGTTACACCATTTGTACACCTATAACACCTTCAAAATGCATTTAGATGAGAACTAGAACATCTTGTAGTAATTCATGTCAAAACTATAGGAAACCTACAGGAAACCCTGTTAAAACTACAAGAAACCAGTTTTGAGCATAAATGATAGTCTGAGGTTAGGGCAGGCCCTCAACTTGACTCCCATGTACATGTGTAGGATCTTCATATGAATTACATAAATTGGTCCAATATATAAGGATAGCCATTTATGCCAAGACTAATAATCAACTATTTTCTTAAACAAACATACATTCATACCTCCATCTTCTAATGTAAAGTTTTTGAAAATGTCTATCACTAAACTTTCATAAGATAGAAATATATGTTGACTGGAATAATACAGATACCACAATAAAGTAGAAAGGAAAGTTGTGTGCAAAAATGTGTCACGGTAGGCTGAGCAGATCCTCATCCCATGTAGTGTTGTCCACCATGAGTTTGAAGTTCATGTATCCATAGGGATCTCAAGTTCCATCCTTAGACAATTTGTCCGCCTCCCTATTAGATTCTCTGTATATATGAGTGATAACGTATGCAGTGAGAGATCCCAAGATGCGATTTATCCTCTTTATCCAACTCGATAGTGAGGGTGGATCAAACTCTAATTGTCCCCTAATTCCATCAATAAGAGATTTGGAATCCCCATAGATATGTAGGTCGTTTAGTTTCTTTTGTTGTGTAAACCAGAGTAGCCCCCATAATGTGTTTACCTCAAATCTTGTGTTGGTGCCTATGCCTCTATTCCAATGTAGATTATATTGCTTGCTTCTGTCTATCTGAAGTACTGCTCCATATCCACATCTGCCCAACTGTGCAGCTCCATAAAAAAATATAGCTAGGAGACTGATCAATGTAGGGCTCAATCTATGGGAAAGATCAACAATGTGAATAGTCTTCTGAGTGATAGCTTTAATCCATGTAAATACCTTATGAACAATCTAGCTAATGTTGTATTGCTTTTCTTCAAACAATTGATGGTTGCGCGCCCTCCAAATTTCCCAGATGATGTATAGGGGAAACTCATAATTTTTTTAATAGTGTGCTAATTCATTATGTAGTCTTCAAGGTTGTTTTTCCTCCTGTATGGGATATGTAGTGCTGCAAATATGAATTCCCATATTATATTGGTAATTGTACATGAAAAGAAAATGTGAGTGACAGATTCTGACGCTACCCTACAGAATATACAGTGACCTGGACCTGAGTGGCCTCTTTTCATTAGATTGTCCCATGTTAGTATCCAATTCGTCCATGACAACCATGGGAATATAATGGTTTTGATGGGGCCGACTATTTGCAGATTTTGGCGAACCATGTTACATTGGAGGAAAAAATAATTGTTTGAGAAATTGCATTTTAGAGAAAATAATTTATTTCTTATAAAATTTCTTTTTGAATATTGAGTAACATTAACACTAGAGAGTATTATTAATAAAAATGGATTTTAAATTTATAAAAAAATACAATTATTTGAATTTTTCAAATTACTCAATGTGAGAAAATTTAAAACCAATTTGTAGAAATTTTCCCATGATCTCATAGGAACCATATCAAGGTGCATATAATTAGATGAAAAAACACTTGCAAAAAAATATTAGTTTAGTTGTTTTTTTAATAGAAATGAGAATTTTTGAAGAATTGATAACCCACACAGGTGGGGAAACAAATTGTTCACCGAACCACTCAAACTAAGATGCTTTGAGTACAAAGAATTAATAGTTAATTCCAAAATACTAATATTTTTTTATTTATGGGCATTTATGTATGTTATTCATTTTTTGTTTATAAATCCTTTGTGTAATGGGTAGACAAATATTTTAATGGAACGCATATAGATATATATATATATATATATATATATATATATATATATATATATATATATATATATATATATATATATATCTATATATATATATATATATATATATATATATATATATATATATATCTATGGGGGGGGGGGGTAGAAGGAAAGAGATGAAGATGGAGAGGATTTCTGGCATTTTCTGTAAGGGTTTAGGGTAAAACCCTAGGGTTTTTACTGCAGACATCTGCAGCAGAGTACCCATATACCGTCGGTATTGCCCACTGTTTGTGTTTCACCTTGTCCATCGCTTTCGGCTGTCGGATTCTGGCTTGGAGCATGGGGGATATAATGGAAGTAGGAGAGCTCGATTATTCCGAGGATCCCTATCCGAACCGTGTCATCTTTGGGAATCCTAGCTTCACCTTGCCAACATCTGGCCGTAATTTTTTGTCCAAACTTGCTCCTCCTATTTCGTCGCTGGTGGTCTCATCTTCTGGGCACTGTTCTGCACCTCCTCACATCGGGTCACTCTCGATAGATTCCCCTGCCTTGGATTTCCCTCCTTTATCACCTGGTACCCTGCACATTTTGACTACGAATACACCCCCATCACCCTCTTTTGATCCTCATCCGTCCATTTCGGCATTTTTCATCGTGCCGCCTATAGACATCCATACCTCTGCGGCTCCAAACCCTCCCTCATCTGCTCACTCGCCATCGGGCTGTTTTGAAACCCTTGCGGTCAAGGTAAAGTCCGTTAAAATTTTTCGTTTGGAGGGATCCCCTGATCCGTTGGTGGACCACCCATCTACACCTCGTTCGGGCAAGAGAAAGACCAAGTGCATGAAGGCAACCTCCAAGGACATCACCATCCGAATTGGTGAGACCTCTGCAATTGGCTAGTACAGTGCTTGTTGGGCATGTCCACGGCAAAGCGTACTTGGCTACCAGACTTACTCTATGGGTCAAGGAGATATGGCGTGGATTGTTGAAGGAATTGCTTGAGGTACAGATCCTTCCCAAGGGGTCGTTTTCTCTTGACTTTGTAAAGGAAAACTATACGGATTTGGTTCTCACAAGGTATTGGCATATCGAGATGGCCTCGATCCTTCTTAAGTGCTGGAGTCCCTTGTTCAACCTTGAGAGAGAGCACATTGGGTCTGGACCCCTCTAGGTACGTTTTCTGGGGCTTCCATTATAGTACTAATGTGAGGAAGTCTTCATCAGAATTGGTAATGCTCTCGATACCTATCTGGATCATGATCGAACATTTTTGGAATCAAAGAATAGAACCCTTGCTCGCATTCTGGTCCATTTGGACACACATGAGGGTTTGGAGGAGAAGATTACATTATAATGGGGGAAGTTCATCAGGGTCCAGATCCTGGATTATCAAGGGGTTCCGTTCCGCTGCCGGCAATGCCACAGGGTGGGACATATCTTCAAAGATTTTCCTTTTATCAAAAAATCAGAGGACACCCCAAAAGCATCACCTGCACCATCCAGGATTGATTCGCCGGCCATTTTGCGCTCTCCTGCACCGGGTCCTACTCCTATGGGAAGCACTCCCCTACATAAGGCGGTGGATGTTGTGCACAGATCGATCTCGTCGCCGCTCACCAGGTCTCGAGCAGCTGCTGAAGCCGTAAAAGCTTCGGGTACTCCTCTGACCTCTTCTACCTCATCTATTGCTTATTGTTCATTTGTTGTTGCATCTTCCATATACACATCTATGGCACATTGCACTATGTCGTCTCCACCCTTAATTGCCACTACTGCCCCCTCTCTGCATTCAATCACTACATCCTCCACCTCTCCATCATCCTCTAGGGTTTCACCATCTCATCACTATTATCTTCGTTCCTGAACCCTAGCTAGCGGTACCCGGTTCGACATGCTGAACTGGGTCTTACTCTACCCTGTTCGGTTCCTTTGACATCTCAGGGGAGGAAATATGATCTCTCTAAAGCCATCAAGCGTGCTGGGGCTGAAGTAGCCTCTAGTCGTCAATCCACTCTCGATGGGGTTCTTAGAGCTTTGAACACCCCGAGTGGAGTTCCCCCATGAAGTGTCTATCTTTTAACTGTAGAGGCATGGCTAGTGCCTCTAAGAAACTAGCCCTGCGGAGACTCTTTGAGGTTGATCCTATCGATATCATCTTGCTTCAAGAAACCCTAGGTACGGCGGATCACATTACCAGCCCTCTGCAATCTCTTTCCCCGGGTTGGACCTTTTCGGCAATGGATGTTGTGGTGAGATCTGGAGGACTTGCCATTGGTTACAACCATTGCACCATCAGGGTTTCAACATCATGGGGAGGCCACGGATTCATGGGCATAGATTTATTCTCGGCTGAGCTTGGAACCAACCTTCGGGTTGTCAATATTTATGGACCCTGTCAACAGAGGGAGAATTTCTGGCAGCATATGCTAAACCTCTCGATCTTTTCTTCTGATCACATCATCATAGGAGGAGATCTAAATTTTTCCTTGGGTTTCTGTGAATCTTGGGGGTCTATGGCACAAGTGGATTCAATCTTGGGGTTTATGACAAACCTCCTGGAGCAGTACAATTTTGTGGATGTCCCCATGAATAAACCCCTTCCTACTTGGAGGAATAGAAGGGTGGGTGAAGCTGCACTCACGCGAAGACTGGACAAATTTCTAATGAAAGGCCCCCTCTTACAACATCTGCATCACTACAACAATGGGTTGGTTCAGGGGGCATTTCGGATCATTCCCCAATCTATCTGGAGGTTTTGAGCCCTCATCCTAAACCAAAAGCTCCCTTTAAATTCAACCATGTTTGGTTACAGGACCCTACCTACATTAGCTTGGTTACAGACTTCTGGGCTGCCAACCCGATTAATAGATTTGATTCCTTAGCTAAAGGGTTCTGTAATAATTGTCCAAGCTCAAGCATCTTTCTATTAATTAGGCTAGAGAGAAGTATTTGAGGGAGAACTTGCTACTAGCCCACATTGAATCTGAGCTGAGTTCTTTGCTCGATGAGAGAAGCTTGGGGTTTATTTCAGCTGAAGACAAGTCGCAATTGATTGAGCTAGAGAACCAGAAGGCTCAAATTCTAAAGGAGAGAGAGGAATTCTTGAGATTAAGGAGTAGGGCCATATGGTTGAAAGCTGGGGATGACAACACTAGATTCTTTCAAAATTATGCTAAAGGAAGAAAGGTATCAAACACCATCTGGAATCTTCCACTACCTGAGGGAGGAGTTGCTAACTCTTTCAATAAACTCTCCCATCTTGGCTCCAAACATTTCAGGAATCTATATAAAAGCCCTCCTAGTTCAAATCTTGCTGACATCATAAATGTGGCTGGAAATTTCCCCAGATTTGTTAATGAGGACAAGGCAGAGGATTTATATGCACTGGTGACTACTGGTGAACTTGAAAGCACGTTAAAATGGTTCAAGAAGGACAAGAGCCCGGGCTCGGATGGATGGACCATAGAATTCTATCTTGCATTTTACAATCTTCTAGGACAGGATCTGTTGAAAGTTGTGGAAGAATGCAGATTATCCGGATCGTTGTACAATGCCATCAATTCGACTTTCATTGCTCTCGTTCCAAAATCTGATACTCCTTCCTCTTTCAATGATTATAGGCCTATATCTTTGTGAAACTGTTTGTACAAAATTATTTCCAAGATCATTTCCAACATACTCCAGCCTATTCTCTCTTGTCATATTGCCCCTCAGCAATTTGCCTTTCTTGAACATCGACAGATTCATGAATCCATTGGATTGGCACAAGAAGCAATTCATTCTATCTGGACCAGACATCATAAGGGCATTATTCTCAAGATAGATCTGGAAAAAGCCTTTGATCGTGTCAGTTGGCTTTACATTAAGATGCTCCTTATCCATTTAGGCTTCCCTCATCACTTCATCACTTGGATTATGGCTTGCATTACATTCCCTACCTTTAGTGTCCTCATTAATGGCTCTACTTCTCATTTCTTCCATTCAGAAAGGGGGCTTAGACAAGGCTGCCCACTCTCTCCCCTCCTTTTTTTGATTTTCATGGATGGAATTAGTCGCTTGATTGCATCGGCTAAGCAGGATGGAGATCTCTGTGGTCTCAAGATATCAGATGATTTTTTTCTCTCTCACATCTTATTTGTGGATGATGTTCTCATCTTCCTTGATGGTAGTATTTGGGACTCTCGTACCTTCTCCAAAATCCTCCTTCTTTTCTCGACTGCTACTGGGATGCTAGCCAACCAATCAAAATCTATCATCACCTTTGCTCGAACCTCCATTCAAGAGTCCCACCTTGCTCATCAGCGTTTTCCTTACTGTATCCATCCATTGGATAGGGGTGTCAAATAATTGGGATTTTGGATAAAGCCTATTAGTTGAGGATTGCAGATTGGGTTTGGCTAGTTACAAAATTGGAAAAAAAGGCTATCCATCTGGAGTCACAAATATTTATCCAGCGCATGTAGGCTCGTTCTTATCAAATATGTTTTGGATGCAATGCCAATCTTCTAGATGGCACTTGCATGGATACCTAGGAATATCTTAGCTCGTATACAAAAACTTTACAACAGATATCTCTGGAACGGGAATCAGGACAATTTTTGTTTGCATGGGTAAGCTGGAAGAAGATTGCATTGCCTAAGAAATGGGGTGGTTGGGGACTAAAAGATCTCCCTTTATTTGCACAAGCCCTTGCTGCAAAAATGGGTTGGACCTTGATGAGAGGACAGAACCTTTGGACTACCATTTCTTATCATAAGTATATCTGGCCTTAGCACATCATGGACTGGGTCTGATTGCCAAGTTGGCCAAAGTCAGGCAACTCAATAGTTTGGAAGGCACTCCTTCACTCTCTCCCTCATATCAGGGACAATCTTGTTTGGCGAATCAACGATGGTTCAAAGGCCCGCATAGGCTTGGATCCATGGATTAGAGGAGAAGGAAGATATAAGCTGTCTAGAGATCTCATATAACATCTACACTCTCATGAGATCAAGGTGATTGCAAATATTGTAGATCATCAAAACACCTGTATTTTTTCCCAAGCATGGAAAACTGCAAGGCAGCTTGAATTACCTCCATGCTAGCACTAGGAATGGCATGAATATATCTCTACACTATCTGAATCGCTTATCAGGATTAAAGGGGGCCCTGATGAACTTATCTAGTGTTATGCGGAGAATGGTATCTACTCTCCAAAGTCAAGGTATCTATCCTTGATCTCCCACAAAAAACTAGATCAGATTACATCTTGGTGGAAGTCCATTTGGAAACTGACAATGCCTCCTCGGACCAGATTGTTTTCCTGGTGTATTCTTAGAGATAAAGTACCTACGGGAGAGCACCTCACACACAGATCTTTTCATGGACCTAATTGGTGCACCTTATGAAAAATCTCATCCGAATCAACTTCACATCTTTTTTTTGAATTGCTTTGCCCTGATTATTCTTTGGTAATCTCGACTGCTTGGCTTATTTAGTTTATCTCTAATGCTCATTTCATCTGTAATGCTTTTACTGTATTTTAGAATTGTCATGGCTATGACTCTAGGGATTGCCCTGTCCGTATATTCATTGGAATTTTGTATTATTGAGCTTCAATTATTGTCTTGTTCTAGTTTTCTATTGACGCCCCTTCCTCAACCTTATTTCCTTTAGGGTTAGGGATTTTAGTAGGGGATGGGGCTCCACCATATCTCATACATTGTCTTCTCATCCTCCTGGTGGTGTATTCCATATATAAATTAACATAACGGTCAGGAAAAATAATTATAATAAAGGGAAGATGCTCTTGTGCTCGTCCAATGGAGCTTGAGTGGAGAGATTGTTTGAGTTAGTATCATGAATGCCTCCATAACAAGTGTTGAGATGGGCCAACAACACAACTCATTATGCCTAGGTGACAGGATCGTAGCCCTATGGGGAGGGGGAACATGGGCAATCTAGTTGCGGCTAGCCAAACCATTCACGGGCTAAGATTCAGGCCTAGGAGGCTGTTGCTACATTTCATACCGCGACCTCTCCTGGCACTCAATCTGATATTCAAAGATTGGAGAGGATTATGCATTGGGAGAGACAATATTTTTCAGATTCCAAGCTCATTGGAGAAGTCTCTCATTGGCTCCCGGACCCAAGAAATACTAGGGGGCAAAGAGCATAATACATACATTCGGTCACTTTACATTGGCAATTAAAAACAATGTTGGGGAAAGTTCTCAAGGAGAAACATGATGATTGCAACAAGATTATTTCCTTCCTCAATGATTTGTAGAGAAACCAATGGATGATGTAGGACAATATGGCTTGATTGGAGGCATGTCCGATTTGTCTAGATGCTCACTTGGAACACAAGGAGAGACATATTTAGTGTGAATTTCCAAAGCCTCCTCCCATGTTCTAATCCTATAAATCTTGTGTCGGTCATTTCTTCAAATTCCTAATAGTTAGAGGTTGTATGAAGATTTCGATAGTTTTTTGGTTTCTAGGTACTCCCTTGTTTTAGCTTTCTGCATCTTTTTGGTTAACACAAAAAACTTGATGCCAACCAATAAATCCAATAAAAATGACTTTAAAATATATATATATATATATAATATATATATATATATATATATATATATATTTAAAAAATAAAATAATACTTTCCTATTTAAAAAACTTATAATGATAATATTATATATATTCTAACTATTTTATATAATATTAATGTCAATAAATAAATTTATATGTCCACGCATTACCTAACATTAAAAAAAATAAAACAAACAAAAAGACATTTTTTTCAGTTAAACAACCTCTGACTTACGCGAGACTGTTTCTCCTATGTCGAAATACCTATTGCTTTATATTTCTCCTACGTTGAAATACCTCAGGACTCTTCGAGAACCGTGGGAGTAACGAGCCGATTAACTGTCGCTCCCGTGTGTTCTCGAAGGCCTTTGCGAAAAGAATCTCCGGGAGGTCCAGCCCAAGGCAACCGGGATTCACGCCAAAGCGGATGCTGCCTCAAGCGATCATACAGACGTCCTACAGGTTATTTAGAATATATTTATTGGTTGATTTAGTTAATAAAAAATTATATGTTAAATAATATTTTGAAGATAATATTTAATGAAAAATAAATTTTATTTTACAATATATTTAATTAATTAATTTAAATATGATATAATATTTAATAGTTGATATTGACAATATAATTAATTAATCAATTAATTATTGATGTATGATATATTTGTTAGTTGATTTAGTTTTTAAAAACGTATATGCTAGAATATATTGGAAAATAATATTAATTATTGGTCACTCCAAAAAACGATGAGGGATTCTTGGAGTTGTGCAACCCTAATGACCTTGCAGCCATGAGGTAGGCGGCGCGGAACACCTCGAAAACAAGCGGACAAGCACGGAAAGAAGAGGACAGGTGGCTCAGAAATGGCAGAGGAGACTAGGAGGGGAGAGATCCCCTCCTACAGAGACGCAATAGCGCGAGAAGGAACAAGCAACAACAAAGCGGAGGTTGAATAAAGGACATCGGGACCAGTCCTGGGAGCACGCTGGCAAGTAGGAAGTAAAGGAAAATGTCTGCCCTGTGTAGCAAAGAAACCGAGGTTTGTTATTCCAATGAACAAACTTGAAAGATACAAAAGTTACATGAAAGACCATGCAATGATATGCAAGTTCATCGGCGTCTGGCCCTCAGAGAAAGAACTGACAAGATGGATCCAGCAAAAATGGCAGCCACGAGGCCACATCGCACTGAAGCTAAGCGCACGAGGATTCTTTACGGTAATCTTCTCAAACCTGCAAGACAAAGAAAAAGTTTTTAAAAATGGCCCATATTTCCATAAAAATGCAGGTTTATTTATGAGGTATTGGGAGGAATGCTATAATCTGGAAAAGGAGAAATTCCTAGTAGCACATGTATGGGTCAGACTCTTTGGACTACCTATGGATTTCTGGGACCCATAGATACTAGAAGGAATAGGGAATACCATAGGTAGCTTTGTAAAGATAGCGGAATCAACTAAAAGAGGAATATATACCTCGTATGCAAGAATATGTGTTTATATGAACATTGAAAACCCTATACCAGGTGTAGTTGAACTAGAATATCACGAAGAGGTCTGGCAGTAGGCGTTGGACTACGAACACATACCTTTTAGATGCAGAAAATGTCATGAATATGGACACCTTTTCAAGGAATGCCCCTTAAATGTAGAGGAAGAGGAAAGAAAGACCAAGCAACAACGGAAAACCATCAAAGACAACGAGGGGTTTCAAGAAATCAAAACCAAGAAACAACCTACCAAGGAAACCCCTAAGGAAGGTAGAAATGAACAACAAACCAAAGTAAAAGAGACAAATAGGTTCGAAATATTGCAGACAGAAGAAGAAGATCAAAAAACTCGAGGTATGGACTACCAAGAGGAACGAGATCAAGAAGGTAGAATAAATCAGGATGTCAATAGCAACAAGCAGAAAGCTAAAGGAGAAATAGAGAAAAAGGGGAGAAAATAAAAGGAGGAAAACCAGGAGAATGAAGTAATGGAAATAGACATAAATAAAGGGGACGATCCAACAACAGAAGAGGAAATTTTGAGAAACCTACTGGATAAGTGGCGAAACCTGGATGAGAGGTTTATCCCAGAAGAGGATAAAAAATTATGCAAAGAAATATTCCAAAAATACAAAGAAAAATGGGAGCACAAAACTACAGGGATGGATGAGCAGTTAGGAACACAACATGACAATAGCCAAGAACATCAAAACAAAGGGAAAGGGGGGAAAAAGGAGGAAGAAAGAACCTACAGGAAACAATTCAAGTAATGGGAGAAATGTTAGTCAATACAGGAAGAGTAGTGCCGCTTTCAGCGGTCTTCCAACAAACAACCCAACCTTCCCAATGATTATTACATCATGGAATATAAGAGGGAGAGAGGATCTAGCAAGGGTAAGCTTAAGGTAGCTGAGAGAGAGGATCAAAAAATAAAAACCCCAAATTATGTTGCTTCAAGAAGCAAAAATAACGGGGGGGGGGGGGGGGGGAAAAGGGGGGAGAGAGGAGGAAATTCTAAAAAAAATCAAACCCTCTTATGAAAGCATGACATTGGATTCAAAAGGGAGTGTAAGGCATATTGCAATCTTATGGAATCCAACAGAAGTCATGGTTGACTTATGGATAGGAATGAAAAGGATTTTCTCAGGGAGATTTAGAATGATAGGACATAAAGAATGGTTCCTTGTATCAGCGGTGTATGGGCCTCACATACCGATAGAGAGAGAGGCCTTCCTAACACAGTTGCATCGACTGGGTAACCTACACACAGAAAAACTGTGGGTGATAGCAGGAGATTTTAATATGATCACAACCACAACGGAAAAGAAAGGCAGACTACAATGGGAGGATGCAGATATGGAGAGATTTAGGGAAACCCAGAGAGCCCTACAATTGATTGATATAAACACTATAAATTTAAAATACACCTGGAATAATAGAAGAGGAAGCAGCAGGCAGATAGCCTCTAGACTGGACAGGTTCTTAGCAACAGAACACTTTCTTGAGAAAGATATATTCTATGAAGCAACTATCTTACCATGCCAAGGATCAAACCACTGGCCAATAAAACTTGAAATCACTATGACCAATCAAAACTAGCACAAACCTTTCAGGTTACCTTCTAGCTAAGAGACCCAACCCTCATAGAAAAGATGGAAAACTGGTGGCAGAATAGCGAAGAGGAAATACAAGGCAAGAATAAGATGCACACGCTCCAACTAAGACTTAAGGAGTTAAAAAGCAAAATTAAGACTTGGAACAAAGAATAATTTGGCAACATACATAAAGACCAGGAACATCTCCAAATAGCAATGAAAAAGATACAACAGAAAATAATAGAAGAAGGTATAACAGAGGAGCTCGCGCAAGAAGAAGGAGGGGTGCTAATTAGATTGGAGGAAAGAAGAAAACAGGAGGAAATCCTATGGCGACAAAAGTCAAGGGTACAATGGTTAAAAGAGGGGGAAAGGAACACAAAATTCTTCCATAGAGCGATGCAGCAACATAGGCAGCAGAATAGAATTTTCTCCCTAAAAAACAAACAAGGTAATAGGGTAACCCAGAAAGAGGAAATGGAAAATCTCCTAATCCAGCATTTCAAGGGCATATTGACAGAGCTGCAAAGTAACAGAGAAGAGGAGATAGCAAAGATAAGTCAATACATCCCAAAAAAGGTAAACATGGAACAAAACCTGGCTCTCCTAAGGGTAATCATCAAGAAAGAGGTAGAGGAAGTAGTAAAGACAATGGCCAAAAATAAAGCTCCTGGCCTGGATGGATTTACAACAGAGTTCTTTCAAGCAACATGGAGCTTTACGAAAAAAGATATAGTTAGCGCAGTATAAGATCAAGATGCAATAAAAGAATGCATCTAGCATGGAATGCAACCTTTTTGGCATTAATACCAAAGGTAGAACAGGCTGAAGAACCTCATAACTTCAGACCAATAGCTCTTTGTAATGTAATCTATAAAATTTTAGCTACCATAATGGTAAAAAGATTATAACCTATACTCCCAGAATTGATAGCAAAAGAAAAAACAGCGTTTGTGAAAGGGAGACAGATAGTGGATGATTCTTGTCACTCAAGAGGTGATTCATTCCTTAAAGAAGACGGGAAATAAACGAATGCTTATTAAACTTGACTTAGCAAAAGCCTATGATAAACTCAGCTGGCAATATCTTCAAAGAATCCTACAAGCCTATGGATTTGACGATAGATGGATAGCATGGATAATGTCAATGATATCCATGCCAAGCATGTCAATCCTGCTCAATGGAACCCCAACAGACACCTTTAAACCATCCCGCGGCCTAAGACAGGGAGATCCACTTTCACCATTCCTGTTTATTTTAGCAGTGGATGGTTTAGGTAAATTAATCAACGCAAGAGTAAGCAGAGGGGAATTCAAACGGCTGAGATTATGGGGGTAAGAATTAACCATTACACATCAACAGTTCATGGATGATGTAATGATGTATAGTCAAGCAAATCTCATGGAAGCAAAAAAACTAGGGGAAATCCTTACAAAATTCACAAAAGCATAAAGAACAGAGGTAAATAAGGAGAAAACATAAATATTCTTCTTCAACACACCAAGGGTGGGCAAAGCCTTCCTGGCAAGAACAATGGGGTTCAAAATTAGACAGTTTCCAACTAAATACCTAGGAGTCTAACTAAGTGATCAGCAGAACAGAATCGTGAATTGGAAAGGATTGCTAGGGAAAGTTCAAAAAAGAATGGAAAATTGGACGTTCAGAACGCTCAACACCCCGAGCCGTCTTATACTATTGAAATCTGTCCTTCAAGCTATGCCAGTATATCAGATGGCTAGTCAAGCGATACCTAAAACCATATGCCAGAAAATGGTGCAAATATTCAAAAAATTTATGTGGCAAGGGTCAAACAAAACAAAAAAGTGGGCTTTACTTTCATGGACATGGTTAAGCAAATCTATCACAGAGGGGGGCCTAGGACTAAGAGACCCTACATATTAAAACAAGTCATGGGGGAAAAATTATGGTGGAGATGGGTTCAAGGAGGGGACGACCTATGGAAACTGCTATGGGAAAATAAATATGAGATAACAAGGACTTCAGAGGGAAAACTCCGAACATTATCAGAAAGGAAAGGCTTAGCCATTTGGAACCTGGCAAGCCTGAATAGAGCCTTGATAAGAGACCACAGTTTTTGGGAAATTCGACAGGGGGACAAAGCAGACTTTTGGCAGGAGGCGTGGCAACAGAGAGGAATCCTGAATCAAGAACCTTAGCTCCATGAAATCCAACAGTACACAACCCAAATAGTGGAATATGTCGTAAGAAACTATTGGGTAGTGGAACATAATAGTTACTGGAGAAAATTGAAGACGAAGAGCGACTGGCCCGAAGCACCAGAAATTCATCAATGGATAATTTATCAAAAAAATTGGCAACTAGGAAAATTGAAATTAAAGAAGGATCAAATATAATAAGATGGGGTAAATGCATAAAAGGCATGTTTACTATCTCATAAGGTTACCATATAAAGACAGGAGGAGCTGGAAACTCGGACATAAAAAAATGGAAAAGAATATGGCAGTTAAAAACTTGGCCAAAAGTGGTGTTTTTTACCTAGACAATGCTGCATGGGTGCGCCTTAACTTTGGACCAATTGAGAAGGAAAAAGACGCATGGGCCCTCGTGATGCACATTGTGCCAAAACCAAGAAGAAACCATGGAGCACATTGCAAACTCCTACAATGTAAGTAACAAACTGTGGCAAAACCACCACCAACTATTCGAAATTACTGATAGGAACATAGGGAGCATAAAAACAACAATAGAGAAGTGGAGCAGCAAGCTGTAACACAACACAATTCTGAACCATGCATGGAATCTATCAATTGGGTTTCTCCTGTGGAACCTTTGGAAGGCACGAAACATGGTGATATTCAGCGAAGATAAAAAAGACAAAGGGGAAATATGGAGCCAAACCGTGAAAAACATAAGAGAAACAGTAATTCTGAAAAACTGGAAAGAGGACGACTGGAAAACAGAAAGAACGTAGACCTGCATTATGAACCGAATGGAAATCAAAGTAAAAAACACAAACAGGATAGGGAAGGGACATGATGAAGGCAAGGCAAGAGCTAAAGAACGATATAGGAATCAACCACAGGGGTTCATGAAGCTAAACTTTGATGGTGCGGCAAAAGGCAACCTAGGGGAGGCTAGCATAAGAGGGATATTCAGATTCGAGGAAGGGAAGATAAAATGGGCCTATGCAATGGACTGCGGCATTGCCACGAATAAAGAAGCAGAATACCATGCGCTAAATAGGGGACTAGAGATAGCGATAAGGGAAGGGTACCAAAGTTTGCAAATAGAAGGCGACTCATTCTGGTAATATAAACAATGAAACAACTACAACAGGGAATAACAGCTGAAAAGTTGAGCAAAAGCTAGAAGACGGCTTGGGTAATAGCAGAATTATGACATCAACTACAGAATATTGCATACACCATACCATCCCATGTGAAAAGGAAGTAAATGCTCTGGCGGACCTCCTCGCAAACTAGGGATGCCGAAATAGAGAGCAATAGTTAGACGCGGGAGGGGAAGAGATTAATCAGAAAGAGGAAATGAAACAAATGATACAGGCAGTCGAAGAAGATAGACGACACAACAAGCATCTAGAGAATTTGGTTGATGTTGATGAGAGGGAAAAAGGACAAGGGCAGGTGCAGGTAGGATAGAATAGATCAATCACATAACAGCAAAGGATGGATGAAAGGACAGAGATGAATTGGATGACGGAGTGGGGTAGAGAAAGGACAAACCTGAGGAGAGTTGGAGCAGAATGGAAAGGTGGGGAAGAAGGGAGGGCAGGACATCAAGATCGAGAAGGGACAATAAGTTGATGCCAAATGGCAGTACGGAGTCAGCAAACGTATGGTAAGAGCAACCGGGAGAGGAAAGAAATAAATGAAGAACAGAGGACAAGACAGATGGGTAGCATCCCAAGGCAAGTGGGAAGGAAGACGGGCCAAGGAAGGAAGGAAGAGCGGACAGCTGGTGGTAGAATTACGACAGGAGAATGATAAAGGGATAGAGTCAGAGGGAAACCATGCATTTTTTATGTGGACGTGAAAGAAGGAAGTTGGCGAGAGAGAACACACAGACAACAAACAAGAGCTGCAGAAGATAGAACAGTGCAACAAGGTAGATGGGTATGTAAAATTTCCCACTCCATCCTTGGAAAAAATATTCAATTTGAATTATAGAGTAGGCCTGAAGATAGATAGGGATGATCATCAGAAACTCAGTAGCAAGTATAGAGATAAGGGAGTTCGGGACAGGGAAGAATCCTTGGGGGCTATGGCTGGGAAGGGTGAGCATAAGAGTAATGTGAGGGAGAGAAAGGACATGGAGGACCCAACCATCCATGACCCCTGTAGCCGAATTGATGAGTTGGGTAATTCCAGCCCAGAGACTCAGCCTGTTGAGTTGAACCCTGTCAGGAGGAAAAAGAAAACCTGACAAAAACGAGGGAGGAAGAGGGTGCATCTCATAGGGAGAGGAGAAACTGAAGATAACCAAGATAGTGACATAGGAACTGAGAAAACCAAACCTGGGAAAGGGACAGGCAGGCCAAGTAGAGAAAGGAGTGACAGTGTAAGAGAGGCAGAGCACTCGACCCAGGAAAAGAACTCTAGCATACATGGTGCAAGTCAGAATGGTGGGGGTCTTGAAACTAAAAGAATTAGAGAGGCCTCAGCACTGCACCAAAGAGAAAGAAAATGCAGAAGTAGAACCATGAAGGGGGGGGGTAGAAATACCCCGATCAAATATATACCCTCAATGGCCAAAACTGACATTTGTGTTTACTATGTGATAGGTTTGACCATCGGTAAGGGCGCAACTACTACTCAGACAGAGCATTCTAAGGATAAGAGAGCCAAGGCAAAGACGAGAAGAAACATGGCACCCAGGCGCAACAAGAGGACTGTTAAAAAAGAAGAAGGAACGAGCGGCACAGGGAAGAAAAAAGGAAGGAAACCGAACGGAGAGCAGATGAAGAGAATAATTGACGCCTACATGGAGGCAAATCTGAAGGAGGTCAGAGACCAAATATGGGGCTAGGAAAGAGATCTGAGAAATAACCTGAGAGGCAGAGACTTCCCTATGGATGAATGGGAAGGAATGCTGCAGGACTCGGGTACGTCAAATGGCCGGCAATCTCTTTTTAACAGGACACTGCAACAATATTGGATAATGAAACACATTGTAGCTCGCACCGTGACCCTGCACCAGGAACATAGGGAAGGGGAAGTGCTGAACAGGCAGGAAAGAAACAAGGAACCAGACTCAGTACGGGGGGAAATTATGAAAGAGCTGGAGACAATTCAGATCCAAACATATAGGAATAATCTAGCTTTGGGCCCGATTGAGCAGACATTGTCTGAGATAAAATGGAAAATATTCCAGGGACGATAGCTTCTAGGTCTAGGGGTGAAGATGCCAAATTTTGGAGGGAAGGTGCTGAGTCTGGAAGAAAAGGCGACAGTACAGATAGCTTTCTCTGATGAGGATTAGTTTAATTATCTTTGGTTTTTGAATGTTTTTGTTTGAAATGCGAAAGATAAGAACCTGTGTAATGGCTAGAAAAGACAATATGGTTGTGATAAACTTATTTAAATTTTGGAGTGGATACAATGCTGACCGATGGTCACATGGTTTCCTTCGGGCAGGTGACTGATTGGAGGATTTCACTGTAAATTTTTGCAAAAAGTAAATATAGAGAGTATTACCATGTTTAAAAAAAATATATTGGAAAATAATATTTAAAAACTAATAAACTTTTTGATTTGAAAGCCTATCTAATTAAATAATTTAAATTATTAAGTAATATTTAAAAAACAATATTGGATAATACATAAAATATATATAATAAAGATTACTTATAAAATAATTTAAATTGTTACGTAATATTTAAAAATAATTTTGGATAATACATAAAATATATATAATAAAGATTACTTATAAAATAAAAAATGATTTGATAAAATAGAATATTATTTCTAATATAAATAAAAATGATTTAATAAATTAATAATTATTATAATGAATATTTATAATCTAATTTATAAAAAATACAAAACATTTATATATTTAATAATTTTAATTTAAATAATATATAAAAAAAAATTAAAAATATTATAATGAATATTTATAATCTAATTTATTAAAAAATACAAAACATTATATATTTAATAAATTTTAATTTAGATAATATATAAAAATTTAAAAAAACATACGAAAAGAAAATAATTTTTGAAAAAAAACAAATTTTTGTCTTGGTTAAGATTATAATTTTGTCCTTGTTCTTAAGATTATATGCAAAAGAAAATATAATATTACACATATTTTTCTTCTAACTTTAATGTTGGGATTATGGACATATTTATCTTATATGAGGGGTTTATTTATATGGATAAGGGAAACACTGTTGTAGCGGTAGTACTTGCCGGGTTAAGAAAGTTCAAGTAGAGCAGATTAGTGCTTGCAGGTGTTTCCAGCCTACCTCAACAGTAGGGCCGTAATTAGACAGAATACCCATGTGTTTTAGAAACAGCTCCGTAGGCCTGTACTCTCTGGTGATAACCTTATGACTCATTCCACATGCTTGTATTCGAGCAAAACCAAAGTCACATATCTTTATCGTTTGGTTCTCCGTTATGAGAATGTTTTGGGGCTTCAAATCGCGATATAGCACATTGGTAGGATGCAGATAGTTAAGGGCTCTCAATCGCTGTGAATCATAACAGAATGAATTTGTTAAACCATGCTCAACTCCATCCGATTTTAAGACTTTCAGCTGCAACTCGTTTCTGTGCTGTCCCAATGACTTGAACCGATTAGAAATGCATCGGTCATCATAAATTCAATATATTACATTTCTCAAGAAATTTTAATAAAAAACGGATTCAAGATTTCCAAGAAAAACCAGATTTAAGATAACAGCAGTTAGATCAAGTTAATAGCGGCTACAATATTTGCAAGAAAAATAAATAAACAACAACTAGAGGAATTGCGGGAAAATTTAAACTAAGCCTCCACAAATTTCGACCAACGTCTCCCAGATTTCTAGAAATTTCCAAACAATGGCTGGAATGCTTCTTAAAAAAAATCGAAATGAACAGCAGCTATCAGATTTGAAAATCGAACGAACAATTGTTAACGGTTTCAAGAAAAAAATAGAATTAATTAGGAAACATGGCCTACCTAAAGGAATTATGAGTTTCGGAGTGCGACATCACTATGTATGCTGGTACTGTTTTAGTATCCTACACTACTATATATGAACTGTGTTAACGTGTTAATTCTATTGGATTCCAAGATATTTACATATTCTACACTCTCGCAACTAACTAAAAAAGTTGATCCAGAATTCAAGCTGGAAATATCAACATTAAAACGTTAAACGAGTGTATGCATAAACAAAAGCACGGCGATGTCCTTATAATTAAGAACAGCCATCACGTTTCGAAGTCAAACGAACTTATAATTAAGAACAGCCATCATGGGTTTAAAGAAAAAAAATGTTTCAGAGAGCGATATCACCATGCGTGTCCGTACTGTTTTAGTGATCTGCACCACTATATAAGAAGTGTGTTAATTAATTTGAGAGATTTGGGATTTCCATTAATTATAATTTTTATTCTTCTTTAAATTGCAATTTGGAGAGTAGCGTCGAATTTCATTTATACAAGTCACGTAAATAACTAAATTTCAAAGTATTTCCAAAAGTTATGATCCAGAGTCCAATAATCAATAGCAATATTTAAAAATATTGACCCAAAATTCAAGTATGTAACGGTAAAAACGTCAAATGAGTGTATGAATAAATAAAAACACGGAGATATTTTGATGGTGAACAGCAGCTATCAGGATTCAAAATCAAACGAACAATAGTTAACGTGAAAATCCAACGAACAATAGTTATGCGGTTTCACGGGAAAAATAGAATAGAATTAATACGAGATTGAAAACCGTACAATAGACCACAACACCCAAATACGAAGGGTTAATTCTCTGCAATTTAGCAGCCAAGGGATATTTTATGTATGTTCTTTCTTTCATTTCGTTTCATACCACTGCAACTACGGTTCTGAGTAGTGTTTGTGTGTTAACTCTTCCAAGGCTATAATAGGTTCAACATTCCACAATGTTTCGTCTCTCTCGCTCACTCTGTACCTCTCTGTGCTATAGCTCTTGGCTCGCTCTTGCTTGGAGAAGCCAGAGAATATAATTAGTTTCATAGCCCAGTTTACTTCCATTTGCGTATTCACCAAATGTATCCATAAATAGCAAAATCCCTTAGCTCTCGACATTATGCAAATAGATTGGGAAACACGTATGTCCTTACTACAAAATTGGATCAAGAACAAATGCATTTACATATGCACCTATCTTTGCTATTGGATATGCTGTGACGGTCTCTCGTCTGCTACCCTTGTTTCCTCTTCATCAACCTTTGTCTTTTTGCCTGCGTAAATACAAACAACTTTTTTTAAGTCTTGAATATTTTTTTCTATGGGGGTTGGCCATTAAGGGAGGTCGGTCAATAGAGTTGGTGTATTACTCAACTAAGCAGTTGTGTGTGCAAGGAACTGTGGTGTCAGTTGATAGTTGCTAGCAGAAAGCTGTAATATCGACTAACAAGTGATAACTAATACTAGACACATGATAACTACAAACAAATATTGACTAGCAGATGGCCATTGGTACAAGAAATAATTTCCGATGCTAAGGCTTGACAGTAAATTTGTTTGGGTGGGAGAGAACTACATTCACTGCATATTTTGTATTACATCCATTTTAAGCTGAATTGCAATTTCATAGAAAATTATAATCTAGTATTTACTACATTCACTGCATATTTTGTGGGGAAAAACATTTTGCATATTTTGCAAGGAAGCATCTATTATTCACTACAAATTTTGTAAGGAAAAAAATTTTGATGCAACTTTCTATAGCCAACCAGAGTTCAAAGCCAATTTGATTTGTTCATAATTTTGCACATGAAGTTAGTATTAACTTATCCTCGCAGGGAAATGATAGAAGTCTTTTTTTGGGCAGACATAGCTCTGTTGCTTGGCAACCCGATATTCCCTGTCAAGAGCTTTTATAAATTAACAATTAAGCATTGCACGCCAAAGAGTTTGTCCCCAAATTAGCATCTTACCAACAACAGCTCAACTTGTCCCTAAAACCGCGAGTGTACCCAACCACTGAAAACGTAGAGAAAAACGTAGGCAAATATGAAAACGAGAAGCCGAGCTCTCTGTTGGTGCCCAGGTTCAGTATTACCTCTGAGAAATACGGGGTATATCCTCCTTCCCACGAGCAGATGAGAGTTCAGTTTCCAAAAGCCCAAGTTATACCAACACGCCAGGTTACCAGATACTACTCACGCCCTCCCAAGTGCTAGAACTCCTGTTGCCACTGCTTGTGCTGCACGATTTTCTTTCTATTAGAGCTTCTGCAATAACTATGGTCTTTCCTGAAACACCTGAAACTTAGCTTCTTGAAACACCTGAAACATTTGCTAACATGCGCGAGTGGATGAACAATGTGTTTGCTAACCTGAATGAAGATAGAGGGTGGTGGAATGAAGAGATGTCGACCGCTGTAAACAATCATGTCAGCGAACGATGACAAGTGTAAGGGTGCTGGGTTTATACAACGTCCACACGCCAATTTTGAAACTTATGATAAATTAAGTGTAAGGGTGCTGGGTTTATACCACGTCCACAAAACTTAGGATAAATTAAGTTGCCCACACTAAAATAACATCGGGGCAAGTGATGCGGGCAATAAGAGGGTAAATAGAAAACTTTCGTTAAAATTCTCTCGCAGAGAAAGTGCCCAGCGTAAACTTTGGTTAAAGAGTAATTAACCAGTACAAATTGACGGTCAACGCGTGAATTAATGGCGAGTCAACCACCGATCGAATGCTAAGAGTCCTTGCGCTGTCGTAGGCAGGGACTAATAATATAGATAATGTACATATATAGATCATCTACATATTTGTTTTCTATATTTTTAATTTTATGCATTGTGTAAATAATCACCTCAATTAATATTATATATTTCTATTAAGAAGTTTCTTAATAAGAGTGAAAGGTGAAGGTTTTAGGATAAGTTTAGAAAGAAATGTGTGGTTTATATATATATATATATATATTTATTTATTTTGGTATACATGGAATATTAATTAATGAAGAAATGTGAGGTTTATATATATATATATATATATATATTGGTGTACATGGAATATTAATTAATGAAGGTGAGTTAAAATTATTGATCTCTAAAATTAGAGATTATTTTTAAGTTTCCCACATAGACTAATTTTATAAAATCCTTAAATTTAATGGGAGTGTCTTATGGGGCTTCACTGGGGGAGCAATACCATACCACATATGTTCATATTGGGGGATATGCATTGAGGTAAAAATGACAATATATTCGGGGATATATAGGGGGCAAAGGGTTTTTATATTGGAAGGTGTAAAATGATGCTATAAACTTTTTTATGTATTGGGACACTCCACGGGGGCTTCACTCAATGAACCTCACATATCACGTGCGTTCGTGGCATAATAAACAATACCCTTAATTTGACTATATATTGGCAAAATAACTCTAAAAATCATATTATTTAAGCCCCTACCAATACGAACCCAATACACATTTCCAATTTAAAAAACCCCTACTTTCACTAGATATTATAGGTATCCATTTTTTCATTAACATTTTTTATACCTCTTTATATTTTTTTCATTAATTTTGAGCTCTATTTTTTATAATTGGAAATATAAAAACCCTTTACCCCCTATATACCCCTGCATATATTATGTCATTTTTTCCTCAATATATATCCCCTAATATGAATGCACCCTTTACCCCTATATATTCTCCCCAATATATTATGTCATTTTGTCCTCAGTAAATATGAATGCATGTGGTATGGTATTTCTCCCCAAGTACAGTCCCCATGACTATAATAAAATAATGATCAAGCCTTGGTCCAAACAATACCTAGTAGAATTTCTTTGAAGTATAGATTGATTCTAATAGACTTGCTATGTGGGAAATATTAGTGTACTGCTATGGAGGAGTCTAATATCATTCATAGCTATTTCATGGAGTAGTATTGAATTACTTGACATATGACAAGGAACTATATGCCTTGTTTCAAATAGTGAAGAAATGCAAGAATTATCTATTAAGTAAGGAAACCATCATCCATACTAATCACCAACTTTTATAATTCTTATAGGCCACACGTAAACGTGGACAAGGCACATTTGCGAGCCTTAAATAATAATTTTTTCTCTTGAACTATTGATGATTTCCGTAACCTTATTCCAAAATTAACTAAAAATGTTCTTCTTATTGAGAAAATTTCAACTAACTATTATGTGCTAAAGTGTAGTTTATATATGAAAGTTATGAGACCAGAATAAGCTAATGATCTAGTTATTCCTTATTGGTCGTTGATCATATTAATACATCATAATCAGAATATGTAGAGTTAGTAGCCTACAATTTCACAAACCTGTCAAAAAATTATCTAAATTATATTAGAAATTAAAAACCCTAAAAAATCCTAATTATAGATATTAAAAACTATCTATCTATATATATAACTTTTTAACTCTCTAGTAATTATTCTATTATATGATTAAGAGTATGGTAAAGATTATATGATTAAAAGTATGAAAAAGATATTAACAAATAATAGAGAAATAAAAATATTGGAGAGAACTATAGAAAATGATAATCTCTCATCACTTCAAACTAAACTTATACCACATTTTAATCAATATGATAATCTTCTTATATATAGTATTCACAGTATGAGAAGATAGTGGGAATAACATTTTATTGTGGATTGTACTATATGGATTTACATGGTAAATAGTTGAATTCATTGTTTGTTTTTGTTATTGTAGTATATTTTATATGTCACAACAAGATTTTAATGGTATGTTTCATTATTTTTAATTATTAAAAATAAAAAAATTAATTAGTGTAATATTTTAATTTTGATTTTTATAATATACATCAATACATTTAATAAAATTTAATTAAAACATAAATAAAAGTAATTTAAGGTTTAAAGTACCATCAATATAATTATCAAATAGGTAATCATTCTGAAGATATATTTTGATTTGGTGCATTGGTACATTTAATTATATTCATAATCATTGAAGTACTATGAGTTCATTATAGTAAACTTAAAGGGATAAGAGAAATAAATAATAATATTTATTTTTGTTAATTAAGTTTTTTTTGACAAACTTTTGTCTATGTTAATAAATTTTGACAAATTTTTGGAATTAGTTTTATAGGGAATGATACATGGGATTCTATAGAAAACACATGATGAAAATGTATGACTATTTTCTTGAATTTCATCATACAAATAATTTTTCATCCAATATACATCGTCTATTTTAGAATAGGGCTTCTAGAATTTCCATACTTTAAAAATCGTCTATTTTGGAATAGGACTTCTAAAATTTCCATTCTTTAAAAAATAAAAATGTATAGATGGTATAGATTTAATAATTTGAGAATATTCTTCGTCATATACAATATTTATCATATGAAATCAAGGGTTTCCAAATCATTTTTCTGTATCAAAACTTATGTGGGGTGTCTGCCACCTCTAAACCATTTTTCCATTTCAAAACTTCTCTAGTATATTTGGCACACTTCACTCTGTCCTGATATTAAAAATAATTAGCATTACATAAATCAAATAGAATAGAAGTATTCTGATGACTATCGACATTTTTCAACCATTTGATTTATATGGTTGTGTTAGTTTAAGCCATATTGACATTTTGTAGAATTTTTCTTTGAAATTGATCTATAATTATTTTGAATAGATAAAACTACAAATATCAATCATTAACAATGCAAAATCAATTTGCGAAAAAAGTATTTTTTTGAATGGTTAAATTTATTTTTAAATTAAAACAATAATTTCAACCATCTAAAATTTCCTTTCCATGTAAAGCTTATGCCTAATTTCAATGATAGAAAATACAAACATTCCAAATTCATAGAACATTTGACCTTCTTTACATTTTAGTGGTTACCGTTCACTTTCTCATTTTATTGTACCCTATTGTTTTAATATGATTCCTTCAAAATTTGTTGCGATACCTATGTGATAACCATGTTTAGAATTTAATTCTAAAATTTGGAGAAATGATCAACCATGGTAAAAATAATTTCTTTTTTAGTAATCTTTTTTTTAATATTAAGTAATATTAATATTAAAGAATATTATTTAGCTTTAAGGGTTAGTTCAATTAGTTGCATTTCCATTGCTAAATCATCTCGCTAATGAGAGGTCACAATGTCAATTCTCCTCAACGCCCTTGGGGTTAGGATTTGATAATAAGTTGTCAGGATGTGATCCCATCTGGTGAATCTGCCTAGATATTTCCTCTAAAAAAAAGAAGAAAGAAAGAAAAGAAAAGAAAAATAAAAAGAAAAGAAAAACAAAAAAGAAAGAAAGAAAAAGAAAAAAACAAACATAAACATTTATTTGAATTTTTCAAGTCACTCAATGTGAGGAAATTCAAAACCAATTTGTAGAAATTCTCCCACGATATAATAGCCATTGCATGAGCATATCCTCTATATCAAAGTGCATATAATTAGATGAAAAAACATCTGGTTGCAAAAAATTATTAATTAATTAATTAACAATTTATACATACATATATATATATATATATATATATATATATATATATATATATATATATATATATATAAAATCAAAATGAAAATTTTTGAAGAATCGATAACCTACACTGGTGGGAATACAAATTGTTCACCAAACTACTAAAGCAAAGATCGTTTGAGTAAAAAGAATTAATAGTTAACTCAAAAAAAATAATGTTTGTTTATTGATTGACAACTATGTATGATATTCATTTTTGTTTATAAATCCTTTGTTTAATGAGTAAAAAAATATTTTAATGGTGCATATATATATGGTGGTAATTTACTCGAAAAGTGGTTTTTTATTAATTGTATTACTATATTTAATAATGTAATTTCAAAATTACTATCAAATTAAATATCCAATTTAATATGTATAAGATCTCTATATTTAACCTCAATGGGGGTGGACAATCGAGGTGAAAGAGATCTTGTGTGTGGTGGGGGGGGGGGGGGGGGGGGGGGGGGGGGGGGCGGGGCGGGCGCGGGGGGTTGGGGGTGTGGCAGGTTGGGGAGATCAGTGCAATGTTGCTGCCACCTCATCGACTTCCATGGCGATCAAGGTGGGGTGGCACGTACAACCCTCCCATGCATGATGTGTGTGGAGTAAACACCATTTAATGACACCTTGTGACAAATGTTATTTCATTTATCCTTTGAAGGGTATGCAGAGGAGAGTAGAGAGTGGTCTTAGCCAGTTGCATGGTTGTTGGCCAAGGTCCCTTGTAACCCAGTTGGCAATTTTTCATTTGCGATGTTGGTCGAATAAGTTGGGGTCTTCTGTGGGATTCTCAGGTTGGGTTGGAACTGGGTGGCACTATTGTATAATCCTTTATCATTTTAACAAGTGTGGTTGGGTTCTACAAACTCTTGGCTCCATTTGGTGGGGGAAGATAACCAATTTGATAGAGACGATGGTTTACAAGAAATTGAATAAGGGTTTCATCACCCTTAGTAAAAATGAGAATTACAGGCATATGATAGGGTTTAAGGTCTCTCAACATCTCGCATTAGGCTCTACGATAATCTCAATTGCTTGGCTTATAATCTCAATTTAGATCTAATGGCTTATTCAATTTTATAATGCTTTCACTATATTTTATATGCTTTCACTATATTTTATATTTGTCATGGGCTTACTCTTGGGCTTAGTGTTAGTATATTCATTGGAATTTTGTACTATTAGGCTTTAGTTCTTGTCTTGTTCTGGTTTTCTATTGACACACCTTCTTTGACCTTAGTTCCCTCTGGGGTTATGGATTTTAGTAGGGGATGGGGCTCCACCATATCTCATACATTATCTTTTTAGCCTCTTTGTGGTGTACTCCATATCTTAATTAACAAAGTAGTTAAGAAGAACAATTATAATAGAGGGAAGACACTCTTGTGCACATCTAATGGAGATTGAGTGGAGAGATTGTCTGAGTCCGTATCACGAATTCCTCCCTAACAAGTGTCGAGATAGGTCAACAACATGACTCACAATGCCTAGGCAACAAGATCATAGCTGCTGGGTGAGGGAAACATGGGAAATCTAGTCGTAGCTAGCCTAACCATTCACGGGTTGAGATTCAGGCCCAAGAGTTCATTGCGTAATTTTAGACCGCAACTTCTCTTGGTACTCAATTTGATATTCGAAGATTGGAGAGGAACGTGCACCAAGAGAGACAATATTTTTTATACTCCAAGCCTATTGGAGAAGTCTCTCATTGTCTCTCGAACCTAGGCAATACTAGGGGGTGGAGATCATAGTACATCCATTTGGTCACTTTACATTGGCAATTAAAAATGATGTTCGGGAACGTTCTTAAGGAGAAACATGATGACTACAACGTGATTATTTCATTCCTCAATGATTTGCAAAGGAACCAATGGAGGATGTAGGAAAATATGGCTTGATTGGAGGCATGCCCGACTTGTCTAGATGCCCATTTGGAACATAAGGGGTGGCACATTTAGTGTGAATTTCCAAAGCCTCCTCCCATAGGTTCTAGTTTTACAAACCCTGCGTTAGTCACTTCTTCAGATTCCTGATGCTTAGAGGTTGTGTGGAGATTTTGGTGGTTTTTTAGTTTCTGGGTACTATCTTTTTTTGACTTTATCTGTTTTCTTTTGTTAACGTAAAAATTTTGGTGAATCAACTACCAGCCAATAAATCCAATAGGGGTGAGGTTGATAGAATTTTGAAAAACTATAGATAACAACGTAACTTCTTAGACATAATGAAAAATCTTTGACTTAAAAAATATCTATATTTAAGAAATAAGATAATATTTTCATGTTGTTAAAAGAATTATTATACATACATATATATATATATATATTATATATATATTATATATATATATATATATATTTATATATATTATATATATATATATATATATATATAGATATAGATATAGATATATATATATATTCTAAATGTTTTATAGATTTTTCAAAAATATATAAAAATAATTGTTTTGACGCTTATCATAAAGTGATATCAATAGACAGTTTAATTAATTTAATTTATATGGCTGCCATATAACCTAAAATTATATAATAAAATTCCAAAATAAAATACCAAAACATCTATTTGTTAGTTAAACAACTTGCGACCTATGTGAGATTGTTTCTCCTATGTCGAAATACCTATTTCTTTATATGTCTCCTACATTGAAATATCTCTGGACTCTTCGAGAATTGTGGGAGTAACGAGTTGATTAATGGTCGCCCCATTGTCCTCTAGGAGGCATTTGCGAAAAGAATATCCATGAGGTCCAGCTTGAGGCAACCGGGATTCACACCAAAGCGTATGTTTCCTTAGGCGATCATACAGGAGCAACAAGAGATAATGTTGAGTGAAACATGGGCAACGCCATCAAAGCAATTGCTATGGTGCAGCTCATAAGATATATAAAAGTAATTGAGAAAATGGGAGTAGGTAGATGGCCTGATGTTATCTTCAATGAACTCCTAAGTGAAAGAAAGAAAACATGGAGGAAAAAAAAATACACATGGATGCAAAAATGGGATATCTACCTCAATGGCTGTCCCATAAATAGAAAGGAGCTAAAGAATTTTGTTATGGAGAAGCTTCGTAAACGGGTATGGGGAAAAGAGTTGGGTAGAAATAAGAAGTACTACATTAAGGAATTCAAACCTACGTGTGATCTACAATAAAAAGAGTTCATTGGAGCTAGAATTCCATGGAGGGAAAAGGTTCTTATTGGTTAATTAAGAACCAACTCACATCAACTTTAGTGTGAAACATGACAGTGGAAAAGGCCTAGAGAAGCTTGGGAAGAATGAGTGTGTACATTTTGCATGTCTGGGGCAGTGGAATCGGAAAAAAAATTCATTTTGGAATGTGATGCATTCAAAGACATCAGAGAATGTTATGGCAATATGTGAGCATCAGTTTCTTGGCTTTGTCTTTTTAGCGATTGGATTGTTGGAAGATTGGTCCCGCTCATCATCAATTTGAATAAGAAGAGGATTGAACTGCAAAAGGCAAAAATAAGAGAAATAATGTCCCCATAGACTATTTTTAGTCTCGTGGACATTAAACTATCATTTCATTTCATTATAGATGTCCTAGAGGTCTGAGGGTGTCCCTAGTCAGGTAGGAGCATGTTTGAGAATAAGAAAGAGTCAAGTGTGCACGAGCTTCTCGACCGATTACTTTGTGTTGTTTTGAAAGCCAAGAGAGGGGATCTTAGTGCTGGCAGCTAGAGTTGGAATTCCAAAATAGACCCATTGGTTAAATTTTGATAGTTTTCACACCTCCAGGGTCCATTTTCATAGTTTCAAGAAAAGATATTTGACAATTTAACTATTTTTTAAATTGTATTTGATGATTCATTCACCCCATGACAAAAAATTTGGCTGTCAAATTCCATCTTGCTAGCGAACTTCCTCTGCCATTGTAGGCTCGTCGTCGATGTTGAATATCCCATCATCTAGAGGTCGCAGACCATGTCGCACAAGTTCATACATTAATAATAGGTGGGGGGTTTCCTAAATTAATATTAGGTATCATTCTAGGTCTATGTTTTCAGGTAGGGAAGCAAGGAATATGGAGTAGTGAGGGTAGGTTGTTGGTGCTCCCTACCGAAGAAGAGTAGTAGAAGAGCATTCTTTGTTACTTTTAAGGGGGACCTAGATTGTTGCGTCCCATCATTGCTCTCAACTCTTGTCCTAATATGTTCACTTTCACCTCTTACAATCTTGCCACATTCATTATGCCAACATGTCAATAAACCATTAATGCTATCCATTAGTTTTAAACCTAGTGGTAGTGAAATGCAAGGGCTTGGGCCTAGGTCCCATTACAAGCTTAAGACTGTTACAAAATTTCAAAGTTTCCATACCATATGATGTAACTCATTTCAAATAATATAATATAATTAAATCTTGACAATGAAATTTGATTTCATGGGAATAAGAGAATTGTTATAAACCAATGAAAGGGAATTAGGGGCTTAGGTATGACAATTTAAATATTTAACTTAGTTTTGCTGATCTTTTCCTGATTTTATGGAAATGTGACCATGTCTGAGACATGGTTGAAAACTCTCATATGGAAAGCATGGCTTCACATTTGAGTCATCCCTTCACATTGGATTATTATTATTATTTTTAATTTTTTCCAGGGAATTGTTTTTAATGGTTTCTTTAATTTCATTTTTCTTAGGGAATGTTATAGTACACAATTTTGAAGTTTTCTATGTAAGTTTTTTAGATATATAGTTAATTTTTTGGATTTTAATGTTAGAATTATATTTTTACTACGAGAACTTGTATATATAAGTATTGGGATATCTGAAGTATTAACAATTTGTAATAGGCATATAAGATATTTTAGAAATATTAATTACCACAAATATATGCATGTTAAAGATTGTTCTTAATAGAATAGAGGTTATCCTTAAGTTGCTAGCCTATACTAATATTGTAGAAGTTTTAAAGTTTTGGGGTATAGCTCAATATCTTTTTTTGGTACTTTGGTAATGTGTCCTTGACTTGTGAGACTAGCATATGGTCTAAGAAACCGTGACCTAAGATCATCTAAGCTATCAAAATTATCTCCTCCTCCAAATCTTCATAATCTGCCCAATATTCTCATAATATTACACAAAAAGAAATAGTATTAGGCACAAATATCCATTTATTCATAAACCTTCCTAATGAATATATCAAAGTTAAAATTAAATTATAGTTTAATTTAGAGGCATGGGAGTTAATTTATGTCTAATTTAGAGGCCCATCATATCCCCCTGCTGAAAGTGTTGCTCATCCTTTGAGCAACTTAGTGACCTCATTGTGCCTCATCCATGGCACTAGTGGCCTCTCTCTTGTGCATTAAGAATCTTGGCTGTAAGTTCTGCAAGGACAAGCCCAAAAACATATTTGTGCAAAGAAAAATCATTGTTTCTTGAGACCATTAGCTTTCCTTCTTCCCCTTATTCAAGATGGGTTCTTGAATATCTTTCAGTTTGGCAAGGTCTTCCACACCCTTATCAACCTTCTGCTACCTTGTTCCACCATTTGGACACCTATAACACCTTCAAAATGCATTTAGATGAGAACTAGGACATCCTGTAGTAATTCATGTCAAAACTACATGAAACCTATAGGAAACCCTGTTAAAACTACAAGAAACCAGTTTTGAGCATAAATGATAGTCTGAGGTTAGGGCAGGCCCTCAACTTGACTCCCATGCCTTTCTCTCATTTCTATAACATCTTTTAGGCCTTGGACAAAAGCTAGAAAGAGATTAGAGACCTCTTGGAAAGCCTCTTTTCATCATTGCAGTTTGAGTTCTGTTTTGATGGTGGATGCCTCATTTCCTTATGTTGACTTCTTCTTCTCTCTTGTACCCTAGATGATTGCCTAATGGCCTTGGAGTTCTTTGTTTTGATTAGGTCTCTCTTAAGCACTGTCATTTTGGGTTTTAGCACAAACTTTTTCTTTCTTCCTTCTTGTAGTAGCATTTTGCCTTCCTGTAGTAGTCATTCCTTCTTCCTTCAAAGTCTTCTAACTGTATGGGAGTGATGAGAAATGATGTGGGTTTGTGAAAATGGAGAGGATGCTTTGTTTTCTTTTTCAAGAAATTTTTAGGGTGAGATATGACTTGTTCTTGAAATTATGAAATGGGATGGATGAATCATGGATAGATAGTGAATATGAAGTGGATGGTGGGCTTGGAGTGCTGAGGTGACTTGGCCTTTGCAAAAAAATTCTTCTTTTAACTGCTGACCTTATTCCTTGAAATCATCACCCTTCATAATTTGACTTTTCACATTGCATGAGTGAAGGAGTGAGTTGCAATTATCTAGTTGAAGGCGGCTGAGACTGTTGACCCATCCTTAGCTCATAAAACCTCATCTCTCATGCATTGACAACAAATTACCAACTATAATATGCTCAAGAGAAGAGGTCAAGAATATTGCATACCTGTACCTACCTGCTGGTTGTTTGAGAGACCTGCATGCTGCTATTGAGTTGATTGATGTGATGTGTAGGTGTTGGATGGTGATGATGATGATCCTAATGCTACTGCTAAGCTCTGGGGGAGCTTCTTTGACCTATTGTGAAAGTTTGGCAGTTGAAGGTCTTTTTAACACGATGGGGATGTTGCGATTGCGACATCAATAGCCCGACGGGAGTATTAACTGGGATTCATAAAAACCTCGTGTTCGAAACTTATCGCTTTTCACAATCGGTGGAGAACTGGTAGTAGTCATAAAGTGGGACTTGTGTTTTCCTGCGAGTTGCAATTGTGATTTGTGATCCATCACATCGCAACCTGGTACCTGTTGGGGCTGATTCTGACTTGTTTGCGATATGTGATGTGCAATCGCATCGTAACCCTGTACCTACGAGGGCTGATTTGTAACACCTTTCCACCTATGACTTGCAATATATGGGGCTGAGACTACTGACCCATCCTTAGCTCATAAAATCTCATCTCTCATGCATTGACAACAAATTTCCAACTATAATATGCTTAAGAGAAGAGGTCAAGAATATTGCACACCTGTACCTACCTGCTGGTTGTTTCAGAGACCTGCATGCTGCTGTTGAGTTGATGTTGATGTGTAGGTGTTGGATGGTGATGCTGATGATCTTGATGCTGCCGCTAAGGTCTGGAGGAGCTTCTTTGACTGATTGTGAAAGTTTGGCCGCTGAAGGTCTTGTTAACACGACGAGGATGTTGCGATTGCAACATCAGCAGATCCGACGGGAGTATTAACTGGAATTCATAAAAGCCTCACATCCAGAACTTATCGCTTTTCACAATTGGTGGAGAACTAGCGATAGTCATAAAGTGAGACCTGTGTTTTCCTAAGAGTTGTAATTGTGATCTGTGATCCATCACATTGTAACCTGGTACTTGTTGGGGCTGATTCTAACCTGTTTACGATATGCGATGTGCGATCGCATTGTAACCCTGTACCTGCTGGGGGCTGATTTGTAACACCTTTGACTTGCGATTTACTGGGCCCAATGGCAGCCTGCCACTTGGTGCCTCCTCATTCGCTGAAGGCCTTGCCACATCATCCAATCTTGCCATGTGGACAAGTCAAAAATGAACTTTGACTTGCTCTAACTTCTACGTACGAGCTCGGATTTGAGTGCCATTCACACCGTTGGATTCATAATGATGAGCTCTTCGATTTGAAGCTGAGTTTAACAAGATTCTAACACTTTGATTTTTAAGCATAAACTTGAGCACCTGATCACAAGGAAAATGGGTTCATGGTGGGATTTTGGTAGGACTTGTTCAGGTTGGTTGGGACAAAGTTAATGTCAAGTACTAGTTACCACCTGTAGATTGATAGGAAGATCAAGATAGTCAACAAATGTATGGAGATGTATTTGAGAAACTATGTGTCAGGCTAACAAAAAGCTTGGATAAATTGGTTACACTTGGGAGAACATTCTTATACCATGACTTATCACATGTTGATTGGGATGACTCCCTTAAGAGCCCTATATGGGTATGATGCACCAATATTTGTAGATCAGTTTTTTGGAGACAATAGGGTTCCTATAGATAAGGAATAGATTTAAGAGAGCCAAGACATACAACAAATCCTCAGAGATAATTTGTAGATGACTCATAATCAACAAAAAATTTATGCATATAATAATCAAGTGGATCATAGCTTTGAGGTTGGGGTCCTGGTATATCTTTGTATGCAACCCTAATGACAATCATTACTTAAAAAGAAGGGGGTAGACAAATTTAAACCCAGATTCTATGGATCCTACATGATTGGGAGGTGCATGGAAGAGGTGTTCTATGAGATGGAAGGCTTCTAGAGAGGTGTAAGGTACACAATGCCTTCCATGTTTCATGTGTCAAGAAGTCTCTTGGGTAAAACATTGCCACTTCTATTGAGCTTCCACCATTGGATGAAGAAGGGGAGTTGATTCTAGTCCTGGAGGAAACTTTGGAGGTAAGGGAGCAAAATTTAAGGAACATGACCATTAAAGAATACCTGGTCAAATGGAAATATTTTCTTGTCGAAGACACCACTTGGGAAAGAGAAAAAAATCTCTAACATCCTAGATTGAAGTTGCTTGAGGAAAATCAATCTTGGGTGGGGAGGACTATAATCTCCTCATCCACTTAGGAGACATAAGGGGATGATTCCACTAGCCTAATTAAGTTCACATATGATAGGACGAGCAAATTAATTAAGGGAAGACAATTCACCTAGGAGAAAACCTTATAAAATCTAAAGGTGGGGAAGGGGACATGGGCCCTAGGCTAACAAAAAGTCACTTTTAAATTATAAATTGAGAAAACCCTCTAAAGTGACTTTTATTAAAATAAAATTGTAAAAGGGCGAAAAAATAGTCAAGTGAGATATAAAAAGGGGAAACTGAGGAGTCTCTCCTGATTCTATCATTTGCTCACTTGAAAAATAGAATTTTGGAGAGCTCTTAAGAAAGAGACTAGGATTTTGGAAACCCTTGTTCTGATTGATGGTTTCAGTGTTGAAACTATACACCCTAGTAGGTTTAGAGCAGAATAACTCAAATTTTGACATTGGGCTTCATTATTGACAAAGATAAAGACAATGGAAGAAATGGAGTAAGTTTTAAATGTGTTATTAGTTGATTTTATAACTTGATTTTGGCATTTCATATTATCTTTGCAGATCCGTTGGGACTAGGCTCACATCTAGAAGAGGACGAGTTTTTGGATTTATTTGGAGGGCCAAATTAATATTGTTTGTTGGAGCATTAGGCTGAGTTCCTACTATGTTTTTTGGATGAGTTTGGTTGGTTAAGGAGGCAAGTCTCCCACTGTTAAAAGAGGCGAAGATTGTCAGTTAAAGAGGGTTGAGTTATATCATTCCCAAGGTCTGAGTTCGATTGTGAGTTGGGCCAATTTTATACATGTTAACATAGGATAAGAACCACATTCCTTACTGGCCAAGTTGATTGTCATAAACAATTTGTTTGTGGGGCTGAGTTTATCATACTTTGGGGTCGACTCACAACCAATCCTTTAGAGGTCGATTTGTTGATTTTAAGAGGGCCTAGTTCCCATTTTGGGTGTCTATTCGAGTTTTTGGTGAATATTTGTCATTATTCGCTGAGGGTTGGTTGAGATAGCTACATATATTCTATGTAGCTATCTCATGAGGCATCAATCAACGGAAAACTTGTTGGTAAGCATGCGGGGGCTTGCATGAAGCCCACGTGTCCCGTCTAGCTGGTGTCGAGTGCAAGTGTTTCTAGCATGCGCAGATCAAAGGGTCATAGGGATGAATGACCACTATTGGGAGCTAACGAACCTTGTCAGATCAGTCAGGTTCCTTGTCAAGCCTGCAAGAAGATTGGCGAGCCTAAATGGTGGAAATTCAGGGCCAAGAGTTTAAACTCTCGCCGAATTGTAGTAGAAATGTCCAGATTCTTGGGTAAGAATCAAGCTATGATATCACCTACCACTTGAGGTTGTCTCATGGCTAGTACACAGTGAAATACATCCATCCATTTTCTATCCTCGCAAACTACCCTACACTCGCCTTGGTTAGCCCCTACTTCCATCCATTTTCTCTCCTGGCACACGACTCTACACTCATCCGGGTTAGACGCTCACAGCTTTCCATAGTTCTATGAGTAGCACTATGGCGATTCCTAACCACCATGGACTCACTCGGCATGACTGCGTACAAGCTTTCATCTGTCAAGGACCTTCCCGAGGTAAGAGATTGAAAATCGTACAATAGACCACAACACCCAAATACGAAGGGTTAATTCTCTGCAATTTAGCAGCCAAGGGATATTTTTTGTATGTTATTTCTTTCAATTCATTTCATACCACTGCAACTACGGTTCTGAGACGTGTTTGTGTGCTAACTCTTCCAAGAATATAATAGGTTCAACATTCCACAATGTTTCGTCTCTTTGGCTCACTTTGTACCTCTCTGTGCGTGCTATAGCTCTTGGCTCGCTCTTGCTTGGAGAAGCGAGGGAATATAATTAGTTTCATAGCCCAGTTTACTTCCATCTGCGTATTCACCAAATGTATCCATAAATAACAAAATCCCTTAGCTCTCGACATTATGCAAATAGATTGGGAAACACATATGTCCTTGCTACAAAATTGGATCAAGAACAAATGCATTTACACATGCACCTATCTTTGCTACTGGATATGTTGTGATGGTCTCTCGTCTGCTACCTTGTTTCCTCTTCATCAACCTTTGTCTTTTTGCCTGCGTAAGTACAAACAACTTTTTTTAAGTCTTGAATATTTTTTTCTATGGGGGTTGGCCATTAAGGGAGGTCGGTCAATAGAGTTGGTGTATTACTCAAGTAAGTAGTTGTGTGTGCAGGTAACTGTGGTGTCAGTTGAGAGTTGCTAGCAGGAAGCTGTAATATCGACTAACAAGTGATAACTAATACCAGACACATGATAACTACAGACAAATATTGACTAGCAGATGGTCATTGGTACAAGAAATAATTGTCGATGCTAAGGCTTGACAATAAATTTGTTTGGGTGGGAGAGAACTACATTCACTACATATTTTGTATTACATCCATTTTAAGCTGAATTGCAATTTCATAGAAAATTATAATCTAGTATTCACTACATTCACTGCATATTTTGTGGGGAATAACATTTTGCATATTTTGCAAGGAAGCATCTATTATTCACTACAAATTTTGTAAGGAAAAAATTTTGATGCAACTTTCTGTAGCCAACCAGAGTTCAAAGCCAATTTGATTTGTTCCGAATTTTGCACATGAAGTTAGTATTATCTTATCCTCACAGGCAAAATGACAGAAGTCTTTTCTGGGCAAACATAGCTCTGTTGCTTGGCAACCTGATATTCCTTGTCAAGAGCTTTTATAAATTAACAATTAATCACTGCACGTCAAAGAGTTTGTCCCCAAATTAGAATCTTACCAACAGCAGCTCACCTTGTCCCTAAAACCCGTGAGTGTACCCAACCACTGAAAACGTAGAGAAAAACATAGGCAAATATGAAAACAAGAAGCCGAGCTCTCTGTTGGTGCCCAGGTTCAGTATTACCTCTAAGAAATACGAGGTATATGCTCCTTCCCACAAGCAGATGAGAGTTCAGTTTCCAAAAGCCCAAGTTATACAAACACGCCAGGTTACTAGATACTACTCACGCCCTCCCAAGCGCTGGAACTCCTGTTGCCACTGGTTGTGCTGCACGATTTTCTTTCTATTAGAGCTTTTGCAATAACTATGGTCTTTCCTCAAACACCTGAAACTTAGCTTCTCGAAACACCTGAAACATTTGGTAACATGTGCGAGTGGATGAACATTGTGTTTGGTAACCTGAATGAAGATAGAGGGCGGTGGAATGAAGAGATGTCGACCGCTGTAAACAATCATGTCAGTGAATGATGACAAGTGTAAGGTGCTGGGTTTATACAACGTCCACACGCCAATTTTGAAACTCAGGATAAATTAAGTGTAAGGGTGCTGGGTTTATACCACGTCCACAAAACTTAGGATAAATTAAGTTGCCCACACTAAAATAACATCGGGGCAAGTGATGCAGGCAATAAGAGGGTAAATAGAAAACTAAATCGTTTAAATTCTCTTGCAGAGAAAGTGCCCAGCATAAACTTTGGTTAAAGAGTAATTAACTGGTGAAAATTGACGGTCAACGCGTGAATTAATGGCGAGTCAACCACCGATCGAATGCTAAGATTCCTTGCACTGCTGTAGGCAGGGACTAATAATATAGATAATGTACATATATAGATCATCTACATATTTGTTTTCTATATTCTTAATTTTATGCATTGTGTAAATAATCACCTCAATTAATATTATATATATTTCTATTAAGAAGTTTCTTAATAAGAGTGAAAGGTGAAGGTTTTAGAATAAGTTTAGAAAGAAATGTGAGGTTTATATATATATATTTGGTATACATGGAATATTAATTAATGAAGAAATGTGAGGTATTTATATATATATATATATATATATATATATATATATATATATATATATATATATTGGTGTACATGGAATATTAATTAATGGAGGTGAGTTAAAATTATTGATCTGTAAAATTAGAGATTATTTTTAAGTTTCCCATGTAGACTAATTTTATAAAAACTTTAAATTTAATGGGAGTGACTTATGGGGCTTCACTGGGGGAGCAATACCATACCACATATGTTCATATTGGGGGATATGCATTGAGGTAAAAATGACAATATATTGGGGGATATATAGGGGGCAAAGGGTTTTTATATTGGAAGGTGTAAAATGATGCTATAAACCTTTTTATGTATTGGGACACTCCACGGGGGCTTCAATCAATGAACCTCACATATCACGTGCGTTCGTGGCATAATAAACAATACCCTTAATTTGACTATATATTGGCAAAATAACTCTAAAAATCATATTATTTAAGCCCCTACCAATACGAACCCAATACACCTTTCCAATTTAAAAAACCCCTACTTTCACTAGATATTATAGGCATCCATTTTTTCATTAACATTTTTTATACCTCTTTATATTTTTTTCATTAATTTTGAGCTCCATTTTTTATAATTGGCAATACAAAAACCCTTTACCCCCTATATAACCCTGAATATATTATGTCATTTTTTCCTCAATATATATCCCCCAATATGAATGCACCCTTTACCCCTATATATCCCCCCAATATATTATGGCATTTTTTCCTCAGTAAATATCCCAATATGAATGCACGTGGTATGATATTTCTCCCCAGTGAAGCCCCCATGACTATAATAAAATAATGATCAAGCCTTGGTCCAAACAATACCTATCTTGTAGAATTTCTTTGAAGTATAGATTGATTCTAATAGACTTGCTATGTGGGAAATATTAGTGTACTGTTATGGAGGAGTCTAATATCATTCATAGCTATTCCATGGAGTAGTATTGAATTACTTGACATATGACAAGGAACTATATGCCTTGCTTCAAATAGTGAAGAAATGCAAGAATGATCTATTAAGTAAGGAAACCATCATCCATAATAATCACCAACTTTTATAATTCATATAGGCCACACGAAAACTTGGACAAGGCACATTTGCGGGCCTTAAATAATAATTTTTTCTCTTGAACTATTGATGATTTCCACAACCTTATTCCAAAATTAAAAAAATGTTCTTCTAATTGAGAAAATTTCAACTAACTATTATGTGCTAAAGTGTAGTTTATATATAAAAGTTATGAAACCAGAATAAGTTAATGATCTAGTTATTCCTTATTGGTAGTTGATCATATTAATACATCATAATTAGAATATGGGGAGTTAGTAACCTACAAGTTCACAAACCTATTAAAAAATTATGTAAATTATAACAGAAATTAAAAACCCTAAAAAATCCTAATTATAAATATTAAAAACTATATATATAGATATAACTTTTTAACTCTCTAGTGATTAGAGTATGGAAAAGATTATATATGGAAAAGATTATATGATTAAAAGTATGAAAACGATATTAACAAATAATAGAGAAATGAAAATATTGTAGAGAACTATAGAAAATGATAATCTCTCATCACTTCAAACTAAACTTATACCACATTTTAATCAATATGATAATCTTCTTATATATAGTATTCGCAGTATGAGAAGATAGTGGGAATAACTTTTCATTGTGGATTGTACTATATGGATCTACATGGTAAATAGTTGAATTCATTGTTTGTTTTTGTTATTGTAGTATATTTTATATGTCACAACAAGATTTTAATTGTATGTTTTATTATTTTTAATTATTAAAAATAAAAAATATGTAATTAGTGTAATATTTTATTTTTGATTTTTATAATATACGTGAATACATTTAATAAAATTTAATTAAAACATAGATAAAAGTAATTTTAGGTTTAAAGTACCATCAATATAATTATCAAATAGGTAATCATTCTGAAGATATATTTTGATTTGTTGTATTGGTACATTTAATTATATTCATAATCATTGAAGTATTATGAGTTCATTATAGTAAACTTAAAGGGATAAGAGAAATAAATAATAATATTTATTTTTGTCAATTAAATTTTTTTGAAAAACTTTGCCTATGTTAGTAGATTTTGACAAACTTTTGGAATTAGTTTTATAGGGAATGATACATAGGATCCTATCGAAAGTACATGATGAAAATGTATGATTATTTTATTGAATTTCATCATACAAATGATTTTTCATCCAATATATGTCGTCTATTTTAGAATAGGACTTCTAGAATTTCCATACTTTAAAAATCGTCTATTTTGGAATACGGCTTTTAAAATTTCCATTCTTTAAAAAATAAAAAAGTATAGATGGCATAGATTTAGTAATTTGAGAATATTTTTTGTCATATACAATATTTATCATATGAAGTCAAGGGTTTCCAAATCATTTTTCTGTATCAAAACTTATGTGGGGTGTCTGCCACCTCTAAACTATTATTCCATTTCAAAACTTCTCTAGTATATTTGGCACACTTCACTATGTCCCGATATTAAAAATAATTAGCATTACATAAATCAAATAGAATAGAAGTATTTTGATGACTATCGACATTTTTCAACCATTTGATTTATATGGTTGTGTTAATTTAAGCCATATTGACATTTTGTAGAATTTTTCTTTGAAATTGATCTATAATTATTTTGAATAGATAAAACTACAAATATCAATCATTAACAATGCAAAATCAATTTGCGAAAAAAAAGTATTTTTTTGAATGGTTAAATTTATTTTTAAATTAAAACAATAATTTCAACCATCTAAAATTTCCTTTCGATGTAAAGCTTATGCCTAATTTCAATGATAGAAAATGCAAACATTTCAAATTCATAGAACATTTGACCTTCTTTATATTTTAGTGGTTACCGTTCACTTTCTCATTTTATTATACCATGTTGTTTTAATATGATTCCTTCTAAATTTGTTGTGATACCTATGCGATAACCATGTTTAGAATTCAATTCTAAAATTTGGAGAAATGATCAACCATGGTAAAAATAATTTCTTTTTTAGTAATCTTTTTTTTAATATTAAGTAATATTAATATTAAAGAATATTATTTAGCTTTAAGGGTTAGTTCAATTAGTTGCATTTCCATTGCTAAATCATCTCGCTAATGAGAGGTCACAATGTCAATTCTCCTCAACGCCCTTGGGGTTAGGATTTGATAATAAGTTGTCAGGATGTGATCCCATCTGGTGAATCTGCCTAGATATTTCCTCTAAAAAAAAGAAGAAAGAAAGAAAAGAAAAGAAAAATAAAAAGAAAAGAAAAACAAAAAAGAAAGAAAGAAAAAGAAAAAAACAAACATAAACATTTATTTGAATTTTTCAAGTCACTCAATGTGAGGAAATTCAAAACCAATTTGTAGAAATTCTCCCATGATATAATAGCCATTGCATGAGCATATCTTCTATATCAAAGTGCATATAATTAGATGAAAAAACATCTGGTTGCAAAAAATTATTAATTAATTAATTAACAATTTATACATACATACATACATACATACATACATACATACATACATACATACATACATATATATATATATATATATATATAAAATCAAAATGAAAATTTTTGAAGAATCGATAACCTACACTGGTGGGAATACAAATTGTTCACCAAACTACTCAAGCAAAGATCGTTTGAGTAAAAAGAATTAATAGTTAACTCAAAAAAAATAATGTTTGTTTATTGATTGACAACTATGTATGATATTCATTTTTGTTTATAAATCCTTTGTTTAATGAGTAAAAAAATATTTTAATGGTGCATATATATATGGTGGTAATTTACTCGAAAAGTGGTTTTTTATTAATTGTATTACTATATTTAATAATGTAATTTCAAAATTACTATCAAATTAAATATCCAATTTAATATGTATAAGATCTCTATATTTAACCTCAATGGGGGTGGACAATCGAGGTGAAAGAGATCTTGTGTGTGGTGGGGGGGGGGGGGGGGGGGGGGGGGGGAGGGGGGGGGCGCGGGGGGTTGGGGGGTGTGGCAGGTTGGGGAGATCAGGGCAATGTTGCCTGCCACCTCATCGACTTCCATGGAGATCAAGGTGGGGTGGCATGTACAACCCTCCCATGCATGATGTGTGTGGAGTAAACACCATTTAATGACACCTTGTGACAAATGTTATTTCATTTATCCTTTGAAGGGTATGCAGAGGAGAGTAGAGAGTGGTCTTAGCCGGTTGCATGGTTGTTGGCCAAGGTCCCTTGTAACCCAGTTGGCAATTTTTCATTTGCGATGTTGGTCGAATAAGTTGGGGTCTTCTGTGGGATTCTCAGGTTGGGTTGGAACTGGGTGGCACTATTGTATAATCCTTTATCATTTTAACAAGTGTGGTTGGGTTCTACAAACTCTTGGCTCCATTTGGTGGGGGAAGATAACCAATTTGATAGAGACGATGGTCTACAAGAAATTGAATAAGGGTTTCATCACCCTTAGTAAAAATGAGAATTACAGGCATATGATAGGGTTTAAGGTCTCACAACATCTCGCACTAGGCTCTACGATAATCTCAATTGCTTGGCTTATTCAATTTAGATCTAATGTTCATTTATTTTATAATGCTTTCACTATATTTTATAATTGTCATGGTTATTACTCTAGGGCTTGCCTTGTTAGTATATTCATTGGAATTTTGTACTATTAGGCTTTAGTTCTTGTCTTGTTCTGGTTTTCTATTGACACACCTTCCTTGACCTTAGTTCCTCTGGGGTTATGGATTTTAGTAGGGGATGGGGCTCCACCATATCTCATACATTATCTTTTCAGCCTCTTGGTGGTGTACTTCATATCTTAATTAACAAAGTAGTTAAGAAGAACAATTATAATAGAGGGAAGACACTCTTGTGCACATCTAATGGAGATTGAGTGGAGAGATTGTCTGAGTCCGTATCACGAATGCCTCCCTAACAAGTGTCGAGATAGGTCAACAACATGACTCACAATGCCTAGGCAACAAGATCATAGCCGCTCGGTGAGGGGAACATGGGAAATCTAGTCGCAGCTAGCCTAACCATTCACGGGTTGAGATTCAAGCCCAGGAGTTCATTGCGGAATTTTAGACCGCAACTTCTCCTGGTACTCAATTTGATATTCGAAGATTGGAGAGGATTGTGCACCAAGAGAGACAATATTTTTTATACTCCAAGCCTATTGGAGAAGTCTCTCATTGTCTCTCGAACCTAGGCAATACTAGGGGGTGGAGATCATAGTACATCCATTTGGTCACTTTACATTGGCAATTAAAAATGATGTTCGGGAACGTTCTTAAGGAGAAACATGATGACTACAACGTGATTATTTCATTCCTCAATGATTTGCAAAGGAACCAATGGAGGATGTAGGAAAATATGGCTTGATTGGAGGCATGCCCGACTTGTCTAGATGCCCATTTGGAACATAAGGGGAGGCACATTTAGTGTGAATTTCCAAAGCCTCCTCCCATAGGTTCTAGTTTTACAAACCCTGCGTTAGTCACTTCTTCAGATTCCTGATGCTTAGAGGTTGTGTGGAGATTTTGGTGGTTTTTTAGTTTCTGGGTACTATCTTTTTTTGACTTTATTTGTTTTCTTTTGTTAACGTAAAAATTTTGGTGAATCAACTACCAGCCAATAAATCCAATAGGGGCAAGGTTGATAGAATTTTGAAAAACTATAGATAACAACGTAACTTCTTAGACATAATGAAAAATCTTTGACTTAAAAATATCTATATTTAAGAAATAAGATAATATTTTCATGTTGTTAAAAGAATTATATATACATATATACATATATACATATCTATATATATATATATATATATATTATATATATATATATATATATATATATTCTAAATGTTTTATAGATTTTTCAAAAATAATAAAAATAATTGTTTTGACGCTTATCATAAAGTGATATCAATAGACAATTTAATTAATTTAATTTATATGGCTGCCATATAACCTAAAATTATATAATAAAATTCCAAAATAAAATACCAAAACATCTATTTGTTAGTTAAACAACTTGCGACCTATGTGAGATTGTTTCTCCTATGTCGAAATACCTACTTCTTTATATGTCTCCTACATTGAAATATCTCTGGACTCTTCGAGAATTGTGGGAGTAACGAGTTGATTAATGGTCGCCCCCATTGTCCTCTAGGAGGCATTTGCGAAAAGAATATCCATGAGGTCCAGCTTGAGGCAACCGGGATTCACACCAAATCGTATGTTTCCTTAGGCGATCATACAGGAGCAACAAGAGATAATGTTGAGTGAAACATGGGCAACGCCCATCAAAGCAATTGCTATGGTGCGGCTCATAAGATATATAAAAGTAATTGAGAAAATGGGAGTAGGTAGATGGCCTGATGTTATCTTCAATGAACTCCTAAGTGAAAGAAAGAAAACATGGAGGAAAAAAAATACACATGGATGCAAAAATGGGATATCTACCTCAATGGTTGTCCCATAAATAGAAAGGAGCTAAAGAATTTTGTTATGGAGAAGCTTCGTAAACGGGTATGGGGAAAAGAGTTGGGTAGAAATAAGAAGTACTACATTAAGGGATTCAAACCTACGTGTGATCTACAATAAAAAGAGTTCATTGGAACTAGAATTCCATGGAGGGAAAAGGTTCTTATTGGTTAATTAAGAACCAACTCACATCAACTTTAGTGTGAAACATGACAGTGGAAAAGGCCTAGAGAAGCTTGGGAAGAATGAGTGTGTACATTTTGCATGTCTGGGGCAGTGGAATCGGAAAAAAAATTCATTTTGGAATGTGATGCATTCAAAGACATCAGAGAATGTTATGGCAATATGTGAGCATCAGTTTCTTGGCTTTGTCTTTTTAGCGATTGGATTGTTGGAAGATTGGTCCCACTCATCATCAATTTGAATAAGAAGAGGATTGAACTGCAAAAGGCAAAAATAAGAGAAATAATGTCCCCATAGACAATTTTTAGTCTCGTGGACATTAAACTATCATTTCATTTCATTACAGATGTCCTAGAGGTTTGAGGGTGTCCCTAGTCAGGTAGGAGCATGTTTGAGAATAAGAAAGAGTCAAGTGTGCACGAGCTTCTCGACCGATTACTTTGTGTTGTTTTGAAAGCCAAGAGAGGGGATCTTAGTGCTGGCAGCTAGAGTTGGAATTCCAAAATAGACCCATTGGTTAAATTTTGATAGTTTTCACACCTCCAGGGTCCATTTTCATAGTTTCAAGAAAAGATATTTGACAATTTAACTATTTTTTAAATTGTATTTGATGATCCATTCACCCCATGACAAAAAATTTGGCTGTCAAATTCCATCTTGCTAGCGAACTTCCTCTGCCATTGTAGGCTCGTCGTCGATGTTGAATATCCCATCATCTAGAGGTTGCAGACCATGTCGCACAAGTTCATACATTAATAATAGGTGGGGGGTTTCCTAAATTAATATTAGGTATCATTCTAGGTCTATGTTTTCAGGTAGGGAAGCAAGGAATATGGAGTAGTGAGGGTAGGTTGTTGGTGCTCCCTACCGAAGAAGAGTAGTAGAAGAGCATTCTTTGTTACTTTTAAGGGGGACCTAGATTGTTGCGTCCCATCATTGCTCTCAACTCTTGTCCTAATATGTTCACTTGCACCTCTTACAATCTTGCCACATTCATTATGCCAACATGTCAATAAACCATTAATGCTATCCATTAGTTTTAAACCTAGTGGTAGTGAAATGCAAGGGCTTGGGCCTAGGTCCCATTACAAGCTTAAGACTGTTACAAAATTTCAAAGTTTCCATACCATATGATGTAACTCATTTCAAATAATATAATATAATTAAATCTTGACAATGAAATTTGATTTCATGGGAATAAGAGAATTGTTATAAACCAATGAAAGGGAATTAGGGGCTTAGGTATGACAATTTAAATATTTAACTTAGTTTTGCTGATCTTTTCCCTGATTTTATGGAAATGTGACCATGTCTGAGACATGGTTGAAAACTCTCATATGGAAAGCATGGCTTCACATTTGAGTCATCCCTTCACATTGGATTATTATTATTATTTTTAATTTTTTCCAGGGAATTGTTTTTAATGGTTTCTTTAATTTCATTTTTCTTAGGGAATGTTATAGTACACAATTTTGAAGTTTTCTATGTAAGTTTTTTAGATATATAGTTAATTTTTTGGATTTTAATGTTAGAATTATATTTTTACTACGAGAACTTGTATATATAAGTATTGGGATATCTGAAGTATTAACAATTTGTAATAGGCATATAAGATATTTTAGAAATATTAATTACCCACAAATATATGCATGTTAAAGATTGTTCTTAATAGAATAGAGGTTATCCTTAAGTTGCTAGCCTATACTAATATTGTAGAAGTTTTAAAGTTTTGGGGTATAGCTCAATATCTTTTTTTGGTACTTTGGTAATGTGTCCTTGACTTGTGAGACTAGCATATGGTCTAAGAAACCGTGACCTAAGATCATCTAAGCTATCAAAATTATCTCCTCCTCCAAATCTTCATAATCTGCCCAATATTCTCATAATATTACACAAAAAGAAATAGTATTAGGCACAAATATCCATTTATTCATAAACCTTCCTAATGAATATATCAAAGTTAAAATTAAATTATAGTTTAATTTAGAGGCATGGGAGTTAATTTATGTCTAATTTAGAGGCCCATCATATCCCCCTGCTGAAAGTGTTGCTCATCCTTTGAGCAACTTAGTGACCTCATTGTGCCTCATCCATGGCACTAGTGGCCTGTCTCTTGTGCTTTAAGAATCTTGGCTGTAAGTTCTGCAAGGACAAGCCCAAAAACATATTTGTGCAAAGAAAAATCATTGTTTCCTGAGACCATTAGCTTTCCTTCTTCCCCTTATTCAAGATGGGTTCTTGAATATCTTTCAGTTTGGCAAGGTCTTCCACACCCTTATCAACCTTCTGCTACCTTGTTCCACCATTTGTACACCTATAACACCTTCAAAATGCATTTAGATGAGAACTAGGACATCCTGTAGTAATTCATGTCAAAACTACATGAAACCTATAGGAAACCCTGTTAAAACTACAAGAAACCAGTTTTGAGCATAAATGATAGTCTGATGTTAGGGCAGGCCCTCAACTTGACTCCCATGCCTTTCTCTCATTTCTATAACATCTTTTAGGCCTTGGACAAAAGCTAGAAAGAGATTAGAGACCTCTTGGAAAGCCTCTTTTCATCATTGCAGTTTGAGTTCTGTTTTGATGGTGGATGCCTCATTTCCTTATGTTGACTTCTTCTTCTCTCTTGTACCCTAGATGATTGCCTAATGGCCTTGGAGTTCTTTGTTTTGATTAGGTCTCTCTTAAGCACTGTCATTTTGGGTTTTAGCACAAACTTTTTCTTTCTTCCTTCTTGTAGTAGCATTTTGCCTTCCTGTAGTAGTCATTCCTTCTTCCTTCAAAGTCTTCTAACTGTATGGGAGTGATGAGAAATGATGTGGGTTTGTGAAAATGGAGAGGATGCTTTGTTTTCTTTTTCAAGAAATTTTTAGGGTGAGATATGACTTGTTCTTGAAATTATGAAATGGGATGGATGAATCATGGATAGATAGTGAATATGAAGTGGATGGGTGGGCTTGGAGTGCTGAGGTGACTTGGCCTTTGCAAAAAAATTCTTCTTTTAACTGCTGACCTTATTCCTTGAAATCATCACCCTTCATAATTTGACTTTTCACATTGCATGAGTGAAGGAGTGAGTTGCAATTATCTAGTTGAAGGCGGCTGAGACTGTTGACCCATCCTTAGCTCATAAAACCTCATCTCTCATGCATTGACAACAAATTACCAACTATAATATGCTCAAGAGAAGAGGTCAAGAATATTGCATACCTGTACCTACCTGCTGGTTGTTTGAGAGACCTGCATGCTGCTATTGAGTTGATGTTGATGTGTAGGTGTTGGATGGTGATGATGATGATCCTAATGCTACTGCTAAGCTCTGGGGGAGCTTCTTTGACCTATTGTGAAAGTTTGGCAGTTGAAGGTCTTTTTAACACGATGGGGATGTTGCGATTGCGACATCAATAGCCCGACGGGAGTATTAACTGGGATTCATAAAAACCTCGTGTTCGAAACTTATCGCTTTTCACAATCGGTGGAGAACTGGTAGTAGTCATAAAGTGGGACTTGTGTTTTCCTGCGAGTTGCAATTGTGATTTGTGATCCATCACATCGCAACCTGGTACCTGTTGGGGCTGATTCTGACTTGTTTGCGATATGTGATGTGCAATCGCATCGTAACCCTGTACCTACCGAGGGCTGATTTGTAACACCTTTCCACCTATGACTTGCAATATATGGGGCTGAGACTACTGACCCATCCTTAGCTCATAAAATCTCATCTCTCATGCATTGACAACAAATTTCCAACTATAATATGCTTAAGAGAAGAGGTCAAGAATATTGCACACCTGTACCTACCTGCTGGTTGTTTCAGAGACCTGCATGCTGCTGTTGAGTTGATGTTGATGTGTAGGTGTTGGATGGTGATGCTGATGATCTTGATGCTGCCGCTAAGGTCTGGAGGAGCTTCTTTGACTGATTGTGAAAGTTTGGCCGCTGAAGGTCTTGTTAACACGACGAGGATGTTGCGATTGCAACATCAGCAGATCCGACGGGAGTATTAACTGGAATTCATAAAAGCCTCACATCCAGAACTTATCGCTTTTCACAATTGGTGGAGAACTAGCGATAGTCATAAAGTGAGACCTGTGTTTTCCTAAGAGTTGTAATTGTGATCTGTGATCCATCACATTGTAACCTGGTACTTGTTGGGGCTGATTCTACCTGTTTACGATATGCGATGTGCGATCGCATTGTAACCCTGTACCTGCTGGGGGCTGATTTGTAACACCTTTGACTTGCGATTTACTGGGCCCAATGGCAGCCTGCCACTTGGTGCCTCCTCATTCGCTGAAGGCCTTGCCACATCATCCAATCTTGCCATGTGGACAAGTCAAAAATGAACTTTGACTTGCTCTAACTTCTACGTACGAGCTCGGATTTGAGTGCCATTCACACCGTTGGATTCATAATGATGAGCTCTTCGATTTGAAGCTGAGTTTAACAAGATTCTAACACTTTGATTTTTAAGCATAAACTTGAGCACCTGATCACAAGGAAAATGGGTTCATGGTGGGATTTTGGTAGGACTTGTTCAGGTTGGTTGGGACAAAGTTAATGTCAAGTACTAGTTACCACCTGTAGATTGATAGGAAGATCAAGATAGTCAACAAATGTATGGAGATGTATTTGAGAAACTATGTGTCAGGCTAACAAAAAGCTTGGATAAATTGGTTACACTTGGGAGAACATTCTTATACCATGACTTATCACATGTTGATTGGGATGACTCCCTTAAGAGCCCTATATGGGTATGATGCACCAATATTTGTAGATCAGTTTTTTGGAGACAATAGGGTTCCTATAGATAAGGAATAGATTTAAGAGAGCCAAGACATACAACAAATCCTCAGAGATAATTTGTAGATGACTCATAATCAACAAAAAATTTATGCATATAATAATCAAGTGGATCATAGCTTTGAGGTTGGGGTCCTGGTATATCTTTGTATGCAACCCTAATGACAATCATTACTTAAAAAGAAGGGGGTAGACAAATTTAAACCCAGATTCTATGGATCCTACATGATTGGGAGGTGCATGGAAGAGGTGTTCTATGAGATGGAAGGCTTCTAGAGAGGTGTAAGGTACACAATGCCTTCCATGTTTCATGTGTCAAGAAGTCTCTTGGGTAAAACATTGCCACTTCTATTGAGCTTCCACCATTGGATGAAGAAGGGGAGTTGATTCTAGTCCTGGAGGAAACTTTGGAGGTAAGGGAGCAAAATTTAAGGAACATGACCATTAAAGAATACCTGGTCAAATGGAAATATTTTCTTGTCGAAGACACCACTTGGGAAAGAGAAAAAAATCTCTAACATCCTAGATTGAAGTTGCTTGAGGAAAATCAATCTTGGGTGGGGAGGACTATAATCTCCTCATCCACTTAGGAGACATAAGGGGATGATTCCACTAGCCTAATTAAGTTCACATATGATAGGACGAGCAAATTAATTAAGGGAAGACAATTCACCTAGGAGAAAACCTTATAAAATCTAAAGGTGGGGAAGGGGACATGGGCCCTAGGCTAACAAAAAGTCACTTTTAAATTATAAATTGAGAAAACCCTCTAAAGTGACTTTTATTAAAATAAAATTGTAAAAGGGCGAAAAAATAGTCAAGTGAGATAAAAAGGGGAAACTGAGGAGTCTCTCCTGATTCTATCATTTGCTCACTTGAAAAATAGAATTTTGGAGAGCTCTTAAGAAAGAGACTAGGATTTTGGAAACCCTTGTTCTGATTGATGGTTTCAGTGTTGAAACTATACACCCTAGTAGGTTTAGAGCAGAATAACTCAAATTTTGACATTGGGCTTCATTATTGACAAAGATAAAGACAATGGAAGAAATGGAGTAAGTTTTAAATGTGTTATTAGTTGATTTTATAACTTGATTTTGGCATTTCATATTATCTTTGCAGATCCGTTGGGACTAGGCTCACATCTAGAAGAGGACGAGTTTTTGGATTTATTTGGAGGGCCAAATTAATATTGTTTGTTGGAGCATTAGGCTGAGTTCCTACTATGTTTTTTGGATGAGTTTGGTTGGTTAAGGAGGCAAGTCTCCCACTGTTAAAAGAGGCGAAGATTGTCAGTTAAAGAGGGTTGAGTTATATCATTCCCAAGGTCTGAGTTCGATTGTGAGTTGGGCCAATTTTATACATGTTAACATAGGATAAGAACCACATTCCTTACTGGCCAAGTTGATTGTCATAAACAATTTGTTTGTGGGGCTGAGTTTATCATACTTTGGGGTCGACTCACAACCAATCCTTTAGAGGTCGATTTGTTGATTTTAAGAGGGCCTAGTTCCATTTTGGGTGTCTATTCGAGTTTTTGGTGAATATTTGTCATTATTCGCTGAGGGTTGGTTGAGATAGCTACATATATTCTATGTAGCTATCTCATGAGGCATCAATCAACGGAAAACTTGTTGGTAAGCATGCGGGGGCTTGCATGAAGCCCACGTGTCCCGTCTAGCTGGTGTCGAGTGCAAGTGTTTCTAGCATGCGCAGATCAAAGGGTCATAGGGATGAATGACCACTATTGGGAGCTAACGAACCTTGTCAGATCAGTCAGGTTCCTTGTCAAGCCTGCAAGAAGATTGGCGAGCCTAAATGGTGGAAATTCAGGGCCAAGAGTTTAAACTCTCGCCGAATTGTAGTAGAAATGTCCAGATTCTTGGGTAAGAATCAAGCTATGATATCACCTACCACTTGAGGTTGTCTCATGGCTAGTACACAGTGAAATACATCCATCCATTTTCTATCCTCGCAAACTACCCTACACTCGCCTTGGTTAGCCCCTACTTCCATCCATTTTCTCTCCTGGCACACGACTCTACACTCATCCGGGTTAGACGCTCACAGCTTTCCATAGTTCTATGAGTAGCACTATGGCGATTCCTAACCACCATGGACTCACTCGGCATGACTGCGTACAAGCTTTCATCTGTCAAGGACCTTCCCGAGGTAAGAGATTGAAAATCGTACAATAGACCACAACACCCAAATACGAAGGGTTAATTCTCTGCAATTTAGCAGCCAAGGGATATTTTTTGTATGTTATTTCTTTCAATTCATTTCATACCACTGCAACTACGGTTCTGAGACGTGTTTGTGTGCTAACTCTTCCAAGAATATAATAGGTTCAACATTCCACAATGTTTCGTCTCTTTGGCTCACTTTGTACCTCTCTGTGCGTGCTATAGCTCTTGGCTCGCTCTTGCTTGGAGAAGCGAGGGAATATAATTAGTTTCATAGCCCAGTTTACTTCCATCTGCGTATTCACCAAATGTATCCATAAATAACAAAATCCCTTAGCTCTCGACATTATGCAAATAGATTGGGAAACACATATGTCCTTGCTACAAAATTGGATCAAGAACAAATGCATTTACACATGCACCTATCTTTGCTACTGGATATGTTGTGATGGTCTCTCGTCTGCTACCCTTGTTTCCTCTTCATCAACCTTTGTCTTTTTGCCTGCGTAAGTACAAACAACTTTTTTTAAGTCTTGAATATTTTTTTCTATGGGGGTTGGCCATTAAGGGAGGTCGGTCAATAGAGTTGGTGTATTACTCAAGTAAGTAGTTGTGTGTGCAGGTAACTGTGGTGTCAGTTGAGAGTTGCTAGCAGGAAGCTGTAATATCGACTAACAAGTGATAACTAATACCAGACACATGATAACTACAGACAAATATTGACTAGCAGATGGTCATTGGTACAAGAAATAATTGTCGATGCTAAGGCTTGACAATAAATTTGTTTGGGTGGGAGAGAACTACATTCACTACATATTTTGTATTACATCCATTTTAAGCTGAATTGCAATTTCATAGAAAATTATAATCTAGTATTCACTACATTCACTGCATATTTTGTGGGGAATAACATTTTGCATATTTTGCAAGGAAGCATCTATTATTCACTACAAATTTTGTAAGGAAAAAAATTTTGATGCAACTTTCTGTAGCCAACCAGAGTTCAAAGCCAATTTGATTTGTTCCGAATTTTGCACATGAAGTTAGTATTATCTTATCCTCACAGGCAAAATGACAGAAGTCTTTTCTGGGCAAACATAGCTCTGTTGCTTGGCAACCTGATATTCCTTGTCAAGAGCTTTTATAAATTAACAATTAATCACTGCACGTCAAAGAGTTTGTCCCCAAATTAGAATCTTACCAACAGCAGCTCACCTTGTCCCTAAAACCCGTGAGTGTACCCAACCACTGAAAACGTAGAGAAAAACATAGGCAAATATGAAAACAAGAAGCCGAGCTCTCTGTTGGTGCCCAGGTTCAGTATTACCTCTAAGAAATACGAGGTATATGCTCCTTCCCACAAGCAGATGAGAGTTCAGTTTCCAAAAGCCCAAGTTATACAAACACGCCAGGTTACTAGATACTACTCACGCCCTCCCAAGCGCTGGAACTCCTGTTGCCACTGGTTGTGCTGCACGATTTTCTTTCTATTAGAGCTTTTGCAATAACTATGGTCTTTCCTCAAACACCTGAAACTTAGCTTCTCGAAACACCTGAAACATTTGGTAACATGTGCGAGTGGATGAACATTGTGTTTGGTAACCTGAATGAAGATAGAGGGCGGTGGAATGAAGAGATGTCGACCGCTGTAAACAATCATGTCAGTGAATGATGACAAGTGTAAGGGTGCTGGGTTTATACAACGTCCACACGCCAATTTTGAAACTCAGGATAAATTAAGTGTAAGGGTGCTGGGTTTATACCACGTCCACAAAACTTAGGATAAATTAAGTTGCCCACACTAAAATAACATCGGGGCAAGTGATGCAGGCAATAAGAGGGTAAATAGAAAACTAAATCGTTAAAATTCTCTTGCAGAGAAAGTGCCCAGCATAAACTTTGGTTAAAGAGTAATTAACGGTGAAAATTGACGGTCAACGCGTGAATTAATGGCGAGTCAACCACCGATCGAATGCTAAGATTCCTTGCACTGCTGTAGGCAGGGACTAATAATATAGATAATGTACATATATAGATCATCTACATATTTGTTTTCTATATTCTTAATTTTATGCATTGTGTAAATAATCACCTCAATTAATATTATATATTTCTATTAAGAAGTTTCTTAATAAGAGTGAAAGGTGAAGGTTTTAGAATAAGTTTAGAAAGAAATGTGAGGTTTATATATATATTTTGGTATACATGGAATATTAATTAATGAAGAAATGTGAGGTATATATATATATATATATATATATTATATATATATATATATATATATATATATATATATTGGTGTACATGGAATATTAATTAATGGAGGTGAGTTAAAATTATTGATCTGTAAAATTAGAGATTATTTTTAAGTTTCCCATGTAGACTAATTTTATAAAAACTTTAAATTTAATGGGAGTGACTTATGGGGCTTCACTGGGGGAGCAATACCATACCACATATGTTCATATTGGGGGATATGCATTGAGGTAAAAATGACAATATATTGGGGGATATATAGGGGGCAAAGGGTTTTTATATTGGAAGGTGTAAAATGATGCTATAAACCTTTTTATGTATTGGGACACTCCACGGGGGCTTCAATCAATGAACCTCACATATCACGTGCGTTCGTGGCATAATAAACAATACCCTTAATTTGACTATATATTGGCAAAATAACTCTAAAAATCATATTATTTAAGCCCCTACCAATACGAACCCAATACACCTTTCCAATTTAAAAAACCCCTACTTTCACTAGATATTATAGGCATCCATTTTTTCATTAACATTTTTTATACCTCTTTATATTTTTTTCATTAATTTTGAGCTCCATTTTTTATAATTGGCAATACAAAAACCCTTTACCCCCTTATAACCCTGAATATATTATGTCATTTTTTCCTCAATATATATCCCCCAATATGAATGCACCCTTTACCCCTATATATCCCCCCCAATATATTATGGCATTTTTTCCTCAGTAAATATCCCCAATATGAATGCACGTGGTATGATATTTCTCCCCCAGTGAAGCCCCCATGACTATAATAAAATAATGATCAAGCCTTGGTCCAAACAATACCTATCTTGTAGAATTTCTTTGAAGTATAGATTGATTCTAATAGACTTGCTATGTGGGAAATATTAGTGTACTGTTATGGAGGAGTCTAATATCATTCATAGCTATTCCATGGAGTAGTATTGAATTACTTGACATATGACAAGGAACTATATGCCTTGCTTCAAATAGTGAAGAAATGCAAGAATGATCTATTAAGTAAGGAAACCATCATCCATAATAATCACCAACTTTTATAATTCATATAGGCCACACGAAAACTTGGACAAGGCACATTTGCGGGCCTTAAATAATAATTTTTTCTCTTGAACTATTGATGATTTCCACAACCTTATTCCAAAATTAACTAAAAATGTTCTTCTAATTGAGAAAATTTCAACTAACTATTATGTGCTAAAGTGTAGTTTATATATAAAAGTTATGAAACCAGAATAAGTTAATGATCTAGTTATTCCTTATTGGTAGTTGATCATATTAATACATCATAATTAGAATATGGGGAGTTAGTAACCTACAAGTTCACAAACCTATTAAAAAATTATGTAAATTATAACAGAAATTAAAAACCCTAAAAAATCCTAATTATAAATATTAAAAACTATATATATAGATATAACTTTTTAACTCTCTAGTGATTAGAGTATGGAAAAGATTATATATGGAAAAGATTATATGATTAAAAGTATGAAAACGATATTAACAAATAATAGAGAAATGAAAATATTGTAGAGAACTATAGAAAATGATAATCTCTCATCACTTCAAACTAAACTTATACCACATTTTAATCAATATGATAATCTTCTTATATATAGTATTCGCAGTATGAGAAGATAGTGGGAATAACTTTTCATTGTGGATTGTACTATATGGATCTACATGGTAAATAGTTGAATTCATTGTTTGTTTTTGTTATTGTAGTATATTTTATATGTCACAACAAGATTTTAATTGTATGTTTTATTATTTTTAATTATTAAAAATAAAAAATATGTAATTAGTGTAATATTTTATTTTTGATTTTTATAATATACGTGAATACATTTAATAAAAATTTAATTAAAACATAGATAAAAGTAATTTTAGGTTTAAAGTACCATCAATATAATTATCAAATAGGTAATCATTCTGAAGATATATTTTGATTTGTTGTATTGGTACATTTAATTATATTCATAATCATTGAAGTATTATGAGTTCATTATAGTAAACTTAAAGGGATAAGAGAAATAAATAATAATATTTATTTTTGTCAATTAAATTTTTTTGAAAAACTTTGGCCTATGTTAGTAGATTTTGACAAACTTTTGGAATTAGTTTTATAGGGAATGATACATAGGATCCTATCGAAAGTACATGATGAAAATGTATGATTATTTTATTGAATTTCATCATACAAATGATTTTTCATCCAATATATGTCGTCTATTTTAGAATAGGACTTCTAGAATTTCCATACTTTAAAAATCGTCTATTTTGGAATACGGCTTTTAAAATTTCCATTCTTTAAAAAATAAAAAAGTATAGATGGCATAGATTTAGTAATTTGAGAATATTTTTTGTCATATACAATATTTATCATATGAAGTCAAGGGTTTCCAAATCATTTTTCTGTATCAAAACTTATGTGGGGTGTCTGCCACCTCTAAACTATTATTCCATTTCAAAACTTCTCTAGTATATTTGGCACACTTCACTATGTCCCGATATTAAAATAATTAGCATTACATAAATCAAATAGAATAGAAGTATTTTGATGACTATCGACATTTTTCAACCATTTGATTTATATGGTTGTGTTAATTTAAGCCATATTGACATTTTGTAGAATTTTTCTTTGAAATTGATCTATAATTATTTTGAATAGATAAAAACTACAAATATCAATCATTAACAATGCAAAATCAATTTGCGAAAAAAAGTATTTTTTTGAATGGTTAAATTTATTTTTAAATTAAAACAATAATTTCAACCATCTAAAATTTCCTTTCGATGTAAAGCTTATGCCTAATTTCAATGATAGAGAAAATGCAAACATTTCAAATTCATAGAACATTTGACCTTCTTTATATTTTAGTGGTTACCGTTCACTTTCTCATTTTATTATACCATGTTGTTTTAATATGATTCCTTCTAAATTTGTTGTGATACCTATGCGATAACCATGTTTAGAATTCAATTCTAAAATTTGGAGAAATGATCAACCATGGTAAAAATATAATTTCTTTTTTAGTAATCTTTTTTTTAATATTAAGTAATATTAATATTAAAGAATATTATTTAGCTTTAAGGGTTAGTTCAATTAGTTGCATTTCCATTGCTAAATCATCTCGCTAATGAGAGGTCACAATGTCAATTCTCCTCAACGCCCTTGGGGTTAGGATTTGATAATAAGTTGTCAGGATGTGATCCCATCTGGTGAATCTGCCTAGATATTTCCTCTAAAAAAAAGAAGAAAGAAAGAAAAGAAAAGAAAAATAAAAAGAAAAGAAAAAACAAAAAAGAAAGAAAGAAAGAAAAAAAAAACAACATAAACATTTATTTGAATTTTTCAAGTCACTCAATGTGAGGAAATTCAAAACCAATTTGTAGAAATTCTCCCATGATATAATAGCCATTGCATGAGCATATTCTATATCAAAGTGCATATAATTAGATGAAAAAAACATCTGGTTGCAAAAAATTATTAATTAATTAATTAACAATTTATACATACATACATACATACATACATACATACATACATACATACATACATACATATATATATATATATATATATATAAAATCAAAATGAAAATTTTTGAAGAATCGATAACCTACACTGGTGGGAATACAAATTGTTCACCAAACTACTCAAGCAAAGATCGTTTGAGTAAAAAGAATTAATAGTTAACTCAAAAAAAATAATGTTTGTTTATTGATTGACAACTATGTATGATATTCATTTTTGTTTATAAATCCTTTGTTTAATGAGTAAAAAAAATTTTAATGGTGCATATATATATGGTGGTAATTTACTCGAAAAGTGGTTTTTTATTAATTGTATTACTATATTTAATAATGTAATTTCAAAATTACTATCAAATTAAATATCCAATTTAATATGTATAAGATCTCTATATTTAACCTCAATGGGGGTGGACAATCGAGGTGTGAAGAGATCTTGTGTGTGGTGGGGGGGGGGGGGGGGGGGGGGGGGGGAGGGGCGGGGCGCGGGGGGTTGGGGGTGTGGCAGGTTGGGGAGATCAGGGCAATGTTGCCTGCCACCTCATCGACTTCCATGGAGATCAAGGTGGGGTGGCATGTACAACCCTCCCATGCATGATGTGTGTGGAGTAAACACCATTTAATGACACCTTGTGACAAATGTTATTTCATTTATCCTTTGAAGGGTATGCAGAGGAGAGTAGAGAGTGGTCTTAGCCGGTTGCATGGTTGTTGGCCAAGGTCCCTTGTAACCCAGTTGGCAATTTTTCATTTGCGATGTTGGTCGAATAAGTTGGGGTCTTCTGTGGGATTCTCAGGTTGGGTTGGAACTGGGTGGCACTATTGTATAATCCTTTATCATTTTAACAAGTGTGGTTGGGTTCTACAAACTCTTGGCTCCATTTGGTGGGGGAAGATAACCAATTTGATAGAGACGATGGTCTACAAGAAATTGAATAAGGGTTTCATCACCCTTAGTAAAAATGAGAATTACAGGCATATGATAGGGTTTAAGGTCTCACAACATCTCGCACTAGGCTCTACGATAATCTCAATTGCTTGGCTTATTCAATTTAGATCTAATGTTCATTTATTTTATAATGCTTTCACTATATTTTATAATTGTCATGGTTATTACTCTAGGGCTTGCCTTGTTAGTATATTCATTGGAATTTTGTACTATTAGGCTTTAGTTCTTGTCTTGTTCTGGTTTTCTATTGACACACCTTCCTTGACCTTAGTTCCTCTGGGGTTATGGATTTTAGTAGGGGATGGGGCTCCACCATATCTCATACATTATCTTTTCAGCCTCTTGGTGGTGTACTTCATATCTTAATTAACAAAGTAGTTAAGAAGAACAATTATAATAGAGGGAAGACACTCTTGTGCACATCTAATGGAGATTGAGTGGAGAGATTGTCTGAGTCCGTATCACGAATGCCTCCCTAACAAGTGTCGAGATAGGTCAACAACATGACTCACAATGCCTAGGCAACAAGATCATAGCCGCTCGGTGAGGGGAACATGGGAAATCTAGTCGCAGCTAGCCTAACCATTCACGGGTTGAGATTCAAGCCCAGGAGTTCATTGCGGAATTTTAGACCGCAACTTCTCCTGGTACTCAATTTGATATTCGAAGATTGGAGAGGATTGTGCACCAAGAGAGACAATATTTTTTATACTCCAAGCCTATTGGAGAAGTCTCTCATTGTCTCTCGAACCTAGGCAATACTAGGGGGTGGAGATCATAGTACATCCATTTGGTCACTTTACATTGGCAATTAAAAATGATGTTCGGGAACGTTCTTAAGGAGAAACATGATGACTACAACGTGATTATTTCATTCCTCAATGATTTGCAAAGGAACCAATGGAGGATGTAGGAAAATATGGCTTGATTGGAGGCATGCCCGACTTGTCTAGATGCCCATTTGGAACATAAGGGGAGGCACATTTAGTGTGAATTTCCAAAGCCTCCTCCCATAGGTTCTAGTTTTACAAACCCTGCGTTAGTCACTTCTTCAGATTCCTGATGCTTAGAGGTTGTGTGGAGATTTTGGTGGTTTTTTAGTTTCTGGGTACTATCTTTTTTTGACTTTATTTGTTTTCTTTTGTTAACGTAAAATTTTGGTGAATCAACTACCAGCCAATAAATCCAATAGGGGCAAGGTTGATAGAATTTTGAAAAACTATAGATAACAACGTAACTTCTTAGACATAATGAAAAATCTTTGACTTAAAAAATATCTATATTTAAGAAATAAGATAATATTTTCATGTTGTTAAAAGAATTATATATACATATATACATATATACATATTATATATATATATATATATATTATATATATATTTTATATATATATATTCTAAATGTTTTATAGATTTTTCAAAAATAATAAAAATAATTGTTTTGACGCTTATCATAAAGTGATATCAATAGACAATTTAATTAATTTAATTTATATGGCTGCCATATAACTAAAATTATATAATAAAATTCCAAAAAATAATAAAACATCTATTTGTTAGTTAAACAACTTGCGACCTATGTGAGATTGTTTCTCCTATGTCGAAATACCTACTTCTTTATATGTCTCCTACATTGAAATATCTCTGGACTCTTCGAGAATTGTGGGAGTAACGAGTTGATTAATGGTCGCCCCCATTGTCCTCTAGGAGGCATTTGCGAAAAGAATATCCATGAGGTCCAGCTTGAGGCAACGGGGATTCACACCAAATCGTATGTTTCCTTAGGCGATCATACAGGAGCAACAAGAGATAATGTTGAGTGAAACATGGGCAACGCCCATCAAAGCAATTGCTATGGTGCGGCTCATAAGATATATAAAAGTAATTGAGAAAATGGGAGTAGGTAGATGGCCTGATGTTATCTTCAATGAACTCCTAAGTGAAAGAAAGAAAACATGGAGGAAAAAAATACACATGGATGCAAAAATGGGATATCTACCTCAATGGTTGTCCCATAAATAGAAAGGAGCTAAAGAATTTTGTTATGGAGAAGCTTCGTAAACGGGTATGGGGAAAAGAGTTGGGTAGAAATAAGAAGTACTACATTAAGGGATTCAAACCTACGTGTGATCTACAATAAAAAGAGTTCATTGGAACTAGAATTCCATGGAGGGAAAAGGTTCTTATTGGTTAATTAAGAACCAACTCACATCAACTTATAGTGTGAAACATGACAGTGGAAAAGGCCTAGAGAAGCTTGGGAAGAATGAGTGTGTACATTTTGCATGTCTGGGGCAGTGGAATCGGAAAAAAAATTCATTTTGGAATGTGATGCATTCAAAGACATCAGAGAATGTTATGGCAATATGTGAGCATCAGTTTCTTGGCTTTGTCTTTTTAGCGATTGGATTGTTGGAAGATTGGTCCCACTCATCATCAATTTGAATAGAAGAGGATTGAACTGCAAAAGGCAAAATAAGAGAAATAATGTCCCCATAGACAATTTTTAGTCTCGTGGACATTAAACTATCATTTCATTTCATTACAGATGTCCTAGAGGTTTGAGGGTGTCCCTAGTCAGGTAGGAGCATGTTTGAGAATAAGAAAGAGTCAAGTGTGCACGAGCTTCTCGACCGATTACTTTGTGTTGTTTTGAAAGCCAAGAGAGGGGATCTTAGTGCTGGCAGCTAGAGTTGGAATTCCAAATAGACCCATTGGTTAAATTTTGATAGTTTTCACACCTCCAGGGTCCAATTTCATAGTTTCAAGAAAAGATATTTTGACAATTTAACTATTTTTTAAATTGTATTTGATGATCCATTCACCCATGACAAAAAATTTGGCTGTCAAATTCCATCTTGCTAGCGAACTTCCTCTGCCATTGTAGGCTCGTCGTCGATGTTGAATATCCCATCATCTAGAGGTTGCAGACCATGTCGCACAAGTTCATACATTAATAATAGGTGGGGGGGTTTCCTAAATTAATATTAGGTATCATTCTAGGTCTATGTTTTCAGGTAGGGAAGCAAGGAATATGGAGTAGTGAGGGTAGGTTGTTGGTGCTCCCTACCGAAGAAGAGTAGTAGAAGAGCATTCTTTGTTACTTTTAAGGGGGACCTAGATTGTTGCGTCCATCATTGCTCTCAACTCTTGTCCTAATATGTTCACTTGCACCTCTTACAATCTTGCCACATTCATTATGCCAACATGTCAATAAACCATTAATGCTATCCATTAGTTTTAAACCTAGTGGTAGTGAAATGCAAGGGCTTGGGCCTAGGTCCCATTACAAGCTTAAGACTGTTACAAAATTTCAAAGTTTCCATACCATATGATGTAACTCATTTCAAATAATATAATATAATTAAATCTTGACAATGAAATTTGATTTCATGGGAATAAGAGAATTGTTATAAACCAATGAAAGGGAATTTAGGGGCTTAGGTATGACAATTTAAATATTTAACTTAGTTTTGCTGATCTTTTCCCTGATTTTATGGAAATGTGACCATGTCTGAGACATGGTTGAAAACTCTCATATGGAAAGCATGGCTTCACATTTGAGTCATCCCTTCACATTGGATTATTATTATTATTTTAATTTTTTCAGGGAATTGTTTTTAATGGTTTCTTTAATTTCATTTTTCTTAGGGAATGTTATAGTACACAATTTTGAAGTTTTCTATGTAAGTTTTTTAGATATATAGTTAATTTTTTGGATTTTAATGTTAGAATTATATTTTTACTACGAGAACTTGTATATATAAGTATTGGGATATCTGAAGTATTAACAATTTGTAATAGGCATATAAGATATTTTAGAATATTAATTACCACAAATATATGCATGTTAAAGATTGTTCTTAATAGAATAGAGGTTATCCTTAAGTTGCTAGCCTATACTAATATTGTAGAAGTTTTAAAGTTTTGGGGTATAGCTCAATATCTTTTTTTGGTACTTTGGTAATGTGTCCTTGACTTGTGATGACTAGCATATGGTCCATCCAAAAATTTATAAGACCTATAAGATTAGCTATCATAATTATCTCTCCTCCTCTATCATCTGCCAATTTATCTTCTCAAAATTCTCATAATTCCAAATTCTCAAAAAAAAGAAATAGTATTAGGCACAAATATCCATTTATTCATAAACCTTCCTAATGAATATATCAAAGTTAAAAATAAATTATAGTTTAATTTAGAGGCATGGGAGTTAATTTATGTCTAATTTAGAGGCCCATCATATCCCCTGCTGAAAGTGTTGCTCATCCTTTGAGCAACTTAGTGACCTCATTGTGCCTCATCCATGGCACTAGTGGCCTGTCTCTTGTGCTTTAAGAATCTTGGCTGTAAGTACTGCAAGGACAAGCCCAAAAACATATTTGTGCAAAGAAAAATCATTGTTTCCTGAGACCATTAGCTTTCCTTCTTCCCCTTATTCAAGATGGGTTCTTGAATATCTTTCAGTTTGGCAAGGTCTTCCACACCCTTATCAACCTTCTGCTACCTTGTTCCACCATTTGTACACCTATAACACCTTCAAAATGCATTTAGATGAGAACTAGGACATCCTGTAGTAATTCATGTCAAAACTACATGAACCTATAGGAAACCCTTGTTAAAAAACTACAAGAAACCAGTTTTGAGCATAAATGATAGTCTGAGGTTAGGGCAGGCCTCAACTTGACTCCCATGCCTTTCTCTCATTTCTATAACATCTTTTAGGCCTTGGACAAAAAGCTAGAAAGAGATTAGAGACCTCTTGGAAAGCCTCTTTTCATCATTGCAGTTTGAGTTCTGTTTTGATGGTGGATGCCTCATTTCCTTATGTTGACTTCTTCTTCTCTCTTGTACCCTAGATGATTGCCTAATGGCCTTGGAGTTCTTTGTTTTGATTAGGTCTCTCTTAAGCACTGTCATTTTGGGTTTTGCACAAACTTTTTCTTTCTTCCTTCTTGTAGTAGCATTTTTCCTTCCTGTAGTAGTCATTCCTTCTTCCTTCAAAGTCTTCTAACTGTATGGGAGTGATGAGAAATGATGTGGGTTTGTGAAAATGGAGAGGATGCTTTGTTTCTTTTTCAAGAAAATTTTTAGGGTGAGATATGACTTGTTCTTGAAATTATGAAATGGGATGATGAATCATGGATAGATAGTGAATATGAAGTGGATGGTGGGCTTGGAGTGCTGAGGTGACTTGGCCTTTGCAAAAAAATTCTTCTTTTAACTGTTGACCTTATTCCTTGAAATCATCACCTTCATAATTTGACTTTTCACATTGCATGAGTGAAGGAGTGAGTCGCAATTATCTAGTTGAAGGCGGCTGAGACTGTTGACCCATCCTTAGCTCATAAAACCTCATCTCTCATGCATTGACAACAAATTACCAACTATAATATGCTCAGAGAAGAGGTCAAGAATATTGCATACCTGTACCTACCTGCTGGTTGTTTGAGAGACCTGCATGCTGCTATTGAGTTGATGTTGATGTGTAGGTGTTGGATGGTGATGATGATGATCCTAATGCTACTGCTAAGCTCTGGGGGAGCTTCTTTGACCTATTGTGAAAGTTTGGCAGTTGAAGGTCTTTTTAACACGATGAGGATGTTGCGATTGCGACATCAACCCGACGGGAGTATTAATGGAATTCATAAAAACCAGTGTTCGAAACTTATCGCTTTTCACAATCGGTGGAGAACTGGTAGTAGTCATAAAGTGGGGACTTGTGTTTTCCTGCGAGTTGCGATTGTGATTTGTGATCCATCACATCGCAAACCTGGTACCTGTTGGGGCTGATTCTGACTTGTTTGCGATATGCGATGTGCAATCGCATCGTAACCCTGTACCTGCCGAGGGCTGATTTGTAACACCTTTCCACTATGACTTGCAATATATGGGGCTGAGACTACTGACCATCCTTAGCTCATAAAATCTCATCTCTCATGCATTGACAACAAATTTCCAACTATAATATGCTTAAGAGAAGAGGTCAAGAATATTGCACACCTGTACCTACCTGCTGGTTGTTTGAGAGACCTGCATGCTGCTGTTGATGTGTAGGTGTTGGATGGTGATGCTGATGATCTTGATGCTGCTGCTAAGCTATGGAGGAGCTTATTTGACTGATTGTGAAAGTTTGGCCACTGAAGGTCTTGTTAACATGACGGGGATGTTGCAATTACGACATCAGCAGACCTGATGGGAGTATTAACTGGAATTCATAAAAGCCTCGCATCCGAAACTTATCGCTTTTCACAATCGGTGGAGAATTAGCAATAGTCATAAAGCGGGACTTGTGTTTTCCTACAAGTTGCGATTGTGATCTGCGATCCATCACATCACAACCTGGTACTTGCTGGGTCTGATTCTGACCTGTTTATGATATGCGATGTGGGATCGCATTGTAACCCTATACCTGCCGGGGGCCGATTTGTAACACCTTTGACTTGTGATTACTGTGCCCAATGGCAGCCTGGCACTTGGTGCCTCTTCATTCGTTGCAGGGCTTGCCACATCATCCAATCTTGCCATGTGGACAAGTCAAAAATTAACTTTGACTTTCTCTAACTTCTACATACGAGCTCAGATTTGAGTGTCATTCACACCATTGGATTCATAATGACGAGCTCTTCGATCTGAAGTTGAGTTTAACAAGATTCTAACACTTTGATTTTAAAGCATAAACTTGAGCACCTGATTACAAGGAAAGTGGGTTCATGGTGGGATTTTGGTAGGACATGTTCAGGTTGGTTGGGACAAAGTTAATGTCAGGTACTAGTTACCACCTGTAGATTGATGGGAAGACCAAGATAGTCAACAAATTTATGGAGATCTATTTGAGAAACTATGTGTCAGGCTAACAAAAAGCTTGGATAAAGTGGTTACAGTTGGGAGAACATTCTTATACCATGACTTATCACATGTTGATTGGGATGACTCCCTTAAGAGCCCTATATGGGTATGATGCACCAATATTTGCAGATCAGTTTTTTGGAGACAGTAGGGTTCCTATAGATAAGGAATAGATTTAGGAGAGCCCAGACATACAACAAATCCTCAGAGATAATTTGTAGATGACTCATAATCAACAAAACATTTATGCATATAATAATCAAGTGGATCATAGCTTTGAGGTTGGGGGTATATCTTTGTATGCAACCCTGATGACAATCATTACTTAAAAGGAAGGGGGTTGACAAATTTAAACCCATATTCTATGGACCATACATGATTGGGAGGCGCATGGAAGAGGTGTTCTATGAGATGGAAGGCTTCTAGAGAGGTGTAAGGTACACAATGCCTTCCATGTTTCATGTGTCAAGAAGTCCCTTGGGTAAAAAATTGCCACTTCTATTGAGCTTCCACCATTGGATGAAGAAGGGAAGTTGATTCTAGTCCTGGAGGAAATTTTGGAGGTAAGGGAGCAAAATTTAAGGAACATGACCATTAAAGAATACCTGGTCAAATGGAAATATTTTCTTGTCGAAGACACCACTTGGGAAGGAGAAAAAATTCTCTAACATCCTAGATTGAAGTTGCTTGAGGAAAATCAATCATGGGTGGGGAGGACTATAATCTCCCCATCCACTTAGGAGACATAAGGGGATGATTCCACTAGCCTAATTAAGTTCACATATGATAGGACAAGAAAATTAATTAAGGGAACCCAATTCACCTAGGAGAAAACCTTATAAAAGCTAAAGGGGGGGAAGGGGACATGGGCCATAGGCTAACAAAAAGTCACTTTTAAACTATAAATTGAGAAAACCCACTAAAGTGACTTTTATTAAAATAAAATGGTAAAAGGGCGGCAAAATAGTCAAGTGAGATATAAAAAGGGGAAAATGAGGAGTCTCTCCTCATTCTATCATTTGCTCACTTGAAAAATAGAATTTTAGAGAGCTCTTAAGAAAGAGACTAGGATTTTGGAAACCCTTGTTCTGATTGATGGTTTCAGTGTTGAAACTATACACCCTAGTAGGGATTAGAGTAGAATCACTCAAATTTTGACATTGGGCTTCATTATTGACAAAGATAAAGACAATGGAAGAAATGGAGTAAGTTTTAAATGTGTTATTAGTTGATTTTATAACTTGATGTTTGGTATTTCATATTATCTTTGCAGATCCGTTGGGACTAGGCTCACATCTAGAAGAGGACGAGTTTTTGGATTTATTTGGAGGGCCAAATTAATATTGTTTGTTGGAGCATTAGGTTGAGTTACTACTATGTTTTTTGGATGAGTTTGCTTGGTTAAGGGGGCGAGTTTCCCACTGTTAAAAGAGGCCAAGATTTTCAGTTAAAGAGGGTTGAGTTATATCATTCCCAAGGTCTGAGTTCTATTGTGAGTTGGGCCAATTTTATACATGTTAACATAGGATAAGAACCACATTCCTTATTGGCCAAGTTGATTGTCATAAACAGTTTGTTTGCGAGGCTGAGTTTATCATACTTTGGGGTCGACTCACCACCAATCCTTTAGAGGTCGATTTGTTGATTTTAAGAGGGCCTAGTTCCAATTTTGGGTGTCTATTCGAGCTGTTGGTGAATATTTGTCATTATTCACTGAGGGTTGGTTGAGATAGCTACATATATTCTATGTTGTTAGTCCAACTTATCTCTGTGTGCTGAGTTCTAGATTTATCTTCTGAATGTAACCTACAACTTGGTTGTTGTACTGAGTTTCTCGATGTTTATTATTACATTGTACTTGTATGTACCTTCTCTGAGTTAAACATAATTCATATATTGTTGTGCTGAAGCATTTTCGTGGTGTTATTTAAAACTATGTACACATTTATTTAAAATAAATGCAAGAGAAATGTACCTACAACCATATTGATGCAAATTGTTTGACAAAATACATCATTGAAAAACTTAAACAAACTCAAAAATCTTAAAGGAAAAAATTGAGATATTCTAAGGGGGTATCCTACAACCACAAGTGAATATAGAGGGGATTATGAGTTCATTATAAGGAAAAAAAGAACTTAAGGGGATAAGGGAAATAAATAATAATATTCTACTTTTGTCCACTTTACCTTAAGTTTTTTAGCCTTTACCTATGTTACTAAATTTTGACAAACTTTTGGAATTAGATTTATAGGTATACATGGGTTCCACATGATGCGAATGTATCAATTTCATCATACAAATGACTTTTCATCCATATTTATGTCGATATGCATGGTCTATTTTGGAATAGGGATTCTAGAATTTCCATTCTTTAAAAAATAAAAATGTATAAATGGTCTAGATTTAATAATTTGAGAATATTCTTCATCACATATACAATTTGTGGGATGAAATCAAGAGTTTCCAAATGGTTTTTCTGTTTCAAAACTTATGTGCAATGTCTGCCACCTCTAAACCATTTTTCTACTTCAAAATTTCTCCGATGTATTTGCTACCTTCACTCTATTATGACGTTAAAAATAATTATCATTACATACATCAAATGTCACATAAGTGTTTTGATGACTATCAAAGTTTGTCAACCCTTTTATTTATATGGTTGTGCTAGTTTAATGCATATTGACCTTTTGTAGAATTTTTCTCTGAAATCGATCTATAATTATTTTGGATTGATGAAATTACAAATATCAATCATTAACATTGCAAAATCAATTTACGAGAAGGGTATTTTTTAGGTTGTTAAATCTATTTTTACATTAAAAACAATGATAGAAACAATCCAAAATTTCATTTTCAGTGTAAATTTTATGCCTAATTTCAATGATGGCAATTAAAAAAAATTCAAATTCATAGAACATTTGACCTTCTTTATTTTTTAGTGGTTATCGTCCACTTTCTCATTCTATTGGACCATGTTGTTTTAGTGAAATTCCTTCTAAATTTATTATGATACCTATGCAATAACCATATTCAAAATTCAATTATGAACTTTGGAGAATGATCACCAATATTAATAAATAGGGGGAAATCTATTGTTCCTAGAAGAAAATATCCCCTTGTTGTGTTGTTTTTTTTTAAGAGGAAAAATCGTTTGATTCTATTACAAAAATAAAACAGTACATGTGTAGGATCTTCATATAAATTGCAGAAATTGGTCTAGTATATAAGGATAGCCATTTATGCCAAGACTAATAATCAACTATTTTCTTCAACAAACATACATTCATATCTCCATTTTCTAATATAAAGTTTATGAAAATATCTATCACTAAACTTTCATAAGATAGAAATATATGTTGACTGGAATAATACAAATACCACAATAAAGTAGAAAGGAAAGTTGTTGTGTGCAAAAATTTGTCTCGGTAGGCTGAGCAGACCCTCATCCCGTGTAGTGTTGTCCACCATGAGTCTGAAGTTCATGTATCCATAGGGATCTCAAGTTCCATAGACAATTTGTCCGCCTCCCTATTAGATTCTCTGTATATATGAGTGATAGCGTATGTAGTGAGAGATCCCAAGATGTGATTTATCCTCTTTATCCAACTCGATAGTGAGGGTGGATCAAACTCTAATTGTCCCCTAATTCCATCAATAAGAGATTTGGAATCCCCATAGATATGTAGGTCGTTTAGTTTCTTTTGTTGTGTAAACCAGAGTAGCCCTCATAATGTGTTTACCTCAAATCTTGTGTTGGTGCTTATGCCTCTATTCCAATGTAGATAATATTGCTTTCTTCTATCTATCTGAAGTACTTCTCCATATCCACATATGCCCAGCTGTGCAGCTCCATAAAAAAAGCTAGCTAGGAGACTGATCAATGTAGGGCTCAATCTATGGGAAAGATCAACAGTGTGAATAGTCTTCTGAATGATAGCTTTAATCCATGTAAATACCTTATGAACAATCTAGCTAATGTTGTATTGTTTTTCTTCAAACAATTGATGGTTGCGTGCCCTCCAAATTTCCCAGATGATGTAGAGGGGAAACTCATTTTTTTTTTTAATAGTGTGCTAATTCATTATGTAGTCTTCAAGGTTGTTTGTCCTCCTGTATGGGATATGTAGTGAAATAGATATGCATTCCCATATCATATTGGTAATTGTACATGAAAAGAAAATGTGAGTGACAGATTCCAACGCTACCCTGCAGAATATACAGTGACTTGGACCTGAGTGGCCTCTTTTCATTAGATTATCCCATGTTAGTATCTGATTCGTCCATGACAACCATGTGAATAGAATGGTTTTGATGGGAGCCGAGCATTTCCAGATTTTTGCGAACCATGTTACATTGGAGGAAAAAACAATTGTTTGAGAAATTTCATTTTAGAGAAAATAATTTATTTCTTATAAAATTTCTTTTTGAATGTTGAGTAACATTAACACTAGAAAGTATTATTTTTTTTTTTATCGATAATACTACTCTTAGGAATTATTATTATGTACATAGAGAAATTACATGCAGTGAAACAAGTTTTCCAGGCCAGCGATGGCACTATGACATTGCAGCCAACAGAGGCGTGCATTGAGCGCTGGATACCCCCAAACCTCAACAAAAAGCCTTGTTTTAACATAGACAGTGCCCACGCAGGGGCTGAGACTCTGAAACACTACCCACGCAGGGCTGAGATCCAAAAACACTACCCACGCAGGGCGACCCTGTAAGTTACCAGACTTCATAATAAACTTGATGATGAAATTTAAACAGAGCAGGATCAAAATTGAAAACAGAGCAGGACCATACATAATCAGCGTCCAGAACGAGACAAAGCTAACATGCGACCAAAGACATAGACCAAGTGACCAAGACAGAAGACCAAACATGATCAGACAACCAAGACCGGGGTGCATCAAAAAGAAGGACCTGAAGGCGCGGGCAGATGATAGAGTTATTCGTCTGGCTCCAAGTCCATCAATTCAACTTTCATTGCTCTTATTCCAAAATCTGATACTAATTCCTCTTTCGATGATTATAGGGCATTATCTTTGTGCAACTATTTGTACAAAATTATTTCCAAGATCATTGCCAACAGACTTCGGCCTATTCTCTCTCGTCATATTGCCCCTCAACAATTTTCCTTTCTTGAACATCGACAGATTCATGAAGCCATTGGATTGACACAAGAATAAATTCATTCTATCTGGACTAGACATCAAAAGGGCATTATTCTCAAGATAGATCTGGAAAAAGCCTTTGATCATGTCAGCTGGCTTTACATTAAGATGCTCCTTATCCATTTGGGCTTCCCTCATCACTTCATCACTTGGATTATGGCCTGCATTACATCCCTTACCTTTAGTGTCCTCATTAATGGCTCTGCTTCTCATTTCTTCCATTCAAAAAGGGGGCTGAGACAAGGCTGCCCACTCTCTCCCCTCCTTTTTTTGATTGTCATGGATGGACTTAGTCGCTTGATTGCATCGGCTAAGCGGGATGGAGATCTCTGTGGTCTCAAGATATCAGATGATTATTTTCTCTCTCACCTCTTATTTGTGGATGATGTTCTCATCTTTCTTGATGGTAGTATTCGAGACTCTCATACCTTCTCCAAAATCCTCTTTCTTTTCTCGACTGCTACCGGGATGCTAGCCAACCAATCAAAATCTACCATCACCTTTGCCCGAACCTCCATTTAAGAGTCCCACCTTGCTCATCAGCTTTTTCCTTACTGTATCCATCCATTGGATAGGGGTCTCAAATAATTGGGATTTTGGATAAAGCCTATTAGTCAGAGGATTGCAGATTGGGTTTGGCTAGTTACAAAATTGGAAAAAAAGGTTGTCCATCTGGAGTCACAGATATTTATCCAGTGCAGGCAGGCTCGTTCTTATCAAATCTGTTCTGGAGGCAACGCCAGTCTTCTAGATGGCACTTGCATGGATACCTAGGAATATCTTAGCTCATATACAACAACTCTGCAACAGATATCTCTTGAATGGGATTCAGGACAATTTTCTTTTTGCATGGGTAAGCTGGAAGAAGATTGCATTGCCTAAGAAATGGGGCGGTTGGGGTCTAAAAGATCTCCCTTTATTTGCACAGGCCCTTGCTACAAAAATGGGTTGGACCTTGTTGACAGGACAGAACCTTTGGACTACCATTTCTTATCATAAGTATATCTGGCCTCAGCACATCATGGACTGGGTCCGATTTCCAAGTTGGCCAAAGTCAGGCATCTCAACAGTTTGGAAGGCACTCCTTCACTCTCTCCCTCATATCAGGGACAATCTTGTTTGGTGAATCAATGATGGTTCAAAGGCCCGCATAGGCTTGGATCCATGGACTGGAGGAGGAGGACGATATCAGCTGTCTAGAGATCTCATATAACATCCACACTCCCATGAGATCAAGGTGATTGCAAATATTGCAGATCATCAAAACACTTGTTTTTTTTCCCAAGCATGGAAAACTGCAAGGTAGCTTGAATTACCTCCATGTTGGCACCAGGAATGGCATGAATATATCTCTGCACTATCTGAATCGCTTATCAGGATTAAAGAGGGCCCTGATGAACTTATCTGGTGTTATACAGAGAATGGTATCTACTCTCCAAAGTCAAGGTATCTATCCTTGATCTCCCACAAAAAACCTGATCAGATTACATGTTGGTGGAAGTCCATTTGGAAACTTACAGCGCCTCCTCGGACCAGATTGTTTTCCTAGTGTATTCTTAGAGATAAAGTACCTAAGGGAGAGCACCTCACACATAGATCTTTTCATGGACCTAATTGGTGCACCTTATGCAAAATCTCATCCGAATCGACTTCACATCTTTTTTTTGAATTGCTCTACCCTGATTACTCTCTGGCATATCTTATCTTCTTCTATACATTTTTCTAGGCAATGGGCTGGCAACGATCTCGGCAGTGCATGGGATGATTGGTTTAATCAGCATAAGGGATCCAAACTTCAAAACCTCCCTTTGATTATCAGCTGGTATGTCTGGCTGGCCTAAAACTGCTCTATCTTCGACAACAGGCTTGTGTGTTGGCCTCACATTGTGGCATGTATTGTATCAACATATAATGAGATGCCCGCACCACAGCAAACTAGAGCCCGCAGACCTCATGCACCTCCTCTCATTGATAAAAGCACACCTTGGGTGTATTTCGATGGTGCAGTAAATCAGTAGGGATGTGGTGGCGTTTTATCCTATACTTAAGTGAACAACATTACTATAAAGTGAAGATGGGTTTAGGAGCTGGAACTAATAACTTCCCTGAACTCATTACCCTTCGACACCTTCTACGTTTTTCCTTGGGACATCATTGCATGAACATAAACATTTTTGGAGACTCAAAGATCATCATAAATTGGTTCAATAATATTACTGCTTGTCACATACACACACTCAGTAATATATTGGATGAAGTTAATATTTTCAAGGCTCAATTTAATAACATCACTTGCAATCATATCTACAGGGAACATAACAACAGTGCTGACGGGCTATCCAAGGAGGCCACGACACTTCCCAGAGGAGAGTGGATGATCCAGGAACAACAGGGGACAAATGAATACCGCTACTATCATCGCCCATATATAGATCAACACTATCACAGGGCAGAGAGCCCTTGATCACTGGTTATTATGTCTATTATTGAGAAATGTAAATTTTGACTTTGTATATATTTTATTTCACAAGACATATATGTGGATTTTAAATGCCCTGCGTGGCATATGTATAGGCTTATAACAGGGTCCTATTATAGTTTTTGGAAGATCACCTTGTGTGGTGAATCTGAAAGGTACTTAGCTTTTTGGTGAATTTTTGAATCAAGTCCTCAGAGGCTAGAATGATACAGCATATGCAATCGCATCTACAATATGTAATTTTTTTAAGTCTTGATGAAAAATTACGATTTTTCCAGTGGAATATATATATATATATCGGGGGGGGGGGGGGGGTAATTTATTCGAAAACTATTTTTTATTAATTGTATTACTAGATATATACATAGAGAGAGAGATCGGGGTGGGGGGGGGGGGTAATTTATTCAAAAACTATTTTTTATTAATTGTATTACTATATTTAATAATGTAATTTTAAAAATTAACATTAAATTAAATATCAAATTTAATATGTATAAAATATCTATATTTAACCCTCATGAGGTGGATGATCGAAGCGAAAGGGATCTCATGGGGGCGGGGGTTGTCTGCCACCCTACTAACTCCAATGGTGATTAAGGAGGGGGGTGGCATGACACACCCATCCCGTGCACAATGTGTGTAGAGTAAACATCATTTAATGACAACTTGCATCAAATGCTATTTCTTTTATCCTTCGAAGGGTATGCAGAGGAGAGTAGATAGGGGTCTTAGATGGTTTTAGGGTTGGTAGCCAAGCTCCCTTGTAACTCGGTTGACAATTTTTAATTTGGGATGTTGGCTGAATGAGTCGGGGTCTTCTATGGGATTCTCAGGCTGGGATGGAACTAGGTGGCATTGTTGTATAATGCTTTATCATTGCGGAAAGTGTGGTATGATTTTGCAAACTCTTTGCTCCATTTGGCAGGGGAAGATAACCAATTTGATAAACACGACAATTTGGAAGAAATTGAATCAGGGTTTCATCACCCCTAGCCGAAACAAGAATTACATGCATGCAAGAAGCGCTAAGGTCTCATGACATCCCAAATTAGGCTCTGAGGTAATCTCGACTGCTTGGCTTATTTAGTTTAACTCTAATGCTCATTTCTTCTATAAGGATTTTACTGTATTTTAGAATTGTCATGGCTATGACTCTAGGGATTTCCCTGTCCGTATATTCATTGGAATTTTGTATTATTGAGCTTCAATTATTGTCTTGTTCTAGTTTTCTATTGACGCCCCTTCCTCGACCTTAGTTCCTTTAGGGTTAGGGATTTTAGTAGGGGATGGGGCTCCACCATATCCCATACATTGTCTTGTCATCCTCCTGGTGGTGTATTCCATATATGAATTAACATAACAGTCAGGAAAAAATAATTATAATAAAGGGAAGACGCTCTTGTGCATGTCCAATGGAGTTTGAGTGGAGAGATTGTTTGAGTTAGTATCATGAATGCCTCCATAACAAGTGTTGAGATGGGCCAGCAACACAATTCATTATGCCTAGGTGACAAAGTCGTAGCCCTGTGGGGAGGGGGAACATGGGCAATCTAGTTGCGGCTAGCCCAACCATTCACGAGCTAAGATTTAGGCCGAGGAGGCTATTGCTACATTTCAGACCGCGACCTCTCCTAGCACTCAATTTGATATTCAAAGATTGGAAAGGATTATGCACTGGGAGAGACAATCTTTTTCAGATTCCAAACTTATTGGAGAAGCCTCTCATTGGTTCGTGGACCTAGGAAATACTAGGGGGCAAAGATCATAATACATACATTCGGTCACTTTACATTGGCAATTAAAAACGATGTTGGGGCAAGTTCTCAAGGAGAAACATGATGATTGCAATAAGATTATTTCCTTCCTCAATGATTTGTAGAGGAACCAGTGGATGATGTAGGACAATATGGCTTGATTGGAGGCATGTCCGATTCGTCTAGATGCTCGCTTGGAATATAAGGAGAGACATATTTAGTGTGAATTTCCAAAGCCTCCTCCTATGTTCTAATCCTACAAATCTTGTGTCGGCCATTTCTTCAAATTCCTAATGGTTAGAGGTTGTGTGAAGATTTCGATGGTCTTTTGATTTCTAGTTACTCTCTTGTTTTAACTTTCTCCATCTTTTTGGTTAACACAAAAAACTTGATGCCAAGCAATAAATCCAATAAAATGACTTTTAAAAAAATATATATCTATATTTAAAAAGTAAGATAATACTTTCATATTTAAAAAACTTATAATGATAATATTATATATATTCTAACTATTTTATATAATATTAATGTCAATAAACAATTTATTTATATGACCACTCACTACCTAAGATTAAAAAAAATAAAACAAACAAAAAAACATATTTTTTTTCCGTTAAACAACTTTTGTTGACTTATGGGCCATCCTTAAGTTGATTGCAGATTCCCGGAATATTCCAGAATCTGACAGACATGGGCATGGTAAATTTTTTGAACGGCCCAATATCCGTGAGATCCCTGAATATTTAGGAAATCTGCAATAGACTTAAGCTCACAGTGACGCGAGACTGTTTCTCCTATGTCGAAATACCTATTGCTTTATATTTCTCCTACGTTGAAATACCTATTGCTTTATATTTCTCCTACGTTGAAATACCTCAGGACTCTTCGAGAACCGTGGGAGTAACGAGCTGATTAACGGTAGCCCCCGTTGTGTTCTCGAAGGCCTTTGCGAAAAGAATCTCCGGGAGGTCCAGCCCAAAGCAACCGGGATTCACGCCAAAGCGGATGCTGCCTCAGGCGATCATACAGACGTCCTACAGGTCTGAGGGCGTCACTGGTCAGGCAGTAGCTTGTTTGAGAATAGGCAAGAGCAGGGTGTGCACGAGCGTTGAAGATCCCGTCGCCCACGAGGTGGCGGACCACGTCGCACAAGTTGGTACATTGACGATAGGTAGTTGGGTTTCCTAAATTAAGATTACGTATCATTCTAGGTTTAATGGTTTTTCAGGTAGGGCAGCAAGGAATATGGAGTAGGGAGAGTAGGTTGTTGGCGATCCCTACCGAAGAAGAGCAGCAGAAGAGAATTCCTCGTTACTTTTAAGGCAGGCATTCATATAGAAGAGTAGGTAGATTGTTTGCGTCCCGTCAATGTTCCAAACTCTTGTCCTAATATGTTCACTTGCACCTCTTACGGTCGTACAACATTCGTTATGCGAACTCAACAATCAACCATTAATACTATACATTAGTTGTAAAGCTTCCTAGTGGTAGCGAAATGCGAGGGCCGGGGCCTACATCCAATTAGAGGCTTAATAATGTTATATACTTTCAAAGTCTGCATAGCATAAGATGTAACTCATGTGAAAGAATATAATATAATTAAAATCTTGACAATGAAATTTGCCTTCCCACTAATAAGAGAATTGCTATGAACCAATGAAAGGGAAATGGGGACTTGATAATATAAATATTTAACTCAGTTTGAGACATGGTTGACACCTCTCATATGGCATGCATAACTTCACTTAGAAGTCATCCCTTCACATTGGATTATTATTGTTTTTTATTTGTCCATCTGCTAATCACGGGAAGGAATGGTTGGTAATGGTTTCCTTAGGAATGGTGGGTAATGGTTTCCTTAATTTCATTTTTCTAAGGGAATGTTATAGTACATAATTTCGAAGTTTTTTTCAGATATATAGTTAATGTTTTTGGATTTTACTATTAGAATTATAATAGAACATTTTAAAAGTAGTGTATTTACACATTTTAAAAGTAGTGTATTTACAATAATAAGTCTGTGAGATATTTTAGAAACAACAATTATATTTTAAGTAGTGTTGTGTATTTGGAACACATAATTGATAGATGTAGGTTAAAAAATATTTTTAATAGAATAGAGGTTATTTTTAAGTTGGTGGCCCATATTAATGTTGTAGTTTTAAAGTTTTAGGGATATAGTTTAATATTTTTTTTGGGTACTTTGTTAATGTGTCTTTGATTTGTGAGACTAGTATATGGTTTAAGAAATTACGATCTAAGACTATCTAAGTTATCAAAATCATCTGAATGTACTTAATTTAGACCACACCAACCTTTAACATGATTATATATTTTTTTGAGCTCGAGTATTGGTGATTTATTAAATATTAGAAGTTCTTAGTCCTTAGTAAGTAAAAATAGCACCATAAGATCTGAATAATATGTTTGTATGCTATAATTTATTGATATATGATATATTTATTGGTTGATTTAGTTATAAAAAAATATATTTAATATTTAATTAATTAATAAATATAATAAATTTGGTATATAATGTAATATTAAAAAAAATAATATTAGATAATACATATAAAAAAGGTATTGGTGGTTTATTGAATATTAGATGTTATTAATCATTTATTAAGTAAAAATAGTACAATAAGATATAAATAATATGATTGTGAAATACAATTTATTGATGTATGATATTTATTAGTTGATTTAGTCATTAAAAAAACTTAAATGTTAAATAATATTTTTTTTTTTTGTTAAGCTTGGTAGATCTTCCTTTTTCATTAGTTTATAAAGCAAATTTACACCACATAGATTGGCTATGTGGCCTCAACTTGCCGAGTGGGAAACCAAGTCTGTTGGCCACTGGTGGGCTCCAGTATTGTAGCAATAATGCTACAACTCCTGAAACTTCCTTCTTTAATTTTATCAACTCGGTAGTTCGTAACAAACTTGGAAGCGACGGTGCTGTATGCACAAGTACTGGCTCTTGCCGCAGCTGTCACTTGGTCAGCTGGCACAGGTCCGCTAGGGGCTTAAGCCAACTTCTATGAGTTCTTAGAAAAAGCTTTTTAACTGATGGACAAAAGCTAACTCAAAGGAAGCTAATCTACTTGTGGAAAGAAACTGAAAGCCAACAAGAAACGCAAACCCTAGCAAACCCTAATTCTACCAGCTAGTCCTACTGATGCAAAGATGGGAATGCAAACTACTGAAAGAGATGCCATTACTTCTATGAAGGTAAGATGCATGGGTCTAGACTACTTCCACCTAAATAAAACATCTTTTTGTATTTTTGAATAAGTTATTTAGAATTATCATGCATGTGCTTTTAACTGGCTTTTTACTGTGCAGAGGCGGGTCACAGAGGAGAAATGCTTGGAAGAGGTCGGGAAGGTTCGGAGAGGGTCTAAGGAGTCTCTAACATCTTTCCAGAGATTTTCACAAAGTTTGGCTGCCAAGAAACCGCGTTTATGAGCTTCTACAGGAAGTCTGCAGGGGTTCTACAGGATGTTTCAGAATTTCTACAGGATGTTCAACAATTCCTACAGGATGTTCTACGATTGGATTTTGGATGATGGGTGAGTGGAAGAGGCTGCATGGATGGATAGGGAGGTAGGAGAGGGGTTTGTAATGACTTAGTGACAGAGAGATGCGGTGAGGAGAGGGTGTGGAAAGCTAGTTTGTCTTAAAGAGGGCAGAGGGAATGGAAGGCCAAAGAGGTAGGATGACATGGGCAGCAGAGTAGTTGTGAGACGAGGGGTCTAATTTGGAGATGAGCAGTTGGCCTGGATGAAGCTTGGATGGACGAGAGAGTGATGGAGATGCACTGCACAGTGTAAACTGAACCAAATCATCCACGTCCTGCACATAATCAAAATATTACCAATCTATCCTAACTATTAATGAAACTAATGAACAACAACGTTATTTCTAAAGAGAACCATGTATGGTACTGAAGCAAAGAAACATTCCAAGAGGTCTGGGCGCATGGATAACTTTTACAAATGAAAATATTGCACCAAAGATTGCATGAGTGCGAAAACTAGTGTTTTTGTTGGGTAGCACTGTCTGCAATTCCAGCCCCTAGAAAGAGGTGAAAATGAGAGTGCAGGCAACCCTTTTCTGGAACTCTTATCAATTCTAATCTCTTTACTCTATTCTAGACATCTGAAGCAACTCTATCTTCTAACAATGACCTACTTAATCACACCACAAAATCTAACTCAACAAACTGCGTTTCAAATGCATGTAAAGAAAACCATATTGCTGAAAGAAAAGATATCAATACAAAAGAAGGAGACCCTAGGCTCTCAGGTTGGGCCCAACCCCGAGAGCTATGGCTCCTTTAGAAACTCAGAGCTGAGATCAAATCTGACTGCTTCTCATTAAAAAATAATAATCATAAGTCAAGAGGTATGCCAATGATGGCTACAAAAGAGCAAAAACAGAGCTAGCAGCTCGTAGTGCAGAATGTGCAACAGTTTTTCAAAAGTCCTTTTCGAAGGCTGAAGCCTTATCATTTATACATCACGAGGCCCCAAGCTGGCCTCCTAAATCTATGGGACTTGGCTGACCAAACTGGGAGTGAACAACTGCTTCCACAAAATCTGTTTGGCTGCCTTCTAAATCCGGTTGTGGTGGTTGTTGGAGCTCGGAGTTGGGGGTGAAGATCCCGAGGAAGGCCATTTAATGTCGTGGACAACCCTCCTACGAATCCTCAACCCCATCTTGGCTGTCTCCTAGCCCTTATCTGCTCGGTTTTGCTCCAACATGTGTCAAAAAACCTGAAATGAGCATGTGTTAGCCACCTAGGAATAGTGACTGCCCTTAGTCGTACAAATGACATAAACATACTAAAAAATGATGCATAAGTTATGAAAAATGAAGGATTGAGCAAAGGTAGTTAGGCCAAATGAGCCCAAAATGTTACGAAATTTGGGGCTCATCATCACCCCCCAGCTAAAATGATTGCTCATCCTTGAGCAACTAATCCAGCTCCTCGTCCTTCATTGCTTTCAACGCCACTCTCACATCCCAGGATTCTGAAGTAGTATCCTCCTCACTGGCATGGAACCCAGCCTTCCTTTCCACCTCTTCCCACTGCTTATGCTCTTCTTTTTCTGTGCTGCCTTCCATCAATCCTAAAAGCAAAGGTGGGCTTAGCTTGAGGCCAATCCAGCTAGCTTGGAGGTTCTGTATGGACTTCTTGTAGAGGGGGACCCATACTAGAGCTTCCCTCATTCGAGTTGGAGTGTGATATTCTCTGATTTTGAGGCTGTGGGACAGTGTGTTCCATCGGCGGGTGCAAGCATGAACACAGTTGTCCCCTAATAGTTGCTCCATATCCTCGAAATGTGCTATAGCCTGAGCCTGCTGATCCATGTATTTCAATAAAGCTTGAGGGTTGGTGGCTACACTATGAATTTCTGTGGAATAATTTTTCCAGCCTCCAAAAAGTTATAATACGAGCTCAAGCTTGGCTGGGGACTAGGTTCTGGAATATGCTCCACCTCTTCTTCCCTCGGTGGCTCTGCTCCGTCTTCCCTAAGTGGTGATGTGGCTGCCTCCCCCTCCATTCTTTCGGTCTCCTTGAGCCTGGCCAATGTTTCCTGTAGAACGGCCTCAGCATCCTGTAGCGGGGTTTTTGAAGCCAACCTGTCCATTCTCTCCTTCTAGGCAGTTGTCTTCGGGCTCCCCCGCTCATAAGTGACTGATATTTTTGAGGGGGACCTCTCCCTTGGCGAGGTAGGGGTGTCTTCTATGGTAATTGGGCTGCTGGATGGAGGTTGGGGCCTGCCTGTTTTGATTCTCACACTTCTCCTGGCTTTGAAATACAGAGGGATCTCCCTCTTTCGTTTTTCCTTCGGCTTGGGAGGGGTACTAAGGGTGGCCAGCACGGCTGCTGCCTCCCTTGCAAGGATTTCGGCTGTCTTTTACTTATGTTTTTCTTTCTCAGGACTTCCTGTAGAAAGCCCTGTAGCGGCTGATTTTTGGCTTCCTGTAGAAACTGTTTTTGATTTTCCTGTAGAAACAGGTGGCACCGTTTTAGCCTGTTTGGCTGAGGGTGCTTTGTCTTTTGACTTTGCTGAGGCTGCCTTCGAGGTGCCTTCACTGACGTGGACTTGTTCAGTCCTTTCCACCCTACTCTGTAACCTTTTCTCCCTGGGTGTCAATGTGGGTTTGTCATCCTCTGTTTCGGCAACCTGGTGTTTCTCTTGTTTCCCCTTTTGTTCTTTCTTTGGTGCTTTGGCCATGGTTTCTTGGCCTTTTCCTTTCTTCTCTGTTTGTATTGGTTCCTTCTCCTCGCTGCTGGAGGAGGTGAGCTCCTCGGCCAACATTTTGATGTCACCATCCTTAGTCAAATTTCGAAAGGCTTCCCACGAGAGAGGGACGGTGTATGTGTGGAGTGCATCCTCCACGAGGAGCTTAATGAGCCCATGATGGGCTACCTGGTCTAGCGTGCCCTCTCGTAATTTGGTGGCACATTCAGTCATGGACTGCAGGAGGAAGTAAGGAATACTTAGCTTGTTTTCTGAAGGTAGGTCCATTTGGTGCCTAAGTTCTGTGAGCAGCCGGAAATGGTACCCATATACGATGCTGAATCGTCCTTCGCACGTGATATATTTCATAATTTGGAGGCTGACCTCACTCCAGAGCGGCTGTAGGCTAGCTCTGCGAACCCCGTTCTTATCCTCTGAGAATTTCTCCTCCGGCAGAAAGAACTCCTTTTTAGCCTTCTGGCCTAGTTTTCTCTCCTCCTTGTCCCACGGCACCCCCATTGGGAGATCAGTGACTCTGCTGATGAACTGTGGGGTGAGTCTGAGATTCAAACCCCTGAAATTGACGACGGCCAGCGTTTTTGATTTTGGCTTCAAAGCTCGCAGGAATTCCTCTGCCACCTCGTCATCATAACCTTGAAGCTTGTCGTAGAACGACATCCATCGTGCACGAGAAAACAGTTCTACCACCTCAGGGTTTTCCCGTAGCTTCTTTGAGTCTGTCGGTTCCTTCCTAATGAACCCACCCGGCATGGTGAAAGTTTGCTGTGTTAGCCGGAGGTGGCTGGCGCGTATCAAAAGATGAGCCTTTGGGATTTCCTTAGACAGAGCGCAGAATTACGCCTCTGTCAAGCACACAGTTCGTGAATTCTCGGCTATCTACAGGTGAGCCTTGACAGGGGCTCAATTACGAACCAAATCCTGTAGAAAACCCCGCATATACACTACGACGACAATTCTCATGCAGAAGGAAGACGACGCTTGCAAATTTATGCGCAGACTGTAGTTCTACTTTTTTAGGACGTCGACTTCGCCACCCTTCAAACCAATTGCATGGGAGGACCAGGTTCAGGCTTACCTCTTCCAATTCGCCACCTTTGACGTGAATAGATTGATTTCCTCCGTAGCGGTGAGCTTCCTGTAGCGCAGCTTCCTGTAGAAGTCGCGCACGGGTTCTGGAGAGTGCGTCAGTGGTTCTGGGCCTTCTGTGCAACCACCAGACGTTTGAACAAGCCGAGGACTCGGAGTAATAGGCTTCAGGGAATTTCGGATGCTTACTCGACTGCAAAGCGGTGGATGATAAATGAGTGGAGTGCCATACACGATCTAGCCGATGGATTTGAATCCCTGCGGAACTCGTGGCGCGGGGGTGAGCTGTCCCTGCCGGACTGTTGGACGACGTCACCTATTCATTCCACTGCAAGTCTGCCTGACCTCCGCATCATTCCCTACATATCTACCACCGCCATTTCTGTTAGATCGCTGCTTCTCCCCGACTGGACGCTTCCCACGTGTCCATTTCCTGTCTTGCTTGACACGACCAACACTTTCCGAATCTAACGAGACCATTGGACTGGTCGTGGTGGCCAGTTGAATGGCTACCCGACTGGCTCAACCCATTCATTTTCATACTCGCATACATTTTAGAGCATTGTTCATGTAATTTGGCGAAAAAGGGTGAGGCACTTACCTGTGCGGCCGCGACGTTATTTTTAGGCTTCAGGATGAGGATGACGGATCCGCTTGCTGCTGCTTCATGCACAGGCACGAGGGTTCCTTCTTGCCGACTGCTGTTGGTTACGAGACTTGTTACCTAGCTGCAGATGGTGCATGTGCCTGCTCTATGTGTTGCAGGTGCCTTCATGGTGTACGCTCTAGCTGGATGAACTGCTACGGGATTCCTGTAGGATATCCTGTAGCAGTTGCTCCTCCTCGGGTGCATGCCGAAACGGTGGAGACGGTGGCATCACGATCACGGTCGCAGGGTCCTCGGATGGCTTTGATAAGTAGCGCATGGGGCCTTTGCATCCTTTATTCCATTTGAGAATTGTTTCTTCTGAGAATCCAACGTTCTGATTTGACTGTGCAGGTATTTCCATTGCATGTCAACAAGGGTGGTAGAAGGAGGCGACAATAGTGGGTGATGGAGAAAAACATTGGCTTGCATGCCTCCGTGTCGGACCTCGGGCTTCAGACCTTCCCACACAGTCGGTCCTGGGCCGTCCAAAGATTCTACAGGAAGTTTCCTGTAGAAATACAGAACTTCCTGTAGAAAGTCCTGTAGCTTCCTGTAGAAGGCTAAACTATGATCAAATCAATCCCAGACCTTGGAAGAGATGAGTGTTTCTGGAGGGAGTGCTGGTGAGGTCACCTGGTAGCATAGTAGGGACCCTTGTCCTTGAGTTGAGGGACCTCTTTTCCTACATGGAATACCTGCAACCTGCATGAATTGTCAAATCTTGAACCTGCTTTCCTTGTTTCTTTGTTTGTTTTTTTCTTTTTTTTTTTTTTTTTTTTTTTTGAAAGACAGCAGGGGCGCCTCCGTGAGGTTTTCACCCTTACCATCTGCCTTGAGCGCCTCAGAGAGTTTTTCACCCAAGGGTCTTTTTTTCAAACATTTTCAGAAAGACAGCAGGGACGCCTCAATGAGGTTTTCACCCCTACCATCTGCCTTGGGAGCCTCAGAAAGGTTTTCACCCAAGGATCTTTATTATATACATTTTTTTTTTTTTTTTTTTTTTGAGATGTTCAGGGTATGCCCAAAACAGAGGCAAAACCCTTCTCTATGACCAGCACTGATTTTTCCACAGTTTTGATGAATTCTTGCCTTGAAAGAGGTTTTCTGTAGATCTTTAGTCGATGCCCATTGACAAGCATGGGGATGGCCTCCTCATCAATGGTCCGAATAAGAACAGACCCATTGTCATTACATTTTTCCACTGCATATGGTCCCAACCATCTGGTTCTCAGCTTCCCCTTGAAATCCTTATGCCTGGAATCATACAACAACGCCCAATCTCCCGGCTGAAATTGCTTGTCATTGAGGTGTTGGTCATGCCACACCTTCCTCTGAAGTTGAACCACTTCTGAGTGGAGAAGGGCCTGCATTCGGTGCTCGTCCAATCCATTCAGCTGCAATAACCTTTCTTGTTGGGCATGGCTGAGATCCAGGTCCAGCTGAGCTGCCATCCTCAAGGTGTTGTACTCGAACTCAATTGACAGCAAAGCTCTCCTCCCATAGACCAGCTCATAAGGTGTGAAGCCGGTTGTGGTCTTCCAGGTGGTGTTGTAAGCCCACGTGGCCTCAACCAGGCGATCTGCCCAATCTTTTCTACTGCTGCTCACCACCTTAGTCAAGATCCCTTCCAATGCTCTATTGGTGACTTCCACCTGCCCATTTGCTTGAGGATGATAGGGGGTGGAAGTCCTATGCTTGATTTTGTGATGAGTGAGTAGGTCTTCAATTAGGTTGGAGGTGAACTGGCTTCCTTGATCGGTGACTAGCTCTCTTGGGTAGCCAAATTTGTAGAAGATGTTTTCTCTTAAGAACTCGGCCACCTTTTCTTCTGTCGCTGCTTTGATTGCCTTGGTTTCTGCCCACTTTTTCAGGTAGTCTGTGCACACAATGATGTAAGACCTTTGCCTCGAAGGAGGATTGATTAGACCCACAAAATCCATACCCCACTTCTCAAATGGCTCAAGAGTCACTTGAGGTTGGAGAGGCATTTCGTCCCTTGGAGTCGGTTTCCCCATCCTTTGGCATCGGTCACATTGGCTGATATACCTTCTGACATCTTGATGAAGCGTGGGCCAATAGTAGCCCGCCTGTAGGATTTTGAAGGCAGTCCTTTTGGCTGCAAAATGTCCTCCACAAGGCCCGTCATGACAGGTTAGGAGGATATCAAAGACTTCCTCCTCCCTTACACAACGCCTTAAGATCTGATCGGGGCCAAGCTTGAATAGGTTGCCCCCGATCCAAGTGAATGAGGCACTCTTCGTTACGATTCTGCTCTTCTCTCTTGAGGATAGGTGTGGAGGGAACTGTGCTGAGACAAGGTAGTTTGCTATATCAGCAAACCATGGAGAGAGTACTGAGATAGAAAACAGATGTTCATCTGACATCTGGTCATCCACTGTTCCATCCTCTCCTGCAGGTAAATCCAATCTAGACAAAAAGTCAGCAACAACATTTTCTTTACCTGGTTTGTCAACGATAGTCAAATCAAACTGCTGCAACAAAAGTAACCATCTAATAATACGAGCATTCACATTTGGTTTATTCATTAAATATCTAATCGCAGCATGATCAGTATATACAAATGTTTGATAGCCAGTGATATAATGTCGGAACTTGTTCAGTGCATGGACCACGGCCAAGAATTCTTTCTCAGTTACAGTATAATTCAGTTCTGCCTTGGATAAGTTTTTGCTGACAAAGTATATGGCGTATGGAAGTTTTTGTTCAACTTGTCCTAAGGCTGCCCCTATGGCTTTGTTCGAGGCATCAGTGTGGATGTGGAAAGGTAGGGCCCAATTTGGACCTCTCAAGATTGGGGCAGACACCAACTTATCCTTTAATTCATTCAGAGCCTTCTGACAATCGTCAGTCCATTTAAACTCAACATCTTTTGCCAAGAGGCCAAACAATGGCGAGGCTAGCTTACTGAAGTCTTTAATGAATCTCCTATAATACCCTGCTAAACCTAAGAAACTTCGAACATCTCTTACCTTCTGAGGAGGTGGAACCTTCTTGATGAGAGCAATTTTGTTAGGATCCACCTGTAACCCTTGGTGAGAAATGGTATGTCCTAGCACGGTCCCTTCAGTCATCAAGAATTCACACTTTTCAGGACTAAGGGACAGGTTCATCTCAATGCACTTGGTTAGGACTTTTCCCAGACTGGACAATGCTTCCTGGAAGTTGGACCCATAAGGAGTGAAGTCATCCATGTAGATTTCCACCGAATCATGGACCAACTCAGAAAAGATGCTCAAGACGGCTCTCTGGAAGGTGGCAGGAGCATTGCATAGTCCAAAGGGAAGAACTCGGTAAGCAAAGGTACCCCAAGGACAAGTGAAGGTGGTCTTATCTTGGTCTTCCGGGCTGATTTGGATCTGGTTATACCTGCTAAACCCATCTAGGAAAGAGAAAAACTTCTTTCCCGCCAGTCCATCCAACACTTGATCTATGAAGGGTAGAGGAAAGTGGTCTTTCTTGGTGGATTTTTTCAGTTCTCGGTAGTCCACACAGATTCTCCACTTCCCGTTTTTCTTGGGAACCAATACCAGAGGGGACACCCATTCGCTATCCGAGATGGGGTAAATGAATCCGGCATCCAACAGTTTTTGCAATTCTTCCTTGACGATGTCCTTAAGGGCTGGATTCATTCTCCTTTGGGGTTGCCTAACCGGTTTACAATCTTCTTTGATGTAGATGTGATGGGTACAGACCGAAGGATGGACTCCTTTCATCTCCTTATAGCTCCAAGCGAAATCATCTAGATGACTGGCCAACAGACTACATAGCTCCTTTTCCTGGGAAGGAGATAGGGAGGAGCTGATCTTTAACGTTCTCTCGGGGCCGAACTCCACATTTTTTACTCTGGGAGCGACTGGGTTGGTCACACAAAGGTCCACTAAGGTGCTGGCTTGGGCATCCTCCACCAATTCCTCTAAGGACAATGCACTGGGAGGTGGATTCTAAATCAAGGTCTCAATCAAACCATCCTCGGTTGGGGGGCCTCCCCTAGTGGTGTCTAGGGTGCACAAGGGTGCTGAGTACACCTCATCCTATTCTCCTTCCTCCAACCAAAGTGGTAAGTCATGCTCTAATAAGGGTTGGGCAGGAGGGTACAGGACTAGCTGCTTGGACATAGGACCATTTTTTATGGTCATGTTTCCTGCATGGCAGCTTATGTAAGCATCTGCAGTGGCTAACCAAGGCCTTCCCAAAATAAGGGACTATCCAGTAAGTTTTGCCTTTGGTTGCAGAACCAAGAAGTCTGCAGGGTACTCCCAAGAGTCAACAGAGACCAAGACATCCTCTACAATCCCTTCGGGAGTCACGGTGGAGCGATCTGCTAGTTGCAGGACTGTCGAGGTCTTTCTCAAGGAACCCTGAAGGTTGAGTTTGAGCATGGTATCTCTGGTCATCACATTAATGGCAGCCCCCAGATCAATCAATGTGTGTGGTATGATGGTGCCATTGATGTGTACATCAACTACAGGACTCCCAGGATCCAAATACTTTGGGCAGATTACTTGCCCCAACATAAGATCAGACAGTTGTCCTATGACATTGATGGTTGAAGCGTCTCTTTTTCGCCTGCCTGGATGTCTGAAACACTTTTCCTTAACCAGTTTGTTGTATATCGGTACATCTTTGATGGCTTAGAGAAGTGGTATTCTCACACACAACTATTTGAGTTCTCCCAGAAGCTCATCCTCCTCTGGGTTGGGTGGTGTGGTGGCTGTTAGTCTCTCAGGAAAGGGTGGAATGGCTTTTGGTTCACTTTCCTGTTTATCTTCCTCATCCTCTGGGGGAGGAGGTTGGCGATCCGGAAGAGTCTTTCCAGATCGCAGGTTGATCTCCTGGATCTCCACAGCATAGGTAGGGCATGATGTTTCCCCAGTATATACCTGCTGGGCCTGTCGGTTGTTGGGGTTCGGGTTCGGTTGAGCAGGCATTTGGGGTTGCCTTGGAGGAGCAGGAGGTAATGGTTGTGGTTGAGCTGGTGGTGGAGGCAAAATGGCGGGAGGAGTATTGTACTGGGGCCTCCACCCCGGTTGAGGTGCATTCCACTGAGGCTGTGGCTGGGCATGTGAGTGAAACGAATGAGTAGTGGGCTGAGTATGGTACTGAGGCAGGTAAGACCATGGAGGAGGCATAGACCAGGAAGGATGAGCAGGGGGACCCCAGGAAGGCATAGGAGCAGATTGGTTGGGGCTATAATAAGCTTGGGGTGTCCCTTGCATCCCCTGTTGGTAAGGTCTAGGTCCATGTGGCCTCCTTTGGTTGAGAAAATAGAGAGGTTCAGTGGGCGCTTCTGTCCCTTGGTACATGGCTTTAAGCCTAGGTAAGGTTGGACATTGGTTTGTGGGGTGGTCCTCCTCACAAACAAAACATACCTCAACCGAATGTAATGGGCACTCATTCTTAGGGTGCTTCCTTGTACACCTAGGGCAGAAGATAGCCAGAGCCCTCTCAACTTCCTCTTTCTTCTGCTGGATTTGGAATGTATCAAGTTGCATGGCAATGGTCTGTCTCACCTCACTCTTGAGGTCCTCTAATTGATTTGCAAACTCATTTTTAGAGAAAGGAATACTAGCTGAGAGGAGGTTTCCTCTACCTCTTTTCCGGGCTGCCCTAGAGTGGTTTCTAAACACAGTCTTTATATCCTCATAAGGTAGTTGGTAAATATCTCCTCCAGCTAGCATGTGAAGGGTATCTAAGAGGTCTTCAGGGACTCCTCGGAGCAGGACCAACTTGAGAGATTTAGGGTCAAGTGTGCACCTGGCCCGTTTATAGCTAAGTTGGAACCTTTCCTCGTAATCTTCTAAGGACTCATCATTCCCCATGGTCATCCGAAAGATTTCTTCCTTGGCTTCCTTGGACCTACAGTAGTCCCGGTATTTGGTATTGAAAGCTTGCTGCATCTGGGCCCAAGTGGTGATATTGTTCCCAGGTAGGCCCATGAACCAGCGTAATGCTGCATCCTTAAGGGTAGAGGGGAAGAGTTTCAGTTTTTGCTCATCTTCGGTATAGTCATAGGTTCGACAAAGGACGGCAAACTCAAACAGGAAGGTATCAGGGTCTTCAGTAGTCAGTCCATGGAAATGAGGTAAAGCGGAGGGGCTTATGTTCTTCATTTTCATGTCTCCATTGGTCTCTCGGATGGGGAAGGCACCTTCTATTCTCTCATCTTCTCCCCTATTGTCAGCCATGGCTTCAGATGGAGTGTTCTCTAACTCTTCTTCTGTTATAGGATCTTCGTATATCTTAGGAGGCTCGCCTATAGGTTCTTCTGGATCACTGTCACCAAAGAAGAGAGAAGGGTGACTCAGTGACGTGGTGGGGGTGTTGGGTGAGAATTTGCCTGTTTTATCTCGATTTCTACGAGGCATGAAATGGAAATACTTTTGATTACTTTTGTTGTTTTTTCTGGTACCTGCAAAACTAAAACAGATTGAACTACAACTAACTATCTTGCTGAAATGGAAATGCGGATTTGAAATGAAAGCATGAAAGAACTAATCTATTTTGCTCAAATGAAATTGTAGGAATGAAATGCTAGGCTACGCTTGCGGAATTGAAATGCTAATCTACGCTTGTAGAAATGAAATTGCGGAATTGAAATGTTAATCTATGAAAGCAGGAAATGTCTATGCTACTTTTGCGGAAAGGAAATTGCAGAAGGGAAATGAAATAAACTACTTAGCCGAAGGCGAGAGTAGGAAAATAGAAGAAAAGCAACAATCACCAATACTCTGATGCTTCCCCGGCAACGGCACCAAAAAGATGGTGGGCTCCAGTATTGTAGCAATAATGCTACAACTCCTGAAACTTCCTTCTTTAATTTTATCAACCCGGTAGTTCGTAACAAACTTGGAAGCGACGGTGCTGTATGCACAAGTACTAGCTCTTGCCGCAGCTGTCACTTGGTCAGCTGGCACAGGTCCGCTAGGGGCTTAAGCCAACTTCTATGAGTTCTTAGAAGAAGCTTTTTAACTGATGGATGAAAGCTAACTCAAAGGAAGCTAATCTACTTGCGGAAAGAAACTGAAAGCCAACAAGAAACGCAAACCCTAGCAAACCCTAATTCTACCAGTTAGTCTTACTGATGCAAAGATGGGAATGCAAACTACTGAAAGAGATGCCATTACTTCTATGAAGGTAAGATGCATGGGTCTAGACTACTTCCACCTAAAGAAAACATCTTTTTGTATTTTTGAATAAGTTATTTAGAATTATCATGCATGTGCTTTTAACTGGCTTTTTACTGTGCAGAGGCGGATCACGGAGGAGAAATGCTTGGAAGAGGTCAGGAAGGTTCGGAGAGGGTCTAAGGAGTCTCTAACATCTTTCCAGAGAGTTTCACAAAGTTTGGCTGCCAAGAAACCATGTTTATGAGCTTCTACAGGAAGTCTGCAGGGGTTCTACAGGATGTTTCAGAATTTCTACAGGATGTTCAGCAATTCCTACAGGATGTTCTACGATTGGATTTTGGATGATGGGTGAGTGGAAGAGGCTGCATGGATGGATAGGGAGGTAGGAGAGGGGTTTGTAATGACTTAGTGACAGAGAGATGCGGTGAGGAGAGGGTGTGGAAAGCTAGTTTGTCTTAAAGAGGGCAGAGGGAATGGAAGGCCAAAGAGGTAGGATGACGTGGGCAGCAGAGTAGTTGTGAGACGAGGGGTCTAATTTGGAGATGAGCAGTTGGCCTGGACGAAGCTTGGATGGATGAGAGAGTGATGGAGATGCACTGCACAGTGTAAACTGAACCAAATCATCCACGTCCTGCACATAATCAAAATATTACCAATCTATCCTAACTGTTAATGAAACCAATGAACAACAACGTTATTTCTAAAGAGAACCATGTATGGTACTGAAGCAAAGAAACATTCCAAGAGGTTTGGGCGCATGGATAACTTTTACAAATGAAAATATTGCACCAAAGATTGCATGAGTGCGCAAACTAGTGTTTTTGTTGGGTAGCACTGTCTGCAATTCCAGCCCCTAGAAAGAGGTGAAAATGAGAGTGCAGGCAACCCTTTTCTGGAACTCTTATCAATTCTAATCTCTTTACTCTATTCTAGACATCTGAAGCAACTCTATCTTCTAACAATGACCTACTTAATCACACCACAAAATCTAACTCAACAAACTGCGTTTCAAATGCATGTAAAGAAAACCATATTGCTGAAAGAAAAGATATCAATACAAAAGAAGGAGACCCTAGGCTCTCAGGTTGGGCCCAACCTCAAGAGCTATGGCTCCTTTAGAAACTCAGAGCTGAGATCAAATCTGACTGCTTCTCATTAAAAAATAATAATCATAAGTCAAGAGGTATGCCAATGATGGCTACAAAAGAGCAAAAACAGAGCTAGTAGCTCGTAGTGCAGAATGTGCAACAATTTTTCAAAAGTCCTTTTCGAAGGCTGAAGCCTTATCATTTATACATCACGAGGCCCCAAGCTGGCCTCCTAAATCTATGGGACTTGGCTGACCAAACTGGGAGTGAACAGTTGCTTCCACAAAATCTGTTTGGCTGCCTTCTAGATCCGGTTGTGGTGGCTGTTGGAGCTCGGAGTTGGGGGTGAAGATCCCAAGGAAGGCCATTTAATGCCGTGGACAACCCTCCTGCGAATCCTCAACCCCATCTTGGCTGTCTCCTAGCCCTTATCTGCTCGGTTTTGCTCCAACATGTGTCAAAAAACCTAAAATGAGCACGTGTTAGCCACCTAGGAATAGTGACTGCCCTTAGTCGTACAAATGACATAAACATACTAAAAAATGGCATAAGTTATGAAAAATGAAGGATTGAGCAAACGTAGTTAGGCCAAATGAGCCCAAAATGTTACCAAATTTGGGGCTCATCAGCCACCTATCTACATTGTATGCTATCAAGTAACAAAAGAGTTTCAGTCTTTTTATTCAAGCTATATAAGTCTCGGAATCATGTCCATACTCGAGATATCTACCTATACATATGGTTGCATAAGAAAATGTAAAAGCTATCCACATATATAAACAAAACTAACAAGAGAGATTGTTTAGTCATTTTCTTCAGTCAAAGCCAATGCTACTGGCGCTAGTTCTTTAGTGTTCGATCCCGATAGCTCGATCAATTCCAAGATACATGGGATGTGCCTCTTAATTCTTCCAAGTCTAACATCTTGCTTGTGCAGTTGAAACTACAACTTCTGAAATTCATGTTTATAATTCGACATACCTTAAACATTGACAACCATACCCACCAAAATCTATTCCATAGCCTTGCCCAATAGGCTTTTCATTAGTTAGTACAGGTATAGTGTCTGTTTGAATTGAGTGATCCTGCCTCTAGTGTTGCTAGGGCCCGAGACAAGGGTCCTCCAGTCCTCCATTTCCGTGTACATCTTGCTTTCCTGTTTAACTTCATCTTCCCATTCCTCTATAATTTTGCAGATACCTTCATTTGTGCCCTCACGGTATGCCTATGCCGCCTCACTGATAAGTATTTCCACATATTTCCTATTCCTCAGACATGCCCGGGTCTGTGTCCCTCTTGGTCACTTGGGATTGTCTGCCATGGCCATGACTTCTCGCAGGATGAGCCATGGTTGCGCTGTCCTGGTCCTGTTCATTATAAAATTTCATTAACCAGAGATAGTTAAACAGAATATACCCTTGCCCATTTTACAATTTTCCAACTCACCTTGTTCATCCCCTTGCCCATCCATTGCAGTGCCAAGGCCATTATGGTTGTAGGTCAATTCCCCGGAAGGGGCCGACCCACTACCATCCCCATTGGTACCCAGTCGCCACAAACACCTCCTCTCAGCCTCAAGTAAGTTAGCTTCCACTCCCAATTACAAGTTGGTGGGCACTGCCACATGCCCTCTTCTGCCAACCAAGGTATGCATGCCCTTTCTCCTCTACCCAGAACGCCATCAGAGAGCCCAACCGAATCATCCCCTCATCCTTGAGCCCCATGATGCCACCATCTCCTATCTACCTGTTATAACCAGCTCCATTCCCTTGCCAGACTTCCCGCCCATAATTCTCATCCTTTCCCCTTCTGTTGAGGTTTCTACCTGATTGTGAGAATGATTTCAGCAAAATCACATAGAGAATCATTTGTCGACGCGTTTTGAACCAACTAGTGTGGTTCATCGTCAGGACAAGTTGAGGAACAAATCTGAGCGATCCGTTAAATACAACATGCAGGTCCTTCAATAGCTATATGAATAGGCAACAGTTAAAAAGACCCTTAACGGTTTTTATATATATATATTAATATTAATATTATTATTTAATTATTTATTTATTTACAGTAATATTATTGCATTAACCATTAGTAATATTATTATATTAACTTCATGTTAATATTACTATATTAATTTTACACATGCATCTACAACAGGGGCCTTCTCCTAGACTGCGGGTGGAATGGTAAAATCTACCCCTAGGGGCCTGTCTCTCTACCTATATCCACAGGACCCCTACGAGCTGCCCCACTCGGCCCTTTGTCTAGAATTCCCAGGGTTCCCATGCGGGACATAAGAAATTTGAAACTAAGGGAAATGGATACAATACCAAGCGGATACAAGAGACATACACAAGACTAGGTAAATTCCACCAACCTCCACCCCCATTTCCTCCAGCGCTGCTTAATTTCACAGTTTTCACCCATAATACTCCCCTCTCCCTCAAGAGAAAACCAAAACAGGTCAACATTGTGAGGGTTGAGAGATGCCAGACTACATACCTCTTAACTCTTGCAAACAGACGATGTGCTTGTTGCTGTGGATGGCATTGTTCATCTCATCTATTACACCAGCCTCCCTGTCCACGATCGATTTGAACTGCAACACCCAACTATTTCCCTTCACTGTTGTTAAGGCTTTCACCACCATAACTTTCACTGCCACCTTTCCCACCTTCCTTGCATGGCATCATGCAAAGGACCACCGCACCCATCGCCTAGAGCATGTGGGGGGTGGTGGTCTTGTACTCGAAGGTACCACCCATTAAACTTCTATTCAATTTCCCAACTATCAACTCGTACCCCAATTAGAGTAAATGTTAAATAATATTTTGAAAATAATATTAAATAACAAATAAATTTCAGATAAAATTAATTTGATTTTATAATATATTTAATTAACTAATTTAAATATCATAAAGTTCATATATTACATAGTATTCAATCGAATATGAATAATATAATTGTAAAATATAATTAATAAATTATTAATGTATTATATATTGGTTAATTGATTTAGTTAATAAAAATTTGTATGTTAAATAATATTTGGAAATAGATTGAATAATAAATAAATTTCAAATCAAATTAATTTGATTTCATAATATATATAATAGTTAATTGATTTAAATATAATTAGCTCATTTAAATATAATAAAATTCATGTATCACTTAATACTTGCAGGATAATATTGAATATACAAAATATAATTAATTAGTTATTAAAAAATTATATGTTAAATAATATTTTAAGATAATATTTAATGAAAAATAAACTTCAATTCAAATTAATTTTATTTTACAATATATTTAATTAAGTAATTTAAATATCATAGATCGTATAATATTTAAACAATAATATATGATATGAATAGTATAATTTAACAATACAATTAATTGTATGATATATTTGTTGGTTGATTTAGTTATTAAAAACTTATATGCTAAATAATATTTTGAAAATAATATTAAAAAACTAATAAACTTTAAATCAAATTAATTTGATTTGAACCCATATATATTTAATTAAACAATTTAAATTATCATATAATATCTAAAAATAATATTAAATAATACATAAAATATAAATAATAAAAATTACTTATAGAATAAAAAATAATTTGATAAAATAGAATATTATTTCTAATACCAATAAAAATGATTTATTAAATTAATAATTATTCTAAATTTTGTAAATATCATAATGAATATTTATAATCTAATTTATAAAAAAATACAAAACATTTGAATATCTAATAAATTTTAATTTAGATAATATATAAAAAATTAGAAAAGAAATACGATTTATTAAATTAATATTTATTCTAAATTTTGTAAATAGTATAATGAATATTTATAATCTAATTTATAAAAAAATACAAAACATTTATATATTTAATAGATTTTAATTTAGATAATATATAAAAAATTAGAAAAGAAATACGAAAAGAAAATAAAATATTTTTTTGTCCTTGCTCTTAAGATTATAATTCTGTCCTTGTCCTTAAGATTACATGCAGAAGAAAATATAATATTATCCATATTTTTCTTCTAGCTTTCAATGCTGGGATTATGGACATAATTATTTTATGTGGGGTCTATTTATATAGATAATGTACATATATAGATCATTTACATATTTGTTTTCTATATTCTTAATTGTATGTATTGTGTAAATAATCATATCAATTAATATTATATATTTTTATTAAGAAATTTCTTAATAAAAGTCAAAGGTGAAGGTTTCGAAGTGTGAGGTTTATATATATATTAGTGTACATGGAACATTAAATAATGGAAGTGAGTTAAAATACTGATTTGTAAAATCAGAGGTTATTTTTAAGTTTTTCATTCAAACTAATCTTATAAAATATTTAAATTTAATGGAAGTGTTTTAGGGGCTTTATTGGGAAGCAATATCATACTACATGGATTTATATTGGACAATATATATTGAGGAAAAAATTGCATAATATATGGGGGACATAAAGAGGGCAAAGGGTTTTTGTATTGGCAGGTGTAAAAAATGGAGCTCAGAGTTAATGAAAAAATATAAAGGGATATAAAATATGTTAATGAAAAAATAGATACCTACAATATCTAGTGGAAGTAGGGGTTTTTAAAATTGGGAAGGTGTATTGGGTTTGTATTGGTAGGGGGATAAATAATGTGATTTTTAGGTACATTTTACAATATGTAGTCAAATTAAGGGTATTTTTTAATATGCCATGAATGCACGTGATAGGTCAGAGGTTCATTGAGTGAAGCCCCCATGGAGTGTCCCAATACATAAAAAAGTTCATAGCATCATTTTCAACTACTTCATGCTAAAACAATTGACGGTAAGATTTACAAGTGAAATATCAATCAACAAAACCCTTTGAAGGACTATAATCACGAGGAATTCACTCAATGAACCTCTGACATATCACGTGCGTTCGTGGCATAATAAACAATACCCTTAATTTGACTATATATTGGAAAATAACTCTAAAAATCATATTATTTAACCCCCTACCAATACGAATCCAATACACCTTCCCAATTTAAAAAGCCCCTACTTTCACTAGATATTATAGGTATCCATTTTTTCATTAACATTTTTTATACCTATTTATATTTTTTCATTATTTTTGAGCTCCAATTTTTATAATTTCCAATATAAAAACCATTTACCCCTTATATTCCCCCAAATATATTATGTCATTTTTTCCTCAATATATATCCCCCAATATGAATGCACCCTTTACCCCCTATATATCCCCCATATATTATGTCATTTTTTCCTCAATATATATCCCCCAATATGAATGCATGTGGTATGGTATTGAACCCCCAGTGAAGCCCCCATGACTATAATGAAAGAGTGATCAACCCTTGGTCCAAACACTACCTAACTTGTAGAAGTTATTTGAAGTATAGATTGATTCTAATAGACTTTCTATATGGTAAATATTAGCGTACTATTGTGGAAGAGTCTAATATCATTCATATCTATTCCCCCAATATATCATGTCATATTTTCCTCAATATATATCCCCCAATATGAATGCACCCTTTACCCCCCATATATCCCCCAATATATTATGTCATTTTTTCCTCAATAAATATCCCCCAATATGAATGCACATGGTATGGTATTGCTCCCCCAGTGAAGCCCCCATGACTATAATAAAAGAATAATCAACACTTGGTCCAAACACTACCTAACTTGTAGAAGTTTTTTGAAGTATAGATTGATGCTAATAGACTTGCTATGTGGGAAATATTAGTGTACTATTGTGGAGGAGTCTAATACCATTCATAGTTATTCCATGGAGTAGTACTAAATTACTTGACATATGACAAGGAACTATATGCCTTGCTTCAAATAGTGAAGAAATACAAGAATTATCTATTAAGTAAGGAAACCATCATCCTTACTAATCACCAACTTTTATAATACTTGTAGGCCAAACGTAAGCTTGGACCAGGCACATTTGGGGGGTGTTAAACAATAATTTTTTTCTTGACCTACTGATTATTTCCATAACCTTATTCCAAAATTAGCTAAAAATTTCTTCTTATTGACCTTTTGAGGCTTGGACTAACATGCAACTTGAAGTTAGTCATTTTCGCATTTTCGGATCGTGAGCATGGACTTGCATTTTTACAGACAGGGAAAATTTTAAGAACCACCCTAAATTTATATGTATAATAAATGGGTGAATCCCCATGATACATAGGAAAAATGGGAGGCGATTTTATCAATAATATAATATGTATATATAATTTTTTTGGCCAATCTCTCACAATATTATATTATCTTGTAAAGCCATGGTGAAACTTTCACTGAATTATAAAATCTTGTAAGATTTTGGAAAATCTTTCATTGAATAATAAAACATCGTGAAGTCTTGGCAAATGTTTTGTTAAAGTATGAAACCATATATGATAATAGGAAAAAATATTCATTAAACTGTGATATACTAACATACATGTTTGGAAAAAAGAAACATAATTTTCTCTTCCTACAAACAATGCTGCAAGTTTCAGTGGCCATGTTTGTCAAGGTTCTTACTGTACACTGTTTCATATCCTTCTATTAGTTTTGATAATATTCCACAACAAAGTTCTTGTAGGTGTTGATATTGACCACCAGTTCTGTCAAGGTAAGAGAGATTAATCTTTTCTCTAGCACTTTTGTCAAGCTATCAAATTTCGTTTTTATTCCATAGACTCCAACTGCGAGATAAAAAAAAAACACATCAAGTTTGTTTACCTCAACACACTAACAAGTAGCAAGCCGCAACTATATAATATAAGAAAGTAGTAGGTATCCCAAAGGCCTGAGGAGATCTAATGGAAATAAGTGACCATTGTCAGAATCCTTCCAATCAATATATAAATATATAAATGTAGATTTATTATTATTTTAATTGGAAATCTTCAATTAAATAATAAAATTTAATTATGTCTCTCCCAATCTAAATTTATTATTAGCATAATTCACTACCTTCATAAGTCTTGCATTTTTTAACAACATTGTAACATGTGGATTAATTTCCTTTTTGGTGCACAATCTCTGCCTTTTAGGACAATATGGTGTAGTGGCCCAACCCCTACAGATCATTACAACAAACAAAGAATAACAGAGAAGATGAAAGGTTGTACAAACCATCATATTTTTCAAAAAACTAATACTAATCCAACATCAGTACCTTAACTTTTTCATGAAGATATCATATTAAGAATATTTGAAAAATGGTGGGAAATCTGGGCAACAACTATCTCTCTTCTGTGAAGGTGATGCGGAAAGAGTGATAAGATTTCACTGTTTTGATTTTTTTTTTTTGTTAAATTAGAAAAACCAATGTTAATGGAGATACTGGTATTTTTTACTAAATTTTGTGAAGTGACTAAATGTAGCTTTAACCATTCACCTTAAGATGTTTTTCACAATATAATTTTCTAAGTCTATTTAATAACTTCATTATCATAAAACCCAACCTATATCCATCTTAACTCCACATCTACCACTCTTAGAGGGATGAAATCTATTTATCCCTCTCAGCACTTGGTAGACCCAGAATTAAGATGGATCTAAGCTGATATAATTTCCCCTTTAAATATTCTATGCTCACATGAATACCATGGTATTACCATGGGTCAATACCATGGGTTATCATAAATCTAGAGCTTAAAAACTACTATTAGTAATTTATAAAAATTAATAAAATTAATAATTGATTTTTTTTTTTTATTATTATTTTTTTTTAACAATGTTTTTTTGCATGGTACTAATAATAATTTGGCCCATAGGCTTTACCTAAATATAATGCATTTTTTGAGTGTTCGTAAATAAAAGGTGACTTATGGAGTAAATATAAAAAATTGCTTTATTATTTACCATACCTCTCATTTATTTATATTTTTATTAATTTAACATAAATATTTTATAAATATGGTATTTGGCCCATAGGATTCACTTAAATCAAATCTCTTTTTTGAGCCTTCTTAAATCGAAAGAGGGTTATGGACTAAATATAAAAAGAGGTTTTATTTATTTACCATACCTCTCATTTATTTATATTTTTATTTATTTACCATACCTTTGGAGTAAGTATAAAAAGAGGTTTTATTTATTTACCATACCTCCACTTTATTTATATTTTTATTTATTTACACCCTTGCGTGTTTGTAAATATAAGGTGACTTATGGAGTAAATATAAAAAATGTTTTATTTATTTACCATACCTCTCGTTTATTTATATTTTTATTAATTTACCATACCTCTTTTATAAATATGGTATTTGGCCCATAGGATTTACTTAAATAAAACCTCTTTTTTGAGCCTTCTTAAATAAAAAGAGGGTTATGGACTAAATATAAAAAGAGGTTTTATTTATTTACTATATCTCTAGTTTATTTGTATTTTTACTTATTTACGATACTTTGGAGTAAGTAGAAAAAGATGTTTTATTTATTTACCATACCTCCACTTTATTTATATTTTTATTTATTGGGAACAAATACAACCTCCCAAACCACATCCGAAACTAGAAAATGGGCGATTGCAAACGAATTTAACATTGCAAAGCAAAAAATCGAGCGATTGTGATGGAATATAACCTCCCAAAACCAGGCGAATCCGGTAAAATGAGTCTTTTCATAGTTTATCCGCCCTTTTTTTGGGCTAAAATGAAAAAAATTATTTTTTAAATAAAAGTTGGGCTAAATATATGAAATGGGTGTTTTATAAAAATTTTGCCCCTCTAAAATGAAAAACCCCTAAAATTTCGCCCTTGGGCTAAAATTCACCCCTAAAATTTACTATGCTTATAGAGAAGAGAAAGGCTTTTGAGCCTCAGAGAAAGGAATGCATGTTTGTTGAATATTTTGATGAAGCAAAAGGGTATATATTGCTTGATATCAAAACTGAAGAGCTCATTATTGAAAGAAGTGTAAAGTTTAAAGAAGATGCTTTGCTTGCATGTTTGTTGAATATTTTGATGAAGTAAAAGGGTATATATTGCTTGATATCAAAACTGAAGAGCTCATTATTGAAAGAAGTGTAAAGTTTAAAGAAGATTCTTTGCATGCACCACCAGATGAACATGTTACAAAGTTTCCCTCACCACTAGTTGATGAGTATGCAGATGATACTTCATATCAGAATTTCGTTATAGATAAGCCTTTTCCTGCGACACTTGTTGGACCATTAGTTATTGAAAATCGAGATGATGTTTCCTCATGCAGTTTAGAAGATTCTTGACCAACTCCAACACAAAAATGGCACAACATGAGTGATCTCTTAGATGATGTTGCCACTATACCGTAGTTTGAGGATGCTCCAAAAGAACTCTTAGTTATGGAGCCATGCATGTCTATGCACACCTATATGATGCATGCATCTAATCCACATACTTATGTAGAAGTAGTTGGGCATCCTAAATGGGAAGAGGTTATGGATGAGGAATACAACTCTCTCATTGAGAACTAGACTTGGGACTTGGTTCGACTCTACCTTCCAATCATAAACTTGTCAGGTGCAAGTGGGTTTACCGGACCAAGAAAGTACTAGATAGCTATATAAGTCAATATAAGGCATGGTTGGTGGAAAAAGGTTTTTAGCAGGTACATGGTGTTGCCTATGATGAGATGTTTTCTCCAGTGGAAAAAAAAGATTCCATTTTTCTAGCTCTCTCCATTGCAATAGCAAGAGGATGAGAGGTGAATCATATGGATTTGAAGAATATATTTCTTCATGGTGATCTTGAGGAGGAAATCTACATGAAGCAGCCATAGGGATATGTGCAAAATTCATCTCTAGTATGAAAACTAAAGAAGTCTCTATATGGCCTCAAACAAACACCTAGAGCATGGTATGCAAAGATGGATTCTTGTTTGTTATATAAAAAATTTGTACATTGCAAATATGATTCAAATGTTTATTTGTTAAAGAAAATTAACTCCTTGTTTATCATAGTACTCTATGTAGCTGATCTTTTGATAATAGGTAATTTAGCTTTTTCCATTGCTGAGATTAAAATTGCATTGCGAAAGTGGTTTTCTATGAGAGATATGGGCTTGCTAAATGTATTCCTTGGATTAGAGATCAATCATAATAGTTTTGGGATTACCATTTCTCAACTAACTATTATGTGCTAAAGCGTAATTTACATATGAAAATTATGAGACCAAGACAAACTAATGATCCAATTATTCCTTATTGATCCAAGTGTTGATCATGTTAATACATCATAATTAGAATATGAGGAGTTAGTAACCTACAAATTCACAAACCTATAAATTTTTTTTATATAAATTATAACAGAGATTAAAAACCATGAAACAATATTAAAAACTTAAAAGGAATATATATATATATATATATAAAACTTTCTATTGACTATTCTATTACAGAGATTAAGAATATGGAAGAGATTATACGATTAAGAATATGTAATATAGAGAAATAAAAATATTGTAAAGAACTATAGAAAATGATAGTCTCTCATCACTTCAAACTAAGCTTATACCGCATTATAATTGTATGATAATCTTCTTATATAGAGTATTCATAGTATAAGAAGATAGAGGGAATAAATTATCATTGTGGATTGTACTATATGGATTTATATGGTAAATAATTGAAATTCATGGTGTGTTTTTGTTATTGTAGTATATTTTATATGTTTAATTTTTTTTAATTATTAAAAATAAAAAAATATAATTAGTGTAATATCTTAATTTTGATCTTTATAATATACATGAATATATTTAATAAAATTGGATTAAAACATAGATAAATGTAATTTTAGGTTTAAAGCACAATTAATATAATTATCATATAGGTAATCATTCTCAAGATATATTTTGGGGTTTTGTGCATAGGTACATTTAATTATATTAATAATCATTAAAGTACTACGAGTTCATTATAGTAAAAAAAAAAGGCACTTAAGGGGATAAGAGAAATAAATAACAATATTTTATTTTTGTCCACTTTAATTTAAGTTTTTTAACTTTTACTTATGTTAGTAAATTTCCACAAACTTTTGCCTATGTTAGTAAATTTTGACAAATTTTTGGAATTAGTTATATAGGGAATGATACATGAGATCTTATAGAAGGCACATGATTTAAATGTATGGATATATTTTTTTTTCATCATATAAATGATTTTTCATCTATATATGCACCGTCTATTTTGGAATAGGGCTTCTAGAATTTCTATTCTTTAAAAAATAAAATTGTATAGATGGTATAGATTTAATAATTTGAGAATATTCTTTGTGATATACAAAATTTATCATATGAAATCAAGGGTTTCCAAATCATTTTTCTATATCAAAACTTATGTGGGGTGTATGCCACCTCTAAACCATTTTTCCATTTCCAAACTTCTCCAGTATATTTGGCACCTTCACTCTGTCTTGATGTTGAAAATAATTAGCGTTACATAAATCAAATGGAACAAAAGTATTTTGATGGCTATCGAATTTTTTCAACCATTTGATTTATATGGTTGTGCTAGTTTAAGCCATATTGACTTTTGTAGATTTTTTTTTTTTGAATTTGATCTATAATTATTTTGGATAGATGGAATTATAAATATCAATCATTAACATTACAAAATCAATTTGGGAAAAAATGTTTTTTTAGGTTAAATTTATTTTTACAATAATTTCAACAATCCAAAATTTCCTTTCACTGTAAAGCGTATGCCTAATTTCAATGATGGCAAATACAAACATTTCAAATTCATAGAAAATTGGACTTTCTTTATATTTTAGTGGTTACCATTCACTTTCTCATTTTATTGTACCATGTTGTTTTAGTACGATTCCTTCTAAATTTGTTGCGATAACCATGTTTAGAATTCAATTCTAAACTTTGGAGAAATGATCAACCATTGCAAATAGTGGGAAATGCCTAATTTCAATGATGGAAAATACAAACATTTCAAATTCGTAGAAAATTTGACCTTTATATTTTAGTGGTTACCATTCACTTTCTCATTTTATTGTACCATGTTGTTTTAGTACGATTCCTTCTAAATTTGCTGCGATAACCATGTTTAGAATTCAATTCTAAATTTTGGAGAAATGATCAACCATTGTAAATAATGGGAAAACTATGGTTCTTAAAGAAAATATTTATCGGAGGAAAAAATAATTATTTGAGAAATTGTATTTTATAGAAATATATATATATATATATATATATATATATATATATATATATATATATATATATATATATATATATATATATATATTAGTATTAACTAACATTAACACTAAAGAGTATTATTCAACTTTAATGGTTTGTTCAATTGGTTGAGTTTCCGTTGCTAAAGCATCTCATTAATAGGAGGTCACAATGTCAATTCTCCTCGATGCCCTTGGGGTTAGGATTTGCTAATAAATCGCTAGGATGTGATCCCAACACGTGAATCTGCCTAGATATTTCCTCAAAAAAAAAAAAAAAAAAAAAAAAGAAAATGAAAAGAAAAAAGAAAGAAAGAAAAAGAAAAAGAAAAACAAACAAACATATTATTAATTAAAAATGGATTTTAAATTAAAAAAAAAATACAATTATTTGAATTTTTCAAGTTACTCAATATGAGGAAATTCAAAACCAATTTGTAGAAATTCTCTCGTGATATCATAGCCATTGCATGAGCATACCCTCTATATCAAAGTGCACATAATTAGATGAAAAAACATTTGGTTGCAAAAAATATTAATTAATTAATTACTTTATATATATATATATATATATATATATATATATATATATATATATATATATATATATATATATATATATATATCTATATATATATATATATATATATATATATATATATATATATATATATATATAATGGAAATGAGAAATTTTGAAGAATTGAGAACCCACACTGGTGAGAAAACAAATTTTTCACCAAACTACTCAAGCAAAGATCCTTTGAGTACAAAGAATTAATAGTTAACTCCAAAAAAATAATGTTTGTTTATTGATTGGCAACTATGTATGATATTCATTTTTGTTTATAAATCCTTTGTTTGATGAGTAATTTTTTTTTAATGGTGTATATATATATATATATATGGTGGTAATTTACTCGAAAAATGTTTTTTATTAATTGTATTACTATATTTAATAATGTAATTTCAAAATTACTATCAAATTAAATATCCAATTTAATATGTATAAGATCTCTATATTTAACCTCAATGGGGGTGGACAATCAAGGTGAAAGGGATCGGGGGGGAAGTGGGGGGGTTGGGGCGATGTTTTCTGCCTCCCTACCAACTCCCATGGCGATTAAGGGGGGGTGGCATGGTACGCCCCTCCCATGCATGATGTGTGTGGAGTTAACACCATTTAATGACACCTTGTGTCAAATTTTATTTCATTTATCCTTTGAAGGGTATGTAGAGGAGAGTAGAGAGGGGTCTTAGGTGGTTGCAGTGTTGTTGGCCAAGCTCCCTTGTAACCCAGTTGGCAATTTTTCATTTGCGATGTTGGTCGAATGAGTTGGGGTCTTCTGTGGGATTCTCAAGCTGAGTTGGAACTGGGTGGCACTGTTGTATAATCCTTTATTGCTGCAACAAGTGTGGTTGGGTTCTGCAAACACTTGGTTCCATTTGGTGGGGGAAGATAACCAATTTGATAGAGATGATGGTTTACAAGAAATTGAATCATGGTTTCATCATCCTTAGTAAAAATGAGAATTACAGGCGTGCAACATGGTTTAAGGTCTCACAACGTCCCAAATTAGGCTTTGAGGTAATCTCGACTACTTGGTTTATCCAATTTAGATCTAATGTTCATTTATTTTATAATGCTTTCACTATATTTTAGAACTATCATGGTTATTACTCTATGGCTTGCCTTGTTAGTATATTCATTATAATTTTGTATTATTGGGCTTTAGTTCTTGTCTTGTTCTAGTTTTCTGTTGACACACCTTCCTTGACCTTAGTTCCTCTAGGGTTAGGGATTTTAATAGGGGATGGGACTCCACCATATCTCATACATTATCTTTTTAGCCTCTTGGTGGTGTACTCCATATCTTAATTAACAAAGTATTTAAGAAGAACAATTATAATAGAGGGAAGACATGCTTATGCACATCTAATGGAGATTGAGTGGAGAGATTGTCTAAGTCTGTATCACGAATGCCTCCCTAATAAGTGTCGAGACGGGTCAACAAAATGACTCACTATGCCTAGGAAACAAGATCATATCTGCTGGTGGAGGGGAACATGGGAAATCTAGTCACAGTTGGACCATCCATTCATGGGTTGAGATTCAAGCCCAGGAGGTCATTGCGAAATTTTAGACCGCAACCTCTTTTGGCTCTCAATTTGATATTCAAAGATTGGAGAGGATTTTGCACCAAGAGAGACAATATTTTTCATGCTCCAAGCTTATTAGAGAAGTCTCTCATTGTCTCCTGAACCTAGGCAATACTAGGGAGTGGAGATCATAGTACATCCATTTGGTCACTTTACATTGGCAATTAAAAATGATGTTGGGGAAAGTTCTCAAGGAGAAACATGATGAACGCAATGTGATTATTTCCTTCCTTAATGATTTGCAGAGGAACTAGTGGAGGATGTAGGAAAATCTAGCTTGATTGAAGGCATGCCCAACTTGTCTAGATGCTCATTTGGAAAATAAGGGGAGGCACATTTAGTGTGAATTTTCAAAACTTCCTCCCATAGGTTCTATTCCTAAAAACCCTATGCCAATCACTTCTTAAGATTCCTGATGCTTAGAGGTTGTGTGGAGATTTTGATGGTTTTTTGGTTTCTGGGTACTATCTTGTTTTGACTTTATCTATTTTTTTTTGCTAACGTAAAAAATTTGGTAAATCAACTACCAGCTAATAAATCCAGTAGGGGTGAGGCTGATAGAATTTTGAAAAGTTGTAGTTAACAACATAACTTCTTAGACATAATGAAAAATATTTGACTTAAAAAAAATTCTATATTTAAGAAATAAGATAATATTTTCACGTTGTTAAAAGAATTATCAATATATATATATATATATATATATATATATATATATATATATATATATATATGCTAAATATTCTATAGATTTTTCAAAATAATAAAATAATTGTTTTGATGCTTATCATAAATTGATATCAATATACCATTTAATTAATTTAATTTGTATGTCTGCCATATAACCTAAAATTATATAATAAAATTCTAAAATAAAATACTAAACAATCTATTTTTTAGTTAAACAACTTACGACCTACGCGAGATTGTTCGTCCTATGTCGAAATACCTATTTCCTTATATGTATCCTATGTTGAAATACCTCTGGACTCCCCAAGAGCTATTGGAGTAATGAGCTAATTAACAGTCATCCCCATTGTCTTCTCGGAGGTGTTTGCAAAAATAATATCAGTAAGGTCCAGCTCGAGGCAACTGAGATTCACGCCAAAGCATATGTTGCCTTAGATGATCATACAGGAGCAATAGGAGATAATGTTGAGTGAAACATGAGCAAATCCCATTGAAGCAATTACTATGGTGCGGCTCATAAGACATCTAAAAGTAATTTAGAAAATGGAAGTAGGTAGATGACCTAATGTTATCTTCAATGAAGTCATGAGTGAAAGAAAGAAAACATGGATGAAACAAAACTAGACATGGATCCAAAATTGGAATATCTACCTCAATGCATGTCCCACAAATATCAAGGAGCTAAAGAATTTTGTTATGGAGAAGTTTCATAAACGGGTATGGGAAAAGAGTTGGGTAGAAAGAAGAAGTACGACATTGAGGAATTCAACCCTACGTCTGATCTACAACAAAAAGAGTTCATTGGAGCTAGCATTCCATGGAGGGAAAAGGTTCTTATTTCTCAATTAAGAACTAAATCGCATCAACTTCAGTGTGAAACATGACGGTGGAAAAGGAATAGAGAAGCTTGGGAAGAATGAGTGTGTACATTTTTCACGTCTTGGGCAGTGGAATTAGAAAAACATTTCATTTTGGAATGTGATCCATTCAAAGACATCAGAGAAAGTTAAGGGAATATGTTCTTGAAAAATGTGCAACAAGAAATGTAAAAATAGAAATTGCTAAAAATAGCAGTTTGGCCAGTGTGGAATTTTGGCCACCTTGGGTGAGAGGTGAAACTGCGAAAAATAGCATCTTCTAAAAATAGCTTTTCCGGGTCCCTTCCTATTTATAGCAGTCCCTACTCTATCTATAGGAAGTAAATTCGAATTTGGTCTTACCAGCAGTTTGGAATATTAATTAATTAATTCTCCATGAGTTAATTAGTTAAGGAAAAGCAAACTTGAAGTCTTTGTGAGAACAAGCAATTATTTCTCCACTAATTGGGCAATGTGTTCTTGATTTGCTCCACTAATTGAGGAATTAAGGATGAGTTCTATATTGAGAGGATCAGTTGACTTAGTTTAACTTAGTCAAGTCCAGTTAGATTAATTTAACAAGTTGCTAAATTAATGAGATATAGTTTGTTGATGCTTGCATGCATGTGCCAACTATTATTTTCAGATAACTGAGTATTCTCTCATGGATAACTGATGCATGGTAGTTCAGACAGAGACCCAGTTGAGATTAGATGAGGGACAGTGTACTATCAGATGCTAGGATATTTCTAGTAAGTATTCCTTGCATGAGGAAGGAATCTATTTTCTTCTATGACTACGTAGTTGGACCTGAGGTGACAGCAGGTATGATTAGGCCAATTTATAGCCTATATATTGAGGCCTAGGTAGTCCATGATTTTCATCTTCTGATTATAGAGAGAGCAGGATAGCTATTGAGCTGATTCTTTTTGTATGTTGTTGAGGATCTCCACTTGATTGATAATACAATGTTGGGGTTTTATGCTGGTGCTTTCCCTAGTGATATATTCTGTGTTATGTGTGATTGATTCCTTCTTATCAGTTATATGTGTTCATGCTTGATGTTGCTCATGTTCAATTAAGCTTCCGCAAAGTTTATGGTAGATGTAGATCTAGTATTATGCTTTAGTACATTGCATATATCAGTTGGATTTGCAGGTGAAATTTCTACATGATATCAGTGAGCTAGCTGATTTGTAGAGAAAATTCTACATGGTATCAGAGCACAGGTGATCAAGGAAGAACAATATACAAGAAGGAATTTGAAGTTTATTATTCGGGATATAGATCTCAAGTTCTTATCACATCTATTTCACCGATGGCGTTCTATGGTTTGAGGCTTGAGTATGCCCTTGATGGCAACTCAAACTATATAGCTTGGAAGGATTTCATGGAGGCAGTATTGGAAAATAACAGTCTTAAGGACTTCATTTATCAAGAAGTCCCTAAGCCTACTGATGCTACTCAATTGGCGGAATGGAAGAAGTGTGTGGCTAGAGCTAGGAGAATTCTCTTGGAGGGAGTGCGAGATCACATTGTCTCGAGCCTCCATGGGAAGGAGACTCCGCATGCAATGTGGAAAACATTGAAAGATTTATATCAGAATAGCAGTGATCAGAGGAAGCTGGCACTGAAGGATAAAATTTGAAAGATCAAGTGTGAAAAAGATGAGACGATCTCTATGTATCTGACCAAGCTCATCACATGCAGGGATGAGCTTGCAAGTGTAGGGGTCATGACAGCTAATGATGATATGGTGAGTCTAGCACTCCTTGGCCTTCCTAAGAGCTGGCATAGCTACCAGGACTCGGTTAATGGAAGGGAGAAACTGCCAGATTGGGAATGACTATGGTCAGATTTGATGCAGGAGGAGATCAGACGGAGCACCAAAGACGGTTCTTCATCCATGGAGGATGAGGAGAACTATGCCTTAGTGAGTAAGGAAAATAAGGAGAAGGAGAAGGTTTCTCTTTCCGAATCCAGTTATTCCAATGGTGGGAAGAAGGTCGACAAATTGAAAGTGTGATGCTTTCGTTGTCATGAGGTGGGCCATTATGCTGCAAATTGTCCACAGAGGAAATCCAAGAAGGGATCTGGGGAAGGATTTGAAGGTGAGGCACTTGCTTCACAGTTTGAGTTGGATTTTACACTCTTCGCATGCATGGTTTCATCCATGGTGGGAAGTGGTTGATTTCTTGACAGTGGAGCTTCTTTCCACATGACCAGCGACAAGTGTTTGTTCAGTACTTTGGAGGAGAAAGATCTCCAAATACTCATAGTGATGGGTAATGATGAAAAGTATAGTGTCTTAGGTGTAGGCACAGTTATTTTTCAGAGGGAGCATGGATCTCGCCTTACCTTGACCGATGTCAAGTATTTACCAGGACTGAAGAGAAACTTAGTGTCGATTGCGATGTTGGAAGACAGAGGCTATGATGTAGTCTTTAGTAAGGGAAAGGTTTTCCTTAGACACATCATCACTAGACAGGTGAAGCAGATTGGTTCACGGGTCAAGAACCTGTATGCTCTTGAGGTTCAAGATGCATGAAAAGCCTTGAGCAGCAAGGCAACTGATGGAGACTTGGTGGTTGAGAGGAATGGTATATTACCTCTCAACATGCAGCCCTAGAAGAAGTCTCAGACGATTGTGGAGGAGCCACGATTGGTGCAGCAACTTCAGGAGGTTGTGGAGCAACCACAACAGGGGAAGCTGAGTGGAGATCGAGTAGAGACATCTACTCATGTAGAGGGGGAAACTTCGAGCAAGGTGGGCATAGGGCTTACATGCAGGCATACCTCCAGGTAGGAGGTGGGGTGATATAGAGTGATCGTCCCAAGGAGGAGGGGCAGGATCCTTGAGGTACCCAACCTCTTGGATGAGACCTTGCTACAGGAGCCCCAATGTGGAGTAGCAGGAATTGACTGATTGGGTAGAGACGGATGCAGATGGAGCGGCAGAGAGAGCTATAGTGTAGGGAATCCAAGGACAACGCAGAGCATGTAGGCTGCAACAATGCGAGAGGCACAAGTGTGTTGCATAGTGCAGGGTAGCACAGAGAAGGGTGCAACGGTGCGAGATGCATGGAGATGTTGTAGTAGCGCAGAGGTCAGAGAGGGAGAACTTGTCAGTAGCAGGTAGAGCTTTAGCATCAGAGTATGTTTCTAGCCCAATAGAGAGGTCAGTTGGGAGTGTTTTTGTTCCGAGATTTTCAGGAATAATCGGACCAGGTAGATGTGTTGCATGCAGAACATTCCAGAGGTACAGGATCGGTTCGAGAGGAAGCCTTTCTTGTTGAGAGGGAGTGTTGAAAAGTGTGCAACAAGAAATGTAAAAATAGAAATTGCTAAAAATAACAGTTTGGCCACTGTGGAATTTTGGCCACCTTGGGTGAGAGGTGAAATTGCTAAAAATAACATCTTCTAAAAATAGCATTTCTGGGTCCCTTCCTATTTATAGCAGTCCCTAGTCTATCTATAGGAAGTAAATTCGAATTTGGTCTTACCAGAAGTTTGGAATATTAATTAATTAATTCTCCATGAGTTAATTAGTTAAGGAAAAGCAAACTTGAAGTCTTTGTGAGAACATGCAATTATTTCTCCACTAATTTGGGAATGTGTCCTTGATTTGCTCCAGTGATTGAGGAATTAAGGATGAGTTCTATATTGAGAGGATCAGTTGACTTAGTTTAACTTAGTCAAGTCCAATTAGATTAATTTAACAAGTTGTTAAATTAATGAGATATAGTTTTTTGATGCTTGCATGCATGTGAAAACTATTATTTTCATATAACTGAGTATTCTCTCATGGATAACTGATGCATGGCAGTTCAGACAGAGACCCAGTTGAGATCAAATGAGGGACAGTGTACTATCAGATGCTAGGATATTTCTAGTAAGTATTCCTTGCATGAGGAAGGAATCTATTTTCTTCTATGACTACATAGTTGGACTTGAGGTGATAGCATGTATGATTAGGCCAATTTACAACCTATATATTGAGGCCTAGGTAGTCCATGATTTTCATCTTCTGATTACAGAGAGAGCATGATAGCTATTGAGTTGATTATTTTTGTATGTTTTTGAGGATCTCCACTTGATTGATAATACAGTGTTGGGATTTTATGCTGGTGCTTTCCCCAATGATATTTTCTGTGTTATGTGTGATTGATTCCTTCTTATCAGTTATATATGTTCACGCTTGATGATGCTCATGTTCAATTAAGCTTCCTCAAAGTTTATGGTAAATGTAGATCTAGTATTATGCTTTAGTACATTACATATATCAGTTGGATCTGAAGGTGAAATTTCTACATCATATCAGTGAGCTAGCTGATTTGTAGAGAAAATTCTATATATGTTAGCATCGGTTTCTTGGCATTGTCTTCTTAGCGATGGGATTGTTGGAAGGTTGGTCCACTTCATCACCAATTTGAATAAGAAAAGGATTGAATATGAAAAGATGAAAAGTAGGGAAACAATGGTCCCATAGACTATATTTAGTCTTGTGGATATTAAAATATCATTTCATTTCATTATAGATGTCCTACAAGTCTGAGGGCATCGTTGGTCAGGCATGAGCATGTTGAGTATAAGCAAGAGTCGAGTGTGTGTGAGCTTCTTGACTGACTACTCTGTGTTGTTCTAAAAGCCAAGAGAGTGGATCTCGATGCTGGTGGCTAGTGTTGGAATTCGAAAATAGACCCATCAATTAAATTGTTATGGTTTTCACACCTCCAAGGTCCATTTTCATAGTTTCAAGAAAAGATATTTGAAAATTTAACTAATTTTTAAACTGTATTTGATGAGCCATTCACCCCATGACAAAAAATTTGGCTGTCAAATTCCATCTTTCTAGAGAAATTTCTTTGCCATTGTAGACCCGTCGTTGACGTTGAAGATCCCATCGCCTGGAGGTTGCGGACCATGTTGCACAAGTTCATACATTAATAATAGGTGGGGGGTTTCCTAAATTAAGATTAGGTATCATTCTAGGTCTATATTTTTAGGTAGGGAAGTAATGAATATGGAGTAGGGAGGGTAGGTTCTTGGTGCTCCCTACCGAAGAAGAGTAGTAGAAGAGCATTCTTCGTTACTTTTAAGGGGGACCTAGATTGTTGCGTCCCATCATTGTTCCAAACTCTTGTCCTAATATGTTCACTTTCACCTCTTACGGGCGTGCCACATTCGTTATGCCAGTATGTCAATAAACCATTAATGCTATCCATTAGTTGTGAACCTAGTGGTAGTGAAGTGCAAGGGCCTGGGCTTAGGTCCCATTACAAGCTTAAGACTGCTACATAATTTCAAAGTTTCCATACCATATGATGTAACTCATGTAAAATCATATAATATAATATAATTAAAATCTTGACAATGAAATTTGATTTCATGGGAATAAGAGAATTGCTATAAACCAATGAAAGGGAAATGGGGACTTGGGTACGACAATTTAAATATTTAACTCAGTTTTGTTGATCTTTTCCCTGATTTTATGGAAATGTGACCATGTCTAAGACATGTTTGACAACTCTCATATGGAAAGCATAGCTTCACATTTGAGTCATCCCTTCACATTGGATTATTATTTGTTTTAATTTTTTCCCAGGAATTGTTGGTAATGGTTTCTTTAATTTCATTTTTCTTATGGAATGTTATAGTACATAATTTTGAAGTTTTCTATGTAAGTGTTCTAGATATATAATTAATGTTTTTGTATTTTATTGTTAGAATTATATTTTTACTACGAGATCTTGTATATATAAGGATTGGAATATATGAAGTATTAACATTTTGTAATAGGCATATAAGATATTTTAAAAATATTAATTACCCACAAATATATGCATGTTAAAGATTGTTCTTAATAGAATAGAGGTTATCTTTAAGTTGCTAGCCTATAATAACATTGTAGAAGTTTTAAAGTTTTGGGGTGTAGCTTAATATCAATTTTTGGTACTTTGGTAATGTGTCCTTGACTTGTGAGACTAGGATATGGTCTAAGAAACCATGACCTAAGATCATTTAAGCTATCAAAATCACCCAATTTCGCCCAACCTATACCACACCAACTTTTAACATGACTATATTTTTTTTGGGCTCCTCCCGACTACTGCAATTTTCAAGCCTTGACATATAAAGAAAAACCTTCAAAATCTAATAACACTAATAGGATTTGATGGAGTATCTCAATAGTTAAGAAATATCATGGCATCATTTTTAGTTGTGTAAGAACTAATTCATGCTGAATCAATTGATGGTAATATTTTCATGTGGGATATGACTTAACCCTTTGAAGATAATAGAAGATTATTTAAGCACTAACACTATTTAACTTGTAGAAGTGCTTTGAAGTAGAGATTGATGTTGATAGGCATGCTATGGAAGCATTGATTACATGCAATATCAACAATGATTGATTCAATATATAAGTGCATAAAATAAAATAAATGTAACCCCAAACACAAGTTATCACATGCAAATGTTCAATTTTCATTTTTTTTCACAAACACTAGGAAAAGTTTTATTAAATACAAAGATTGTAGCCAAGCCTAACAAAGGTGGAGTACAAAGACGGTTCCCACCAATTAGGAAAATTTCAAATGGCCCATTATGTTTCTCCAATGGAAATAACAACCATGATTTACCAAATAGTGTAGATGTCCATAAAGAAAATTTAGAAAAGCTAGCCTATGATAGAGTATTATTTGCTTCATATGATATACTAAATTGCCTATCTGTAGCTAGTTTTGGGGGGGTTTTTGAATGGTGATGAGTTTCCTTTATGAATCTTTTTCATGGTTCTTGGTGTCATAATGGTCTTCAAATAATCTCCTCAAGGGGAAGTGTAGCCAATTGAAGCTAAAGACAATTTATACCTATTGAGCTTGAAGTTGATAATGGATCTCTTGGTTGTCTTATAGGTGATGGTTTGTGGTCCCATGATTCTTCCTTGACTACATTATATAGCATGTCCAATCTATATTTTTGTTGCATTAGAATGCCCAATGTAACCTTGTACTTGAAATTGTTGTTTTCTTCCTACTTTCCAAGGTGTCGAAGGGAAAGCCCCCAAATAATCAAGGGTTAAAATATTATGTACAGAGAAAAATAGATATAACACATTCTTTGCAATAGATAATAGGGTTCGTTTACTTTTATACCTATCTAAGGTGGTTACTAGAGAAGAACATGAGAACCAAGGTTGAAGGAGACTTTGACGGGGGATTATCGTTAATTGGAATATCAAATCACCCTGCAATCTAATGTGATATCCCCTGACTTGAAACGTTTATTGTGAATTTGTAATTATGGTTAAGTATGACTGTATTTTTAATTTTGAAATACTTATTTGAAAAATAATTTATCAATGTGATAAACTGATAAAGGTTGAATGAAAATTTTGTAATTATAGTGTTAATAAAATAATTATCTGAGACTATTACTGGAATTGTACATGACTGAAAGTGTTATGGTTGCAAGTTAATTGTTGATATTGATTACCACTCATTAAGTCCTAGGAATTTAATCTAAATGATTAAATTATAAATGATCATGGAAGTAATTGATCATTAACTTCCCTAAAATATAGGAAGTTGTCTTGGAAAGTGGGGAAGTGGAGCTCATAAATGAGCTAGTAACTACATGCCACCTGTTGGGTGAGGTGGAGGTAGTTACCAACTACCAACTAAATGGTAGAGAGGGTAATCCACTTTTGGTCACATTGCTACAGAAAGGAATCACAAAGAGGTAATATGTGGAGGAAAAAAAGAAAGGACAAAGTGAACTTGTAGACATATGTGCTTGGGGTGATACTATTAAAGAAAGTATTGAAGGTTGGGAGGAGCCAACTATTTACTATATCAGTTCCACACCTATCTAATCAATTCGGTGTCTTAAGCTTTTATTTCATGAGTAATGTTCCTAATGATAGGAAGGAATATGGCAATCTTTTGTTTTAGTTTTATATGCATTTGTGTATGTTTTAAAATATTTATACAGAAATAAATCCTTGTAGTGTTCGTATAAATGAAATAATTATTTGTTTTGAACAATTTATGCATGCCTATATATTTTATGAATGTATGTACAAAAGTAGATGTACATTTATATTGCAATGAAAGAAAATTGTTACAACACAAAATTTCATTATATTCATATATGCAGATGCAAGTAGCTAAAAATTTTGCTTTGTACATATTGATGTAAAGATAAATTAGGAAATAGTAAATACCTATATTCTGTATTAATATAGAGTGGAAATCATTGTAGCATTAACAATGTTCAGAATTGAAGTATTTTAGACTTAAGAAAGAAAGTAAGTATATATGTATATATATATTTTAGAAATATAAGTGTGAGTTGTATTATGACTTGTAGTATTTGAAAGGAGTAAGTAAAAGAATTACAATTTTTAGAAGAGTGAATGTAAGACCTCGGAGAAAATAATAGATATAAAAATTTGTAAAATGGAAAATTTAATATGGTGAAAATGAATGATTATTTTGTAAATAAAATCTACAAGACAGAGAAATTAACACAAAAAAAGAGCAAAAACAATTATTTTATAAAGAATTTGAGAAAAAAACAATATGAAAGACTGTAATTTAGCTCTATAAACTCAATACATAAACATTCTAAGTATACGTTCATAAGAAGAACAAAAGGTTTTATGTAATAAAAGTGTAGTGTAGGTCGATATGACCTCATTAAGTTACAAATTAACGAAAATTCAGTGTCGGAAGGAACCCATAAATAATTACAATAACAGGTATATAAGCCTGTAACTTAAAATCTTCCAAGAAGAAAGAAAAATAAAATTTAAGATCTATAACATATATAAATCAGAAGACAAATCACTGAGAATCCTATCGGAAATTCTCAAAGGAATAATCATGAACACATAGAGAAAGCAGTCGAGGGTTTCGAAATCCACCGACTTGGAATGACGAATTTGAAAGTTCTATGAGAAAAAAGGAAAAAACCCATGGTATTGCTTTGAAGGAAAAAGTTCCCATAATTTCACTTTAAATGCTTTAGTACCTGTGAAAAATAAAGGATATACAACTACAGTTTGCACATCAACATATAAAGAATTGAATACATTTTAACTAGAATAAAGATAAATTCATAAGGATTGTTACCTAAAAGGACCTCCAATTTGGTGCAAGTTCCAGAAATATGAACATGACGAATAACTTATATTAGGGTCTAGAATAAATTGTTTAAACCTAGTTAATACATAGAAAATGAAATCCAAAAAGGGATACTAGTAATTAATAGATGAACGCATATATTTATATAGAATTAAAATCCCATGAACTGAATAAAAATCCACAAATTGTAACAATAAATATAGGATTATTAATGTTTGCACAGTAACATGCAAATAGCCAAAACCACTAATTGAGAAAATTCCAAGTGTTGGTAAAAGAAAATAAAAATAATATAAATTATACTGGAGGGTTAAGGTTTAATTTAAAAACCATGTATAAATTCTTACATTAGAAACTAAAGGAGGAGGGTAAACACGATAATATGTACATATATAATGCATATACGTAATCAAATGTACATGATGAGAAACCCTCCACAATAACTGTAAATTTTACCTTGCACAAGCCTATGGTGAATAGAGGTATTCTTATTAGAATTGATGTTAATTCAAAGACCCAATTTTATTGGGATTCAAAATATTTGGAATCATTTATTGTCACAATGAAGGGCTAGGGTTTTATAGTTTTAAAACTTGAACCACAAAAATAATATGAAAAGGGAATGTGAATGAAACAAAATGTTAACCCAACAAAAGAATAATTTATTAATTAAATAAGTTACTTGAGAGAATAAAAGATTCACAGATTAATACAAATACAAAATAAGCATGATCTAAAGATTTCGCAAGTAGCCATATGGCAAATTTTAGCCACGAAAGCAGTTGCAAGAATTTTCTACAAAAAATACTTGTAAGGAAGGATAAAAAAAAAACTTAAACCGTGAAGAAAAACAAACCAAGAATAATTCCTGAGTAATGTTGGACCGAAAATGGAATATTAGTGCCTTATTACCTTATATCTAGTAATTAAAATGCTAAGATACTCTCGTAGAGCGAGCATAACCAACACATTTTGTTGGAGGAACAAACCCTAGAATAAACCGGAAAAACCCAATTATATATGCAAATAAGAGAATGATTCAGTCAGTTCTCTAGAGTTGTTCAGTTCAAACTTCAATCTGCATTCTCCCAGTCTCGTATACCAGCCATTCTCTATTAAACACATACCCAATCCACCCGCATTCTAGCATTACCGCTTTTCCCATTCAAGCAATTCTGTCGCATTGACCAGAAGTATTAGGGGGAAAAACTCTACAACATTGACAAGAAGTACCAGGTAGACCAACATTATTCCAAGATACCCATCCACATGGAAAACATAATAACTACTAATACCATAGTGGCTAATATTCTATTTTGACTTATAACTGTTTGCTATATACGTAACATCAAACCGCAACTCCATGTCCCGGCACTACACATTCCCCAATTCTCCCGCCTGGAAATAATGAGCATAAGATAAGTGAGAATACACAGCATTAACACAAGAATGGTCCAATAGGTTAGAATTATCACGCTAACAAGCACCAAGAGAATTGAGAGAATAGTCCTAAGACCAAGCACAACTCTGTAAGAGTATAAACACACTAGATATATAAGAGTCTTCTGATTAACATAGAAATATAACTTACAATGGAAAAAAGATAACCTGAAAAGAGAACTCTTTCTTTGAATGAAATAACTCTATTTATAGTTTGAGTTCACGTCTCTCGGCCTTCCAACTCCCTGAATATTGAGCCACCCTAGATGACGCTTAAGCTTCTAGTTTTTCACTTATTACAAAATTTGACTTATTCTCACTCTTACTATTTCAACAATTGTGAGAATTACTACATGAAATCAAGAAATTACAATATTGCTTACACAAGTGAGGCTTCATTTTAAATTCTTGACCCAGTGACATACACTTCAATCACTCGAATTCCCATCTTTCACTTTTTCTTGCATGTTTTCAGTGCTTGATTCTTGAGATTGCCTTGCGTTTGCAATTGGCTGGAAGTTGCATTGTCTTCACATTCGCTGTTTAGCTAGAAGTGATATCCATCACCTTATTCACTCCATCCTTCTTCAGGTACGAGGCTTTCTTATCAAAAGACTCTTCTTTGAGTCTAGAAATTTCCCCTTGCATCCCTCCTTGTTTGCTTTCTATTTATTGGTCATACCTATTGTGCTTTATACCTACAACATTTCTTAAGTAGGCTATTTAGTGCTTCTTCCCCAACCTTCTTATCCCATCTGTAAGTGTTAATAAGGAAGGTTATGTTCTTAAGGTCCCAATGTAAGCTTATAATAAGGAGGCTTATCCTTTTCTCTTTCTATACTAAGCTAAGAAGGAAGAGCTCTTCTCTTTCCCTACGAAGGCTAGTAAAGCTTCTCTCTTACCCTTTGTAAGCTCCTAATAAGGCTAGTTAGTGAAGCTTCTCTTATTTTATGTAAGCCTCTAAGAAATAAGCTAAGATTCTCCATCCTAATGCCAATAGAGACTTGTTCCTTACGAGACTCTTTCTTAAGAGAAGATCATACCTTTTCGCACCATAGGTGGGTTCTGAGGATACACTCCCGACAGTCAACAAAAGAAATAATTGTTGAACTAACACTCATTCTCATAAAAATCAAAACTCAGTAAGAAATTGGAGGTGGTTGCAGAGCGGCAGAGCTTTTCTTCAGACCTATTGAATGCGTAGAAGAATGAGTGACTAGTTGAAAGTCAATTAAACCTCATAGAAAAACCCTATTTCATCGCCACCGTATATCTTTATGGATTTAATCTACACCATTGATATGAATGAAAGGACTAGGTCAACATCTTAGTATCATATCATAACATGTCCACAGAAAAAGACCATATGTCATCATATAGAAAACTCTAGAATAACTATGTAAATAATAGACCACATGGCATATGTAAACAAATATTTAAAACATATATTAATGAATATGAACCAACAAAAATGTATCTCATGACATAGGTATATGTTATATGATATCGAATGTTGAAGTTTTGTAATGGTATATTGTATTGTAAGCGTGGTCAACATAACATGTCCACAGAAAAAGACCATATGTCATCATATAGAAAACTCTAGAATAACTATGTAAATAATAGACCACATGGCATATGTAAACAAATATTTAAAACATATATTAATGAATATGAACCAACAAAAATGTATCTCATGACATAGGTATATGTTATATGATATCGAATGTTGAAGTTTTGTAATGGTATATTGTATTGTAAGCGTGGTCAACATGTGTGTGTAGGTATGCGCTAGGTGCAATATATTTAAAATAACATAGGTGAAGTATTAATATTATTAATAAAATATTGTATACCATACCTTGAGATAAATCAAGAGGAGGTGTGTGTGGATATATATATATATATATATATATATATATATATATATATATATATATATAAAAGAAGGACTTAATATATTTTTAAGGAAAGATAAAGTCAAATTAATATAGGACATATGTATTATGGTCATAAAATGTATTGATAACAAGAGGTCATTTTGAAAACACTAAATGTAAATTTTTTGGTTGAATCAAGGGTTTAGTAGGTAAGTGTACCAAATTTCATCAATTTCACCATATGGAGAACAATAATTACAAACAGGAACATACAATTCCTTTTTTACTAGAAAGTAAGGGGTATGGATATAAATGTCCAAGTAAGTAATGGTTTAATGAGATAAGAAATTATGCCCAAAATACAATTTTGTGAAGTGAAAATCTCTTTAGGAAAGTAATTCAATCATAGATGACAATCAAATTTTAATTTTGATATAGATAATATAAAAAAAAAGGTAGAACTATTATTATTAGACAAATAAAGAGGACGAGTCCTTAAATATAAAATTACAAGCTAGTAATACAGATCTATTATTACTGATTAAAAAAAATTATGTGTTAAATGGAGTATATTACAAGTGGTATTAGAGTTGTGGGCTAAAACATTGGGCCTCTTATGGGTTCTAAACTGAAATAATTACTTTCTTGTGTCGTGATCAGATAATCAAAGAGCTATTAGGAAAAATTGAAGAATGGTTGAGAAAAAGAATGAATGAACTTCTTCGAGGTCACCTAAAGGTGGTGAGGAACTTGACACTGAAATTGGAATGATGAGATGAGGATCCGGTAATACATATACTCAAGATTTTGAAATCCTACAAGTACTGTGTAGCCTGAAGGCATATTTAGATAATATAGAGGCCAATCAAGAAAAATGGTCCAAACCTAAGGATGAGAAATATGATATTAATGGCTACTTACTATGGAAGATATAAGATAATAGAGTCAATAGGAAAACAAGATAAACTCATAAGAAGATATCTAGGAGTGAATCCACTGATAATGATTCTATAACTTCTAGTGAAAGTAATACCCATGAGTTTGATGATGTGAAATAACATAAATATGATAGTAGTACATCAATGGACAAAAAGAAAAGAACTAAATCTCAATTACAAGGATAATTCACAAAGATTAGATCTCCAAAATTTGATGGAGAAACTAAAGAAGGAGTAGAATCATGGCTTCTAAATATGTCAAAGTATTTTGAGGTCTACAATTATCCAAACAATTTGAAGGATAGATTGGCTACATACCAATTAATTGGTAAAACAACCTTATAGTGCGAGGAGAATAAAGCCATAAAAAGGATCAGAAGAAAAATTATGACATGGAAATTTTTTAAAAAGGAATTTAAAAAGAAATACCTAACACAAATATATTTTTATGAGAAGGCTAGAGATTTCCACGAGTTAATGCCGTCACAATAAACCATGGATGAATTTGTAAATAAATTCATGAGTTTGCTGAGATGTATACCATATTTGAAAGAGGAAAAAGAAAAAATACAAAGGTTCATTAGATGCTTTCCTTTTTCATATAGAGAAAGGACTGAATTTGACAATCCAAAAACAATGGATGAGACTATAAGGAAAGAAATTTTTTGTTTTAACCAAAACTAAAATAAGGGTGACAATTCTAAGGTTTATATGGCCAAGAAGCATAAGAATTTTAGTACTAAGAAAAAATGGTTTAAGAAACCTATCTTTTCTAACCCCTTTAAAAGTAATGAAGGAGGAAATTACAACAAAAGTGTAAATCAACAAAAAATCTAGGACAAAAGGGTGGACAAGGGGCAAGAGATAGAAATAGGAATTTTGGTGAATCAACCAGACCACTGATCAAGTGTTGGAGCTGCAATGAGAACCATTTGTGGAGAGACTTTCGACAAAACCCAATAAACAAAAGAGAAATAATAAATAGTCAATGATATTTCCTACAATATCCCAAGGATTAGTTGTGAGTTGGGTGGAATACAACTAGACCACCAGTCCAATATGGTGGAAATCCAAGGTAAAATTTTTTATACAAATGTTTCAGTACTTCTTGACCTTGGATCTACTTTAAGTTATATTTCCCCTCCTGCAATTGAATTATGGACTAAAAAAGGGAAAAAAAAAGTAAGCCCTGGTTAATACAATTAGCCATAGGAGAAAAAAGAAAAGTTACAGAAATAAGTAAAGACTGTTTATTAAATTTTAATGGAACAAACACTCTTCTAAATGTAAACATTTTATCTTTGGGGTCATATGATGTTCTTGTTGGGATGGATTTCCTAGAACCTCAAAGAGTAATTTTAAACTATTTAGAAAAGTCTTTCACTTGTATTAATGATGAAGGAGAAGACTATATAGTCAAAGGAGTGTTAAGAGTTATTTCTATGAGGAATATTTCTACCTTACAATTAAAGAAATGTGCTCATAAAGGTTGCCAAATTTTTGTAGTCCAGATTGAAGACCTATCTAGTAGAAAACAGAAACCATATTTAAAATATTATTCTATTTTGGAAGAATATAAAGATTTTTTCCCTAAAGAAATACCATGACTTACTCCAAAGAGAGATATAGACTTCACTATTGATCTCATTCCTGGAGCAGTTCTGGTATCCAAAGCCCCATATAGAATGAGTATTCCTGAGCTAATGGAGTTAAAAATTCAGTTGCAAGAGTTGCTAGATAAGAAGTACATAAGGCCTAGTGTATCTCCTTGGGGTGCACCCATTTTATTCATTAAAAAGAAATATGGGACTCTTAGGCTATGTATAATTTATAGGCAACTCAATAAAATGACTATAAAAAAATCCTTTGCCCCATATTGATGACTTGTTTGATCAAGTCCAAAGACCTTAAATCTTCTAAGAAATTGATCTAATATCTAGATACCATTAGATTAGGATCAAGGATGAAAAAATTCACAAAAGAACATTCAAGAAAAGATATAGACACTATGAGTTCATGGTACTCCCATTTGGACTCACTCATGCATCAACCACTTTCATGCGCTTGATGAATAGTGTGCTCAACCCTTTTCTTGACAAATTTGTCATTGTATTCATAGATGATATTCTGGTTTACACAAAAAGTATAGATGAATATGATCAACACTTGCATATTGTTCTTCAAACATTTAAAGAGAATGAGTTGTATGCTAAGTTTAACAAATGATCATTTTACTAGAAACATATTCAGTATTTGGGACATGTAGTATCTGAGGAAGGGATTGCTATGGATCCAAAAATATTAGAGCTATTATTGAATGGCTAGTACCTAATGTTAGGTCCCTATACTATTAGTGTAACCCCTTATTGTTATTAGTACGACCCCCTTATTATACTGTTGTGCCCATGTAGTCCCCATATTATTATTATTGTGCCCCATAGAAGCCCACTATTGTTATTATTGTGCCCTTAAATTATTGTTGTTATGTCGGCTTTGATTATACTATGACCCCTTAGACTCCTATATATAGAAAGGAGGTATTGTCATTTGTATCATCCAAGAATTGTTCATTTGTGTAATGTAAAGGAGGTTTCCCCCTCAAAGATGCTTATTTTGAAGGTGTTTATCTATGGTTTCTATCTTTTTGTGAGCTGGTTTCATAACATTTGGTATCAAAGCTTTGGATTCTAGGGTTTTGCTGCTCCAAACAGGGCATTGTGGCATGTTTTCTATAACGTTTTTTCTGCGATGTTTCAGAAGCTAAAAAAAAACTCATTTGAGACGACATCTCACTGAACCTTGGGTCTGAATTTAAGATCTTGTATTGCTATATTTTCAGAGCTATGATATGAGGAAGTTAGGGTTTGTGCAAGCTCCAAAATTCCATCTCAAACAGGTCATTGTGGAATTTTCACTATAATTGTTTTCCTACAACGTTCCAGACTTTGAACTTAAACCCATTTGAGCCGAAACCTTGGTGAAGCTCGGGCCCAAATTTCAAATCTTGTTTTTTTATATTTTCAGAGATACTATCCAAGACATTTAGGGTTTCTGTAGGCTCCCGAATTACATCCCAAATAGGTGACCTTAGGAAAATTGTCATAACCTTATCTTTGAGCATCAGATTGAAATTTCGTAAGACATTACAGAAAGAGGACAGACTGTAGTTTTCTTTGTATCAGTTTCAGGTCCTAAGGTTGAAATAGTGACACGTGACACTTTGTACAAGTTCGCTCTACTGAACCAGTCTATAATCCAGTCATCGTGGGAGATTTGACATAACTCTTCCTTGCAGAATCCAATCTTGATAAGACTTTAGGGTTAGAAAGAGGACTCAGAGGACTATTGCAGGATGAAATTTCAAAACTTGGAGATTTGAAATTACAGAGTTACAGTCATTATGACCTCTTAGACTCCTATATATAGAAAGGAGGTCTTGTCATTTGTATCATCCAAGAATTGTTCATTTTTGTAATGTAAAGGAGGTTTCCCCTAGAAGAGGCATATTTTGAAGGTGTTTATCTATCTTTTCTATCTTTTCGTGATCTGGTTTCATAATAACTAAAGACGTAACTGATATCATGTCAATTATGGGAATTATAAGTTATTATAAAATATTCATAGAATGTTTATCTAAATTTACATACCCAATTACTTATTTTCAAAAGAAGGGGACAAAGTTTGAGCGGAACTATAAGTGTCAAGATATTTTGGAGAAACTAAAGCAACTCCTAACTACTACTCCAATCCTGAAATTAGCCGAATCCAATAAATATTTTGTTGTATGTACAAATGTATGTAAAGAAGGATTGGGAGATGTTTTAAAGCAAGAAATCCATGTAATCAACTACGAATCGAGCAAGCTAAAGGCTCACGAGAAGAACTATGTCACACATGACTTAGAACTATCAACTATCATTCATGCTCTAAAAATGTGGAGACACTACCTCATAGGAAGAAAATTTTAGCTAAAAATAGATAATGTAGTCTGAAATACATATTTGAACAACCAAATCTAAATTCTAGGCAAACAAGATGGCTATTATTCCTTAGTCAATACAATTTTGAAATCATACACATAAAAAGAAGAAAAAACAAAATTGTTGATGCCTTTAAGACAAATAAGGTAATTTTAATGTATGTTTTATAATGCAATTTTATAGTATGTTTGCATTGAACAACTTTATATTAAAATTTAAGTATCAACCCACATCCCAAGTAGCTCTTCTATACAAGATGATGATCTATTCATGAATGCAAAATTTATATATGTAGCATGTTTTATAATGTGAAATTTTAAGTTATATGATTGTTTTAGACATCTACACCATTATAAGATTCATGAATGCAATTTGTACCATGTTTTGTAATTTATAATTTTACTATTCATTAAACAACTTGAAAAACCTGCTTCACAAAACCTAATAATCGACCCAAATCCTTATTATCGGCTACTAACATTATAAGAATCATCATGCAACATGTACTAACTAAATTAAAATTTATAAACCTTGCTTCATGTTCATGAACTTACATGTAAAACCTTTAAGAATCAAACCATGCATCATGCAAAATGTAACATGTTTTAAATAATGTTTATTCTTGATTAAACTCAGAAACTATAACTTGAAACCTTACGTCAAAAAAAGAGTTGGAAGTTAACTAGAACAACCAAGCAAAGGTTGATCCATGAGAACTTTAGTGGGTAATAATGAAATCGAAAATGGCATGCATTCTACTTATCATTTAACTTGAAACATACATCACTTGAAAAGTTAGTATGGGGAAACTGTAACTATTACAAACGGTATCAAAAGTTGGGTTCTAAAACTCTACATATGTAAGCCATAGAAAGTACCAACTAAATGAAAATTTACTATAGTATGTTTGCTTTGAGAAAATTCATATTAAACATTAAGTATCAATAGCCCTTCTACACAATATCATGATCAATTCATGATTGCAAAATGTATACATGTACTATATGTTTTGTAATGCAATTTTAAGTTATATGATCTTTTTAGATATCTACACCACTATAAGATTAATGAATGCATAATGTACCATGTTTTTGAATTTGCAATTTTTGTAATTTTACAAATTTACAAACATTGCTCCATATTCATGAACTTAAATGTAAAACCTTTAAGCATCAAACCATGCATCATGCAAAATTTAACATGTTTTAAGTAATGTTTATTGTTGATTGAACTCACAAACTATCACTTGAAACCTTACATCAAACAAAATGTTGGAATTTAACTAGAACAACCAAGCAAAGGTTGATCAATGAGAACTTGGTGGGAAATAATCAAATCCAAAATGAAATGCATTATACTTATCATTTAATTTGAAACATACATCACTTGAAAACATGGTATGGGGAAACTATAACTATTACAAAGGGTATCAAAATGTGGGTAGTAACTTTATATTAAAAGTTAAGTATCAACCCGCATCCATATTAGTCGTTCTATACAATATGATGATCTATTAACGAATGCAAAATGATCTATAGTTATATGATTGTTTTAGACATATACATAGTTATAAGATATATTCAAATGCAAAATGTACCATGTTTTGTAATTTTCAATTTTACTATTCATTAAATAACTTTACAAAACAACTTTGAACAAAACCTAAGAATCATATACTAACATTATAAGAAGTATCATGCAAAATGTACAAACTAAATGCAAATTTACTTTCATTGCTTCATATTCATGAACTTAAATATATAAAACCTTTAAGCATCAAACCATGCATCATGCAAATTGTAACATGTTTTATAATGCAATTTTATAATATATTTACATGAACAACTTTATATTAAAATTTAAGTATCAACCCACATCCATAATAGGTCTTCTATACAAGATGATGATCTATTCATGAATGCAAAATTTATACCATGTTTTATAATGCAATTTTAAGTTATGATTGTTTTAGACATCTATACCATGATAAGATTCATGAATGCAAAATGTACCATGTTTTGTAATTTGTAATTTTACTATTCGTTAAACAAATTCACTAAACAACTTCACAAAACCTAAGATTTTGAAGCCAATTCCATATTATCTTCTACTAACATTAGAAGATTCATCATGGAAAATGTACATAAACTCCAAAATTATCATATTAAATATCAATTCATAATAAAGAGTTCTATTTAATATATTTCCAAATTTATATCATTATAAAAGTAAATATATAATAAAAGTTGTCAAATAAAGATATGCATCAAATAGATCAATTCATAATAAAGAGTTTTACTTTAAAAATGTCCAAAATTTATATCATTATAAAAGTAAATATAATAAAAAGACTTTCAAATAAAAAACTGCATCAAAGAGAATCTCACTGAAATATACAATCTATCAATAACCTCATGCTCTCATCAGAATCATGGGTGCCTTGCACAACATGTGTAATATGCATATATACATAATATTTTATACTTTAAAATTAAATTTTAATGTTTTACAATTAAATGAGAATGTAATAATCAAAACAAAATTATAAAAGGTTTCAAATTTCATGCAATACCTCATGGTGTCCCCCCTCCATTGTTCCCTCATGGTGTTCGCCATGCATTGCACCCTCATGGATACCCTGCACAATACATATACATGTATATATTAGAAATTTAAAATTGCACATGAAAATGCATAAACTCGCAATATTAAAAACATCAAGTAACAACTTCAAATTGTCTAGATGATCCAATCCCTGTAACAGACTCAAGTTTCAAATTCCATGCAATACCTCATGGTATTCCCCTTGCATTTCACCCTCATGGATGCCTTGTACAATACATGCACATGTATATATTAAAAAATTAAAATTTCACATAAAAATGCATAAACTCGCAATATTAAAAAAATCAAGTAACAACTTCTTCAAATTGTCTAGACGATTCAATCCCTTTAACTGACTCAAGTTTCGAATTCCATGCAATACCTCGTGGTGTTCCCCATGCATTTCACCCTCATGGATGCCTTGTACAATACATGTACATGTATATATTAAAAAATTAAAATTGCACATGAAAATGCATAAACTCACAACATTAAAAAAATTGTTAAACAACTTTTTCAAATTGTTTAGACATTCCTATCCCCGTAACTGACTCCATCGCTAATGTCCCCGGAGAAGGGAAATCGTCTCCACAAACCTAAAATTCATTTTTTTTTTTAAACCGTAAGATAGACATGTCATTTTTTAATGAAACTTACTTCAATTTATAAGAAAACAAAAGTGTAATATTCAATACTCATGACAAGCGAATATTTGACACATCTCCTAATAGGGAGGAACAGGGTGGCGCTCTATTGAAAACGTCAAATGGAATCGAAATCTATTAACATTTAATTATATATGTAATTATTTATTTTACAAATATGTCTTCACAATACCTATATAATAAAATTAGAATAATAGTATCAACATGAGCTCTTAAAAAAATAACATCTCTCAACATATCTTGATTAGAAACTAAACCCGGGACAGTGATATTATTAAAATTTTTGTTCAACAAACGACTAAAATGCAAATGGTGAACATATGATGCATTCATGTTAGATTATATTTGAAAAAATTTACAAATTGTATGTGAATAAGCATTAGCACATACATTACATTAAAATATCCACCCTAACCATTAACACATACCAGTTGCATGACCTCTTCCTCATGGCCAATTAGGTCTTGCCAACCATCATGAAAACCCTTTGCATATGCTTTAACATCTTCAATATTCATAGTATCTATCTCCTCATATGATTTATATATAAAATTAGCACATGCACCAACTTGTGCTCATTGTCGATTTACACTGACATTAATTCCAGTCAACGTAGTCAGTATGTTGTCTATAATGGCATCCCTGGATTCTCAACCAATCTGAGAAGTGGCATCCATCTCTGAATTCAAATATACCAAATGTGGAGGTTGAAATACCAAACGTGGTGGAGGGTGAGGCAATTCAATATCCCTTAATGCACCCTTATGTTCATATCTCCGACCTCTCCCAATACAATAAAATTTAGATGGAAGCTTAGTATAATCAAGTCTCGTACCAAAAAATAATTCTACATAAAATAATTTAGAAAAATAATGTGGAACCTAGTCATTCCATGGCAGCTTGCCATACACTACAAGGAGCCTATTATACAATTGGTGGGCTATTTCAGGATGCTTGAAATATTGGACCTTGAGCACCTTTCTTTTCGGCCCTTCTTTGAAATTAAACACAAATTTGGCATGTTCTTTTGTAACCTTTCTACTTACCTCAGCCCATTTATCGGGACCCATTACTACTTCCTTTATACACCTCATTATATCGATAAAGCAATCAATTGTTGGCCCAAGGTGCTTGTAAATATCAAGAAATGAGCTTAGAGAGTGCACAATCATTTCTAGGCTTTTTCGACTCTCTACAGGGAGCTCCAAACTTGCAAGATTTTTCTTCAATTTTGAAAAATGACCTATGCACCTCTATAAGGTACATTGTTGGATGTTTGTTTCCCAAGGAAGCTCATCAGAAATATCATATGGATAGGTGGTAGTTAGCGTATGGTCTTCTTCTTGAATTTCCCTGCTTCGCCTATATTTACTTTGATCAACATTTTCACCTCGTGCTTCAATATAGTTACATAAATATAAAAACATATTCAAATGTATTTATGCACATGTAAGATAGACATGTACATGTATATGTACATACAATTCATTTACATATACATATTTTTTATAACATATAATAAAATAAAGTATATAATTTACTAAAATTATGAGGATCATGATGATCTGATTGAGATTGATCACCACTCGGAGATGGTTCAACACCATCACGCCCAAGTACATGAGTTGATTGAGCTTGTTGACCACCAACAGAATGTTGATCACCTTATGCAATGACATAGTGAGAGACGCTTCTATTTTTTTTTTATAAATTATAACAAAATTATTAATTAAGTTAAATTGACAAAAATCTATTTAATATATGTATGTACATATGATTCTACCTATTTATCAGTTAAGTAAATGCACATAAACATATATATACCATACCACGATGATGTGAACGATGGCCCTCCATTGAATTATTTGATAATCTCTTCGACCTAGTGAGAGATGCTTCCAAAAAAGATGAAATTTATTTAAATTAATAAAGCTACATTGAAAAAAACCAATTTCATATGTATGTACATATGATTATAAAAATATATCATGATCATGATGTAAAAAATGATGGCCCTCACCCGGTTCATCTGATAATCTCCTCGATGCATGACCAATCTCGTCAACATGCATAAAAAGTTGCTCTCTAGTCGATGCATGAGACTCAGTTGATGCTCTATCTTAGTTACGCCTCAAATAATCAAGTGGAAACCGATCATGTGATGATCCAGGCCCTTGATATATATATATATATATATATATATATATATATATATATATATATATATATATAATTTAAAAACAAAAACCTTGAAGTTACCTCGTGCATTTAAAAATCTTTAAAATTGCTATTTAAAAAGATCAAGAATTCAAAAAATTAATGTAATTATCCAAGGGTTTCTTCAAAATTATTTTGTGTAAATTCTTAATTTAAAATATACTCAAGACTAAAAACACAAATGTTGAAGTGCACATTTTGAGAATTAAATACAAAATTTTCTAAAACATGTCAGGTTCACCAAGTTGTGCTTACATAGTGGGGGCACACTTAGTATAGTATTGAAAAAAACACATGGTCATTAAAAACACCACATTTATAACTACAAAACAAACACATATCAAAGATATCTTACGATATTCGTCAATAAATTTTGATGGAGAGCTTCTTGATAGCAATTCATCTTTCACACACAGATCTTGAATTGGCATTTCTCTATACAATAGATCACTATACATCCTATTAACATTTGCACAATGTCTTATGCTAAATTATTGAAATTTACTAACAATAGTTTTTTCTTCTCCATGTAGTTGTTTTAACCTCTCCTTTTTGACTTGGTACACGCCTTTCATCTGGTTACACACAAGTTTAGAATTGGTGAAGACTACAATTCCATTGGATCCATACTCCCTAGCTGTTCCTAAGCCTCCTATCAATGCAATATAATATGCTTTATTGATTGTTTTTCTTCTAGGTACACTCATTTTAGTTTGGAGGACTTTGTTCATCATAATATTTCATAGCGCATAATTAATCACTCCTTGCCCTGGATTTGGGATAACAATAACTTCTATGCATAATGTCCATTTTTCAACCATGTTTAATGGGTTTTCTGATCCCTGTAAAAAACAATTCAATAAAATGAATAATATATTTATTTATTGCAAATCCCTTAGATTATGGGAGAATTATGAAAAATAAATATCTATTGTGATTGAATAATGGAATATTACAAGAAGGATAGCCTAGAATTTTATATATGGCACTTGGATATGATTATTAACACCAACAAAGGAATATGATGAGGTCAAAAAATGATGAGGAAGAAATCATTATATGGACTTATGTGGATGCATCGAGTTTGGTATGCAAAATAGATCGTTAGGACTTCTTTCATAAGGTTTCCTTGGATGCATATCAGATCCTAATGTGTATATGTTGAGTCATATTCAATTTTCTAGTTATGCCGATAGGTGTCTCCTCTTGAAAATCGCGAGGGCAACCTTCATATACCCTTTTTTCATTGGGATTACATTTGTTCCATGATATGACAACAACATCTATCCTCTATCGACATCATCACCACACAATTGATATGAAGTGAGGAAATGTTGGAATTTATTACTTTAACATCCAAGACCAATGTTAGTGTGAAAATTCCTGGAAGATGAACAAAAGATCCTCACTTAAGTCACTAGGTGACAAGTGACCCTAACAACAATTTGATGGTTGCTATCATTCTAGATCTGCAATACAAATGGAAAATATGCAGTAAAAGAAAACAAGAGACAAAACAAATAGCAACAAAATAATGTATCCAGAATAATAACCCAATTGGAAAGACAATTTTAAATGAATAAATATTCATTGATAACACCTAGTGAAGGAGATATACAGATTGGTCTGTAAGTCCCCTTTCGTGGGATGGATCCTTTATTATCCTTGATTCTTCAGAAATAGAATCCCCTCTCTCAATTGTGTGAAAAACCCAAACAAAGTGAAGAACTCAAATGGGAGCTCAAGAAAATGACGATAATGTTGACAATGATAATGATCATGGTGAAGAATGGATGAAAACCCTCCTTTATATAGCAAAGTATAGAGTTAATCTCGAAAATGGAGAATAATAAAATATTATTGACCAAATTCAAATCTAACTACTTGGAATACTTAATTATATTTATTGGAGAGGGGAAATGAATTTAAAATGGTTAAATTCCTTTATTTAGAAACAATTAACAAATAAAATGATTTATTAATTATTTCGTGAGAAACAAGAAAGGCGTGAAATCAAAATAATTATTAAATAGTGATTTAATAATTATTCTAATAATAGAAATAAGGAAATTCAAATAAATAATGATTTATTTAAATATTCCTAAGGGATTTAGTCAAATGTGATAAGGAATAATTATTAAATAATGATTTAATAATAATTCCTAGAGAAAATTAAATAAATAATGATTTACTAATTATTCTCATGGGTTTTTTTTATTTCAATCAGAAAATAATCTAATAAAAGTGGTTTATTAAACTATTTTCCACAGTGAAAGTGATTTTACTATGGTAAAATTAAATCCAAATGGTGTATTTCGATCCACCTAGTTAGAAATGGGTAGGTGATCATTTTTTGGTGATATCAAATTGCCCCCACATGTATGAGTGTTAGGAGAAAATCGGGTGACCGAAATACATTGTAGATTATACTTCCACAAGACACCAAAATGTGAGTTAGAGAGAGAGAGAGAGAGAGAGAGAGAGAGAGAGAACTGAAGCAAGTCAAGGATGGACAAATAATGGAGGGGGTGAGACCTACAATACTGATAGAAGTCTCCTTTTATGTGGTAGTACCTGATCTCAAATGAGGCAGGGGAGGCATACCCATACCTATCTAGATAACTGAGTAAAAAGAATAATGGTGAGCCCAACAATGTGGGACTTAGCTACAAAGTACATGATACACTGGTATCAATGGGCCAGAAAATAATATAATGGATCCCATATACATAATGCTCCTAGAAAAACATAGGCCTAGACTGAATACGATAAAATCTGAGTACGTGAGATATAATGCTCTTGAAACTGACATGGGGAGGGGGGATCACAACCAAGGAAGCCTTGCTGAACAGGAAAGGGTTCTGAAAATCTGAATGGATCATCTGGAGGAGACATGCATGCTGTGGGCATTGTAAGTGGCAGAAGCCGAAACCATCAAATCTATGGAACTGCGTCTGAGGCTGGATCAACATGTGTTGTCATTCGGGCATTTGGGGGGCTACCTAAAGGGCCACCCCCTCATGAGGTCTGAAACATCATAAACACACTCGAGAAGCACTTGGATAATCATCTAGATCATCGAACTGTCAAGCGTATGAATCTCAATCGTGTGATAAGGAGTTGATGTTGAGCACATGAGAAACAACCCAGTCAAAGGGAAATAATGAGCCCCTTTTCTTGATCTAAGGCACCAAACAAAGATGAAATGTGGAACCAAGGTACACCACCCTCTAGACTACTCTTCTGGAATAAATGTGCTGAGGTCGACAAAAGAGAGCTCGCCTAAGTTAAGGCAATGAGGAATCCTGAACAAAGGCATGAGGGAATATAACAGAGTGACTGATGGGCTGACACCAGGGATGATGATGGAAGGAAACATGATGGATGGAAGATTACCGACTTCCTTTATCAGAGCATAATAAAAATTGTTGACCTGGCAGCAACTGACTCAAATCCGGAGGGGATTGTCAATGACTCAAATGGGGGTTCAACAAAGATGGAGTAGAAGGAATGAAGGAAAAATATGAGTAAAATGGAAGAAATTTGACATGATGACGAATGAAGCACTATAACAAGACACAATGGGGGCTCAGAACAAACTCCATAAGTACAAGGGTGACACATCTCAAATGCTCTAAACAAGGGTGACTCGATCATGCTGCCACATGGGGAAGGGCCAGTGGGGACCATAAAAGCATGAGTAAATGATGGTTACTCATGACTAAAATTGACATGAGATTCAACCAATGCAAAGGTAAAGTGGTACCAGAGAACAAGTGGCTCAAATGAAGAGATTCGGTTTTAAGAGCAGCAAAGTGAGGCTTCATGGAAAAAAATGGCTTCTGGGTTAATTGTCAAATTATCAAGAAAAAAGAGAGACCCATTATAGAACTTGCTAAGAGCTTTCCAACGGTGCTAATGGTTCATCAAACAGAGCTACGTTTTGGTCGCAATGGGCAACGGAAAAAACTATGGTTTTTCCTATAAAAGGGCTTTTTGCCTCCAATTCCAATTTATTTGAATAGTGAGTTGTGGAGAATTTGGAGAGGAGGAGAAGGCCCTAAATATTCTGTAGATCGTAGCGGACAAACTGACCATTAGAATTAGGATTTGCAACTTTCAGGTAGGTGACCTTACTTGTCTGAAAGTGACCTTAATTCTTCTTGGAAGGATGGTTCCTGGTGAAGGATTAAGGTAAGAGGAACAAAAGAATGAAATACTAGATAAGGTGTAGGATCATCCCCACCCACCAAGTCAAGCATGGGGACTAGGTGGTAAATGAAGCATCACATAGATTAAATTGTTTATATGTGTGGTATCAATGATCTACAATATGCGATGTGAATATGGCTCATCAGAGAGGTTGGTAGGACAAACTATCTAAGAAATGGAAGGATAATCAACCATACCCAGATCATTGGGGTCTAGGTCGAGACTTATGTTGATCAAGTGAGAATATGGCTAAGTGGGGAACCATAATGCCCCTAAGCATAGGATGCTTCCCCCCAACATATGTGATGGAGGGGACTGATCTAGTATGCAAAGGTGGGAATGATGCCCCCTAGTAGGAGGATTTGGTGGAGTTCCATTGTGTTCCAAGTGTTCAAATAAGGGATTCAAGCATCTTGGCCTAGCTAGTATGAGATCCTCCAAAGGATGATGAGAAAATGTAGGGGCATATGTGCCCCCAATCATGTATGGATGAATGGAGTATGCTATGGGAACCCTTGGATGTATTTAGAGTAGTGGACTCAAAACACATTTTGATGATGTGGCTCACCATTTATTTATGGATGGCTTCTTATGGGAAGAATGGATATATACAATTACAGAAAGGAAATGGTAGATTACCAATCTCTTTTTGTACTGCATATACGAATCAAATGGACTGAATTTTTGGGTTCGCATACATGGTGTCATTATACCAAACAATAGCTTCAGAGATAATGAACTGATGCTCACTTAGAAAACATGGTGGTTGAACAACAATGATGTCTAAGGGACTGGGTTGTTAAGGTAATATGGAGGGATGAGTAAGTGTATCATCCCAAGAGTGATCTAAAGTGATAAGAGACTCTACAAATTCTTTTGACCGAGGAAGAATAATGGTACTAGAGTCGACACTAGCAGATGCACTATGAGAGTTAGGGAGAATTTCTTCTCCTAGACTCTCAAAAATGGATGCCCCCTTACCCAAACATTGAGTGGTAATGTAATGGCCATAAGATGGATGTGGTTCGAGTCCATGGGTTTGAAGTAAGGGGTGGTTAAACCAATTGACCTCACTATGGATGAAGTCTTTGCACGGCACAACATATTGGTCATGGGTTTGTTGTAGAAGGAAGTACACACGATGGTGCATATCATCCCAAGGGTAATTGGGAGTGGTCATGGCTTCCATGATGTCTTCATCAGAGTGGAATATGGGAAAACTAGAGGAAGAAATACCACATGACGAGGAAGAGCTACCTGAAGCATATTCATGAGAAACGAGGTTCACATATGCATCGTCACGACTGGGAGACATATGACTAGTAGAGGGGACATCTACTAATGTTGAGACCAATGTGTCTATTGAAGGAGGTTCAACAGAATCATGAGAGGAGATATCTAGGGAGTTCTCAGGGAGCGATCTCATGAATGATGATAGGTAGAGGATGGGAGCAGAATTACTCGTCATCTCGACATCAGGGGGAGGGATCAGGATGGGTGATTGGGAGACCTTCTATTCTAGAGTATGGGTGGGACCAGACTTCGTAGGTAAAGGGGAAGTGGACTGATTATGAGTAGCCTCTATTTCACAAAGTACTTGAAGTGTATCATGAAAATATTCAAGATAGGGACAATGATGGGAATAATGGCCATAGTTATCACACAAAGTGCAAGGGTAGTTTGTGTGTAACGATCAAATTCTCTTAGCTGATGAAGGAAAGGTTACTTGGACCTCGGGGATGTTAGGAGAGAGAAAGGTATCAGTGACAAACTCTTTAATTTGAGGGAGTTCAGGACAATTATTGGTGGCATGACTGAAAAATCATACAAAGTGCAAGGAGGAAGAGGCTTTGGGGGCTTAGGGGTAGCTAGAGTTGCTGGGGGAGTCTTGTCTTGAGATCCATTCTTTCGGGCTTTGCCCCCCTCGCCAGATGCTTTCACAGTAGGAGTGGGTTCCTGCTGAGGTTGTTGTGGAACTGAAGAAAAAGTAGGGGTAGGAATGACCGGTTGGAGTCATGTTAAAGCGGTGTAAGGTTTCAAATGATGATGTGGAGTGTTTGTAGGGGGATCAGTGTACTAGACTGGGATCCCTAGGGTGATATTAGGTAGACTCAATGTAGCCATGACAGGTGTAGAATAAACTCTGGGAGGTGGAAACAAGAACGGTATATGACCAAAAGGGTAATGACCTAGAGGAACAACTCATGCATGGTTAAGGGTTGGGGGAACGAATCCGGGTAGAAAATGATTAGGAGATACACCAGAAAAAGGAGGTAATCCTTGATGATTTCTATTGTTAGGCGTGGTTGAGTCAGGCACAATAGGTTGGGAAGGTGCAGACTATTGTGAAGGCATAGCGACCTATTTGTGGGCGGCCTGGGATGCTTGGAGCATACAAACAGTCAGTGAGCTAGGCTTAGAAAGAGTAGGTAGGAGGCCATAGTAAATTATGAGGCTCATCGATAGGTAGATTATATGACCTTAATTTCACTCTCTAGCTTATTAAAATCAAATTGTCTCACATTTCTTTACATATTTTATTATATTTTGCTTAGTCAGAAGGGTAAAGGTGAGATGTTATGTCATGTCGCCTAATGTGCATTAATTACAGGATTTGGAGCAGTTTTTGGCTAATTTAAGTGCAGAAACTCGAAGTAGACAAGCAAGAGGGATTTTAGGAGATTGGATCTCTCTCCTTAACTCCTCAATCACTTGAAGATTCCTCTACCATATCTCATCATCTCGGAGTTACAAGAAACCAAGCCCACCAACATCATTGGTAGCCAAGCCAGTGATAATTGAAGAAAAGTTAATATCAAGTTTGGGAGTCAAGCCTCCCTAATTTTAAGGAAGATATTGGTAGCTTCAGTTGTATAAATAAGAATGCCTAGGGTCTCATTAGGATTCAAATTTTTTTGGTTGTAGCCAAGACTAATTTTCAAGCTAAAACATTGTGACTGATTACTCTTATGTATTTTTGACATTTTTATGAGAATGAGAAGCATTCCCTTGATCCAACATTTAGTTGACTCAGAGGGCTGAAGCTCTTGGGTTAGGGCCCAACCCTAGCACCAGAGGTTCCTCTTTTTGTATATGTATGCTTATATTACATTCATAGTAAGCTACTGGAGTGATTTTTGTTTCGTTTGATTTGCAAGTATTTGGATGATTATTTATTTCTTCCATTAGCGAAAAGATAGATCAATGGTACAATAGTGAAAGTAAATACTTCAGAAAATCTTGTGGTAGTGGCCTCTACCTCATCTCCCTTATGAGATCATGGTTTGAGGGTCCCACTCTCACAACCAAAAAACAAATTTATTGTTTGATCACTGCATAAATTAGGATTTCTTGTTGAATAGATCACTGTTTCTCAATTCCTAAGAAGTACCTGCAGTTGTCATTTTGGATTCTTGATTTTTCTATGGTTTAGAATCACTTTCATTCATAGACTTATCCATTAGCCATTAATAACTCTACTTTTTCCTAAATTCAACTCATCTTTTCCATATATGAATGAAGTTGTGCATAAATGAAGAAAGAATGTATGGTGTTACAAGAGTTTCTGATGTGCAGGGAGGCCTCATCTCACCAGTCTCATCCAAGTATTCTCCACCTACATTGTTGAAGTCTACCAACCCCTAATCCAAATTTCTATTTTATAGAAAAGTGGACATCTTCCTTGAGAAAATCAAACCATCTTGAAGACTTGGGTTGAGACTTAGGTAGTGTGCACCTCCTCTGTGCCTTATTCCCCCATTAGACACCTTTCCCACACTTTATTCCACCTTTCCTACATTCCTATAGCTTTCAACTTGTTTCCCGTAGTAAAACAGGACATCCTATAGTAGAACTAGGGCATCCTGGAGTACTACAGGAAACCCTGTAGCAACTTGTTTTAAGCTCAAATTGAGTAGAAATGATCATCTAAGCTTAGGTTAGGCCTCCAATTCGCTTCCAAACCCTCAACACCATTCTGGACCTGTTTCCCCATACCTCACTCCCCTATAAAAGATCAAGTTGGTTCAATTAGAATTTACATTCATAAAATTGAAAATCAAAAAGGCTTTTTCTGCAATTTCTATTTAGTACATGCATACAACAGTGACAGTGGTTTTAGGATAATTTCCATGCTTATTTATTCCAGATAACTAGATGTTAGATGCAAGGTTAAGTTAGGTCTGTTTGGCAAGAAATATGTGTAGATGCTTATCTAGATGATTTCATGCCACTTTATAGCACTTTCAAATTCATCACTTTCATTTCCTAGAGTAGGTAGCATTTTCTTTTTGCATTAAGAATAGTTTTCCCTTTGCTATTTGGTAGTCAGAGTCCTTCTAGTCAATAGAAGTCTAGTTTGAAACCCTAGTGTCTATCTCCCCAGTTGAAAAGTGACAATATTAGAACATTTCATCTACTGTGTATACAATAATTTCACCTCCAAGTTTGTATGAACCCCAGGTTGATGAAGTAAATTTGGTAGCCCTAGGAGTTGCAAAATCCTTGCTGCAATACTGGAGCTCATCACTTTTGGCGTCGTTGTTGGGGAGGTGTCTAAGTAGATTGATTTTTGCTTTCCTTTCCACTTAACATTCAGTAAATAGATGCAATTACTACTTTCCTTTTTGTTTTTCATTCAACAGATAGTTGCAATCTTTTCTTTCTTTCCATTCGTCCCATTCAGAAAATAGTTGCAAATCCTGCTTTCTTTCCATTCTGTAGGTAGTTCTGAAAAAACCCTTAAAAAGAAAAAAAAAAATTCCTTTCATGCCTCGTAGGAGTAGAGGCAACTTAGGAAAAAATTTTCCAAATACCCCCACCACATCTAACATTCAACCTTCCCTCTTCTTCGATGGCTATGAGCTAGAGGATCCATTGGGAGAACAACTAGAGATCTTTGAAGAGCCTATTAGGGAAGAAGAAGAAGAAACCATTCCACCAACCTACACCATGGCTGAAAATAGAAATGGGTTTGGAAACAGAAATGGAGCTGAAAACATAACTGAGGGTGTTTTTCCCATAAGAGCAACTAATGGAGATGCTAGGATGAAAAACATAATCCCGTCTGACCTTCCTCACTTCCATGGCTTAACCTCAGAGGACCCGAATACCATTTTTTTTGAGTTTTCTATCATATGCAGAATTTATGATTATACCTCTGGCGACCAGAAGTTGAAATTGTTCCTATCCACCCTCAAAGATGCAGCCTCACGCTGGTTCATGGTTTTACCTAGGGACATCATCACTACTTGGGATTAAATGCAACAAGCATTTAACAATAAGTACAGGGATTATTGTAGGTCCAAAGATACCAAAGAGGAAATCTTTAGAATGACCTTGGGCATGATGAGTCTTTGGAAGATTATGAGGAAAGGTTCCAACTCACTGACAAAAGGTCCAGTTGCACCCTCGATCCTGAATCACTTAAGCTAACCCTTCTTAGAGGGATCGCAGAGGATATCCTACAAACCCTAAACATGTTGTCATGAGGGGACATCTACCAGTTATCCTATGATGATATCAAGATCATTTTCAAAAATCATCCTAGGGAAGCCAGAAAGAGGGGCAGGGCTTGTCAATCTTTGGCTAGTTCATCCTCCTACAACACATCCATCAAAAGTGAAATTGGGAACATGTTGGAAGACTTGAAGAGTGAAATGTTGCATACCCTTGCTCTACAAATGGACACCATGTAGATCAAGAGGAATAAGAAAGATACTTAGCTATCTTTTTCCCTAGATACACCAGAAGGCGCCATAGAAATGAATGTCCATTGGATCTTATAGAGATTTTCTCGATATCTGAGGAGAACCACTCCACAAAATATTTCCCTTCTCTACCTAGATTGAAAGTTGTGTATCAATGAACTAAAGGTGTGATTGAACAACTCACTTATATCAACCAAAGAAGGCCTCAAGGAACTCAACCATACCATCAAGGCATGAAAGGGGTGTCTTATTGATATTAAAACCCTAACCATAATGCATCCATTCCCCCTTGGTGTCCTCTTGCTCATCCTTCATGGTCCACACCTTCTCTCTGATATTTTGCACCTCAATACCATTCCCAACCTATCAATCAATCATTTTAGCCATATGCCCCCTCACAACCTCAGTGGAATACACCATCCCAGGGGTGGAGGCCCCCATACAACCAATCTCTAGCCTTACTACCTCGACCTCCATCTCAACCACAAATCCTTCACCTTGCTCCACCTAAGAAATGTTAGATGCCTACTCAACCAAATCCGAACCCAAACAAAAAATAGGCACAATAGGTCTATAGTGGGGAAACATCTTACCCTTCATATGCTGTGGAAATTCAAGAAATAAACCTCAGGTATGGAAGAGCACTTCTAGATAAACAACCTCCATCTCCACCTAAGGAGATTGAAGACGAAAAGGAGGAGAGTGTTCCTCAAGCCAATCCACCTCCTTTTCCTAAGAGATTAATCCATCCTATCCAACACATCCTAGAAGAGACTGAACTTCTGAGTGAATTGAAAAACCTATGTGTTAAAATTCTGCTCCTACAAACTATCAAGGACGTCCCCATCTACAACAAGTTAATCAAGAAATGCTTCAAACTTTGAGGGAGGTGAAAAAAATACACCCTTACAATTAATGTCATTGGACAACTGTTTGACTTAATGTTGGGGTGATTGATTTGCCTAAAGTATCTACATATTGGAAGTCCTGTGGTAGATGTGCACATCGATGGTATCATTGTCCCCCATACCTTCATCGATCCTGGGGTGGAAATCAATGTGATGAATAAGGAGACTTGTTGTTGGGAAAAGTATCCAATACGGAATGACCCTATCCCACTCTAAGGGTGATAGTACCTCAGCAACAATCGAAGCAAAGCTATCTAAGATTTCTTCTTTATGAAAGTAAAATAAGAGAGAAAGAGATCCACTAACCGATGTCTTCCGCTAATGGTTGATCCAATCTTCTCTCCTTGCTGCTTGTTCCCAGCTCCTTGCTCTTTCACTGGCCCAGCTACACCAAGATCCTGCAAAATGGCAAGAGAGGGAAACTACAAGAAGCATACATTCATAATTGATTCAAGGATTAGAATAAATCAAATACACAAGCATAACAATACATCATTGAGACACATGTATATAGAAGAACCTCAAATGATTTATTAATGGAAGAAGTAAAGTTCAGGAAGTGATACAACCATAACAGGCCCAATCCAGCATCACCTCCCAGCAGAAAGAAATCTCCTCTTCACCTCCTTCAAAGCAAATCACCCAATAGTTCTAAACTCAAACCAACAGCACTTCCTTACATTCACAAGATTCCAGCCTCCCTAGACCTCATGAGAGAGTTCTATATATAGGAGTTTTGGAGAAAGGATGAGTCAGCTTGAGGCTGGCATGAAGCTGACTAGTGTCCTCTCCCACTTTAGTTATTCTTCAGTTCTTGAATCCACTTGGAGGTTCTTGCTTCCACTTGGAGATCTAGACCCTCTTACTCATCACCAGTCGAATTCCTTGATCCAAGTGTCATTTTGGAAGCTTCCTGGGCATTGACACCTTGAGGAATGACTGTGCCACATGTCCCAACTCGCCCAGCGCAGGTAGCCTTCTTTGCAGTTGACATTCAGCGCAGGTAGACAGTGGAGCAGTTGACATTCAACGCAGATGCTCAGTGGAGCAGTTGACATGATCCAGAATTAGCTTGTTTTTGAGTGTTTTCAGGTGGAGAACTGCTATTCAGTGCTGTGGTTTGTTGACCTTGTTCCTCTAGGGGTAGGAACAACATGTTTAGGGACTTTGGATCCCTTAGATTATGGACATTTCATGCTTCATGCTGTAAGGCACAAAAATGTCTATAACAGTTGCCCCCTAAAGTATGAGGTCGTTTATCGGGTGAAATGCTTTATCAGGAGGATCCGAAGTTCATTCAATTGCTGAGAGGTTGTTATCACTCAGAACTAAAAAAGATTTGATGTATATAATCATCTGCCCTAGTCCAATAGCAAAAGTCTGTGTTAGGTTGATTTCATTTTTTTTTTCCTTACTTAGGATTTGAATGTTAAAGTTCTTAACTTAAACCATACTCGACTCCCATTGGTTCTAATTCATCCATCATTGTTCCATAGTCATGTCTTATCCATGTCCGAGTCATCGTGTCTTTTAGTGATTTCGCAGCATAAATCCTATTGGCCAGTTTCGCAGCGCAATTATGGTTTAGCAATTTCGCAGCGCGTCATGATTAGGCCGTTTCGCGGCGCATTATTAGAATTTCAAACTAACAGCGCTGCGAAATCATGGATTCGTGCTTTTTGCAACAAATCTTTCCTGAAAGGTCAAGTCTGTTATCCGAGTCATCAGTTGTGTCCACTCATGTCAGTTTTTGTACCTCTCGTATCACGTTTGAACACTCATTTGCCACTATCCCACTACTAGCTCTGTCAACATGCACAGAAATATCATTCCTAAGGGATTTTACCGTGCATGTACTTAATGATAGTCGTAAGTGCTGCATGAGTGACAAAGAATTTGAATTTCAAGCGAGCCTGATTACAAGCGAGGCTGAATTAAAAAGAACTGAATTACCATTGAAACTGAAGCTATTAGACTCTGTGTGTGTGAAGATTTTGAAAGGAAAATGGAGAGAAAAGAGCACAGATCCGGCAAATGCCAGAGGACTGAACCTGAGGGCTTGGATATAGCGTTGAGGGATGAAGGTGTGAAGAAAGCATTCAAAGATGCTGGCTGCTGGAACTTCTGCAAGAAGCTACAAGGAGGACATGCGCAGGTAACCAAAGAATTTGTGCTTAATTTCACTGGGTTAAATTCAAAGATTGCTATGCTAGAAGTCCAAGTTTCTCCAGAAGCCATAGCTGCTGTGACAGAGATCCCACGAGGATGGGAAGAATGGTTTAAAAATTTTAAGTTTGATATGAACCCTTGTAAAGAGTTTTTAAAAGAGGCATATGTAAATGAAGACTTAACAAAAGCAGTGCCCAGAAATTATGTCAACGAACATTATGCTCTTCTTCTCACCTGCATTCAAAAATACTTGACCTGTGAAGGAAGGTACAATAAGGTCTATTCTTACCATTTCAAACTGCTCTTGCATTTCACGGGAAAAATCTCCATAGACATTCCTTTCTATTTGTTTCGCAGTCTGAGTAAAATGTGTGATAAAGTGCAGCTAAGGAAAGAGGACTGTGAAACCTCTTTGTTTCATCATGGTTTGATTAAGTTGCTAGTGTTAGATGGCCTCCAAAAGATAGGCAGAGACTGGAATTCGTTTATTTTCATGGCTGGATTTCAAAGCAAGACTGGCCTTACACCACAACCAGCCAGAGAATTAACAATAGCTGAGCTCCAAAAGGAAGCAAGAGCTAAAAAGCAAACCAAGACACAGCTAAGCAAACCAGTGAAGCCACCAATCATTCAGGATCAACCTCAGCAATCAACAAAGGGAAAAACTCATGATAAGAAGTCTGTTCCTAAAACAAGTAGAGCTGAAGCAGTTTCAAGAGTAAGGACAAGAAGGCAGATAAACAAAGAAAAGGGAAAAGCCATAGCTGTTGAAGAGAGCCCAACATCCAAGGCAAGCTTGAATGATTTATTACAGGCCATAGAATTCGAGCAGTCTGAACCAGTCCATATTGATTTGACACAGTCATCACCAGAAACTGCCAAGAAATCTAAAGCCTCAAAAAAGCTCAAGTTCGATGAGCCAGGTGAAGAATTCATTGTAAAACCCAGAAGACCTATTACAAGGAAGCAAGTAAAAGAAGCACTGTCAAAGATAGAGGCAATCGAGAGAGTTAGGCAAAATAATGCAAGCAGAACAATCATCACATCTCAAGAAGATAGTATAGCAGTCATGAAGAGCCAATTAGAAGCAGCCCAATATGAGATTGCCAAGTTAAAGCAAGCAGTTAGAAAACATGCAGATGTGTATACAAAATATCGTAAAGCTCTGTGGGGTGAGACTGAAATCTTTCGAAACCAGATGAATTCAGTAGTTGATAGCCATGCACAATTTCACACATGGATAGTACCAGCCATCAAAGAGGCCCAGTTTGTTAGAAAAATAAATATGCAATTAAGGGCTGAGAATAAAGCTCTGAAGAAGAAGATTGAAGACCTGAAGGTACAGCTGTACCAATTATCTGCTAAATGAATTTTCTCTTCAAGAGAGGTTTTGTTCCAAATTTTTGTCAAATCTGCTTAGCCTTATTGTTTTTAAAAGACATATAAATCCCTGCTATACATATGTAAACTCAGAGGAAGTTTTGGCAATCAAATATTTCGGTGATAAAGGTCTCGGGTAAAGGCATGTTGTTTTAAATAATTCAGCAGTTTCGTAGCGCGCTACGAAACTGCTGAAGGTGATGATTTTAACACAGAACAGGCAGTTTTGTATTTTGAGCGGAAATTTTGAAAAGGAAACGCCAAAAGGGTATACAAGATATCAGCGGGAACGACAATAGCCAATCAAAACAAGACAGGTGGAGGATTTAAAAAGGTGGAATATTTCAACCCATTTTTAAAGTTCTGTGATATTCCCGTTGTCACCGTTCAAGAGGTAGCAAATCTTTAGCATACACGGACCTTTTGCTTGCACACATGTCAATCGATGCAGCTCACAACACATCCAGAACGTGGCAGTGTTCCATATTATGGGTTATTAAAGGCTAGAAACATGCTTAGTACATTCGAGCATTTTGAGGAAAACTGGAGCCGAGAAGTAAGGGAAATCTCCTAATACTTCTGAGCAGTTGAAAGGTTCAGTGTTCAAGATCACTATGGAGTATTAAACATCCAGCTCAGCCAAGTCGAAAGAGGACCAGGTGTCAGAGAATAAGAAGAAGTCATTATGCATGCAAAATGGAGTTTGAGTCATAGTTAATTTAGAACTCTTAAACACTACAGTCAGTTCCTTATTGTATTTATTAGTTAGTTCAATAGCTAATAGGTGTCATTAGAGGCTGTTATCGAGTTCCCCTCATGCTGGAGGAGGAAGCTCGAAGTAGTTAGAATAAGGATTCTATATATAGCTGGAACATCTATGTAATGAGGGTTGGAGATTTTATAAAAATAGAGTACTGTTTTGGCTTATGTAGAAAAACAGAGTTCAGTAATATAATAAAACTGCTTTTCTTCTCAGGATTCATAAAGTGTTTCTATGTTCAAGATGTATGGTTTTGCTTTATCCCTGATCTATTTTACAGTTGCATAAATGTGTAATCACTCAGAATTCACTTATGCTGCTCTGATTTCCTGTACACATTCATGAACTGTGGTTTTATAAGAGTTATGTTTTGAACATTTAAATGCCACATGCCCTGACTTCTATGTAAAGGTTGTATCATTATTTGCTGAAGTTTTATTGACTCCATAGGCCCAATGGAAACTTATGTAATGTTTGTCCAACCTTCATATTTGTCACTGTTATTTCACAAGAGTTAGCCCTCTTATTTTTTTTAATCAAAATCAATAACCTTTTTTGAGAGAGCCCTCTCAGGCTAAGGAGGCTAAACCTTAGTCAAAAGATTGGTTTGAAACAGTTACTTGAAGTCTTCCTGGTCAGCAGCCTTCCAGAGTCTGATTTTGAGATAACAGAGGTGACCTGTAATAAAATACAATACAATACATTATTTTTCATTCTGCTTTCTTGATCTAGCTGAGGCGGGCATTCCCATGCTCAGCTTTATAAATTCATTTTGGTACATAGAACAGACAATCGTCTGATGGTAGACTGATAATTCTCTGCTGAAATTATCATCCTTTGAGTAGGATGATCATCTGCTGCAATGATGTACATGTCAAATGTCTTTATATTTCCTGAATATATATCGCAGCCCGGATGGATGAAACTAGATCCGGGGTCTTCAAACTCGTTCGATCTTCACTCTAAGTACAAGTCGATCCATGTGAGAATTGCGCTGAAGTCGAACAGGGAAAGACATCGCTTGATTACCGGTCAATGATGTAAACCGTTAACAAGCGCGAGAGGAATCACCGATAATGATAATGACCCTCAAGGTACTGCAGTACAATTCACGTGGTGTGAATAAAGGACTTGGCGTCGAACACCACGCAAAATCTTCTGGTCGAAGGTCATTGATGTATACCTGTCGCCGGAAGTGAGAAACTTGCCATTGAGGCATGCAAGCTTCAAAGTACTGAAGGGGTTGTTCCTAGATCAACTCCTTGGATAATGAGCTGATGTCGACAAGGAGCGATCCGTCAAAGGAGGGCCTTAATGAATCCCACATCAGTGACACGGAACGGAGCTAATGATTTTAATGGAGGTGAAAACAATCTGTGACATATGATTCAGGGTGGCGGTCATGAATGGATGAAGGATAATGTATGGCAGTGGATGGGACACGGTTGACTCTTTCTGAACAACATCTCTTGAACATATAACGACACTGATGCGATGGATCGGTAGCATTACCCCAAATGTGGATGGTTTGGCGAGACCATGGTGATGAGACCGGTGAATGAAACAACCCAACCCGATGTGGTATGGAGGAAAAGTGTCATGTTCAAGAGCGACTTGCTACCATTAAAGCTTTGAGGTTCTCCCAATTTTTCCCCAGTCATTTCTGACCAGTACCTCTTTATTTTTGTCAAGCTTGAGGAGGATAACATATGCTTGTTCTATAACCTGCCCTTCGGGCAAGCCCATCGCTATGTTTTAACGAGCCTAGCGATAGGGAAACTCGTTCTCGTCTAAAGACAAGTTTGTCGCTATTTAATCATTTTAACGAGTCTAACGACAAGGAAAACTCGGTCCTTTTCATTTTTAGAGAGTCTGAAAAGGTACAGAAAGTTAACTCCAAAATTCCTTTTTCGTCATCTAATCCCTTAAGTCCGAAAAATTATAAAACAATACAGAAGGGATGAGTTTTCGATAACTTTAACGAGCCGAATAAAACAAGCGCTCGACCTTTTTGTGCAATAATCCCTCAGGTCCAAAAGATTAAAATCTAGAGGAGGGATAGCTCTTCCGGTCCCTTTAACGAGCTGGAAGGCCAAAACTCGGCAATCTTTTCATATTTTACGAGTCAGTTGAAAAGAGCTCAAAGAAGACTCGTCTTTTGAGGAATGAGTGATAAACATGGATAGCAACTGATTCCAGGTATAGGTTGGAATTTTCCAATCACGGCAGTGTCACAAGGATGGCTAGGTGAAATCACTCTTCGCAGCTGTTCCTCAAAATGGGTAAACAATCATATGGAGGTGAACGATCGGCCAAATGACGGTGGAGGTGGCAGGTGCAAACACGACCAAGGCTTTTTATGGCTGATAAATTTACGATCACAGAGGTTATTTACCGGAATAGGTTCATTTTTTATTTAAAAATGAGCTTAAACTCTGGGGGAAACATTGCTCATTGCTTTTATTTATTTTTTAACGAGCATGAAGACCACGTTAAAACTGCTCGGATCTTGCGTTTATTTTTAAACGAGCATGAACTTTATGCTAAAACTGCTTGAAATACCAGTCATAAGATAAGAAATGTCCCCTGTGAGATCTCTATTTTTTAAGGAGTTTCATCTTCACTAAGATTTACTCCATATCCTTTCTTTATGCAAGTTCGGAAACGACTAATCCAAAAAACAGATAAATAACCGCTCTTTGCTTGCACTCCAAAAGGTTTGCATGCCCCCAGGTATAAAATACAATTTCAAGGCTGCCCCTCCTCCTTCCCACCTCTGTTTTTCTTTGGGTGTTCACAACTACTTGTCGTCTTGCCAGTCTAATGTTAACAATACTTGTCTTCTCATTATTTTTAACGGGTCTTATGCGATACTTGTCTTCTCGTCAGCCCAACTTTTAACAGATCTTTCGCAAGATCGCAAGAGAACAGCTACTTGCGACAAGAGAGCAGCTACTTGCGACAAGAGAAGAACACTACTCAAAGACAAAACATCAGTGTTATTGAGGGAGGCTTGCCTCTTTCTGGTTACCCAAGGATTGTTTCGTTAACTTTTCTAACAAAACGCTTCCTCGGCAATGTCTACCGAAATAGACAAGGGTGAATGACCTTTGTCAAACACGTAACTTTGACAAAAGAATCTTATTCCAGAACAACCCCTCTTCCATCCACGGACGGGGTACGGACTAGTCATATTCTCTCGCGGAAATTCTACCTTATACCCAAAGTTTTCTCTGCCCGAAGCAGACCAGGATGCATGCCCCCTGGGTTCCAGTCCCATCTTTCCGAATCACTCGCACTCATCGGGAAGGAGGACTGGGGGTGGAGACATTTCTTGATTGAATAGACCATTCAGGGTTGGTATGTGACTATTTGCGATGCGTGATCCCGGAAATGAAAGTTGTTCTACGAGCTTGACCATTCTTCCTTCGTGTGGAAAACACATTACTCTAAAGAGTGAGGAGACTATTGCTCCCATGCAATATATATAGTCTCGTCCAAGGAGTAGGTTATAATCCAAGGGTCCTTGAATGACCATCATGTTCATTTGAACGGTCTTCCCTTTCAATGTAACAGGCACATTGGGGAGGATCCCTAATGGTCGACTGGTTCCTTTATCGAAGCCCGAGAGATTTCTTATCTCAGGCAAAAGCGCTGGGGAACCCAGTGCTTTCCAAGCAATAGAGGAAAGGATACTCACAGATGCCCCTTCATCAATGATAGTGCCAGCCATTACCATTCTGTATATTTGGACTATGATTCTGAATGGTATACTGGCTGGCAACCGGGGTCTGCCTAGTTGATTCCAATCAAAGGATACAACCAGGTTGCTTGGTGGTGGGACCGAATACACGGCCGGATATGACCCTGACGATGTTCCTTCCTGCGATAAAGGAATGGGCGCATTGCCCTGATGCTCATCAGATTCTGTGTTGATGAAAAGAATCTGGATGGTGTCATCCTTATTCTCTTCGGTGAGGGTGTCATTTGAAGATGAATCTTCAGTGATGGTGTCATTTGACGATGAAACTTCTGAAGGAAGAACCGGGTCAACTGCCGTTTCGACCTTTGGACTTTCATCCGGTCTGGATTCAGTAGGTTCATTTTCAATGACTGACGCTTCAGCTGACCACTTGAGCGGGCCAGCTGTATTCTCAACCAACGAAGGACTTGGCACGAGTTTTTTGTATCCAGGAGGAAGTATCAACGGTGAAACCGGACGATCTTCCAAAACTCTCTTCGCTTCGTCTAAGAAGGGACAATGGTGGATGGCATGATCGCCTTCACACAGTCTGCAGGGGGATCTTGCTCCCCCTCTTTGTCTTGAACCTTCACTTTCACTGGCTGACGGTAAGCATTCAACATGGCTATCAGAGGTTGATGCTCCCGAATTGTGCAAATGAGGGGACCAGTCCCTTAGTATCCGGGGAATACAGGGACAATCTCTATGGAATTGGTCTCCTCTACATATGACACATGGCGATTTAGGCCCGGTCTGTGCTATGTGTGGATTTTTGTCAGATGTCTTTTGCTTGCCCCCAGTCGCCTTAGGCTCCTTCTTCTTCTTCTCTCTCTTCTTCTTCTCCTTCTTCTCCATGGGAGCTTGGCTTTTTCCGGCTCTACCTTGCGAAGACGAGGGATTGGAGGAAGAGTTATAGGAAGTAGAAGGCTGGTGGGAAGCTCTAGACTGATCTAACTGTTGACTCGACTGTTCAGGAACCATGGTGTTCTGAACTACATTGGTTGAGAATAGCCAAATTGGTAGGCCAATTGTCAGTCCTGGAAGCGACAATGTGGCCATGTGGGGCGCACCAACTTCTCCCCAAGAGGAGAAAGGACTAGGATTTCCATCATAGGGAATTCCTTGGTTGGGGCGTTCCATGTTCTCAACCTACAGATCAACGCAGGAATAGGAGGTGATTATGTTCCGTTTAAAATAAATTTTATAACGACGCTTTAGACACAACTTGCTTTTTCACTTTTTAAGAGTCGAGAAAAAGCTAAAGATGACTCTAGTCTCCTTCGATGTTTTAACGAGCCCGAAGTGACAAATGCTCGGATGGACTTTTTCAGTTATAGAGTTTGAAAAAGGCCAAAAGAAACTGCTCTGGAGATCTAGGCAGAGGGTGTGCCAAACTTTTCGCAAAACCACAGAATACGTTTTACGGTACGGGTGGTCGATCTTCGTGAATGCTGTGTTCACTGCATTGCGATCAGTAGGGCGGCCGACACGGCTTCCTATGGATAAAGGCTTTGTTCCTATAGGGGTCTCCCAATATATACGCGACGGTACGTGGGAGCACAAGTCCGTATTGATACTTATCGCTTCACCGTGGATGAATCACCCAACCACTCAACGCTAAGATATCACATTTAACGACGTCGGAACACGTCTCTAGCTTAGACCTCTATGTGTTTGCGTTATGTTTCAAAGCGTTGTTATGTAAATTCAATTCATTTTAAGTTGATCTTGTTTAGCAGTTTGCCTTTATGGATCACCACGAGATGTATAATACAACTTCCTAAATGCAGTCTAAGATGATAAGCAAGCTTTTCAATCTTTCAACTTTGAAAATCTTAACTACTGAGGGAAAAGAAAGACATCATCTTTTCACACAGATCATAGAGCACACACTAATGCACTTTTCCCTAAATCAACATACAAGCTGTCAAAATGCACATGCACAATGCAAGTATTTCTTTTCTCTTTCTTAATGTTGATGTATTACAAAAAGAAAGCTGTTGTATAATTTTGAATTCAATTTTAAGTGAAAGCAAACAAGCTTTGTCCAAAATCAAAAGACACCTTAAGATTTACTTGTTTCGACACTAGAAATACATAAATTCAAACCATATGACGAAAGCAAAAGCTCAATCAGCTATGAACAACAAACAAACTAACTCTTAAGATCAAAACGACACTTATCACAGGTCTAGATCTAAGAGGCCACAACAAGACTAGTTCACTTTCGTTATGGGAAACTGCAAATGATGTAAGAAATACACAAAGAACAAATACAGTTTCTTTATACAACTGAGGCGGAATAGTGGCAAGGAAAGGTGGTTTCAGATAGGTACATTGACTGATAACAAGCTGCAAAAACAAGGATGAAAACAGGGCAATAAACAGCAGGGAACCCCAGTTGCACAAGGCAAAACTGGTTCAGCGCAGGTAGTACACTGTCAGTTTGACATTCAGCGCAGGTAGCCCCTTCGGGACCTGTGATGAAATGTAGACTGCCTTCACAGTGCCTACAATGAAGAGATAAACTTTCGTTTTTCTCAGTTTCCGGGTTACAGATTTCTCAAAAATTCACAGTTTTTGGCCAAATCAAAACCTATCAATCAAGTACACACTAAAGGATGAAAAGGAGGATGAAAAGCTATCACTAAGAGTTGTTCAGAGTCCTTGTGGATCAGCTCTTCAAATCATAAACATGCCCAGAAACTGAGCTAGAGTAGCTGCCCTCTACTTTGCATTTGAAAGATCCAAATGCAGTTCGATTCGGTACTCCCTGTGTTTAGGAAATGAATAGCAAAAAACACAAACAACCAACAAGATACGTTCCCCAGTGGAGTCACCAATTTGTTGTTGGGAAAAGTATCCAATACGGAATGACCCTATCCCACTCTAAGGGTGATAATACCTCAGCAACAATCGAAGCGAAGCTATCTAAGATTTCTTCTTTATGAAAGTAAAATAAGAGAGAAAGAGATCCACTAACCGATGTCTTCCGCTAATAGTTGATCCAATCTTCTCTCCTTGCTGCTTATTCCCAGCTCCTTGCTCTTTCACTGGTCCAGCTACACCAAGATCTTGCAAAATGGCAAGAGAGGGAAACTACAAGAAGCATACATTCATAATTGATTCAAGGATTAGAATAAATCAAATACACAAGCATAACAATACATCATTGAGACACATGTATATAGAAGAACCTCAAATGCTTTATTAATGGAAGAAGTAAAGTTTAGGAAGTGATACAACCATAACAGGCCCAATCCAGCATCACCTCCCAGCAGAAAGAAATCTCCTCTTCACCTCCTTCAAAGCAAATCACCCAATAGTTCTAAACTCAAACCAACAGCACTTCCTTACATTCAAAAGATTCCAGCCTCCCTAGACCTCATGAGAGAGTTCTATATATAGGAGTTTTGGAGAAAGGATGAGTCAGCTTGAGGCTGGCATGAAGCTGACTAGTGTCCTCTCCCACTTCAGTTATTCTTCAGTTCTTGAATCCACTTGGAGGTTCTTGCTTCCACTTGGAGATCTAGACCCTCTTACTCATCACCAGTCGAATTCCTTGATCCAAGTGTCATTTTGGAAGCTTCCTAGGCATTGACACCTTGAGGAATGACTGTGCCACATGTCCCAACTCGCCCAGCGCAGGTAGCCTTCTTTGCAGTTGACATTCAGCGTAGGTAGACAGTGAAGCAGTTGACATTCAGCGCAGATGCTCAGTGGAGCAGTTGACATGATCCAGAATTAGCTTGTTTTTGAGTGTTTTCAGGTGGAGAACTGTTATTCAGTGCTGTGGTTTGCTGACCTTGTTCCTCTAGGGGTAGGAACAACATGTTTAGGGACTTTGGATCCCTTAGATTATGGACATTTCATGCTTCATGCTGTAAGGCACAAAAATGTCTATAACAAGACTATGCTTAAACTGAATACCCAAGGATCATTAAGGAAGACCACAACAATCTTGCAGCTTGCAGATCGATCCACAGTAGCTCTTGAGGGAGTTGTTGAGGATGTGATGGTTTCCATTGATTCCTGGGAATACCCTAATACCAAGTTCAATGGTTATCCTCTCATCCTTGGAATGTCATGGCTAACCACTTCTGATGCTTACATAAGTTGCAGGGATGGGAATATGACCATTAAGAATGGGAATTTGTCCAAACAATTGGCCTCATACCTTTCTACTCAACCATCTCTAGAGCATGACTTACCTTTATGGTTAGAAGAGGAGGATGAAGATGAAGCATACTCTTCCCTAATCCATACCCTAGATGCTACTATAGGAGGAGGGAAACTTGATGAAGATGACCTGATTGAGAAAATCCTCTAGAACCAGCCCCCCAACACCATGTCTCTTGAGGAGTTGGTAAAGAAAGCTGAAGATAACCCTTGGACTGATTTGTGCCTAGCTGACTCAAGTCCTACTCATTTCAAGATGATAGAATTTTTTCTATAAAGAACATTGAAAATCAATCCCTCTCTCTATGCACATCAAGAAAAGGAGTTATGTGACATGATAAGAGAGCATCTGGATGCCTTTTCCTAGAGTTATAAGGAAATGAAGGGAGTGCACCCTTCGGTGTGTACTCACCACATTTACATCAAGGAAGGTTGCAAGCCAGTGCACCAACCTTAGAGGAGAATGAACCCAACCCTCAAAGATATAGTTAAAGAAGAACTGCATAAGTTGTTGGATGCAAGGTTCATTTACCCCATCTCAGATAGTGAGTGGGTGTCTCCTCTAGTTCTGGTCCCAAAGAAGAATGGGAAGTGGAGGATTTGTGTGGACTACAGAGAGCTAAATAAAGCCACAAAAAAGGACAATTTCCCTCTACCTTTAACTAACCAAGTATTAGATGGTCTTGCAGGAAATAAGTTATTCTCTTTCTTGGATGGATTCAATGGTTACAATCAGCTCCAAATCAACCCAGAGGACTAAGATAAAACCACCTTCACTTGTCCTTGGGGTACCTTTTCTTATAGGGTCATTCCTTTCGGATTATGCAATGCCCTTGCCACATTTCAGAGGGTAGTCCTGAGTATCTTTTCAGAGCTACTCTATGACTCTATGGAAATTTATATGGATGATTTCACCCCCTATGGTGTGATTTCCTGGAGGCTCTCTCTAACTTGGGGAAAGTATTAAACAATTGCATTGAAATGAACTTATCCCTTATTCATGCAAAGTGTGATTTCTTGATGAATGTAGGGATTGTTCTAGGTCACTCAATATCCCAGGAAGGACTGCAAGTGGACCCAAATAAAATTGCTATCATAAAGAGGGTCCCTACTCCTCAGAAGCAGAGGGATGTTAGAAGTTTCTTGGGCTTAGATGGATACTATAGGATATTCATAAAGGACTTCAACAAGGTAGCCTCAAATTTGTTTGGAAAATTGGCCAGGGACTCTAATTTTTTATGGTCATAAAGCTACCAAGAGGCCCTAGAAACCCTAAAGGACAAGTTGACTACTGCACCTATACTCCAAGGCCCAAATTGGGCTCTTCCTTTCCACATCCATGTTGATGCCTCTAACAAATCTATAGGAGCAGCTCTAGGCTATATAAATGACAAGTTACCTTATGCCATTTACTTCATCAACAAAAATATGTCCAAGGTTGAATTGAACTATACTATGACTAAAAAAGAACTCCTAGCTATTATTCATTCCTTGAATAAATTTAGACATTACATCATTAGTTACCAGACCTTTGTACATATTAACCATGCTGCTATTAAATATTTGATGAACAAGCTTGAGGTGAATGCAAGAATTATAAGATGGCTTCTTTTGTTACAACAGTTTGATCTAACTATCATTGATAAGCCTGGTAGAGAAAATGTAGTTGCATATTTTTTTGTCTAGACTGGCTTTGCCTACATGTGAGGAAGGAATGGTTGATGATCAATTGCTAGATGAGAATTTATTCACTATTTCAGTTCTCTCCCCCTTGTTTTCTAACATAGCCAACTACTTATTGGCTGCATAGTTCCCGCCAAATCTTTCCTCCAAGGAAAAGAGCCGAATTATAAGAAAAATTGCACTATTCACTTGGATTGGGGGAAATCTCTTCATGCTAGGCCCAGATCAAACTCTGAGAAGATGTGTCAAGGAGGAGGAATTTTTTGACATCCTTCTAGCTTGTCATGATGGGCCTTCTTGAGGTCACTTTGTAGCCAAGAGAACAACCTTCAAGGTAATACAAGTTGGCTACTACTGGCCCACTCTCCATCAAGATGCAAGAAGATATACCACTCGATGTGACCAGTGCCAAAGAATGGAGAAACCTACTCCTAGGTATGAAATTCCTTTGCAACCTCAAGTGACTCTTGAGCCATTTGACAAGTGGGGCACGGATTTCATTGGGCCCATTGATCCACCATCAGGGTAGAAAAAGTACATAATTGTGTGCACTTATTACTTGACAAAGTGGGTTGAAACCAAGGATGTCAAGGTATCAACGGAGGAGAAAGTGGCTGAGTTCTTATGGGAGAATGTGTTTTACAAGTTTGGGTACCCTAGAGAGCTAGTCACTGATCAGGGCACTCAATTCACCTCACACCTAATTGAGAATATGTTGATTCAGCATGAGATCAAGTACAGGAAGTCAACTTCTTACCATCATCAAGCTAATGGACAAGTAGAGGTTACCAACAGAGCATTGGAAAGCATTCTCATAAAGGTGGTGAGAAGCAACAGGAAATTTTTTTTTGATAGACTAATGGAGGCCACTTGGACCTATAATACAACTTGGAAGACAACCATTGGCTTCACCCCTTATGATTTGGTCTATGGGAAGAAGGCTCTACTCTCCATTGAGTTTGAGTACAACACTTTGAGAATGGCAACACAATTCAATTTGGATGTTACAAGGACACAAAAAGAGAGGCTGCTCTAGCTCAATGGGTTAGATGAATTCAGGATGTAGGCCCTCCGACACACAGAGGTGACTTGAGTACAAAGAAAGGTTTGGCATGACAAAAACATCAAAGACAAAGTTTTTCAAGAGGGTGATTGGGCTCTGCTATATTAATCCAGGTTCAAGGACTTCAAAGGAAAATTGATGGCCAGATGGATTGGTCCAGATGGATTGGGGTTGTTCATATCATAACCATTGATGAAGAAGGTATCCCCTTGCTTGTCCATAAATACAGATTGAAGGCCTACAAAAGACCCATGTCAAAGGAAGAGTTTATTAGTATTATCAGTAAGGAAGTGAATGTGATTGGAAGTGTCTCAACTTCCAACTCGCCGAATTCTTGAAGAATGTTTTATTTTTGAAGAAAAAATGGAAAAAGAGAAAAAAACAATAAGGGACCTAGGTGAAAACCTCCATGAGGTGTCTAAGGCCAACTTTTGGGCTGCAAACCTCCTTGAGGCAACTCAAGAGTGGTAAAAAGGAAAATAAAATATCCTTGGGTGAAAACCTCCCTTGAGGTGCCTAGGGTAGGAAAATAGGTTGAAAACCTCCTTTGAGGTGACCTGTGTGCCTTTCAAAAAAAAAAAAGAGAAAAAAAAAATGCTATGGCAGGGACCTCAAACTTGCCCACTAATAAAATTCTGTGATTTTTTGCAGGTTTTCAAGGCAACAAAGGACACCAAGTTCAGAGGGAAGCAAGCCAAGAAACACCAAATTATTCCTTCATTCACTTCATATCTCTGATTCCTACCATGTCTGCATCATCCATCCTCATTTCCAAGCATTAAAAACCCATTTGCAAGCAATTTTAGGATTTACTATAGTTACTATAGGAGTTTCCTGTAGTACTACATGATGTCCTGAAACTCCATAGGAATGGAATTTTGGTTGAGAAATGATGATGAAGGCATTTTTTGAGTTGAAAGAGGGGACCATTCACCTTACCACATCTCACCCAACACCAATTATTGACCATGCCACCCTCCATGTCCATAAAAAAAAACACTCAAAAAGAAAAGAAAAGAAAAAAACAGAAAGTCCAAGGGCCATACCATCATTGGTCAAACTCACCTACCACTCCATATCCCTCATTTCCACCCCTTCCACTCCTACCTTGCCACTTATTCCTCCAAGTGAAAAAAAAATAAAAGAATTATGAAAGAGGCAGTTATAGGATTTCCTTTAGTACTATAGTGTAGGATTTCCTTTATGACAGCAACAGTCTCCATGCCTCCTCTTTCAGCATCCATGCAGAAAACGAGTATCAATGTTGGTGTCCCAAATTTCTCTATTTTTACCCTATTCCCATAAGCCTTAACCTCTATTTTATCTCTATTTAACCCTCTCATTCCTGCACTAGTCCAAGATAATCATCTATTCCTACTTATACTTCATATTTCATAATTAATATTTATTAAGTGCTTTATTAATTACTTTACATATATTTCATACCTTTTAGTATCTCTTGTAACTTATGTTTAACTTTCCTAAAAGTAATTGAAGAATTAAGTGTTAATCATTATTTAGCGTGATCAGTGCAGGCAGATTCCTACACCGCCAACGATGTTGCTCCATGATCTCTGTGATAGTTCAAATCCTTCCACATGGGCGTTTTTGATCCACGACTCCTAGTTCGGTTGTGGACTATTTGAGGTTGGCTATTGGCATCAGGGATACTTGGCAAGAATATGGTCTACGACTAGCAAAGTTTTTGCTTTATTATAACCATTAGCTGGTTTTGCAATGTTGTTTGTTAGTTCATTCGACCGAAAGGCTTGAATAGGAAATGACTGTAATTAGCATAATATGGCTAAGGCCGAGAGACTGTATATAATGTATACCGTAGGTAGAGCCAAGTCAGCGATCTCTGAGTTTGTAATTTCATTTACTTTATAATTTTGTATCGCCCTCGGTTCTGGGTTGGACTCACATTATCATGTATATTTGTTGATCAAGTTTAATACAAGGAACACGCCATGTTTTCTTCATGCTATGTCTAATTTTTATTTCATGCGTGAATAAGTGTTGAACCGTTTCGTTTCCTAAATGGGAAATGAGCTAGTTGGCTAGGGCCCAGCCAACCCAGCTTGTTTACCCTTGTGCTTTCGCCATTTAAAAGGTTTGTGTGAACATTTATTCATTTGCAGTTGCGTGGCTTGGATTGTTCTTATGTTTATTTCAGAAGTTCTGAGTTAAATTCATTTCATAGTCAAGCGTGAACGGATCCGTAGTTTGGAAGTTTAATTAAGTTTATTTCTTTCTTGCAATTTCTTTCTTGTAATTCTTTTCCTGCAATTTTTGTCTTAGTTTTCTTCCGCTTAGGTCATGCAGGAAGATTCTTCCTGTACTAGTGCATGTAGTTTCCTGCACTCTGGTTTATTCATTTACTTCACAACAAGTGTTACGTTCCTTTTCCTGCTTATAATTTCATTTATTCAGCAAGCAAAATTATTGTTAATTCAAGTAATCATTCTTAATGTTAAGAGTTATACTTCTAAAGGATCTAAGAATGTTTACGTGAATTAAGGAAGGACGTTATTACAAACACCATACTTTACACTTGCATTTTATGACTTAAGAAAAAGGAACAAAAACGTTATAAGTGAATTGCTGAAAGTTAGTTTGATGCATGAAAATTACTTTGACTACTGCTTTGATTATTCCGAATTGTTTTTGCTTTATGAAGTTTACTTTTATTACAAAGTTCAATTAATTAAAGCATTCTTTTTCACGTGTAATTTATCTCAGAATCTAGCTTGCAATTGCAATTCTTTTCAATGCGTCTTTTAATTCTTTTGAAAGTAAATTGGAAAATTTTGGTGAAGGAAGCTCTATCTTGGTGCAAGAGCTAGTCTCTTGTCATAGGAGCAGAGTGCTCTAAGCCTTGAGGCTTAGAGCAGCACCACAAAGACATAAGTCTTCAGTAAAGAAGGTAAAATATACTTTTTCACATAAGTATTATACCTGCACTAGTGCAAGTAGATTGCAATAGTACAAGAACAGGTTGCTTGGTGTAGAAGAAAGATCAATTGGGAAACAGATCTTTGCAAGGGACCACTTGTTAAGCTGTTAGCCATCTATAATGAAGATAAAAATAGTATTTCATTTCAGCATTTAAGATTGCTTCTAGTTGTATGAAAGTTCCTTTACTTGATTTCCTCGCAAATTATTCTTTTACATTCCAGCACTAGAATTGATTTGGTGTCGATTTCCTTTAAGATTGTTTTCTATATGATTCTGAAACATTTCATTTAAGAAGTAGGATTAGGAATAGGAAAAGATCATACCAATTATGGAATTGCCTATGCTTCGTCTCTAAGTTTACGAAACCCTCGGGTTGACAATTAAGTGTTGAAGGAGCTTGCTTAAGTGCAATTTCTGCACCCAATATTTTGGCGCCATTGCCGAGGAGGCGATTTGAATTGGTAAGAATTTTCCATTTTTTGCAATAGGGTAAGTCTGCTATTATTTTTTCCTGTAGTGTGCTTCTATTGTTTGAAGGAATTTATAGGTGTTGAATTATTTCTGAATTTGCAACTTTTATTTGAATTTTGTTTTGTCATTTTTTGAGATGAATGCCTAAAAGAGGTAGGGGTCCGAAGCCCACTAAGGGTCGAGGAAATACTGGTCAATCTGAAATCAAATCTCATATTGGGCCTTCTTTTGTAGGCATAAAGTCCAAACAAACCCAGAATCATCATGCAGGAACAGTCTACTTGTGCTCTGGTAGTAGTGGTCCAGGTGTGACACAACCCACAAAGGGGAAGAAGGGGACTATTAGAGCCCATAGTCAACTTTCTTATCCTGTTGAGAGCGGTTCACGTGGAAGAAAAACGATGGAAAATAATGAAGACCATGCAGAGGGAACTAGTTAAAATTAGGTAAATGAGGAGCAGCCCACTTTTGGATTCCCAATTGTGGATCCTGATACACAAGTACAAATGAAAAATATTTCACCATAAGCTCTTCCTCATTTCTATGGTAAGGTACATGAAGACCTAGACTCTTTCCTATTTGAGTTTGATATTTTGTGTAGAATTTATGATTATTCATTTGATGCCTAGAAGTTAAAGTTGTTTCCTGCAACTCTCAAGGACATAGCACTCCGCTGGTTCATGGGACTAGGAGGAAACACTATATCTTCTTGGAACAAATGAAGGGTGTGTTCTTGTCAAAATATCAGGAATATTATAAGACTAGAGATATTCAAGATAAAATCTTTACTATTGTGCAAAATGATGATGAGGCTCTAGAGGACTACTTGGAGAGATTCCTGTACATCCTCCAAAGGTCAAAGCAAAAATTTTATCTAAGTACCATTAGAACGTTGCTCTTAAGTGGGCTTATTGATGATGCTAGGAATAATCTAAATCTATTAGGACAAGGGGATATTGCTCAAAAATCTTTTGATCAAATCTGTGACTTATGCAGGAAATTCTTGAGGAACCAATATAGATCCGGTAAAGGAATTCAGAATAGAAATAAGAAAACTGAATCTACTGATTCTATGATTATTAGATTAGAAAACAAAATGGACAATATGAAAATTGAAATAATGAATACTATTAGTAAACAAAGAGACTCTTTGAAGTTTCAGCAAAAAATTGTATAGGAGCAAGAGTCATTGTCTATTTTCTGTCCAAAATGTAGAAGAAAGCATCTTTTAAGAGAATGCCCTCTCGATATTAAAGAAACTAATAAATGTGCAATTTGTATAGAGAACCATGACACAAAAAAATGTCCCTCCATACCTGGGCTGAAAGCTGTACCTGAAGGAGGACAACCTAAAGCCAAATCACTACATGTTATGGGAGCACGAAGAAACTGGCCTCAAGTAAGTGCAGGTATGGCTCCTGAACCTCCACCACATTTTTTTGGTTATAATGCACATTCATATTCCTATCCTAACACTAGTCACTCTCAACATTGGTAGCATGGGAACCAATATCATTATGGACAACCCTCCCAATCTTGGAAACAAGGATGGAGAGGGCCAAACCATTCACATCATTCACACCATTCCTATCCTACACCTATGCAGTCATACCCTCCTACATATGCACCTTACCCAATGCCACAACCATCATTACCTCATTTGAGTCAGCTAATGCCACCATTGCCTTTACCTCCACTGTTTCAACCTTCTTAGCTGCCTGCCCAACCTTTACCCAACCCCAATAACAAAGTGGTACAAATGATCCATTCTATGAACCCACTTTCTTCATCCAGATATCAGTCCATGCCAGTTGGAGTCAATGACCTCCAATTGAGATTGGGGAAGATAGTAACCTTAGAAAATCAAAAGAAGCCTATGGTGACTATCAACAAGAAAGGTGAGGAGGAAACTCCTAACCATTCTAAAAAAGATGACACCATCCAACCTATCCTCATACCTTCTAGGACTTTTCCATCTTCTTCCAACCAACCTCCCTATCTAGAGAGGTTAGTTGTGGAGAAGAAAGACCCCATTCCTGAGTCGAGCCTGGCTTATGAGCTTAGGAACCTTTTCATAAAGGTACCTTTTCTCCAAGCTATTAAAGAGATCCCCATTTGCACCAAAATCATTAGGGAACTCTGTCTCAAGAAGCCAGGAAGGAGAAGATTAGAACCTCAAACTATTCAACTTATTGGTAGAGCCACAGAGTTAATGACGAGATGTATGCACATGGAGAAATATACCGACCCCATAAACCCTATTGTCTCTATTCAGATAGGTGATGTCCTTGTCTCCAATGCACTTATAGACCTAGGGGCAACCATTAATGTTATGACCAAACAAACCATGGGTCAACTTGGATTGGTCCATATTCATCCTACTCCCACTATGCTTGAACTAGCAGATAGATCTAAAATCATGCTGGAAGGGGTGTTGGATGATGTGGTCGTTTGTCTAGACTTTTGGGAATACCCCAGAAACTTAATTATGCTTCAGGCAAAGAATCCTATGGGAGGAAATCCCTTGATCTTGGGATGACCATGGCTTGCTACAGTTGATGCTTATATCGGATGCCGTTTTTGTGACATGTATATTTCCCATGGAGATTCCAGGAAGGTCACCTTGTATCCACCCACTAGATCCATTCAGGAGCTCCGAGACACTTTATGGTTAGACTACAATAGTGATGAGGAGACTCAGCCTATTTCCTTGATACATCAAAATGCTGAGTTCTCATAGGAGGATGAGATTCAAGACTTCCTAAACAATATAGACACCATGGCCAATTTTGAGTCATTGAGTCAGATTTTTAGTCTAGATTTTCAGGAAAGTCATGACTCTCTACCTCCCTCGCCACCATCTCTAGTGACACCTCTGTGTACTCTTGAGCCTGATACCACTCTTGTTGAGATTAGTCCAGGTAAATCCTTGCATATCAGTTCAAACTTGCATTCTTCCCAGCAAAAGTAGCTTGTGAATTTGTTGCGAAACCATCTTAATGCCTTTGCATGGGGCTATGAAGATATGAAAGGCATCCCTCTTGGAACTTGTACTCACCATATCTATATTTAGGATGGAGCCCGATCTGTCCGACAACCCCAAAGGCGTATGAACCCAGCTCTAAGAGATGTTGTAAAAGAAGAATTGCAAAAACTATTAGATGTTGATTTTATCTATCCCATTTTTGATAGCTAGTGGGTCTCTCCATTGGTATTAGTCCCACAAAAATATGGGAGATGGCACATTTGTATTGATTATAGAGAATTTAACAAAGCCACTCTCAAATATTACGTCCCCCTTCCTTTGATTGATTAGGTACTCGATACCCTTGCTGGTAAGAAGTACTTTTCTTTTCTAGATGGCTTTAGCGGGTATAACCAGATACAAATTGCACCCAAGGATCAAGACAAAACCAATTTTACATGTCCATGGGGTACATTTTCTTACTGAGTGCTTCTCTTTGGGCTATGTAATGCTCCAACTACCTTTCAAAGGGTAGTCTTGGCAATTTTTGCTGACCTTGAGTGTGTGGAAATCTATATGGATGACTTTCTGTGTTTGGTGATTCATTACAGGAAGCCCTCAAAGATCTAGAAAAATTACTTCTTCACTGCCAAGAAGCTCATCTTGCCTTGAGTGACAAAAAATGCAGATTAATGTGCAAGGTAGGGGTGGTTCTTGGCCATCTTATTTCTGGCAAAGGTATCCAAGTTGACCTTGCAAAAATAGAAATTATTTTGAGTCTTCCGACACCCAAAACTCAAAGGGAAATGAGAGGTTTTCTAGGAAATGCGGGATAGTATAGGAGATTGATTGAGAATTTCTTAAGGATAGCTACCTCGCTTTTCCGACTTTTGGCTAAAGATAGTGATTTTTCTTGGTCCACAGCTTGCCAATGATTCTTTGAGACATTGAAGGAAAAACTAGTCCAAGCACTAGTTTTGAGAGGACCAAACTAGTCCTTGCCATTTCATATTTCCTCTAATGCCTGAGATACTGTTATTGGCATAGCTTTAGGAAAGAAAGAAGACAAACAATCTTATGCTATTTATTTCATTAGTAAAAACTTATCACCCATTGAACTCAATTATATGGTTACTAAGAAAGAGTTTTAGCCTGTAATTTTTTCCGTTAATAAATTCAAACATTATATTACAGGATATGAAGTATTTGTGCATAATGACCATTCCACAATAAGATATTTGATGAATAAACCATTAACTAGTGGTAGAGTGACTAGGTAGTTATTATTGTTACATGAATTTAATATTATTAATGATAGACTGGGAAATTCTAATGTAGTACCAGATTATATTTCAAGATTAAATAATCTCGATGAAGCAATTCCTGTTGATGATGATTTTCCTGATGAACATATTTTTGTTGTGTCAACAAAATCCCCATGGTTTGCTGACATAACTAACTATTTAGTCACTGGAAAATTACCACCTCACTTATCTGCTCGCGAAAAGAGAAATATCATACAGAAAAGCACTACATATTCTTGGATTCAAGGATACCTATTTTACATCAGAGCAGATCCCATTATTCGTAGATGTGTAAGAGAGGAAGAAGTGTTTGACATTTTAAAATCTTCCCATGATTAACCTTGCGGGGGTCACTTCACTAATAAGTGGACTTCATACAAAGTGTTACGAGATGGCTATTTTTTGCCCTCTTTGTTTAAGGATGTTGAATAGTACGTCAAGTGATGTGACACCTATCAGCCAATTGGACAATCTAATCAAACCAATGAAATGCATTTACGTCCTCATGTTATGATTGAGAATTTTAAAAAATGGGCCATTGATTTTGTAGGATTAATGAATCCAACATCATTAAATAAAAAGCATATTTTTGTTTGTACATATTTCGTTACAAAATGGGTAGAAGCTAAAGCTATTTCTTTTGCTACTGAAAGATTTGTTCTTGATTTTCTTTTTACTGAAATCTTTACTAGATTTGGTGTGCCTAGAGAAATTGTTTCTGACAATGGACCGCAGTTTATTTCTAATCTGGTACAGGGTGTGATGGAGCAGTACAAAATACAACATAGAAAATATACATTGTATCACCTGAAAGAAAATGGTCAGGTGGAGTCCACAAACAAGGTTATTGAGTCCATCCTCACAAAGACAGTAAATATTCACAGAAAGGATTGGGCTGACAAATTACCAGAAGCATTGTGGGAATACCGAACCAATTGGAGGAACAACATAGGACACACACCATATGAGCTGGTGTACGGGAAACAAGTCTTCTTTCTAATAGAATTCCAGATCAAGACTTTCATGACTATAGTCCAATTGGGGCTAGATCTCTCTGAAGCACAACAGCAGTGTCTTCTATAGTTGAATGAGTTAGATGAATTCTAAAGGGATGTTGTTTAGCATAACATATTGGTTCAACAACAGTGCAAGAAGTGGCTTGACAAGTCCATCCAAAAGAAGCAATTCCAACCAGGTGATTGGGTGCTCCTTTACGATTCTAGATTTAAATATTTTAAAGGGAAATTCCATACACGTGGATGGGACCCTATGAGGTGGTCAAAGTGTTTGAAAATGGAGTGGTAGAGATTAGAACTATTGATGGATGGAATTTTGTGTTCTTGGTAAATGGGCATAGATTGAAGGTATATTTTTAGCCCCTTACTAAAGGATATTTTATGCAACAAGTCCAACAACAATCTAAAAAGGAGTTGGTAGGTGGTAAGACCAACCTGTTGAAGATTTGATTCTTTCTTTTCCTCATTTGAAAAAAATAATAAAAGAAAAAAATAATAAAAGAAAAAAATGACAAAAATAAAAAGTGAAAACAAAAAAATTCCCTGTAATTATGAAAATCAGTTCACTGACATGATTGCAGAATGATCAACCTAAAAACTAGCATGCTGGAAAGAAGATCAAAATTTCAATAAAAAGGGAATGTTACTTGATATTTTAGATATGCTAGTTGCCACCAAGAAGAAGCAGGTTCAAGGAACCCAACCCTTACCCAAGTTTGGGGTAATAGCATGGAAATTTGTATCCATGTAAATGCTTAATTCCCACTGTAATTACTTTTTCTGGAACCAGTGCAGGCAGACCTTGTAGATAAAATGTTGCCTTTCTTCTTTTTTCCCGTTTTGTAATTCCCACTATTTTTCTTTTCTGAATCCCATAATGAATTACCCTCCTCTTTCTTCTAAGAAAACTACCCTTACCCAATTTCGTAAAATCCCTCTTTTTCCCCTGAATTGTTTCCACATCCCATTCTCATTTATCCCCCTTGGTGATATTATTCTTGGAATCCCTGCTGTAATGTTTATTCCCATTCTGAAAATTACCCCCTTCCCACTTCTTTATTCCCTCATAAATTGATTGTAGAATTTGATGCAACCAATCCAGATGGCATGCTCATGAAACACCAAAGGATGGCGAATAAAACTTTTCTTGTATATTGAGGCAATTTTTTTTTAAAAGTCCAACTACAGATTATTATTTTGGTAAAATCACTGGTGCAAGATGCGCAGTGTAAGCACGGTGCAATGTAAGCAAGATCAGTGTAGGAGTGCGACCGACTGTGGAAGTAAGTGCAAAACAAATTTCACATAGTCTAGGAGCATCTTATGAAGAATGTTTATGGAATTTTGTACCTCTGCACATGAGTGATTCCTGCACTAATAGATCATAGCATTATATATTTTAATTAATACTTTGTTTTATCATTTACTGACTTAGGAAATTTTTTGAAGTGCAAGATATATTGGGTTTTGAAATCTAATTTTTTTTAAAGAGTACTGAAATATGTCTTAATTGAATTATGAGGTAGACCGTGGGATAGTACAAATTGTTCGAAAACTCATAATCACCTCCTTTGAAACAATTTCCCACCACTTTTTCATCATTATCTTACCTCATAACTCGATCATTATGACCATTACACCACCACCGCATAAGCCTCTGCCACATCCAATCATTATTTCTCACTCGTAGTAGGATGATACGTGTCTGCATCTCATCCAAGGAGTCGTTCTTTTATCATTAAACATGATCGGTTGGATGAAACTGAAAAGATGGAGGATGGATGAAACTCTAGCATAAAATTCTCAGGAACCATTGGCATCGCTCACTGAAATCCTTTTGAGGTTGTGATAGGGAATTGTGACAAATTAAAACATGGCACCCATAAAGAATGAGCCATCATCCTTGAAGGAGATAGAGCAAACTACGGAATACCGGAACAGTCTTGCACTATTGAAAGAATCCAGAATCCTTTCGTTTTTGCAAAATTTCGATGGCTTCGACATGGCTGTGGTTTTGGACTTTGCAAAGACATCTGAAGGAGGCTGAGCTAGGATCAGATCATTAGAATTTGAAGTCACAAAGGATTCCATTACGCGAGCTACATGCTTTCCAACTACAGGAGAGCAGTGGTTCAAAAAGGAGCAGCTTGAAAAGAAATGATGGTGTCAGTTTTTGATTGATAGAAAGCTCAAAGTTGACTGGAAGAAAGGGCTTTCACAGAGCGCCATGCTCGGAAAATGGTGAGACCTCCTATACATACTACAGAAATTTTTGACCTGTGAGGGACGTTACACATTAGTGCTCGAGTACCATATCAAGTTGTTGTTGCAATTTGAGTCGAGGAAACTTATTAATTTTCCTTACTACCTGCTTCAAAGTCTTGAGAAAATTGAGAAATGTGTGCAGAGTGGGGATGCAAGCCAAGTCACATATAAGCTATATCATCATGGGCTTATCACAATCCTCGTCAAGAAAGTGCTGGAAGAGAAGGGAGTGACCTGGAAGGCATTCCTGAAGGAGTTTCGGGTGAGGAGTGCAGGGAATTCTACTGGCATGAGTGCAAGCAAGAAAAGGAAGGCAGAGACACCGTCCCCTGCCAAGAAAAATGGTAAAAGCATGCCGGTGCAAGCAGAAAATAAGTCTGTCGAAGACACTCCGCCCTCAGCAAAGAAAAGAAAAATCAGAACCTCGACAAAGAAGAAGATTGTCTCTCCAGGGACGAATTAGTATTGGTCAAGCTCTCTGATTGTGATTGATGAATCACCTTAGGTTTCACCTAAAGACCATAACCTTTCAGTGCTTGCAGATGCAATGGCCCACACCGTGGTAAACAAAGAAAATGTGGAAAAGGAAGATGACATATTGTTGTCTACCTTTGTTCATAGATTAAGAAAGAAGAAGATGACACTGAGTGCAGGTAAAGTTCAGGCAGAGGGTCATGAGGATGATGAGGCATATCACATGGAGACCCTTGACAATTTCGATGAACAAGACATCGAAACCCTCAATGTTTTTTATTAACAGGGAATTGAATCCCCTGTTGGTTTAAATGAATAGGGTACTGAATACCCTAAAGAATTGGAAGAACAGGGCATTAAAAACCCTGTGGAGTTAAGTGTGCAAGGTACTGAAACCCTTGGCATGAAGGCTATGGAGGGCACCAAAATCCTTCGTGATAAGGAAAACTCGGGCCCAGAAACTCTTGGCGATGTCATAATGCAAATGTTGGACGACCTTAATCTTGACAATGACGGGACTTTCTTTGAGTCTATTGCAGAGAAGGTATTTACACCAGAGGATATGAGCACAGAGCCCTCTACCCTCTATCTCAACAACCGAATAGTGGAATTGGAGCAACAAGTTCATGATTTGGAGGCTTTGAACCAGGTCATGAAAGAGAAAAATTAGCAAAAGCAAGGTGAGGTAGAGCTGCTCAAAGAGGTCAAGAAGTAGAAACAACAAGTGAAAGTATGGAAGTAGCGGGCTTCCAAGTGCTACAAATTCCTCAAGAAGGTGATTAATTAGCTTAAAGGAGCCCGAGGTAAAAAGCCAAAGGTAGTGAAAGCAGGGATAAGTATTGGAGTACAAGATTGAGAGCTGGCATCCCATTTTTGAAGATTTTTTGCAGAAGGTAAAATGTTGTGTGAGGACACACAATAGCTTAGGGATGGGAGGATTCTAATGTCCCAAATTGTTCTATTTTTACCCTATTCTCATAAGCCTTAACCTCTATTTTATCTCTATTTAACCCTCTCATTCCTACACTAGTCCAAGATAATAATCTATTCCTACATATACTTCGTATTTCATAATTAAGATTTATTAAGTGCTTTATTAGTTACTTTACATAGAGTTCATACCTTTTAATATCTCTTGTAACTTATATTTAACTTTCCTAAAAGTAATTGAAGAACTAAGTGTTAATCATTATTTAGCGTGACTAATGCAGGCAGATTCCTACACCGCCAACGATGTTGCTTTGTGATCTCCATGATAGTTTGAATCCTTTCATGGGGTATTTTTGATCCATGACTCCTAGTTCGGTTGCGGACTATCTGAGGTTGGATATTGGCGGCATATAGTCAAGGATACTTGCCAAGAATATCGTCTATGGCCAACAAAGTTCGTGCTTTATTATAACCATTAGCCAGTTTTGCAATGTTGTTTGTTAGTCCGTTCGACCGAAAGGCTTGAATAGGAAATGACTGTAATTAGCAAAATATGGCTAAGGCCAAGAGACTGTATATAATGTAGACCGTAGGTAGTGCCAAGCTAGCGATGTCTGAGTTTTTAATTTCATTTACTTTTTAATTTTGTATCACCCTCTGTTCTAGGCTGGACTCGCATTTTCATGTATATTTGTTGATCAAGTTTAATACAAGGAACACGCAATGTTTTCTTCATGTTGTGTCTAATTTTTATTTCATGTGTGAATAAGTGCTGAACCATTTCATTTCCTAAATGGGAAATGAGATGGTTGGCTAGGGCCCAGCAAAACCAACTCGTTTACCCTTGTGCTTTTGTCATTTAAAAGGTTTGTGTGAACATTTATTCATTTGAACTTGCATGGCTTGGATTGTTATTATGTTTATTTCAAAAGTCTTGAGTTAAATTCATTTCATAGTCAAGTGTGAACGGATTCGTAGTTTGGAAGTTTAATTAAGTTTATTTCTTTCTTGCAATTTCTTTCCTGTAATTCTTTTCTTGCAATTTTTGTCTTAGTTTGCTTCTGCTCGGGTCGTGTAAGAAGATTCTTCCTGTACCAATGCATGTCGTTTCTTACACTCCGGTTTATTCATTTACTTCACAACAAGTGTTACGTTCCTTTCCCTGCAAGCAAAAGTATTGTTAATTCAAGTAATCATTCTTAATGTTAAGAGTTATACTTATGAAGGATCTAAGAATGTGTATGTGAACTAAGGAAGGACGTTATTACAAACACCATACTTTACACTTGTAGTTTATGACTCAAGAAAAAGGAATAGAAAAGTTATAAGTGAATTGCCAAAAGTTAGTTTAATGGATGCAAATTACTTTGATTGTTGCTTTGATTATTCCGAAATTTTTTTTCTTTATGAAGTTTAATTTCATTGCAAAGTTTAGTTAATTAAAGCATTCTTTTTCATGTGTAATTTATCTCAGAATCTAGCTTGCAATTGCAATTATTTTCAACACGTCTTTTAATTCTTTCGAAAGTAAATTGGAAACTTTGGTGAAGGAAGCTTGTCTCAGTGCAAGAGATGGTTTCTTGTCACATGAACAGAGTGCTCTAATCCTTGAGGCTTAGAGAACCTACACAAAGACATAAGTCTTTGACAAAGAAGGTAAAATATGCTTTTTTTCACATAAGTACTGTACCTGCACTAGTGCAAGCAGATTGCAATTGTACAAGAATAGATTGCTTGGTGTAGAAGAAAGATCAACTTGGAAACAGATCTTTGCAAGGGCCCACTTGTTAAGTTGTTAGCCATCTATACTAAAGATAAACATAATATTTCATTTTATCATTTAAGATTTCTTCCAGTTGTGTGAAAGTTCCTTTACTTGATTTCCTCGCAAATTATTCTCTTACATTCCAACACTAGAATTGCTTTGGTGTCGATTTCCTTTAAGATTGTTTTCTATCTAATTCTGCAACATTTCATTTAAGAAGTAGGATTAGGAATAGGAAAATTTCATACCACTTTTAGCATTTCTTGTGCTTCGTCTCTAAGTTGATGAAACCCCTGGGTGGACAATTAAGTGTTGAAGGAGCTTGCTTAAGTGAAATTCCTACACCCAACAATCAACACCCCTTCTGGCACTATGGAACCTATCCAGTGCTTAGAAACAACAGAATAGCTCAAGCACTTGCACATCACAATAAATAAGACAAATATATCAGCTGGGTGAAATCAGCAAAACAAGAGCCAAGGAAAACATGTACCTGAACAAGAAGAAGAAAAACAGAGCCACCCTTTATAATGCATCGATCAAGCGAAGGAAGGCACAAGTATGGCACCTCATCCAAATTCTATCCTAAGTATGAATATGATAAAAATGTAGGAATATGAAAAAGTTGATTTTATAAGCTGAAGGTGGCCAGTTAACTTGGCCACCCTCAGCTCAAAAAGAAAAAGTAAACTCCTCATTAGGAGACATGGCAAGGTCACATCAAAACAAATGAGTCGAAAATGTGGTCGAGTTAAGTTGTATAAGAGTGGGTGATGATTATGAGGGAAGTGTGCATGATAACTAACGGTGGGCCAACGATCCAAAAGGCGAAATCACGTGCATTGCCAACCAACATAGCGCTCCAAGGAATCAACCATAAATAGCAAAAATTCCTAACTTTCATGCACACATCGTTTATTTCGAGATTAAGAGAACTTGGACTACCTTGAAGAGCCATTGAAGAAGAAAACCAGTTTCCTCCATCCTACAGGGAACACCTACATGAAACATAGAGAACTACATGAAACAATGGGAATTGTCAAAAAACTCTACAAGGGGTTGCCTAGGGCTTAGCTATTCAGAAATTCTCCTCACCTAGGGCATCACAGTGAAAGGTAGGTGGCCCATATCCTCTGTGTTTTGAATTGATAGCTACAAAATAAAAAATAAAATGAAATTTGCATTTTTCTCTAGTAATTACAGTGGGCCTGGGGATAGACAAAATTGTGTGAAGGAATTGTGTGGGGATAAAGAGAGAATTGCAGTCACCCTCCTAAACTCTAAACCCATAGTCACCTTGGAAATCTCTAGAGCTAGGCCACCAAACTCCCTACAGTCATCTTTCCAAAGAGGAGAAAATGACAGGAGGTTTCAACAGAAGGGAGCCCACAAGGACATCTAGAATACACCTCCATCCCCCTATGGTAGAGATATTTAGAAGGCATCAATGGTTGGGATTCTTCGAGATGCTTAGAGGATATGATGATGATGTAGCTCGAGAATTTTCCATGTCACTCACCCCTCATGCTAGAGTCAATGCTACTTCTGTGGTAAGAGGATTGTTAGTAACAATTACCCCTGAAATCATTAGTAGAATCACTACACTTCCTCTAGGCATGCAATGGAGAAAGGAGGATAAAACTAGCAACACTTTTTCTAAGAAGAAATTTTTCTTAAGAGATGAAGAGCCAATTGAGGAAAAAAATGGGATTAGAAGGGAGATCCTTCCCTATCCTTGGGATGAAGTAAGCTATCACATTCTCAAATATATTTCTTGTGAAGGAAGGCTCAATATAATCTATGGTTACCAATTTAGACTCCTCCATGAGTTGAGATTTGGAGAGGAGTTACCCATTAATAGAAGACTTAGTGAACCCTACTTCTTGTTGCAATCAGTAATAGACATGAGAATAAAGGTATAGGAAGGGAAACATCAACAACTAGCAAATCATAGATGCATCAAGCTCATACTAGAAGATGCCTTGAGCCAGTTAAGAGTCCCTATTCTATGGTCCACATTTAGGGACATGGACATGGAGGTTGTAATTGAAGAAATTGAATATGAGAGGGACCCAACCTATAGTGGTGAGGAGGAAGAAGAAGAATTTGAGGAGGAAGAAGAAGAACTTGAGGAAGAATAAGAGGAAGAACCTGAAGAAGAAGAGGAAGAATCCCAAAGAAGAAGAGGAATAACTTGAAGAAGAATAATAAGAACTAGAGGAAGAAGAGGATGTAGAGACAAATAAAAAAGAGGAAGAATAGAAAGGAAAAGAAGAAAGTGGGGAGGAAGAATATAAGGATGAGGCAAGCCCTGAAAAACATACCAAGGAAGGGGAGGAATCTCCAAGAGTGTCTCCTGAACCCACAGAGAAGGAGTTAGCTACTTCCTTAACTGCCCTAAGCACACCCATAAAGTCAACGGGAAAAAGACAAAGGTAGACTCCCCTATATTTCAAAACAAGAAGGAGCACTAGGATCAAACAGGGGATACCACAAACACCCACCAAGACTCCTATCATTATTGAAGACTCACCAAAAAGACAAGAAAAACTAGTATCCCCAGAAATGAAAGGTGAAGAAGGCACATGAAAACAGGCTTCCCCAAAGTCACCAATCACCTATGTTAGGAGGATTGTCGCCAGGTCAACACTTGCAAAGAAAATCAAAGAACCTTTGGCCCCATTTCAAAAGGGAAAAATCCTCCTATAGGAAACACAAATAGTCCTATAGGAAACCCTGTCAGCACTATAGGAAACACAGAAAAAGTAGCAGGAAGGAAAATAAGGATATAGGAAAGGCAAGGAAGCACCAACACAAGTACAGGAGGAGGTAGAGGATCCAAATACATTAAAGGGGGAATCCCAAGAGCCGTAGTAACCTAGCCCACAATTGAATCTAAGCTCTTATTACAGATTCATTGAGGGAGGCAGAGTAATACCACAGAAATTTTCCATCCCTCTCTTCTTTGAGCTTGAGAAGGAGAGAGGAAGGACACATCGCTGGATGAAAATTGCTAAATCAAAGAATGTAGAGGATGTGGGCCATATGGAAGAGAAGCTACTGGAGATGGGCAAAGAGTTGAGTAGGATAAGAGACAGGGAACGAGTTATGAAATCTCAACTAGAGGCTGAAAACACATGGCTGAGGAGGTAGGTACAGGAAAAAGAGAGCCAATTGGCCACTATGGCAAGCCTCTCTATGGAGGCACTCTAGTGCAGGATGCCACCAAATTCATATGCATTGTACCTAAAAGTAAATGATTGTAATTTTAGATAAAGTCACTAGCACAATGAGGGGCTATGCCTTTCTAAGACTATAGGCAGTTCATTGAACTATGTGACCAAAGAACCCTAGAGGATAAGGCCAAAATATCTGAATTCTACTTACACAGCTTGGTCTTAATAGGATTGAATGTGTGGGACCCCAATTTAAAGATGGGGGACTTACAACTAATGGCCCTTGCACCATGGATGAATCATGAGGAGGCTAGGGCTAAGGAAGTAAAGAGGGTGGTTGAAAGAGAAGAAAAAGAGCGCATTTACATAAGAGAAGAATGGATCAATTCCATGGTTTTCATTAGCACCCACAACATCATCGCCAATGATCCACAACTTGCACCAAGATACCTAGCTACATAAGAGAAAGCAACCACTCATTTTGAAGACACCTTGAGATTGCTAGGGGATGAAAACTAACAAGCATGCCAAAGGAGATGGGGCACCCTACCATACAGCCTAAGGATCAGGGAGTATCATTCCCCTAAAAGAATGAGAGATGCACTAGATAGGACCCCATTGTATAAGAAGGCAATATAGAGACTCAAAATGAACTGTATTGGTTTGAAACTCAGTCCACCATTGCTATTGGGTATGCTAGAAGGAAGAAAGGAGGAAGAGGAAAGAAAGCAGTGGGAGGAAATAGAGAAGCATGGAGGATTTTATCCACAAGAGGAGACTACATCAACAGAAGCTTGGGATGTCAGAGAGGCAATAAGAGAAATAAAAGACATGGACATATATTAAGTTGCCAAGAGGATGAGCAACACTTTCAGTAGGGGGGTGTTGATGAGGCTTATCAATTGGTAAATTATATGGACCTTAATGCCACTCTCCATCTTAAAAAATAAGATTTCCTCACATTTCTTTACATATTTTATTATATTTTGTTTAGTGAGAAGGGTAAAGGTGAGATGTTATGTCATGTGGCCTAATGTGTATTAATTATAGGATTTGGAGCAGTTTTTGGCTAATTTAGGCTTAGGAATTTGAAGTAGACAAGAAAGAGGTATTTTAGGAGATTGGGTCTCCCTCCTTAGCTCCTCAATCACTCGAAGATTCCTCCACCAGATCTCATCATCTCGAAGTTACAAGCAACCAAGCCCACTGAGGTCATTGGCAGCCAAGGCAGTGATAGTTGAAGACAAGTTAATCTCAAGTTTGGGAGCCAAGTCTCCTTAATTTTAAGGAAGTTGTTGGTAGTTTCAGTTGTACAAATAAGAAGGCCTAGCGCCTCATTAGGATTCGACTTGTTTTTGTTGTAGCCAAGAGGAATTTTCGAGCTAAAACATTGTGACTGATTACTCTTATGTATTTTTGACATTTTGATGAGAATGAGAAGCATTCCCTTGATCCAACACTGAGTTGCTCAGAGGGATAAATCTCTTGGGTTAGGGCCCAATCCTAGCCTTAGAGGTTCCTCTTTTTGTATATGTATCTTAGATTACATTCGTAGTTAGCTGCTGAAGTGATTTTTGTTTTGTTTAATCTGTAAGTATTTGGATGATTACTTAGTTTTCTTCCATTAGTGAAAAGTTAGATCAGTGGTACAATAGTGAAATTAAATACTTCAGAAAATATTGTGGTACTGGCCTCTACCTCATCTCCCTTATGGGATCATGGTTTGAGTGTCCCACTCTCACTGTTAGGCCCCTATACTACTAGTGTAGCCCCTTATTGTTATTAGTACAACCCCCTTATTATATTGTTGTACCCATGTAGTCCCCGTATTGTTATTATTATGCCCCATAGAAGCCCACTATTGTTATTATGGTGCCCTTACTTTATTATTGTTATGTTGGCTCTGATTATATTATGAACCCTTAGACTCCTATATATATAAAGGATGTCTTGTCATTTGTATCATCCAAGAATTGTTCATTTGTGTAATGTAAAGGAGGTTGCCCTCTCCAAGAGGCTTATTTATTCATCTATAATTTCTATCATTGTGTGAGCTAATTGCCTAACATTTTGTATCAGATCTTTGGATTATAGGGTTTCCCTGCTCCAAACAGGTCATTGAGTCATTTTTTCTATAACTTTGTCGCTACGAAGTTTCAGAAGCTAAAATAGAAACCCATTTGAGAAGAAATCATTCTGAACCTCGGGTCTGAATTTCAGATCTTGTCTCGCTATATTTTAGGAGATATCATTTGAGGAAGTTAGGGTTTTTCCAACCTCCAGAATTCCATCTCAAACAGGTCATCGTGTCATTTTCGCTATAACATTTTCGCTACAAAGTTTCAGAATCTAAAAACAAAACCCATTTGAGAAGAAATCGTTCTGAACCTCAGATCCGAATTTTAGATCTTGTCTTGCTATGTTTTCGGAGATATGATCTGAGGAAATTAGGTTTTTGCAGACTCCCGAATTACATTCCAAACAGGTGACCTTGGAAAATGTGTCATAACTTTCTCTATGAGCATCATATTGAAATTTCGTAAGAAGTTACATAAATACGACGAACTTTAGTTTTCTATGTATCGGTTTCAGCCCCTAAGGTTGAAATGGTGGCACATGGAAATTCGTACAAGTTCTCTCTATTGAACCAGTCTATAATCAAGTCATTGTGGGAGATTTGACATAACTCTTCCTTGCATAATCCAATCTTGATCAGACTTGAGGGGTTAAAAAGAGGACTCAAACGGATATTGCAGGATGAAATTTTAGAACTTGGAGATCTTAAAGTATAGAGTTACAGTCGTTGTAAGATCGAGCTCCTAAAATCAAGAAAAGGCGATATGAGGAAGTTTGATGGCAAGGATCCGTTAAATTGGATACTACAGATGGAGAAATATTTTGATCTACATGAGGTGCAAATGTTACAAAAGGTACGTATTGCATCTTCATATTTAGAACCTGATCAATTTTTATGGTATAAAGGACTTTTTTCTCGTAAAGCACTTGTCACTTGGTCAATTTTCACGAAAGAATTGATAGGACATTATGAGGATACAAAGAGTAACACCTTCTTTAGCCAATTGATAAATCTTGAACAAAAGTGTTCAATGGCAGAGCACATTGAGGAATTTCAAAAATTGAATATAAGAGTAAATGATATTCTAGAGAAGCAAAGGATTGATGTCTTCATAGGTACTTTAAAGGATAACATTCAACATGAGGTTCATCTTTGGGAACCTGATTCATTAGAGAAGGCATTCAGGTGGGCAAGAAAAATTGAAAGAAAAATTATGGAAATAAGGAATCCCACCACTCATGACTATAATTATGGAAGTGCTTCTTCTCCTAGCCTTCCACAACCTACAAGGTTTAAACCACAATAATTGGAAGAAACAGGAGAAAAAGGGCTTTGTTACAATTGTGATAGCAACTGTACTAAAGGTCATAAGTGTGTTGAGAAGAAATTATTTTACATAAAGGATGAAGAGGAGGAAGAAAAGGATCAAGAAACATCAAAAGAAGAGGATATACACCAAGACCCAACCCCAGAGAAAGAAGAAATGAATCCGACCATATCTTGTAAAGCATTGGCGAGAATTATCACTCCTCAAACTCTCAAGATAGAAGGACATATCAAGAAGAAAAAGGTTCAAGAAGTGAAAGATAACATCAAGAAAGAAGAAATGAATCCAACCATATCTTGTAATGCATTGGCTGGAATTACCACTCCTCAAACTATCAAGATAGAAGGACATATCAAAAAGAAAAATGCTCAAAAAGTGAAAGATCACATCGAGCATCAAGAAATGAATCCGACCATATCTTGTAAAGCATTGGAAGAAATTACCACTCCTCAAACTCTCAAGATAGAAGGACATATCAAGAAGAAAAAGTTTCAAGCAGTGAAATATCACATCGAGAATCAACAACAAGTTCTCCAACTTTTAAAAGATAATGCCACTTTGGTGCAGAATGGAATGAAACAACAGGTAGATCAACATTGTAGTGAAAAAAAATTTGATGTAGGTGATTGGGTATTTTTACACCTACATCTCAAGCAAGCTATTATGAGAAGGAAATGTTGGCAATACTACATGCACTTAAGAAATGGCGACCTTATCCAATGGGAAGACACTTCAAGGTAGAAATGGATCATGATAGTCTTAAATACTTTTTAGAACAAATACTATCTTTAGAAGAACGGAAGAAATGGGTCACAAATATGTTGGGTTATGACTTTGACATCATCTACAGAAAACATAATTTTTTTTTGTTGCAGATGCACTCTCAAGAAAGGATGAGGATGTGGAAGCATTGTTTTGTGCTATTTCTATTATCCAACCAGATTGGATAAACGAAGCAAGGGATGAATGGAAGAAGGACAAAGAAGTGTGGCCACTCATTCAAAAGTTGCAGAATATCCAAATTCAAACAATATTGCCAGAACTTGAAGAGGAAGGAAAAATCATATTGGAACTTGGAATAGTCACAGAAACAAGAAACCGATAGCTACGAAATCGATCAATTTCATAGTATCTCATCAAGTGAAAGAACTTACCTGCTGAAGATTCCACATGGGAGGACAAGAATTTTATACAGAAGCATCAAGAACTACTCGAGCGTTGAGGACAACACTTTTTGAAGGAGAGGGGCGTGTTAGGCCCCTATACTACTAGTGTAACCCCTTATTGTTATTAGTACAACCCCTTATTATATTGTTGTACCCATGTAGTCCCCATATTGTTATTATTATGCCCCATAGAAGCCCACTATTGTTATTATTATGCCCTTACATTATTATTGTTATGTCGGCTCTGATTATATTATGAACCCTTAGACTCCTATATATAGAAAGGAGGTCTTGTCATTTGTATCATCCAAGAATTGTTCTTTTGTGTAATGTAAAGGAGGTTGCTCGCTCGAAGAGGCTTATTTCTAAGGCATTCATCTATCTTTTCTATCTTTGTGTGAGCTGATTTCCTAAATCTCACAGCCCAAAAATAGATTTGTTGTTTAATCACTGCATCACTTAAGATTTCTTGTTGAATAGATCATTGTTTCTCAATTCCTTAGAAGTACCTACAATTGTCATTTTGGATTCTTGAGTTTTCTATGGTTTAGAATTACTTCCACTCATAGACTTAGGCATTAGCCATTAATAAATCTGTTTTTCCTAAATTCAACTCATCTTTTTCATATATAAATGAATTTGTGCATAAATTAAGAAAATAATGTATGTTTTTGTAGGAGTTTCTGATCTGTAGGGAGACCTCATCTCACCAGCCTCATCCAAGTCTTCTCCACCTATGTTGCTGAAGTCTACCAACCCCTTATCTGAATTTCTATTTTATAGCAAAGTGGACATCTTCCTTGAGCAAATCCAACCATCTTGAAGACTTGGGTTGAGCCTTGGGTAGTGTGCACCTCCTCTATGCCTTATTCTCCCATCAAAAACCTTTCCCACACTTTATTCCACCTTTTCTAACTTCCTATAGCTTTCAGCTTGTTTCCAGGACATCCTGTAGTACTAAAGGAAACCCTGTAGTAGCCCGTTTTCAGCCTGAATTGAGAAGAAATGATCATCTGAGCTTAGGTTAGGCCTTCGCTTGGCTTCCATACCCTCAACACCATTCTGGACCTTTTTCCCCATACCTCTCTCCCCTGCTAAATCAAGTTGGCTCAAATAGAATTTACATTCATAAAATTGAAAATCAAAAAGGATTTTCGGCAATTTCTATTTAGTACATGCATACAACAATCCCAATAGCTTTAGGATAATTTCCATGCTCATTTAATCCAGATAACTAGATTTTAGATGCAAGGTTAAGTTAGGTCTCTTTTGCAAGAAATATGTGTATATGCTTAGCTAGATGATTTCATGTCACTTTATAGCACTTTCCATTTCAACACTTTCATTTCCTAGAGTAGGCAGCATTTCCTTTCTGCATTAAGAATAATTTTCCCTTTGATATTTGGTATTCAGACTCCTAGTCAATAGAAGACTAGTTTTAAACCCTAGTGGTCTATCACCCCAGTTGAAAAGTGACCAGAGTAGGCCATTACATCTATGGTGTATACACCACTCTCACCTCCAAGTTTGTATGAACCTCGGGTTGATGAAGTAAAGTTGGTAGCCCTAGGAGTTGCAACATCCTTACTGTAATATTAGAGCTCATCAGTAAGCATCAAGTAAAGATGAATCTTTATAGACTCTTGGTGAAAGAGATGAGACAATCTTATTGTGAGCCACAAAATAAATGTTTTCCTCAGGTGAAGTCTGGCCTGTTTTATTGTAATACAATTGATCGATTGTGATGATCTTTCCATTATGGGGGAAACACATCTTACGGTGCACTGAAGATGTGAAAGTTGACATGGAATAAGTATAAATAGGACCCAAAAAGATTTTATATTCAAGGGAAGCATCAATGACTTCGATGTCAATATAGACGGTCTTGCCAACAATTGTGACTAGGAAATTGTGATATAAACCAAGGGGCTGTGAGGGTGACCATCCCATCCACACAAAGTGATGGTGGATGAAGATAGGTTAGGGGAACCAAGTTGTTTCCAAACACTGGCGAGCATCACACAGGTGGATGTGCCTTCGTCAATGATACACTGTTGGACAGTGGCATTTCGAATGGACATTGGAATTTGGAAAGCAACAGATGAAGGTAAAGGAGGGTTATCCGACTTGTCAACATGGAAGAAAATCATCTTATCATCTTGAGGATCTACGAAACCTAGAGTAGATAGTAGATATTTTTTTGTGATGTGCATGTCTAGAGGAATTCCAACGTTGACATGGCAGCAGGAGATTGCGCCAACTCATCTACTATGCTATATGTGTGGGTGACTTTGGTGGAAGCAACATTTCAATGTAGCATACCTTTGGGGATCTTGGATATGACCTCAACCTTAGGTTGAGGGATCTGTAGGGTACTATCAGGTGACAATAGAGGCTCGGTATACACTTTGGGTTGGGACTCAGTCGCAGATTTAGCAGATGGTTTGTCATACTAACGCGATTGAGTCTCGAGGTTGACTTGTTCGGTGTTTACCTCATCATAATGCATCATGAGAATCTGATAATAGTGGTGACCAGATGGAGGAGTTGGTTGAGCATCTTGACCTTGTGAAGATTGGGAAAATATATACCCTTAGTGAGGAAAAGGGTTGGTAAGCATAGCGGGTTGAGATGAAGTAGGAGGGGAGGAGGAGCAGAGGGTTGCGATCCTAGAGAAGCTACTTGAGCTTCCCATGCTTGCCGCATATGAGGTAACATGGGACACTCGTGAGTATAATGACCATAGACTCCACAACAAGGATAAGGTTTGTTCATACGAAGACCCTTGTTCTACTTGGGTTGACCGCCCTGTTGTTGGGTTGCGGGGTTAGGCGGAGAACCGTGAGAGGCATTGGGTGGAGCACCCTAGTTGCCTTGATTACCTTGCTATTGTTGGTTCCTATTTCCCTTCCCCTTATTCCTTTTCTTGGTATTCAGGGGATTGGGACCACTCTGCTGAGTGTACACTTGTCCTTGTGGAGGAGGTGCTTGATGTGGTGGAGGGGAGCAGGCATGGGGGGATGGGATGCTTGTGTTGGGTCCCTATAATAATAGTGATTACCCCATTACTATTGTAGCTATACCCCTTATTTATATTGTTGTGCCCCTATTACCCCCATATTGTTATTTCTGTGCCCCATAGAATCCCTCTATTATTATTTTTGTGGCTTTATATTATTATTGTTAGGTCGGCTGGATTATATTGTGACTCCTTAGACTCCTATATATAGAAAGGAGGTTTTGTCATTTGTATCATCCAAGAATTTTTCATTTATGTAATGTAAAGGAGGTTTCCCCCTCGAAGAGGCTGAATTCTAAGGCATGAATTTATCTTTTCTATCTTTTCTTGAGCTGGTTTCATAACATTTGGTATCAGAGCTTTGGATTCTAGGGTTTCGCTGCTCCAAACAGGTCATCGTGGAATTTTCGCTATAACTTTTTTTCTGTGACGTTCAGAAGTCGAAAAAAAAACCCATTTGAGAATAAATCGCGTTGAACCTTGGTTTCAAATTTCAGATCTGTTCGTGCGATATTTGGGGAGATATGATCTGAGGAAGTTGGTCTTTCTGCAGACTCCTGAATTACATTCAAAACAGGTGACTTGGATAAAATCGTCATAACTTTCTCTCTGGGGATCGGATTGAAATTTCGTCAGAAGGTACAGAAAGAGGACCAATGGTAGTTTCTTGCAGGCATTTTTCAGATCCATAGGTTGAAACAATGACTCGTGGCACGTCGTACAAGTTTGCTCTACTGAACTAGTCTATAATCAAGTCACTGTGGGAGATTTCGCATAACTCTTCCTTGGAGAAACCAATTTGGATCAGACTTGTGGCATTGGAAAGAGGACACAGAAGGATACCACAAGTTTCAATTTCAGAACTGGATGATCCAAAATTACAGAGATACATTAGATTCAATATCAGGCTTCTACAAAGTGAAAAAAGATGTGTAGTTTTTTATTTTTATTTTTGCGTAAGCTTGGTTTGAAGGAATTCAAAGGGCATAGTAAAGCATTATTATCAGTAACTGATGCCCCAAGGAAAGAAAATGAAAACACCTAGTAAGGAACCTGAAAACTCTAGCATGACTCATGAAGAAGAGGAAGAAATGCTACATGATATATCAAAATTACAAGAACAAGTGCAACAAATGTCACGCTCACAAAATCTAACAGAAGCTAAGATAAATGGCGTTGAATCTAAGATAAATGGTGTGGAATCTAAGATAAAGGGCATGGAAGCTAATATGGATGATTTGAAGACATATTTGAAGACAGACATGGCAGATTTGAAGACAGATTTGACAAATTTTCTACAAGAAATACATACTTATGGTGAAAAGGTTGTAAAGGAAACTCATGATGTGAACCAAAGAAATGTTAATCATGATTCCATAGACTCTAATGTTGGATCGAAGACCCACCATATTCCAAAACTCGATATGAGGAAGTTTGATGGCAAGGATCCCACCACATGGATATTACAGATGGAGCAGTTCTTCGATCTCAATAATGTGCAAAACACACAAAAGGTACATATGGCAACTGTATATTTGGAACCAAATCAGTTGTATGGTATCAATGGCTTTGTTCTCGTAAACAATTTATCACTTGGGAAATTTTTACGGAAGAATTGATAGCACATTATGAGGATACAAAAAGCAACACTTTTTTTAGCCAATTGATATGTCTCAAACAAAAGGGTTCAATAATGGAGCACATTGAGTAGTTCCAAAAATTGAACATAAGGGTAAAAGATATTCCAGAGGAGCATAGCATTGATGTGTTCATAGGGTCCTTAAAGGATAATATCCAACATGATGTTCACCTTTGGGAACCTGATTCATTAGAGAAGGCATTCAGGTTAACAAGAAAAATGGAAAAAAAAAATATGGCAACCAGGAAGCATACCACTCACAACTATAATGACGGAAGTGTTGTTGCCCCTAGTCCTCCACAACCTATAAGGTTGACACCACAAAAATTGGAAGAAAAAAGAGAAAAAGGGCTTTGTTACAGTTGTGATAGCAAATACACTAATGGTCATAACTGTGCTGAGAAGAAATTATTCTACATAGATTGTGAAGAGGAAGAAGAAAAGGAGCAAGAAAGGTCAAAAGAAGAGGATATACTCTAGGAACAAAGCCTAGATGAAGAACAAATAAGTCTGACCATATCTTGTAATGCATTGGTGGGAATTACCACTCCTCAAACCATCAAGATAGAAGGACAAATCAAGAAGAAAAAGGTAATAGTGTTGATTGATTCAGGAAGCACCCACAATTTTATTCATTGTAGGGTAGCAAAAGAATTGAATTGCTTCCTATATCCAGCACCAGAGTGTCAAGTGATGATTGCAAATGGAGGAACAATAAATTGCTCTGGAAAATGCCATAATATCAAGCTATCCATGGGAGAATATGTATTGACTAGCCCAATGCTTTCCATTCCAATGGGAGGTGCTGATGTTGTATTAGGAGTCCAATGGCTACAATCCTTGGGTACAATAGCTTTTAATTTTCAAGAACTTTTCATCAAATTTTCTATGGAAGGAAAGGAAGTTGAATTAAGGGGTATTGCAGGGAAACCAGGAAAGATAATCAGCTCTAATGGTATGACAAAGCTTCTAAAAAAGGAGCAAAGAGGTGTAATTGCACAATTATGTTTGCTAGATGTTTCCACATCGGAATCATCTATTTCTCCAAATCTCCAAAAATTCCTGGACAATCATTCCAAGGTATTTGAGACTCCCAAAGGTCTCCCACCTATGCGTGATCATGATCATGCTATTTATCTGATTCCAGGAAGTGTTCCTCCAAACAGTAGGCCATACAGATATCCCTATGTCCAAAAAAGTGAAATTGAACGTATGGTTGCAGAAATGCTAGAGGCTGGTATAATTCAACCGAGTCAAAGTTCTTTCTCTGCTCCAGTAGTATTGGTGCACAAGAAGGATGGATCATGGTGCATGTGTCCAGATTATAGGGAGCTCAACAAGCTCACTATTAAAGATAAGTTCCCCATTCCTGTCATTGATGAATTACTGGATGAATTGCATGGATCAATTTACTTCACCAAGTTGGATCTTCGTTCGGGATATCATCAAATCAGAATGAAGATTGAAGACATTCCGAAAACGGCATTTAGAACTCATGAGGGTCATTATGAATTTTTGGTCATGCCTTTTGGCCTTACCAATGCACCTTCAACATTTCAAGGTTTGATGAATTCAATTTTCAAACCATTCCTTAGAAAATTTGTGTTAGTGTTTTTTGATGATATACTAATCTACAGCAAGTCTTGGAAGGATCATGTTGAACATGTTGACAGGGTGCTACAACTATTGGAGGAGAAACAATTATATGCAAAAAGATCCAAATGTTTCTTTGGAGTTCAGGAGGTGGAATATTTGGGTCATATTGTATCTCATGAAGGAGTTAAGGTAGACCCTAGCAAAATTAAAGCCATTAAGGAATGGAAAATCCCCACATCCATAAAGCATCTGCGAGGATTTCTTGGATTGACAGGGTATTATCGCAAGTTTGTTAAGAATTATGGGAGAATAGCAGCACCTCTAACAACATTATTGAAGAAAGATGCATTTTCATGGACTCCAGAAGCAACAAAGGCCTTTGAACATCTTAAAGAGGCAATGTGCCAAGCACCGGTCTTAGCTACACTAGACTTCACAAAAACCTTTATTGTGGAATGTGATGCTTCAGGAAATGGAATTGGTGTTGTTCTAATGCAAGATGAAAGACCCATTGCTTTTGAAAGTCGTCCAATCAAGGGAAAGTTTATAAGCAAAGCTATTTATGAGAAGGAAATTTTGGCAATACTCCATGCACTTAAGAAATGGAGACCCTACCTAATGGGAAGACACTTCAAGGTAAAAACGGATCATGATAGCCTTAAATACTTTTTAGAACAAAGATTATCCTCTGAAGAGCAACAAAAGTGGGTCACAAAGATGTTGGGTTATGACTTTGAAATCATCTACAAAAAAGGGAAGCAAAATGTGGTGGCAGATGCACTCTCAAGAAAGGATGAGGATGTGGAAGCATTGTTGTGCGCCATTTCTATTATCCAACCAAATTGGATAAACGAAGCAAGGGAGGAATGGAAGAATGAAGAAGAAGTGTGGGCACTTATTCGAAAGCTACAACAAGATTCCAGTACGTCTGATACATTTAGCTGGAAAAATGATTCGTTATGGTACAAAGATCGCTTATACCTCTGTAAGAATTCCCAGCTAAAACAAAAGATTCTTATGGAATTGCACACTTCTCCCTTAGGAGGGCACTCAGGATTTTTAAAAACTTACCACAGGGTTAAGAAGGAATTTTTTTGGGATGGCCTTAAATCAGATATTCAAAAGTTTGTGGCAGAATGTTTGGTTTGCCAACAAAATAAAGTTGAAACAATTAAGACACCGGGTCTATTACAACCTTTATCCATTCCAAGCCAATGTTGGGAGGAGGTTTCAATGGATTTTATCATAGGTTTACCCAAGTCTGAGGGAAAGAGTGTCATCATGGTGGTAGTTGACAGACTTACCAAGTATGCACACTTTTGTGCATTATCACATCCATTTAAAGCCAGTACAGTTTCTACTGCATTTATGAAAACAATTCAAAAGCTACATGGAAACCCAAAGATTATTGTAAGTGACAAAGATCCTATTTTCACTGGAAATTTTTGGAAAGAATTATTTTCTCGTCTTGGTACTCAGTTAGCTCATAGCTCATCTTATCATCCTCAATCTGATGGGCAAACTGAGATAGTAAACAAATGTTTGGAAGGATATTTTCGTTGCTTTGTATATGATAAACAGACACAATGGGTCAAATGGTTGCCTCTGGCTGAATGGTGGTATAACACTTCCTTCCATACAGCAACAAAAATGACCCCATTTATGGCACTTTATGGGTATCAACCACCATCCATCACATCATATTTAAGAGAAAATTCTAAGATTCAGGCAGTGGAACATCACATCGAACATCAACAACAAGTAATCCAACTCTTAAAGGATAACCTCGTGTTGGCACAAAATAGAATGAAACAACAGGCAGATCAACATCACAGTGAAAGAAGTTTTGATGTAGGCGATTGGGTATTCCTTCAGCTACAACCATATAAGCAAATGTCCCTAAAGCAAGCTAAGAAGGATAATAAATTATCACCAAAGTATTATGGTCCGTACAAGGTGTTGCAAAAGATTGGTACTATGGCATACAAATTGGAGCTTCCTGCAGCTTCTCGATTGCACCCAGTTTTCCATGTTTCATGTTTAAAGAAGGTTATAGGTGACAAGCTCCCAGTTCAAACAATATTGCCAGAACTTGACGAGGAAGGAAAAATTATATTGGAACCGAAAGCAGTCACAGAAACAAGAACTCGATAGCTACGAAATCAATCAATTTCAAAGTATCTTATCAAGTGGAAGAACTTATCCGCTGAAGATTCCACATGGGAGGATGAGAATTTTATGCAGAAGTATCCAGAACTATGCAAGCATTGAGGAAAACACTTTTTTGAGGGAGAGGGGCATGTTGGGTTCCTATAATACTAGTAATTACCCCATTACTATTGTAGTTATACCCCTTATTTATATTGTTCTGCCCTTATTACCCCCATATTGTTATTTCTGTGCCCCATAGAATCACTCTATTGTTATTTTTGTGGCTTTATATTATTATTGTTAGGTTGGCAGGATTATATTGTGACTCCTTAGACTCCTATATATAGAAAGGAGGTTTTGTCATTTGTATCATCCAAGAATTGTTCATTTATGTAATGTAAAGGAGGTTGCCCCCTCGAAGAGGCTGAATTATAAGGTGTGGATTTATCTTTTCTATCTTTTCTTGAGCTGGTTTCATAACAGCTTGTGTCGAAGGAGCTAAAGTGCTAGGCTGTGCGTACAGATAATATGGAGATGGGGAAACATTGGTATAAGAAGGTGGTGCCACAACTGGCCTTGGCATTGATTGATGTGGACGAGGATATGCACATGATGTGCTGGGACCTGGATAAGGAGTGCCCTGATAAGGATTAGGGGAGGGATAGATGTACATGGGACTGGTCCCTCCCTGAGGTTGTCCATAACTCACATAAGGAGGATCATATGGTTGGGGTGTGAAAGAGTTCCAAAAATGCCATCCGCAACATGAGATAACCCCAATTCATTAGCAGCACCAAACCAAGGCAGATCAGGGATGACAGTGTAAACATAACCTGACTGGGTGTAAATCAAGTCAAATTTGAGAGCTATCTAAAGAGCTTCTTCCTTGGATTGAGGAAAGTGAGAAGTGACATCTTTTGCAATGGGGGCCAAAAATGATCTGAGAAACCAATCTATATAGACTCAGTCTTCAAAATCAAGAGCTCGATAGATGCTCCTCCTTCTACGCCATTCCTGAACATGGTAGGAAAGGCGAGTGGAAAAAGTTTGACGGAATGAGGTCAAAAGTTTAGTACTAGTATCATAATGGAGAGGTAACTGGAAATATGAGAGAAAGGTTGTGGCAAGAGTCACTAAGGTGGAATGGGTTTCCTTGGGGTGGTCTACATACCACTTTGTAGGAACTCTAGTGAGCATGCTTTGGAAAAATCGAAGACAAATGGAGTCATCGATAATAGTATTGGATGAACACCACATAGGAAAAGAACGAACATGATTGGTTGGGTCTTCTCCAAGATTACCCTCAAACTTCAAGATGTCTAAAGGGAGTTTTGTAGGCATTACTGGCCATGTGGGATCGTGGAGAAGGGGGTCATTGATAAGCTGGTTAAAATCTATGAGGCTTAGACCAACGACAAAAGGAAGTAAAGGAGTTGGAGTATGAGGATGAGGGGATGTGGAATCGAAGGATGGACGGGATGAATCAGCAGAATCAAAATAAAAATCAAAATGATGACTTGATGGAGGATTGGGAGGATGGACTCGCACCCGACAGGGAGGATTGATATGGCTTAATGGGAACTAAGGGTGAAACCCTTGAATTCGACACGAAAAATGCCTTGGAGGCACTATGATGTTTAGACTAAGTGATAATGATAGAAAGAAAAGAGAGATAAACAAAAAGTAAACACCTAGTGCAATGATGCCAAGTGCAAACTAAATATTTTAATGATGTTACTCTAATTCAAGCAAACATGTCCTATCAAAATAAAAAAAGACCTCTATTCTATAGGTGATTTGAATCCTCAAATAATACTAAATCTACCATTTCATATGGCCTTCCAAATAACTTCTTACTTGACAGAATCACATCCCAGCAAGTATAGTTGTCTAGAGAAAGGTGGGGTAGAGGACCAACTACTTCCCACAACTGATCTTGAAAGGTGTTTTCCTAAGATTTATCACTATGATTACCTTCGTCCCATGGGGATGGTTGATTCTTCAGCTTCTTAGTAGTCATCCATCACAAATAATTCCCTACCATAGGTTGGGTAGCCCCGAGGATAACTGCTCGAACGATGACCTAGCCTAACCCCCTCTGAATCAGGTTTTTGATGTACTCTGACTTTGATCGTGCTATGGTAAAGGATTTTAAGCTCCCTAATATGAAAACTTATATGTAGCAATGAAAAGTGACCAATGGGTGTTATTGGAAGCCTATCCCATTGACCCTAAACCTACACTACAAAGATTGTTTGGCCCTGATTCACAAGTAGGCTTAATCTATGTGTGTTGATTTATTAAGGTGTAGCGTTTGATGTCATGGATTGGCAGTGTTAACAAAGCTCTCATTCGCTTAAGGTGTGAGTGTGTGAAAACGATGTGTCAACTAGATGAGTTAATTATGCATGTTTCATGATGCCATATGCTGTTGAAAGTAAAATTATGAAATATCGTGAGTGAATCTAAAATGACAGAAAATTAAACAGTCAATCAAGAATACACAACCCCGCCCATAAGGGATACTAAACAGCTAAGAAAAAGAAGGCAAATAGGCTACTCAAAGACACATAAAGAGTCCAAAAAGATATGATGTCAAGGGACTGATATCTAAAGGCCCTAGGCTGTTGAAAATAGTGCACACAAACAACAAAAATCAGAGGTGAAAAATGTTGTAAAGGACATATATGAAGCTCTAAGACCTAGGATGCTCAAGGGGATCCTAAGGAGGAAAAGGAAAACCCAAACTCTAAAGTTAGAATAGGTAAAATAAACCTATCCAATGGATCTAAAAATCAATGGATTAGATATGAAAAACAAAGGCTAAAAATGATGAAAACCCTAGAATCCTCACTCAACAAATGTCTTCCTAACAATGTGGAGGAGTAATCTAAACCCTAGGGGGCTGTTTCTTTCCTCAAAGAGGCAAAACAAGTGGATCTAGGCCTAAGGGATACTGATTAACATAGTTCAAAAGCCCAAACCGTTCTGCAGACAACACTTTTGGACAAACTCTAAAAAAATTGAAAATTTTTCAGAAAAGCTAGGGAGTGCAGGTACTCTCCTGTTTTCAGAGCTCGGACAGTTTATGGGGTAAAAAGTGTGCTCTAGAGAGCACTAAAGAGGCAAAAAAGTGATCTCTATTCTCGGGAGTTGCGGTTAGAATATTTTGAATAGATGTTGCCATCTCCTGCTCAAATGGTACTTGTGACCTACGAAAAAGACTAGAAACCCTTCAAAATCTGAAAATTTGACAAAATAGGGTTTAAAAATGGAAATAAAAATTGAGAGGCCTAAAAAAAAGTTGAAGAAACCCTGAAATTTCTAAAACATCAGTCACCTAAGAATGTGTTTATTAAACCAGTGTGGTCGCCATTTGTTGGACGACAAATCATCAACTAAATCCCCAATGGAGTCGCCATTTATTAGTGTGAAAATTCCTTGAAGGTGTACCAAAAATCCTTACTTAAGTCACTAGGTCACAAGTGACCCTAACAACAATTTGATGGCTATTGTCGTTCTAGCTATGAAATACAAATGGAAAATCTATAGTAAAATAAAACAAGATCCAAAATAAATAGCAACAAAATAATGTATCTAGAATAATAACCCAATTGGAAAGACAATTTTAAATGAATAAATCTTTATTGATAACACCTAGTGAAGGAGATCTACAGATTGGTCTGTAAGTCCCCCCTCCATGGGATGTGTCCTTTGATATCCTTAATGCTTTAGAAATAGAATTCCCTCTCTTAATTGTGTGAAAAACCCAAACAAATTGAAGAACTCAAATGGGAGCCCAAGAAAATGATGATAATGTTGACGGTGATAATGATCATGGTGAAGAATGGATGAAAAAACCTCCTTTATATAGCAAAGTATAGAGTTAATCTCAAAAATGGAGAATAATAAAATATTATTGACCAAATTTAGATCTAACTACTTGGAATAACTTATTATATTTATTGGAGAGAGGAAATGAATTTAAAATGGTTAAATTCATTTATTTAGAAATAATTAACAAATAAAATGATTTATTAACTATTTCGCGAGAAAAGAGAAAGGTGTGAAATTAAAATAATTATTAAATAGTGATTTAATCATTATTCTAATAACAAAAATAAGGAAATTCAAATAAATAATGATTTATTTAAATATTCCTAAGGGATTTAGTTAAATATGACAAGGAATAACTATTAAATAATGATTTAATAATAATTCCTAGAGAAAATTAAATAAATAGTGATTTATCTAATTATTCTCATAGGGTTTTTTTTTAATTTAAATAAGAAAATAATTTAATAAAAGTGGTTTATTAAATTATTTTCCACATTGAAAGTGATTTTACTATGGTAAAATTAAATCCACATGGTGTATTTCGATCCACCTAATTAGAAATGGCTAGGTGATCAATTTTTGGTGATAACAACCGAGACAACGGGAACTGATACAAGTCTGGGTGTGACGAAGGACCCTTCCAAGACCTTTTATTTTTGTGATCTGTTAAATTGCATTTTTAAAAGAACATAAATTAATACATCTGCAAACTGTAAAGAAGAGGAACATGAAATTTGTCAACACATGAAGACATAAGCCGTTGATAACGGAGTTCGTCCAAGAGGGACTACATCTCCGAGCCCCGGTGTCAAGATGGTGTAGGTCGCTGCATTAAGTGTTTTCAATAGTGATGATGTACATAAGAGGTGATGTCACTATCATACAAAGAAAATTCCCTCACGCAGGAGTGGCTCCAAGAGATGTTTTGCTACAGGAACTCTCAGTAAAAAAGGGCCCCTATCAGTATGACATAAACCCATGCATGATGAGCATCCCACCAACATGGAATAAAAGGGATTTCAATGCAAAATGTACATGGCGACAACATGAGTATCCCATCAACATGACGACAAAGGGATCTCAAATAAAACATGATGAATCATGACAACAAGTATGAAACACAGATGATTCTGCGTCACATCAAGCAGGAATCATGAAACAAGGAAGAAAACAAGATTCCACATCAAACATCAGATAGGGATCTGTGTAGCATAATGCATCACAAAAAGAAGTATATGAACACACTACATATACCTCACATCCAGGGTCATCTGAAGAAAAGGGTGCCAAGCTGCTGAAGCTGTTCGTACCATCGATCTCACGGCATCGAATCGCATGGAAATGACTGCTCGCACATGAATGCTGACATCTGCACTCCACTTAGAAAAGTGGCCAAAAAATAGAATGAGCTAATGAAAAAAATGAATGCACCATCAGATTTGTGGCATTGAATAGTGCAAAATCGACCGTCAAATTTATGAATTCTGAGAAAGTGAGAATCTGGGGATCAAGGAATATTTTAGATTCCCCCTAGATTCCTCAAACATTCCCTCCTCCGGGTCCTCTGCAATATGCTACTCAGATCAGGAAACTGACCGAGCCGTTGGGTTTGTGTCACTAAGAGGTCTAGGATCGACATAAAATTTGTCCAATTTGGACACTGCAAAAATTTCACCCTCCTACAAAAATCTACCTCAAACTACGTGCGCTCCCTCCTCTGCCTAGGCGCATTGATGAACTGAGTTTAAATAAAAAATTGTGGTCAGGAATCACAATACTTCCATTGGCGGAGTTGGTTTGAGATCAATTTGTTACGGAGGAGGTCGGGCGGTCAAACCCTGCCTCCTCCTTTTTCTACATATCGAATTTATTTAATTAAAAAAAAAGGTTGGTTTGGGCCCGCCTTGGGCGGCCTGCCCACCTTACCTACCTCCTCTCCAACGAGGTGCATATCCCTTTTTGAGTGGTAGTTTTCATTAATCGTCGATGGGTGGAAGGTTGGGTCCGTGCCCTAAGGGCTGGCCCACCTTTAATGCACGTTGTATTTGTTTTCAACGGGGTTGTGTCCGTGCCCCAAGGGCCGGCCCACCCAATCTTGTGCATTTCGTTACGGTGGTACATGGTATAGGGGGAGGGGCTAGGGGTCATGGCCCACCCCTCCATTAACATTACGTTGAATGATTGGGGTGGCAGGGTTGGTGGCTCGCCACCCTTTTTTTAATATATATATTTTTTGTTTAATAAAACAACATGCTCTTTTTGAAAATTTGGATTTTTGACCGAAGGAGTTGTTTTAACCAGGTGACAATTTCACCCGGAATCTCACTGGAGTTGGTCAGATTCCGTCCTCCAGAAAATTCAAAATTGCAGCCTCCTTAAGCCTGCCCAGTCAACAAAAGTCAACCCAACTTTGACTGCATTTATCTTGCTCATCCAGAGTTGGATTGACAAACCGTTCACACCACTGCAATTATGACAATGATATCTTTAACATGAACATGGTTCGAGCATAATCCAAACACTTAGCTTTTTGAGCTTTCATAAGCCATCTTTGTCCTGTGTGTGTCTTTGGAGCCACCTAGATCAATCCTCCCCACGGAGGAGCTTTTGGTCCTCCAAAAGCATGAAAAACAATCTACAACTTTTTTGTACCTTGTTTGCATCACAAGCATCCTGAAAGGCCTTGCTTCCATCTCCTTCACCTTTGTTCTTCGGAGCCTTAAGCGATGATCCGAGACCTGCAACCTCTGCAACCTATAGTACATTATTTTGCAAATTACATGCTTGACTTTCATGACCAACTAATGACCCAAGCATCCCACACTTGCCACAAGTTTATAACACATACACGGTGGTCAAGTTTACAACAAGACCCCAGCTACGAAAACAAGGCCAACATATCATTGTTGCTTCAACAAGTGATGGAAAACACATCATCACTGCAACACATGATTTACAATAATAAGGCCAAACACTATTTTTTCTCTGAAAAGTGATGGAAACATGACATCACTTTCACAGTTTAAAATGAAACTCAAAATAAGACCAGATATCATTGTTTTTGAACAAGTGATGGAAAACACATCATCACTTTTACATTTTAAAATGAAACAAATGATTTACAAAATCATGACCATGAGATGCTAACATATCTAGAAACCATTTTTCACTTATCAAGGTGAATGGGTCATCCCCCTATGATGGTTTTGCTTGTCGAACAACTGTTTCATTTGGTTCATGCACCGACACTGTCTTTAAGGCACTACCCTAGATGGAGCCTTCAACAAGTGGCTCTTTGATGGCCACCCTTGTCGCAATGACTGCAATACATCTTCTTCCTCCAGATCTTCTTAACATGTTTCTTTACATGCTGTTGAGAGGGTATTTCATGCCTTATCTTTTTTGTGCCGCGATTCTTTTCCAACACTTAGAAAATGTATGGTTATGTAATCCACAGAAGGTACATGTTTTTCGATGCCATGTTTTATGTTCAGCATTAAAAACATGATTATAATCGAAATGAACATTCGAATGTTGAGATTGGTTATACCTTTCCTTTCCATTTCTGATGTCATTGTGGCGATGAGAGCTTGCCTCGGCTCTTTCCCTGCAATGGGCACTGCCATGGGATGATGGGGATGTGTTCCCATCATTCTCTTGCCTCGGCGATTTTGACGATGTCTCGGAAGAATCTGACACCTTCGAGCACTCTTCCTCGGTGTATCTCAAGCCTGCAAATTGAGGTATCTGCACAACCTCCAATGGTTGAGTTATGCCTTTGTTATTAACACCAAGTTCTTTTTCCTCCTTGTGCCTCGTCCTTGTAAGGAGCCTCATGTTTGTCCTTGTAATTGGGATCTCCACATCTCCAACAAAAATCATACTATGTGGCGATGTAACCGAAAGGAAATCAACATCTTTTACCTCCTCTATCGATATGGAAACAACTGATGAGGGCTTCTCAACATCTGTTGTTGGTGGTTCGCTAGCTATCTTGACGCATTCCCCAACTTCCTTTCTGACATACCCAAGTCCTGCTTGATGGGGTAATTCTTCTACTCTGATGGGGTTGACAATGCCTTGGCAATTAATTCCCAAGCCTTTTCCTTCATACCCCATTCTCTTCAACAGTTTGGAGCCAATTCCTGTGGTATGATTTTCAAAAATAGCGAAATCATCATCAGGAAACATACATGAATTTAGAGAACTACTTTTTACCTCACATGGGTCACGTTGCAACTTTTCCAAGGCCTCGTCCTTAGCTTGTAGTTGTTGTAGCAAACTGTGTTTCTCCTCTTTCTCTTCATGTAGAAGCATCTTCAATTCAACGTTCTCTATTTGAAGATTTTGGTTGTGTTTCAGTTCTTCCAGGGCCTCTTCTGTGGCTTGCAACTGAAGCTTCAATCGCTCCTTTTCCTCTTTCTCTTTCTATAGAGTTTCATACATTATTTCCACCCTTTTGGAAACTTTGAGCATGGTCTCGTACATCGCTTTTTCATCCTCTGTTGTTGCGTGTTCCATTGTTCACATCGCAATTCACATCCATGCAAAGACCGCTCCGATACCACTTGATCCAGGTCTGGGTGTGACAAAGGACCCTTCCAAGACCTTTTACTTTCGTGATGTGTTAAATTACATTTTTAAAAGAACATAAATTAATACATCTGCATGCTGTAAAGAAGAGGAACATGAAATTCATCAACACATGAAGACATAAGCCGTTGATAACAGAGTTCGTCCAGGAGGGACTACGTCTTCGGGCCCCGGTGTCAAGATGGTGTAGGCCGCTGCATTAAGTGATGTCAATAGTGATGGTGTACATAAGATGTGATGTCGCTATCATACAAGGAAATTGACCTCATGTAGGAGTGGCTCCAAGAGATGTTCCGCTATAGGAACTCTTAGTAAAAAGGACTCCTATCAGTATGACATAAACTCATACATGATGAGCATCCCACCAACATGGCATAAAAGGGATCTCAATGTAAAACATACATGGTGACAGCATGAGTATCCCATCAACATGACGACAAAGGGATCTCAAATAAAACATGATGAATCATGATAACAAGTATGAAACATAGATGATTCCGCATCACATCAAGAAGGAATCATGAAACAAGGAAGAAAATAAGATCCCACATCAAACATCAAATAGGGATCTGTGCAGCACAACGCATTGCAAAAAGAAGTATATGAACACATTTCATATACCTCACATCTAGGGCCATCTGAAGAAAAGGGTGCCAAGATGCTAAAGTTGTTCATACCATCGATCTCACAGCATCGAATCACATGGAAATGATTGCTCGCACATGAAAGCTAACACCTGCACTCCACTTAGAAAAGTGGTCAAAAAATAGAATGAGAAAATGAAAAATATGAATGCACCATCAGATTTGTGGCGTTGAATAGTGCAAAATCGACTGTCAAATTTTTGAATTCTGAGAAAGTGAGAATCTAGGGCTCAAGGAATCTTTTAGACTCCCCCTAGATTCCTCAAAGATTCGCTCGTCTAGGTCCTCTGCAATATGTCTCTCAGATCAGGAAACTAACTGCGCCATTGGGTTCATGTCGTTGAGAGGTGTAGGATCGACATAAAATTTGTCCAATTTGGACACTGCAAAAATTTCACCCTTCTACAAAAATCTGCCTTGAACTACGTGCACTCCCTCCTCTGCTTGGGCGCACTGATGAACTACATTTAAATAAAAAATTGTGGGCGGAAATCACAAGAATTCCATTGGTGGATTTGGTTTGAGATCAGTTTGTTATGGAGGAGGTTGGGCGGTCAAACCCTGCCTCCTCCTTTTTTTACATATCGAATTTCTTTAATTAAAAAAAAGGTTGGGCTAGGCTCGCCCACCTTACCTACCTCCTCTATGATGGGGTCCATGTCCCTTTTTGCGTGGTGGTTTTCATTAATCATCGGTGGGCGGAAGGTTGGGTCCACGCCCCAAGGGCCGACCCACCTTTAATGCACGTTGTTTTTGTTTTCAACGGGGTTGGGTCCGTGCCCCAAGGGCCGGCCCACCCAATCTTGTGCGTTCTGTTATGGTGGTCTATGGTATAGGGGGAGGAGCCAGGGGTCGTGGCCCGCCGCTCCATTAACATTACATTGAATGATTGGGGTGGCGGGGTTGGTGGCGAGCCACACTTTTTTTAATATTTTTTTTGTTTAATAAACAACATCCTCTTTTTGAAAATTCAGATTTTTGACTGAAGGAGTTGTTTTAACCAGGCGAAAATTTCAGCTGGAATCTGGCTGGAGTTAGTTGGATTCTGTCCACTAGAAAATTTGAAATTGCGACCTCCTTAAGCCTACATAGTTAGCAAAAGTCAACCCAATTTTGACTGCCTCTATCTTCCTCAGCCAGACTCGGATTGACGAACCGTTCACACCACCATGATCATGACGATGAGATCTTTAACATGAACTTTGTTGGAGCATAATCTAAGAACTTTGATTTTTGAGCTTTCATAAGCCCTCTTTGTCCTGTGTGTGTCTCTGGAGCCACCTAGATCAGGAACTCCACCAGAAGCGATGTGAGTCTATTGGCACAAAAAATGGGACAAACAAAATTCCTTCAATCCATTCTGATCGCTTCAAAAAAATGTATTACGATGGAATCGTGTTTTATTTTCAAGAACAACCCTAAAAGTCCATCTTATTTCTGAACCTTATGATAGAAAGGGAAAATAATCCCTAGCTCTACTCTGACGGTCAAAGGTTTGACTACCATTGGCTGTTATTATGGTAGCTCGCATAATAGATTTAGTAGTTAGTGTTGGATAGAAAGTCGATGGCCTTCATCAGAATTCCTCAAGTTGCAAGAGAAATCACTTCCAATGACATTAGAATTCCTAACATGATCATTTATATGCTTGTTTCAGAGGTTTAAGTTACTACATGAATTGGACTCTTTCAGATTAAACACATCGACAAGGCTCATAAATAATTGGTAGCTCCAGTCGTCAGGTTATGACAACCCAATTGTCTCTTTTTTATATTAAATTTTATAAAGCAAGCTTATGGTTAGTGGCCTCGTTCATTTTCCTCGACATGATTATGATATTGTGTGTTTTCAATTATTTATATCAATTAATGAAAAACAAATTCCCAATATTTTATTTAGATTCATATCCTATATATGTTACTCTTTACTTTGATTTTATTACAACCTTGCAAATTTTATTCAAAGACCAACTAGAAAATATGCAGAATTAGGAGGTGGAACCAAGTATGATGTTATGAATCCCTTGTAATTTTTTTTCACTTTACACAACTAAAATGTAAGTGTTCGTCCAAAGCTGAAGTGTGTGTTGGTCATTCTTGTTATAGGAAATGACAGAGGGAAGTACAATTATAGTCTGTTGGAGCTATGGACACCGTGGAGCTATAGACACCATGATAGTATAGAAATTTGTGTCATATGTGTTGAAAATCATGATACAAGGGAATGTCCCTCAATACCTTGTCTTAAAGATGTTTTTCAAGATAAGGCTGGAACAAGCCATGCTGAATCACTTTGTTTTGTTTCTAAAAGACCATGGAAAAATAAACAACCAAATATGACCCAAGGTTTCAATCCTAAATATCAATCATATGCACAACCATAGAATAATTGAATTGCACCTATGCCTTGGCAATCTTGGCCCCCACAACCTTAGAATCCATCTTGGGCACAAGTTTGGCAAAACCCTTATGGTATAAATCCTCAAACTCCTAAATTCCAACAACCTTATTCTTATTTTCCACCACAATATTATCCTCCTCAACCAAATCAGCCCCCTCAATTCCAAGTTCAACCAAAAAATCAACAACTTTCATTACCATCCATATAATTTGCTCAAAAATCCAATCAACTACATGCTCAACCACTCCCAAATCCAAACAATAAAAGCCAACAAGTTGTCTATCATATAGAAGGTCAAAATTTTCAAGCTTGTATAATATCCCCACTAGGTCTAAATGATGTTCAACTTAGGTCTGTTAGGGTTTTGCAAAAGAAGTCAACAACAATTTCCATCCAAAAATATAAAGAGGATGAAGTTCATGAAAAAGATACAAATCTTGATTAAGAAAAGATTCCTCCAAAGCAAGATGTTCCTATACAATTGAAAAATGAGAAAATAAAAGAAGCTCCAATAGTTCCTCTAGTAGAACAACCTTCTATTTCCCTACAAGATCCACCTTTTCCTGAAAGGCTTAGATTTGATAAAGGAATAGAAAGGAAATTTGTTTTACCAGATTATGATATGCTAGATGAACTTAAAAATGTTTGCATCAAAATTCCTTTGCTCCAAGCTATAAATGAAATACCAATATTTGAAAAAACTATTAAGGATCTATGCATTAGAAAACCAGGAAGAAAAAGAAAAGATGTCAAGAAAATCCAACTGGTAGGAAAAAATGCCGATATTATGATGGGGAAACCATTTTTTCAAAAATATCTAGATCCAGGTAGCCCTCTTGTAAAAATTCACATCAATGGTATCGAGATTCCAAACACTTTGATTTATTTAGGAGCATCCATAAATACCATGACTAAATAAACTATGGATCAATTAAAGCTTCATAATCTTCAATATACTCCTACATTGTTGCAACTAGCAGATAGATCTGTTATCAAACCATATGGTATATGGGAAGATGTATTTGTTTCTTTAGATTCTTGGTAATATCCTGTCAATTTTATGATTTAACTCCCAAGAGTAATTTAGGAGGCCATCCATTGAACCTTGGTAGACCTTGGCTAGCTACAACTGATGCATGCATAAGTTGTAGATTTGGTGATATGTATATTTCTAATGAAGACTCCACTAAGAAATTCACGCTGTATCCACCTGCAAAAACAATAACTGAAGTAGAAAGTGAAATTTGGAGAGATGATCATAATGAAGAATTTGATGATATTCAACCAGTGTTCACTCTTTCGCAAATAGATGAAGAAAATTAATTGATAAAATTAATGAATAATAATGATTCTTCTTCATATTATGAGCATGGTCAAATTTTTTAGGAACAATGCAATTTTGAATATCTATAATCTCATCAAATGGCTTTACATTCTATGGAAAATTTTGGTAATTCTCAAATAGAAATCTTTCTAAGAAAAACATTAAACATTAATAGTAACTTGGAAGAATTTCAAAAGAAGAAATTGGTAAAGATGTTGCAAAAACATTCCTTTGTTTATGCATGTGAGTATACTGATATGAAATGGATTGATACTAAAACTTGTATGCATCATATTTACATCCAGGAAAATGCCAAACCATTTAGACAACCTTTGAGAAGGATGAATCCTAATCCAAGAGAAATTGTTAAGGAGGAATTACAAAAGTTAATGTGAATTTCATTTATCCGATGTCGGATAGTCATTGGGTGTCACCTTTGGCAACTTTTCCGAAGAAAAATGGAAAATGGAGTGTGTGTATTGATTATAGGGAATTCAACAAAGCTACTTTGAAATATAATTTTCCATTACCTTTTATAGATCAAGTATTAGATACCTTGGCAGGGAAGAAATATTTTTCATTTCTTGACGGTTTTAGTGGATATAACCAAATACAACTAGCATAAGAAGATTAAGATAAAACTACTTTTACATGTCCATTGGGAACATACGCCTATGGGGTACTTCCCTTTGGATTATTTAATGCACCTGCAACATTTCATAGATAAGTTTTAGGTATCTTTTCTGATCTAATTCATGATTGTGTGGAAATCTATATGGACGATTTTACTATTTATGGAAATACTTTCGAAGAAGCTCTTGAGAAATTGGAAAAAGTTATTATTGGATGTAAATAAGCAAACCTTTCACTAAGACATGAAAAGTAATTTATGATGTTCAATTAAGGGATTGTTCTAGGACACCATATTTCAAGTAATATAATTAAAGTGGACAAATCTAAAGTACAAGTAATTTCTAAAATTTCAATTCCTGTTTTTCAAAGAGATGTTAGCAGTTTTCTTGGGTTTACTAGATACTATAGAATATTTATAGAAAATTTCACAAAAATAGCCTCTCCACTTTTTAAACTTATTACAAAATATTGTGAATTTGTTTGGAATTCTGACTCCTAAAAAGCATTTGAGACATTAAAGTAGAAAATTAATGAATCACCAATTTTAAGAGGACCTAATTGGTCTCTTCCTTTACATATTTCTACTAATGCTTTAGATACATATTTAGGAGATGTGTTGGGAAAAAAACATCTAATTCCTTATGTTATTTGTTACACAGGCAAGAATTTGACTCCAGTAGGGATAAATTACACTGTAACAGAAAATGAGTTTTTAGTTGTCGTGCATGCTGTTAATAAGTTTTGTCATTATATCACTAGTTATGAAAATTTTATCCATACATATTATTCTACTATTAGATATCTAATGAAAAAACCAATTACTAATGGTAGAATTACAATATGGTTGTTATTATTGCAAGAATTCAACATTACTATTCTTGATAGACCAAGAAAATAAAACATTGTCATTGATTTTCTTTCTAGAATGTAGAATAATAATGATGATGTTCTTGTAAAAGATACTTTTCCTGACAAATATATGTTTGTAGTATCTACTAAATCACCTTGGTTTTCATATATTTCTAATTATTTAGCTACAGGATAGTTACCACCACAACTATTAGCTAAGGAAAAGAAAAATGTCATCAAAACCAATGCACCTTATTCTTAGATAGATGGAGAGTTATACAAAATTGGAATTGATTTGATCATTTGAAGGTGTGTTCAAGAAGATGAAGTACCAGAAATATTGAAAGCTTTTCATAATGAGCCATGTGGAGGATACTTTGCTGACAAAAGAATTTCTTACAATATCCTTCTTTTGGGATATTATTGGCCTTCTCTTTTTAAGGATGCCAAGGAATATGTCAAAAGATGTGATATTTGTCAAAGAATGGGGAAGCATATTCCATGAGATAAAATTCCTATACAACCATAGGTACTTGTAGAGCCTTTTGAAAAATGGGTTCTCGGTTTTGTTGGGCCAATAAATCTTCCATCTAAACAGAAAATGTATATACTTGTTTGTACATACTATGTTATAAAATGGGTAGAATATATACCTCTTTCATTTGCAACTGAAAATGTTGTAGTTACATTTCTTTTGGAGGATATCTTTACTTTTTTTGGTGTTCCAAGAGAAATTGTAATAGATCAAGGTACTCAATTCATATCCAAGTTGGTGCAAAAGATCATGGAGAAATATAAGATCAAGCATCAAAAGTCTACTCCATATCATCCACAAGCCAATGGACAAGTGGAATCCACCAATAACGTACTTGAAGCAATTCTAACCAAAACTGTGCATATGCATAGGAGAGTTTGGGCATAAAATCTTCGAGAGGCACTAGGGGCATATCAAACCACATGGAGAAACAAAACTGGACATACTCCCTATGAGCTTGTATATGGGAAGCAAGTTTTTCTTCCAATTGAGTCCCAAGTGGAGATTTTTAGAACAATAGCTAAATTTGGCCTTGATTTATCTCAAGCTCACAAACAAAGACTAGCACAATTGAATGAGCTAGATGAGATTTCATAAGAGCTTATCCAAAGAACTAATATAGTTCAACAATAAAGATCAAGATGGAATGACAAATTTATCAAGGCTAAAAATTTCAAGCCAAGTGATTAGACTTGTCTTTTTTATTCCAAATTCAAACATTTTCAAGGGAAATTTCAAACTCATTTGCTTGGTACTTATGAGATAGATATTGTTTTTGATAATGAAGCAGTCAAGATAAAAACTATTGATGACAACCAAATTATTTTCTTTTTTAATGGTCATAGGATAAGATTATATCATAAACCAGTAACAAAGGAAGATTTTGTCAAATATTTGCAAGAAAATTTTGAATTCAAGCTGGTTAAGAAAGGATATTTTTCTCCCCATTTTCCAAATCCATTGTAATTTTTCTTATCATAATAATACTAAAATAGTAATAATAATAAAAATAATAAATAAATAAATTATAAGCATGAAAACCAACAAGGTTGGCATCCTTATACATAAAATCTTAACTGAAAACCAAGAGTTCTTGGTGGTTTAGTTTTTCATAATTCTCTTATATTTTTCCCATTTCCTTTTATCCCTCTTTATCTAATAATTTTGTAGGTCTCAAAGCAACACTTCTGAAGACAAACCATCTTCAATTTTCACTAAGGAAGTAGCATCAATAATAATAAAAAATCCTCTGATTAAGCAACAAATCTCAGAAAAAAATAAATAGTAACAAAATCAGTGTCATTCTGAAGCTAATCTTCAATCCTATAGTTGATTCCAAGTTCTACAGCTAGAACAATCTGATAGTCTACATTCAAAGAAATTGTAGCAAAGGAATATCATAACGAGGTATATAGGATGTTAAATTATTTTCATATAAGGACATTAGATTTTAATTCATTGGATGATTTCATTACATGGCTTAAGCAAATAAAGGACCTCACAAACTGCTTAACATTATATCCCACTATCATAATTGCTATATCCCTATTCCATCATTATATCTTAACCTGTCACATCAAATCCATTCAAAATCGCATAAATTTTAACGATCCTATGAAATCGGATCTAAAAATCATGGGAATCATGAGAAATGGTTTATTCCCATTATGATTTAAACACTGTTATAGACATTTTTGTGCCTTACAGCATGAAGCATGAAATGTCAATAATCTGAGGGATCCAAAGTCCCTAAACATGTTGTTCCTACCCCTAGAGGAACAAGGTCAGCAAACCACAGCACTGAATATCAGTTCTCCACCTGAAAACACTAAAAAACAAGCTAATTCTGGATCATGTCAACTGCTCCACTGAGCATCTGCGCTGAATGTCAACTGCTCCACTCTGTACCTGCGCTGAATGTCAACTGTAAAGAAGGCTACCTGCGCTGGGCGAGTTTGGCCAAGTGGCACAGTCATTCCTCAAGGTGTCAATGCCCAGGAAGCTTCCAAAATGACACTTGGATCAAGGAATTCGCCTAGTGATGAGTAAGAGGGTCTAGATCTCCAAGTGGAAGCAAGAACCTCCAAGTGGACTCAAGAAGTGAAGAATAACTAAAGTGGGAGAGGACACTAGTCAGCTCCATGCCAAGCTCAAGCTGACTCATCCTTTCTCCAAATCTCCTATATATAGAGCTCTCTCATGAGGTCTAGGGGGACTGGAATCTTGTGAATGTAAGGAAGTGCTGTTGGTTTGAGTATAGAACTATTGGGTGATTTGCTTGAAGGAGGTGAAGAGGAGATTTCTTTCTGCTGGGAGGTGATGCTGGATTGGGCCTTTTATGGTTGTATCACTTCCTGAACTTTACTTCTTCCATTAATAAAGCATTTGAAGTTCTTCTATATGCATGTGTCTCAATGGCGTATTGATACTTGTATATTTGATTTATTCTAATCCTTGAATCAATTATGAATGTATGCTTCTTGTAGTTTCCCTCTCTTGCCATTTTGCAGGATCTTGGTGTTGTTGGGCCAGTGAAAGAGCAAGGAGCTGGGAGCAAGCAGCAAAGAGAGAAGATTGGATCAATCATTAGTGGAAGACAACGGTTAGTGGATCTCTTTCTCCCCTCTCTTAAATCTCATAAAGAAGTAATCTCGAATAGCTTTGCTTTGATTGTTGCTGAGGTACTATCACCCTTAGAGTGGGATAGGGTCATTCCGTATTGGATACTTTTCCCAACAACAAATTGGCGACTCCACTGGGGATCGTATCTTGCTGGTTGTTTGTGTTTTTTGCTATTCATTTCATAAACAAAGGGAGTACCGAATCGAACTGCATTTGGATCTTTCAAATGCAAAGTAGAGGACAGCTACTCTAGCTCAGTTGCTGGGCAAGTTTATGATTTGAAGAGATGATCCACAAGGACTCTAAATAGCTCTTAGTGATAGATTTTCATCCTCCTTTTCATCCCTTAGTGTGTACTTGACTGATAGCTTCTGATTTGGCCAAAAACTGTGAATTTTTGAGCAATCTGTGACCCGGAAACTGAGAAAAACGAAAGTTTGTCTCTTCAGTGCAGGTGTTGTGAAGGCAGTCTGCATTTCAGCGCAGTTCCTGAAGGGGCTACCTGCGCTGAAGGTCAAACTGCCAGTGTACTACCTGCGCTGGACCAGTTTTGCCTAGTGCTACTGGGGTTCCCTCCTGTTTATTGCCCTGTTTTCACCCTTGTTTTTGTAGCCTGTTACCAGTCAATGTACCTATCTGAAACCAACTTTCCTTGCCACTATTCCGCCTTGGTTGTATAAAGAAACTGTGTTTGTTCTTTGTGTATTTCTTGTATCATTTGCAGTTTCCCATAACGAAAGTGAACTAGTCTTGCTGTGGCCTCTTAGATCTAGACCTGTGATAGGTGTCGTTTTGATCTTAAGAGTTAGTTTATTTGTTGTTCATAGCTGATTGAGCTTTTGCTTTCATCATATGGTTGGAGTTTATATATTTCTAGTGTCGAAACAGGTAAATCTTAAGGTGTCTTTTGATTTTGGACATGCTTGTTTTCTTTCACTTGAAATTGGATTCGAATTTATACAACAGCTTTCTTTTTGTATTACATCAACATTAAGAAAGAGAAAAGAAATACCTGCATTTTGCATTTTGCATTTGATAAGTTTGTATGTTGATTTAGGGAAAAATTGCATTAGTGTGTGCTCTTTGATCTTTGTGAAAAGAAGTTGTCTTTCTTTTCCCTCAGTAGTTAAGATTTTCATAAGTCGAAAAGATTGAAAAAGCTTGCTTCTCATCTTAGACTGCATTTAGGAATTTGTATCAAAACATCTTGTGGTGAACCTTGAAAGGCAAACTTTAAAAAGATCAACTTAAAATATATTGAATGAACCTAACAACGCTTTGAAACATAACACAAACACATAGAGGTCTAAGCTAGAGACGTGTTCCGGCGTCGTTAAACGTAGTGACTGTCGATCTTGACGAAGGTGGGTGATTCCTCCTGAGAGTCGGTGGCACTAATACGGACTTGTGCTCCCACGTACCGTCGCGTATATATTGGGAGACCCCTATAGGCATATATCTTTTATCCATAGGAAGCCGTGTCGGCCACCCTACTGATCGCAATGCAGTGAACACAGCATTCACGAAGATCGACCACCGGTACCGTAAAACGTATTCTGTGGTTTTGCGAAAGGTTTGGCACACCCTCTGCCTAGATCTCCAGAGCAGTTTCTTTTGGCCTTTTTCAAACTCTATAACTGAAAAATTCCAACCGAGCATTTGTCACTTCGGGCTCGTTAATACATCGAAGGAGACTAGAGTCATCTTTAGCTTTTTCTCGACCCTTAAAAAGTGAAAAAGCAAGTTGTGTCTAAAAGCGTCTAATAAAATTCATTCAATTCGGAAACACAAATTTCCCCTTTTAATATTTTGGTTGATCGAGTAATCCGCAATCGTGGAAGAAAGTCAATTGAAACCCCGTCGTTCGCAGAGGCTTACGAGTCAACCGTCTTTGTCTCCGGAATCGAAAACAGTACGGACAAAGCGAACTCATTTAACCAGTTCAAAATCTCCTATAAAAGTTAGAACAAGTGTTCCAACTGCATCTGAGGTTCCGGTTACTCCTAACATTTCTGGAAACCCTGCCTCTATAGAAGAAGTTCAACAGCCACAGAAGGACAGTAATACTGATCCTAGTCTGGGGGAAAATACTTGTATAACTGAACCAGTTCCATCTGTAACCAATCCAAAGAGTTTTGTTCCTCAAACAACTGTCGCTGTCGAAGCAACCACTTCTTCGGCACCAGAAATATTTTACGGACCTGACGCTCTTCCTCTTCCACCGGGTTTGATTGCGATAGAGGAAATTGCATAGGATCCGCAAGCAAGTACTCCAACTCATTTTGGAGTCGGGGTCACTCTCTTTCCTTCATCAGAGGTTAATCCACCACAAGTGGAAGTTCCTGTAGAATCGCTAGGCAATCTATTGGATAGACTTAAAATGTCTGAACAACCGTCATCATCTAGGACTGTGTCAAATGACACAGCGAAAGCAGAAGTCCCTGCCGTCACTCCGACGATGTTTGCCGGCATACCAGCTGTCCCAACTAGCTCTCAACAGCTAGAAGGAGTCCACCAAGGGACTATTTCGACAGTATGGTCTGTTCCAGTTTGTTCATCCGGAGTAATACCCGGCAACTCTTATGTTGAAACTCGCCAAATTGATCCATTTGGAGGTCAATCTGGGCAATCAATCCCCTTGAGTTCGGGATTGATACCGTATGGGGGGCAATATGCCCTTTCATTACCCCCTCCGGGAGGGTACCCATACGTGAGTTCACAACAATGTTCAGGTTATACCGGAATTGCATCAAGTAGTTGGGTACCTATGCTACCTCAACAACCAAGGGTTGTATATTCTATGCAACAGTGTGTACCTATGATGAACATCCCAACCACACCGGCTATTGTAACAGTGTCACAAGTTCAAGCGATACCTGTTGCATGCCAACCTCAGATTTCTCAGGTTGTAATGCAACAACCACTTGATCATGGGTCACAACCACAATCGCCAACTGGTGGGGCGACACAGGTCCAAACGGGTACAATTACCCCACACCTTGGTCCAACGGTTAGCATAGCACAACAAAACATGGCGTCACAACCATGGCTTGTGCAATACCAACAACCGCAATTCCAGCAAGTGTACCAAGGTTCTGAGCAGCATATCTTTGCGAATAGTGGACAACCGTATATCCAAAACGGTCAAAACCAACCACTTTACAGTGGTCAAGTCCACCAACCGTATTAGTCATACCAACATCAATTACATTATGCTGGTATGCAAAGACCCACTGCTCAAGCAATTCCATCGTACCCTGGTTACGCTTCGCCTAACCTGAATCAACAGTTACCATTCGTGGCAACTTTAGAGTTACCCGATTTACACCGGTTAACCAACGATCTGATTGCTTATGCCCCTTGGTGGCCAGCGATTCCTCATAAACTTCCATCTGACATTCCTAAATTCAATGGAAATCCAGGTGAAGACCCATCGAATCACGTGATGACTTTTCATCTGTGGTGTTCGTCGAACACCCTAAACGACGATTCGATAAGGCTTCGCCTTTTTCAGAGGACATTGACAGGTCCAGCGGCTAAATGGTATATTGAATTGCCAAGAGCCTCTTTCGACAATTTTAGTTCCCTAGCCACGACTTTCTTAACCCATTTTCAATTACCGATAAGGTATGAAACGGGAACAGAAATATTAACCAACTTCAAGCAGACAACTGCCACCCATATATCTGATCATATACATGAGTGGCGTTGTCGTCGTAGGATGGTGAAAACATACGTTCCCGATTAGCTGTTAGCTGAATGGTTTATAAAGTCGTTACTTCCTGCTATTACGGAAGATGTGGCCAAGGGGGGAGTCGTAACAGAGGAGCAAGTAATTGCTCGTGCATAGTATTTGGACTTAGTTTATACACAGTCCGGCACACTCTACGACAAGATACCTGACGCCCCTAGACCAGAGTTTTCAATTCCTCCTCCTCCTAAATCAAATAGTGACTCTCATGCCGCTGACGGCGTGATTGGCACGACAAACACAAAATCGATAAAGGCTTCGTCAAAGAAAGCCCGTAAGAATTCGGATCAAAATGCAAAAGAATAAATTCTTGCTTCGGAAGTAAATGCCGTATCAGAAGATAAAGGCAAAGAAACCAATCAAACAGGAAGCAAGAAAAAGCAAAACAAAGGGAAGAAGAAGAAACAGGGTGAGTCATCCCCTGGGAAAAATTCTTCAAACCCTCCTGGGAAAGGGAAACAAAATTATCCATGTCTAATATGTGATGATAAGGATCATGACACAAAGAATTGCCCATTCAAAGCTGAGTTAAAGAGGTTCTTTAAAAGTTCCCAAACCTCAGCTGTGTTAACTGATCCATTTCCCAACCCAGGTCAAAATCTGGTTGATAGTGGAAATGCTTCCCCGTCGCAAGTCCTTATGTTGTCGGTTTCAAAATAGCAGAATGATGCTTTGATTTCGACAAGGAACAAAGATTATGGGAATCCTCAGCTGTCGAATGAAAAAGGTAAAGATCAACCAAGTAGTTCGAAAACAACTTCGACAGAAGTTGTACCACCCATCATCCCTGAATTAACAATAAAACCGCCAAAGGGTGTAGTACACAAGTCGACATTTAATCCTCGCGCCAGAGCGGCGCAGCATTATAATATAGTGGAAGATTTGGCCCAATCGCCATCCGCTATGTCGACTCTTGAAGTACTACAAAATTGTCCAACCCAAAGGCAGGCCTTGTTATCAGCAATTAGTGGGGTTGATCCTAAGGATTCCAATCTTGTATCCTTTGATCACAAGGGATATGATCCTCAGTTACCAGCTCAGCTAGCTTTCCTTATTCAAGTGAAAACCCTCAACAAAACTGTTCACAGAACAATAATTGATGAGGGAGCATCGACATGTATTATGTCGATGAGTTGCTGGAAAACTTTAGGATCTCCAACCTTGTCGCGATCATCGACAACATTAAAAGCTTTCGACGGAAGGACTTATACCCCATACGGTATCCTTAATAACTTGAAAGTTGAACTGGGAGGAAAAATAGTAGAGATTGATGTTGAGTTCATTGATGGAAATCTTGACTATAACATCCTACTGGGTAGACCATGGATTTATGTCATGGCAGCTGTTGTGTCGACTTATTTTAGGAAGATCGCATTCCCGTTTGAAGGAGGGATTACGATCGTCGACCAACAGAATTTCCTCCCTAATGGTTCACAAGTTACAGGAAGCATTCCCATGATCCATGAGAGTAACCATTCAATTCAAGATATCGGAGTAGGATTATTGAAAGACCCCACATTGATGGGAACTTTCGCGCTACCACCTCCTGTTTACATAGGAAATGTACCGTTTGTAGCAACCTGCAACATGATATCTTCCACGAAGGTCGACATGGATCATTCAATGGTTTTGCCCCCAAGCCCTTTAGAAATATTGTAGCAATCAATGTTTCAAGCATGGGAGGCGAACCCAAATCAACACTCGTCAAGCGTTTGGGTAGATAGGTCTAGAGAATATGGAACCCCATTAGATCCTTGGTCGAAAGTACATGGGACTGACGAAGGAATCTTACAATCAATGATGATTGAGGGGGCACCATGGAATGATCACCACCATCGTTCCCTTCTTCCGGAATATGAAGAAGATACTCAAAGTGACCTTTATCACCCTTCAGTTTTTGAATTCCTAACAAATACTGTAAACACGGTGGATTCCGAGCGAAACCTATCCAATATTGAAGAGACTATAGCCATAAATATCTCGACTAAAACAAATGTTGTAGAGAATATTTATGTCGGCAAAGGTTGTTCCCCTTCAGAACCAGAAATATATAACGCTATTTTTCGCGAATTCAGAGATGTCTTTGCTTGGTCATATGATGAAATGCCAAGCATTGACTCGAGTATCGTTGAACATGAAATTAAAATGTATCCTGATGTCAAACCAGTAAGACAACGGCTTCGGCAGGTGCACCCCAAGAAAGCCGCTGCCATTAGGGCAGAAGTTGAAAAACTTCTCCATGCTGGATTCATCTACCCGGTTCCTCTAACCGATTGGGTATCGAATATTGTCCCTGTTATGAAGAAACAAGGGATGATTAGAGTGTGTGTTGATTATAGGGATGTAAACCAAGCTTGTCCGAAGGACAACTACCCTACACCCTTCATCGACCAGATAATTGATGAATGCGTCGGATGTGAAATCTTTTCATTTATGGATGGATTTTCCAGGTATAATCAAATAAATATCCGCCCACAGGACCAATCAAAGACTGCATTTATTTTTCCGTGGGGCACATTCGCTTATCGAAAATTACCCTTTGGTTTAAAGAACGCAGGGGCGACGTTTCAGAGGGCGATGAATTATGCCTTCCATGACATCAAGAACATTGTTCAACCTTATCTCGACGATCTTCCGGCTCATTCACGAAAGCGGACTGATCATCCGCAGCATTTAAGAGCGATATTTCTACGTTGTCGACACTACAAGATAAGACTCAATCCAAACAAATGTGTGTTTTGCATTGGTTCTGGTCGTTTACTTGGCTTTGTAGTCTCTAAGGATGGGATTCGTCTCGACCCCTGCAAGGTTCAGGCAATCATTAATTTGCCTCCACCTTCAAATTTGCTTCAGATTCAAAGACTCCAAGGGAAAGAAAACTTTCTGAGGAGGTTCATTCCAAATTACGCAGAACTTGCTAAGGGTTATACTCGTCTTTTGAAAAAGGATGTACCTTTTGTCTGGGACCAGGTGGCGCAAGCTTCTTTTGATGCTCTGAAAAATTATCTAGTAAAAGCATCATTAATGTACGCCCCGGACTATCAAAGAGATTTTAACCTGTATCTGGCTGCAGCGGATACGACCATTGCAATGGTTTTAGTTCAAGAAGTCGATGGAATTGAACATCCTATCTATTATTTAAGTAAAAACTTAAACGATACAGAAAGTAAATATTCTTATGTTGAAAAACTAGCGCTTGCAGCTGTTCAAGCGATTCAAAGGTTTCGACATTATGTCCTCTTTCGGAAAACTACCATCTTGTCAGATTGCAACCCCATGACTTATATACTTTCGCGACAATTGCTGGGGGGCAAATATTCAAAATGGATAGCGATCCTTCAAGAGTTTGATCTGGAATTTGTGAAATCCAAATCAAAGAAAGCTCTAGTTTTCGCAGAATTATTGTGTGATCTCCCATCGTCGTCCAATGATGAAACATCGGAAGAGTCAATCGTGGACGAAAGTTTGTTTCTAATATCTGTAAGCGATGAGTGGTATGGAGATATCATAGTTTATCTCCAAACCCAAAAGTTCAGGCCTAACACCTCTCACTCCGAACAAAAACGTATACGATACCAAGCAAAAGACTACATGATCGTCGGTGATACACTTTACCGTCGTGGTGTCGATACAGTTCTGAGGAGGTGCCTTACCCATGAGGAGGCCGAAAAAGCCCTGAATGAGTGTCATTCAGGCGCGTGTGGGGGGCATCAATCTGGATATGCAACAACACAAAAAATCTTACGAGCAGGATACTTCTGGCCAACCATGTTCAAAGATTGCATAATCGCAGTCAGAAGTTGCCATGCTTGTCAAATTTTTGATAGCAAAACCAGACGACCACCCGCACCTTTACAGCCGATAGTTGCTGTTGGGCCCTTCGCTAAGTGGGGCATCGATTTCATGCAATGTAACCCCACCTCGACCGGGGGGCATGGGTATATTATAGTCGTTGTTGACTATTTTACCAAATGGACCGAGGCGATGCCTACATTGGATAACACTGGTGAAACAGCCGCCCTTTTCTTTTTCAATCATGTAGTCGCCAGGTTCGGCGTACCACAGGCTATAGTTACAGATCATGGGTCACATTTTTGCAATCACATGATGGTCGAATTAGCTGCCAAGCTAGGGCTATCTCACGACAGCTCTACCCCATATTATCCGCAAGCCAACGGACAATTTGAAGCAATCAACAAGGTCCTAAAGCAGATGTTGCAAAGGATGATTGGGGTTCATAAAAGAAGGTGGCACCTAATCCTGTACTCAGCCTTGTGGGCTTACCGAACGTCGGTAAAGAACGCAACCGGGTTCACACCTTTTCAACTGGTGTATGGCCTGGAAGCAGTCTTGCCAATCCAGTGCGAAATTTCGTCGCTTAAACTCGCAATCGATCTTCTCCCTGGAACTTCAAAAGAAGAGGCTCGTTTCTTGGAATTAATCCAATTGGATGAAACCCGTCGTGATGCCGCTTTTGCTAACGAAGCCCATAAGAAACGAGTCAAGGCTCAGTTCGACAAAAATGTCAAACCCCGTGTCTTCTCAGAAGGTGATTTGGTCTTACTTTATGACCAAGAATCCGATAAGTTGGGAGCAGGTAAATTCAAGTCCTTATGGATGGGCCCCTATATTGTTAAAAGGGTGTTAACAAAAGGAGCCTACGAGTTGATGGATTACGATGGAATTCCACTGGCGCAGCCCTGCAACGGGTTGTACCTCAAGCATTACTATGCTTAAATAGTAACCTGCATGCTTTTGTTGTATTTTGTTTTCGCTAAAGTATTTGTTCTGGTCGAGTGATCCACCTTTTTCATTCGTTGCAGATGTCGAACCTTCTGGAGACATGTGTTGGATATGCCGACGGAGTGAGTTGTAGTTCACGGAACCTATCCTCCGCAGCCTGGGCCATTTTTGATCCAAGCAGCGAGTTAGTAAGTTTCAGAGGGGTGTGTATTGGGTAATCAACGAATAACATCGCTGAGTATAGCGCGTTTATAGAACTACTCTCTGATGCCATCACACATGGCATACGCCGACTAATTGTCAGGCTAGACTCACAGCTCGTAATACTACAACTCAATGGTATATATTCTGTTCGCAATCCAGCTATTTATCGCATGTTCCTAAGGGTTAAGATCTTGGAAAGATGATTTGATTCAATTCAATATCAACATATTTCGAGAAACTTAAACACATTAACCAACTCATTAGCAAACTATGCGTTAGATAGACATTTGCAACATTTATAAAAAGGACACATCATCAAAGATTGTACATATGGATCATATAACTCAAACAGAATAAAACTCGGAAATCAAAATACATATAAGCTGTTTATAGTTCATACATAATGTTCTGTAACCAAGACAATATTGGTCATATGACCTAAAACTCAAAAAGATGCTAGGGGGCACCCTAGCCTAGTGGTGCTCATGATAGCACGTCACGGCCTGTGCAATCATGCGCAAGAGACGAGTCCATCGTCTAGGTACACCAGTAGTGTGTCGCTGCAGCTGTAAAGGTAACTCATCAATCCTCACATCGGGAATGCCGAGAGTAAGGCTCTCAACCTGCTCCTGCACAGCTGTAAGGGTCTCAGTATCGTCAAGGTCGCGAATAACAGCTCTCCTAGCAGGCTCCACTGCCGGGGCAACAACTGGCGGTCTCGGACGAACTGCTGGACGAACAAGACCAATATCTGCATGCACCCAAGAGTACAATTAAAAGTCTTGATAGAATAAAAGCACAGCAACATTATAAATAAGAAAAATAAACAGTAATATGGTCAAGGAGTTTACCAATGGCGCCCCACTGTTCGCCATCCGGTAGCACCAAATCCGGATCACCTCAGAAATCCATACCCACATATGGATACTCGGAAAACGCCATCTCCTGGCGCTCGAACCACCTGAAGAAGGCCTCAGTAAAAGTAATCTGAGGTTGACCAGCATGCCTAGACATGTGGTCAACCCACCTCTGCATGCGTGGCTCGGTCGGAGAAGGCAAGTCGAGTATGATGTACTGAGGCTGCATCAGTGGGATTTTCTCCAAGGCAAAGGCAGTCAGAATAGAACCAAATCCAAAGTTCTTCAGCTTCCCGTCCGTTACCTTGGTCAATTGACTTTTCATCTGAACAAGTACTGCATCACACCAGTTGAATACTTTCGGTTGGAGACACTCCAAGGCGTGTTGCATATAAGATCTGTTGGCAACATGTAGAGCTGCGCTACCGGCCATCCTACCAATGGTATACAGAATGGACCTGAGATACCTGTCAGTAATCTCACGGATAACAATCTTGCCGTCTCTGCTCGGCTGAGAACCTTCCCTGCAATACTGGCGGACATAATCTCTGGTGGAATCAGTCCCCCGGGCCGTACCTGACAAGGAAATGGGGGCACCTCGTCTTGACAACCTAGTCAAGAAGTACATGTCCTCTATGGTCAAGGGGATGGACTTTCCCCTAATCTGGAATACTTGGTTAACAGGATCCCAAGCATCAAGCATATACTGCAGCAAAGAAATCTGTGCTCTCATGCTAGAGATACGGAAGAACTTCAGCAGGCCACAGTTCCGCAGCGCGTTCACCGTGACCGGGTCATGGAGGGCAATCATGTCCTCCTCTTCATGTTCTCGTTCTCGCTATGTAAGGGAAATTTTGTTCAAAGTTCCCTGCAAAGCAAACAAAGAAGGAGTAAGTTCCTGGTTTTGATGAAAAACTGGCGAAAAATCATCAAAAAATGACCTGAAAACTCAGTTTTCTAAGCCCAGCACAGGCAGAGAGTGTCCCTCCTGCACTGAAGGTTAGGCTGCCTTAAGGAAGCTTGACATTCAGCGCAGGTTTCGAAAGGGGAACCTGCGCTGAAGTTAGGGCGTTTTTGCAAAACCCCTGGGGCTCATAAACACTGGAAAACAGGCTTAAAATTGGAAAATGAAACCATGAAAAGAAAGAGCTAGGGTTTAGCTCCTACCTGGTCCAGACGGCACCGAAAATCGTCCGCAGAATCTCCCGGAATCAGCTAGTGAAAATCAAAGGGGAAGAGGCACCTCCAGAGCTCCAACAAACCAAATGCAAATGAAATGGTAAATGAGAGGCAAAAACACCTTTTAATGGCTTTTTACATAGTTCAAAGTGAAATATTAGGGTTATAATCTCATTTTCATGCAAATATTATTCATTTCTAACAAAGTTTGTTGCAGCAATTGAAAATACAGTACTATACTTGAAAAGAGAAAAGCTAGTAATGGTAAAAAATCAAAGATTTGACCATACAATCGAGCAGTTTTACCGCGGAATTTATGCTCGTTAAAAAATAGAAAAGCGAGATCCGAGCAGTTTTAGCACATAGTTCATGCTCGTTAAAAAATAAACATAAGATTGAGCAAGAGTTTCCTCCAGAGTTTAAGCTCATTAAAAAATGAACCTATTCCGGTAAATAACCATTGTGATCGTAAATTTATTAGCCATAAAAAGCGTTGGTCGTGTTTGCACCTGCCACCTCCATTCCATTTGGCCAATCGTTCACCTCCATATGATTGTTTACCTATTTTGAGGAACAGCTGCGAAGAGTGATTTCACTTAGCCATCCTTGTGACACTGCCGTGATTGGAAAATTCCAACCTGTACCTGGAATCTGCTGCTATCCCTGTTTATCACTCGTTCCTCAAAAGACGAGTCTTCTTTGAGCTCTTTTCATCTGACTCGTAAAATATGAAAAGTTTGCCGAGTTTTGGCCTTCCAGCTCGTTAAAGTGACCGGAAGAGCTATCCCTCCTCTAGATTTTAATCTTTTTGGACCTGAGGGATTATTACACAAAAAGGTCGAGCGCTTGTTTTATTCGGCTCGTTAAAGTTATCGAAAACTCATCCCTTCTGTATTGTTTTATACTTTTTCGGACTTAAGGGATTAGATGACGAAAAAGGAATTTTGGAGTTAACTTTCTGTACCTTTTCAGACTCTCTAAAAATGAAAAGGACTGAGTTTTCCTTGTCGTTAGACTCGTTAAAATGATTAAATAGCGACAAACTTATCTTTAGACGAGAACGAGTTTCCCTATCGCTAGGCTCGTTAAAACATAGCGATGGGCTTGCCCGAAGGGCAGGTTATAGAACAAGCATATGTTATCCTCCTCAAGCTTGACAAAAATAAAGAGGTATTGGTCAGAAATGACTGGGGAAAAATTGGGAGAACCTCAAAGCTTTAATGGTAGCAAGTCGCTCTTGAACATGACACTTTTCCTCCGTATCACATCGGGTTAGGTTGTTTCATTCACCGGTCTCATCACCATGGTCTTCGCCAAACCATCCACATTTGGGGTAATGCTACCGATCCATCGCATCAGTGTCGTTATATGTTCAAGAGATGTTGTTCAGAGAGAGTGAACCGTGTCCCATCCACTGCCATACATTATCCTTCATCCACCCATGATCGCCACCCTGAATCATATCTCACAGATTTTTTTCACCTCCATTAAAATCATTAGCTCCGTTTCGTGTCACTGATGTGGGATTCATTAAGGCCCTCCTTTGACGGATCGCTTCTTGTCGACTTCAGCTCATTATCCAAGAAGTTGATCTAGGAACACCCCCCTCAGTACTTTGAAGCTTGCATGCCTCAATGGAAAGTTTCTCACTTCCGGCGACAGGTATACATTAATGACCTTCGACCAGAAGATTTTGTGTGGTGTTCGACGCCAAGTCCTTTATTCACACCACGTGAATTGTACTGCAGTACCTTGAGGGTCATTATCATTATCGGTGATTCCTCTCGCGCTTGTTAACGGTTTACATTATTGGTCGGTAATCAAGCGATGTCTTTCCATGTTCGACTTCAGCGCAATTCTCACATGGATCGACTTGTACTTAGAGTGAAGATCGAACGAGTTTGAAGACCCCGGATCTAGTTTCATCCATCTGGGCTGCGATATATATTCAGGAAATATAAAGACATTTGACATGTACATCATTGCAGCAGATGATCATCCTACTCAAAGGATGATAATTTCAGCAGAGAATTATCAGTCTACCATCAGATGATCGTCTGTTCTATGTACTAAAATGAATTTATAAAGCTGAGCATGGGAATGCCCGCCTCAGCTAGATCATGAAAGCAGAATGAAAAATAATGTATTGTATTGTATTTTATTACAGGTCACCTCTCAACGATTGAATGAACTTCGGATCCTCCTGATAAAGCATTTCACCCGATAAACGGCCTCATACTTTAGGGGGCAATTGTTATAGACATTTTTGTGCCTTACAGCATGAAGCATGAAATGTCAATAATCTAAGGGATCCAAAGTCCCTAAACATGTTGTTCCTACCCCTAGAGGAACAAGGTCAGCAAACCACAGCACTGAATATCAGTTCTCCACCTGAAAACACTCAAAAACAAGCTAATTCTGGATCATGTCAACTGCTCCACTGAGCATCTGCGCTGAATGTCAACTGCTCCACTCTGTACCTGCGCTGAATGTCAACTGTAAAGAAGGCTACCTGCGTTGGGCGAGTTTGGCCAAGTGGCACAGTCATTCCTCAAGGTGTCAATGCCCAGGAAGCTTCCAAAATGACACTTGGATCAGGGAATTCGCCTAGTGATGAGTAAGAGGGTCTAGATCTCCAAGTGGAAGCAAGAACCTCCAAGTGGACTCAAGAAGTGAAGAATAACTAAAGTGGGAGAGGACACTAGTCAGCTCCATGCCAAGCTCAAGCTGACTCATCCTTTCTCCAAATCTCCTATATATAGAGCTCTCTCATGAGGTCTAGGGGGGCTGGAATCTTGTGAATGTAAGGAAGTGCTGTTGGTTTGAGTATAGAACTATTGGGTGATTTGCTTGAAGGAGGTGAAGAGGAGATTTCTTTCTACTGGGAGGTGATGCTGGATTGGGCCTTTTATGGTTGTATCACTTCCTGAACTTTACTTCTTCCATTAATAAAGCATTTGAAGTTCTTCTATATGCATGTGTCTCAATGGCGTATTGATACTTGTATATTTGATTTATTCTAATCCTTGAATCAATTATGAATGTATGCTTCTTGTAGTTTCCCTCTCTTGCCATTTTGCAGGATCTTGGTGTTGCTGGGCCAGTGAAAGAGCAAGGAGCTGGGAGCAAGCAGCAAAGAGAGAAGATTGGATCAATCATTAGCGGAAGACAACGGTTAGTGGATCTCTTTCTCCCCTCTCTTAAATCTCATAAAGAAGTAATCTCGAATAGCTTTGCTTTGATTTTTGCTGAGGTACTATCACCCTTAGAGTGGGATAGGGTCATTCCGTATTGGATACTTTTCCCAACAACAAACACCCCACGAGCACCTCATTCTATTATCATCCAAACTCCATATCATACCTCTTATTATCCAGTCTGCCTATCTTTCCTCCTACCAGCCCTTCATCACCTTTTTCAAGAAGAAGAAGTTCAAGATTGAGACTTCTCTTAACCAAGGGTGACATTGTCTGATTAGAACCTAATGGACCATGTTCCTTAAGGCATATCCACGAGTCAGAGAATAGTTGTAGCAAGTGGGTTGGCTCAGGTTCTTCGAAAAGTTTGATGGGTACGAGACAAAGGTGACCAAATCGTTTCCTCGGGATTTTTATGGGGTGGAGGTAGAAATTGGTGACATTAAGCTTATAATGATAGAATCTATAATGGTAGAAGCTACAAAATTACCCAAAAATAGAGAGAGTTGATTTAAGAATAGGAAAATCAAAGAGAAAGAATGGGTAACCTTCCTTAGAGATCTAGGTATGGACATTTCTATCTTTAAAAAGGGAATTCCAGTCACAACATTGAAAGGAAAATGGATGAATTTTTTGTTAATTATTCATAAATTTTTAATCTATGAAGGAAGGTTCAGAACCATGTTCTTTTATCATGCTCAACTTCTGATGCATTTTATTGATGGGAATGAGATAAATTTTCCATATTTCTTACTCTGTAGTCTTAAGAATATGGCCTCTAGTGTGCAACGAGAATAAAAAACCCTTGATAATGCCCTCTATCATCATGGACTCATTAAAATCCTCATAGAAGCACACCTAGAAGCCAAAGGAGATAATTGGCAAGATTTTTTAGTTCAAAATCACTTTGTAGAAGCTTAGGAAGAGGAAACAAGTATAAAGGTTAAAATAAGTTGGCACAGGTTAATCTAAAACCATAACCATGAAGATGAAAATGAAAAGGAGGGTTTGGGTCATAATGAAATAGAGGCCTCAAAAGACCCACTTGAAGATGACACTCCTCTTTCTCAGTTTTTGGAAAAGTGTAAACAGAAAAATGAAAAAGAAAATGTTAGAAGAAAGAAAGCCAGCTCAAGTACCAAACTACCTGAAGCAAAAAATGAGGAACCAAAAAATAGAGACAAGAAAAAACCAACAAAAGGAAAAGGATCAAGAGCATTGAAGAATTAGGGATAAAATTAAGAAGAAGTAGGATAATTTTTAAACTCTCAAATGTGCAATCTCCAGAAATAGTTGATCTTGAAGAAGAAAATTACAGAATACCACCCCAGACCCTGAGTCTAACAAGGAAGACACCAGATATTGATCCAGTGCAGCAAAAAACTATGATTGTGTGGAATCCTTAGAGAAAAAAGGCCAACCATAGGTAAAATTTTCTTCTCATAATCAAGAAGATACATTCAATGAAGAAACCCCTCTATCAGATCATATTCCTGAAAAATAATATAAAATTGAGGATGTTTTGAAGTAAGATATATATGAGTTGGAAGTTCTCAATAAACATCTCAAACAAGAATAAGAAGAAACACAGATACAAAATGAAATATTAAGGATTCATAAATACAATATACTTTTGTATATGTGCCATTGGTATAAGAAGAACAAGAAACTTAAAGCAAATAATAGATTTCTCAAAAACAGACTCATAGGGTTACAAAGTAAATTTTTAATGAAGAAACCAAGAACAATGTTTGGTATCAACGAAATAAATAAGAGCACTAGCTTAGATTTCCTTTCATAGGCCTCAAAGATAATACACTGAAGGAAATAAGGAACCAATTTTGATTTTTTGTTGCATGAGGACATGCAAAACCTTTGGTGTGGGGGAATGTTTAAGTTCGAAATTGTTCTCTTTTTGACAATCCTTTTTCCTCTCCTTTACCCTTTTTATGACCATTTTGTTGCAGTTTCAGTCCAAACAAGGTCATCATAGACATACTCAAGCATCCAAAAGGTATTAATCATCCATGTTTTAGAATCTATTGCTTCTTTGTGAAATATAATTGAAACATTTCTACAACTACAAAATTTTTCTCATTCCACAGCTAATGAAGAATTTTGCAGCTATCTCCATGGTTAGATAAGTTTCAATGCACCAAAGGATGAATGAAAGGTACTAGTAGATGGAAAATGTTCCACATATGAATATCCACCTGTCCTCGTGATCTGGAAAAACACATAGATCGAGAGATCTAGAAGTCAAACCAAAATTCAACTCTAGCTATGACATTCCAACGATCAGTTAAGCATGGAAATGATTTAGAAGCTGATGTGTTTGATTAAAATCCCTCATGATTTTCTATTTCAGTAGAAAATCATGAGGAGATATACTTTCATATTAATCTTACCTCTTAGTTGTCAGATTAGTTAAGTTGCCTCTCGACATAGGACTCTTAGAACAATTTTAATAAGAAGTGTATAAAAATCCTTGAGGCGAGACCAAAAAGACAATAGTTGTTATTGTTAATTATCTGCAATCTTTGTTGAATACTTCTACGATTAATATAATACTATTTTTTAAATAAATGTGTGGTTAAGTGAGTTAATCGAATTGGTGACGAACTTACGCTCAACAGGAGGCCCCCCTAGAGAGTTGTAAGAGTATATTAGTTTTTATTTCCACTGCGATTTATTGTAGTTTTCTTCCTATCGATGCATTCACTTATCAATTGCCAATTTAATTTCTTGTTGTTTGTATCAATGGAGCGCTCATAAAATGCCAAAAATATTTACTTTTTAGAGTACATTTCGTTCAAAAAATTCATTTCATAACTCATTTAAATTTCGACAAGCAATTTCATGGATGATGAATAGATGGATTTTGAAGTTTACTTGCACACATTAGTAACCATTTGAAGTTGAAATATTTTGTTAAAGAAATTATCTCCTTTCTGCAAGTAGCATTAGTATCTCTTTTCTGCAAGTAGCAATAAGATTTCCTTCCTACAAGTAGTATTAAGATTTCTTTTCTATAAGTAGCATTAAGAATGATTTTATGTAAATTAGAAATAGAATTTCCATTCTACGATTAGAATAAGTTGTGGTTTCAATTCATAGATTAAATTTTAATTGAGTTTAGCATTTGGATTTCAATTTGTTTTGAAGTAGTTTTAATGGAAAGAACATGTGCGTGATAACACTTTGATTTAATCTAACACTCATTCATATTCAAATTAGTTTCATCCAAAAATAGAATTCCTAGCTATATTGTGCACATGTACTTCATAAGTACATGAACCTTGGTTGACAATTATTGAAGTAATTTAACATCAATTAAATTAGCCAACAAATGCTAATATAATAGGGTAATAGATATAGGTACCAATGTAAGAGAAGAAACTATATGAGGTACATGTAGTTGGTAAAATAGAACAAGACAAGTACGTTGTGGACTTTATGTTATGGAAGTAATTGAACAAGATCTTTCTAACCTTTCCCAATTTTGTTGTATTTTAAGATATATAATGTGATATACAAGTTTATGTGTTGTATAAGCATGTGTGTGTGTATGTGCATGTAATTTAGTGAGCATGTGTGTGATGAATGCATGTTGAGTGATAACATTATGAAGAAGTGTTTATATAGTCACTCATATAGAAGCTAATCAAGGTTGTTGTGTTATTGATATTGGAGCTCCTCAGGAAAACAACTATATGGAGCACAAGCCTTGTAGGCCTGCACTCTCGACTCTCATGAAGGCTTTGGAAAGATGGATCACCCAAGGGACTATCAGCTAGTGAAGGGGACATATGAGCCTTGAAGGGAAATTACAACTAGACAAGATGAATTAATGTGTTTGAATGAAAAGGGAATGGTTTAAGGTGTTGGGAATAATACTGAGAGGGGGGGGTGGGGGGGGGTGAATCAGTATTTACAAATCAATAATCTTTCATTTCCATAATCAGATTTATATACGCTACTCCAGTGAAGGGAATTCGCATGTGCACGCAACTGTTCTTAAGGCAACCAATGTATATCCAGTGAACTTATGATTCAGTTAATTCGTCATATTTTGATCTTTAATAAATGCACCGGTACTTTATTAAACATTAAACAGTAACCATGTGCAGTAATAATAGAATAAAACATCACACATAATCAACACACATGAACACCAAGATTTAAGGTGGAAACCCAATGCGGGAGAAAAACCACCTGTTGTTGTTGTATCTGTCTTATTTTAATATAAAGAATAATCTATTTACAATCTTGTACTGGTGCAAACTCATACCAGTATGCAGGCACCCACCTGCAGAAGGCTACAACCTTCTCTCGTTTTCACGCTTCTACTGGAAGAGAGCTACAACCTCCTAGCTCTTGTACTAGATGATATGTTTACTAGTACGTAGGTGTCGACCTACAAAATGCTACAACCTTCTCTCTTCTTCCAGGGACCACATTTCATTAATTTTTAGACTGGATGCTCCTAGTACCCAACAAACACAATATGAAGGCCTCGTTTCATCAAATTTTCACACTGGACCCATTAGTAACATTGAAGCTCAAAATCAATCACCATTGCAATACACCCAGCAAATACATCTGCATCAAATAATCACTGAAACCCAATCATCAATCTCTGATATAACTGAAACCCAATCATAAATATTTGAATCAACCATAACTGAATCAATCAATTACTGAAACCTCTGACATATTGAATCAAACAGTCACTGAAACCTCTGACATACTGAATCAAACAATCATTGAAACGTCTGACATACTGAATAAAAAAATCAATGAACCTTTGACACAACTGAACCAACCATTCATTCAAACTTATTAAAATTCAACTAATCAACTGGAACAGACATATCATTGTAACTAGTACACATATTTGAACCCAGAACACTACATCAACAACCAGAACCAAATGTAACCTCAAAATTCATGTGTCAAAATGTATACGGTCCTTCAATGAAGCCAACCTGCGTGTATACGCTACTTCCTTTAGCCCAACTTGCGTATACCTCTAAAGATACTGAATCATAAAACTTCTGAACCACAAACTGTACCAATCAGTGACATTCTAAAGATCTACTGTCAATTTACAGAGTTCTAAACAAATAGCAGCAATGACACCCTTCTTACTCAATCAATCAATCAACCAGACTCAATCTCCTTATACAATCAATGTCACTTTTAGATCTAATGAAGACATCATTGAAAAAAAAAAAAAAAAACAACAGAACTAATCAGATAGATCAATCATCTCTAAACAACAAACTTTTCTTTTGCATATGCTACTTGGAAATGCCTAACCAACATGTATACGCTCCTTCACCAAGGTGAACCAGCGCATATATTTGCATTTACTTACTTATAACTTTGCAGCCATTCCAAACTTCAGACATACCCAGATCATGACATATAAAGGATAAAACATTCGTTAGCATTCAGATCTAGCCTATCCATTATCATATCACATAATGTTAAGTCATTATGATCCTGATCCATTATTAGATCTCATCCGTCATCAAACACTTAGGTGCATACTTAGTTCGGATCAAGCAAAGCATCAGAAACCCAGAACATGCATAATTTCTTTTGATCTAACACTTCATAAGATATTCATTTCATGTGCACTTAGACCTTTGATCGTCTCCTCCTTATATAGTTTTAGCCTTTCTCAATACCTCAGACCAAAACAACACTTAGAACCTATGGTATTCGTGGACAGGATCAAGTAACTTTTATTCCGCTCAATATTGTTGGCTAATACTATGGTATTGACCCTTGGTATTCTTTAATCTTAAATTTCCTTGATTTTCCAACCCAAACGCACTTTTCCTTTTTTGAAAGTACGCGCATACGTATACACTCTTTTTGTACAATGAACTTGCATGTATACGCTCTTTTTGTACAGTGATCCCACGTATAGAACTTAACATACCTGAAAATGTCATTTTTCTTTAACTTCTTCATTCTGATATGTAGTCCTTTGTTCCTTCATCCTATTATTTTCTACTATTACTTTGTTCCCTTTGAATGGACCTGTTATAATGCGATTTTCCATTGTACATTACTTCTAAACTGCTTCGTTTGAACTGCCTTGCATTTTGTCACATCTGTAAACACAACTGCCATGCATTCTGTCACTTCTGATATCTCTCCTGTAGATTCATATAGTTACATAGATTCATCTAGTTACCATATACAAGTGAGTTGTTCTGCTACAAGATGGTTGCCATCAAGTGCAACACATGCATCATAATGCCAACACAAGGGACCAAAGAGTACCTGGAGGCCCCAGAAAAGCAACATATTGGAGGTTGTTGAGCCTTGGTACCCTGGTCAATGAAGGGTATTGAGTATGTACCCTGTGCTGGGAAAGTGGATGCCCATGAAGACCACTCATAAACTCTTACAGATAAGTATCGATTCAATTAGTATATCTTATGTTTTAATCTATTTATGTAAAAGTTACAAATCGAAATTTTAAGAATAGAGTATTTGTGAATCGATTATTGATTTTATAAGCATATAATTATTATTACTAGTCACAAGGTTCAGGATCGGTTCAGGTAAATATACTAATCAAATTTTTTTTGGTGTTCCGAGGTAAATTAAGAATAGGTGTGCATTGAAACAGGGTAAGTATTTGAAAAGCAGTTGCTTAGATGCAAAGAAAATTCATATACAAGATTATGGAAAAACATGACAGAAATTTCATACCAGAACAAAAAATAGTAGGACTACCATGATTCTTATGTAGGAGCCTTATGCAGTGAATATAGGAAAATTTTGTGCAGGGATATAGATGGGATGAATAACTCTTAGCAGAGAATAACAACTATATTATTGGCACAACATGTTCCTTACAAGACTCCTAATATATTACAAGTTTACAGGAAAGTCATTATGGATATATGATCGGGGAGGTGACAAGGCTACAAAAGGTTATGATAGGTTATAATTGTTATAATACAGGTTGTAACAAAATCTTGTATAGGTTTGTTACAAGGAATCATATGAAATAACTAGGAAGCAGGTGGTATAACCTGTTTCTTATAGGAAATGATAGGTTGGTAATAGGTTACCACTTATGGTTGATCACAGATAAATGACAAGCATTATACAGGATTAAAAATCCTTCATATAGGTCATGGCAAATTTATAATAGGTAGATGCATCACAGAAGATGGAAAATTTTATAACATGGTTAAATAACAGGTCATTATAGTGTCACAAGTTAGTGACAAATTACTGGTAGGTTATCAAAAATTTTGTTGCAGGTGAATGACGAGTTCATAACAACTTATAAAACGTTTATAACATGTTATAATAGGTCTTATGATTGAATTATTACAAGATGATAACATGTTGTTTCAATTCTACAACGAGTCTTTTAACAAGTCTAGTATGTAGGTTATGATAGGTCGTAGGGCCATACTAGGTGTCATGGAAAGCCTATGACATGTTTATGACAAGTTGTAACATGATTTTTGACAGACTTTGTATACATGTTGTGATACGCCTTTAATCAGCTCTTGAGTACAAGATGTGATAGGTCATTCGAACAAGTCTTGACAGGTGAATAACATTGTTGACACAGGTCCATACTAGGTATTATGGTGAGGATTAATGACAAGATATGACAAGTTTATTCACATCATAATATGCATAGTATAGCTTATATCGGGTTGTCACAGATGGGTGATAGGGTTATAATAGGTACATTAGGATACATGAAAACTTGTCACAGGTCGTTGGAAAGATCATTGCAGGTTACAACAGGTTTATTGGCCATAGGTGGTGACAGATTTTATAAAAGGTTCATGATCAATTGGTGATTGGATGATGATAAGTTGTAGCAAGTTGTAAATCTTCTGGAAAAAAATTGTTTATAAGTTACAACAACTTGTAACAGGTTGAGATGGCTTTGTCAGGACATGTTATTATATAAATTTAGAAAGAGCAACGTGTATGAAGGCAACTGGAAATGTGAAAACAAATATGTTTGCATACAATAATTATATATATGAATTGTATGCAAGAATATTTCTTGCGGATGAGGCACTTGGAAACCAACTTTAGCTATGGTTTTCTCATTCCATGAAAAAATATACTTCATAATATGTTTTGTGATTTATGTGGGATACTCTTGGTTGTTGATTATTCTTGTTGAAAACAAGAAAACATATGTATGTATGTCCTTAAATATGTTTACATATATGAGAATTGATTGCTAATATTAATGTGATTTGCTTGCTTCCCTCTAGAAGAGATGATGACAATACTGTAAGCATATGCTCACTGGTGTGGGGCAAGGACCTCTTGATCCTATTGATGTGCAAAGGGCACGAGAAGGATGGATAATTCCCTAGGAGAAGATTGAGGAAGAGGACTTGGATTGTGATATTGTGTGCAACAAATTCAAATTGTGGATATATCATGGGTGGAGGACAGTGCATAAAATTAAGGGGGGAGGAATGTAATACCCCTTCCCATTTACGATGTTTTAAATGTATGTACATTTCTATGTAAGCTGGTGAGATAAATGAATTTGATTATACGCTGGTGATCTGAATTATACAATGTGGCTTCAATGCCCACGTAGATGCTAAATATATTGTGGACCAACGTACCGAGATACACAAACACACACATACATACATACATACACACACACACACACACACACACATGTAAAGGTTGTGGGCTGAAGAGCCTGAATTTGTAATTAATGTAATTAATCATTATTAATAATAAAATAAGGCTACATGTGGAGCCCACTCCATAGAAAGAGTATGGGGGGAGAAACTCTAGAGAAAAAGGCAACAATTGGGTCTTTCAGTGAAAGGTGCACCTCGGGGCCCATGTGGATTTAGAGGGTGCCACATGCTGAAGTAAATCCATGTAGTTATAAATGAGGATATTTTTCCAGTGAGATGATTATTTCAAGGATTCATTCAATTAGTCAATCATTCATTCTACTAACTAAGACGTCAGTGAGTCTTGGGGATGGAATATAGAACTGGCTCAGGTGCGGTTATTCATTTAACCGTATAAATGAGATGCATCTAGATTTTATGCAAAACCCTAAGTGGCTCAAGGATCTTGGTGGCTCCAAGGGTTTTCTATCTATGATTATGGCATGGTGTCATGGAGTTGCAGTGGAGAACTCAGTTATGAGATCGCCGAAGAGTCCTGGTTGGGCTCTAGCACCGACTAAGCGGTTTATTTTGGTTTGGTTGTTTGTAACTTAGACACAAGACAACAATAAGGTTCCTGGAGTTGCAGGATACAACTATTTTGGCCAACAATAAGTTTCCCTGGAAGGTGTGTTATGCCACTTGTGTGCCAACTAGGGGAATAAGAGCCCATGGCTCAAGACTGAGGCTGCTAGGGTTTGTGCCATGGCTAGGGTTTTGTTATTTGGTTTTCCACTATTTCCTATGGAGTTGCACAGTCTATGTCTTAGAGGAATGCAGAGAGCTCACAACTAGTTGGACCATTAATACATGTAAGTGTTCATTGTGTTGTTATGTTTCACGATATTTTCATTTGTAATTATATGTTTTAGATAATAAACCCTAAGATGGGTATTTGTCATATATATATATATATATGTGTGTGTGTGTGTGTGTGTGTGTGTGTGTGTGTGTGTTTGTGTGCATGCTAATTTGGTTGTAAATCCTAGCCAGGGTCTGTTATATATATTTGTATTGAATTTGTTGTGCGTTAATGTTGAGATAATTACACTATGCAAGTTTTCCTGGTTTAAACGCTATCAGATTATATGTGTGAATAAATGATTAAATACATCATGGTACACGTTGGATAAGTATTTTTTGAATATGCTTGTTGATAAAAATATTTTACATATATAAAAATGTTGCCAAGTATAGAGTTTTTGAAGCTTTCGTAGAGTAATGGAAATACTTGGTAGATTAGTTGCAGTAACGTTGTTGACTGGGGAACAGAAACATTAGCTCCTATCATGAACAAGAAACCTACAATCCATGTGTAGGAGGTGCTTTGCCTTATGATCTTACATATCTCCCTATCAGATAGATGAGGAGGAAGCTTCCCAAAATTCAAGAAGTTAGCTATGTTAGAAAACTGAGGAGTATATGCTAAAATGGAAAATAATTTCTTAGTCATCATTAACCATACCTTCATCTACACTAATTGTTATATCAGATAAGAAATATACAACTTTTTCTTTCCCAGGTTTGTCAATTATTGTTAGGTCAAATTGTTTCAATAGTAGTAACCATCTAATAATGCTAGCATTCACATCATATTAGCATGAAGAGTGTGTACAAAACCTGATAGCTAGAGATATCAAGGTTAAATTTATTTAGAGAATGAACAATAAAAAGAATTCCTTTTCAGTTACGATGTAATTGAAAATTTCTTACTAATAAAATAATTTCATAAGGCACCTTATCTTGTTGTTGACCAAGCGTTGTCTCTATTTCCATCTCTAAAGAACATCTGTGAATGTGGAAAGGTAGGATCCAATTAGAACCTTTCATGATGCCTTCTGAAATGAGTTTTTCCTCAATGCAATAAAAATATTTTTGACACTTAGACGACCAACAAAAATTTGAATCCTTGACCAACAGGGAAAATTGTGGATAAGAAATATTGTTGAAATATTTAATGAACTTCCTATATTATCTTGCATGACCAAGGTAACTTTTAACATCATTTATATTTTGTGTAAAAGGAAGGTGTTTGATGATTTTCACCTTGTTTGGATATACCTTGATCGGCCTTTTGAGGATAGGTAATTCCCTAATATGACACCTTCACTCATAAGAAAATGGCACTTCTCATTACTCAATGATAGACTCATTTCTCCACATCTCTATAGAACCTTGCTAAGGTTGGTGAGAGCTTCCTGAAAAGTCTCACCATATGGTGTAAAGTCATCCACATAAATATTTGTGGTGTCATGTAAATGCTCTAAAATTATACTAAGTACTACCCTTTGAAATATGGCTAGGGCATTGCAAAAGCCAAAGGCAAGAAATGTACAAGAAAATATCCCCTAGGGATAGGTAAACGTGGTTTTTTTCATCTTTACATTGATTTGGATTTGGTTGTAACCACCAAACCCATCCAAGAAATTAAATAACTTCTTTCTTGCTAAAACATATGAGACTTTATCAAAGAAGGGAGGGGAAAGTGATCCTTCCCAGTGGCCTTGTTTAATTCCTAGTAAAACACACATATTCTCCACTTTCCATTTTTATTAGGAGCAATAATCAAAGGTTATTCTCACTCATTATTAGAAATAGGATAAATAGAACCAAAATATAAGAGTTTTTACAATTCCTCTTTAAAAATGATTTTAATGTAGGGTTCATTCTTCTTTGAGGTTGGTCCATGGGTTTATTATATTCTTTGATATAAATGTGATGAGTAAAAAAAATGGGTGGATTAGGATTTCATCCCCTCATAATCCATGCAAAAGCATCAATGTGTTTTTTTTAAATAGTGACTAACTCTTGTTCTTGATTAACAGTAAGAGAAGTGTTGATTTTAAAAAATTTAGAGGGACCTATTTCCAATGTTTTGGTGGTGTTCTTATCACATCCAATAGTTCCAGTATGTCTTCCCATACATTGTACCTTGAGATTCTAGGTTTCCCTAAAGTTTGACCATTGTCTAGGCAATCATTTCTCATAATAACAGGATACTAATTTGTATAAAATTGGATTTTAATTCATCTTCATCAACTTGTTTGTTTCTAAGAGCCCTTTCAATGGTACAAACATGATAGGGTGATGTGAAAATGGGATATTCTTCTTCTTCATCTTCCACCCAAGTAGGCTTCAATCAAAGGATGAGTAGGAGGGTATAGTACAAGTTGTTGTTGGGATTTCCCATTAGTGATAATCACATTATTAATGGGCTGCAACTAATATAGGCATATGTTGTAGCCAAATAAGGTCTCCGTAAGAGGTGTGGATATCCATTGAACTTGGTATTTGTTTGCAAGACTACGAAGTCAATAGGGTACTCCCAAGAGTCAATTAAGACCAAAAAATTTTCTATCATTCCTTCTATTTCAACTATTGATTTATTAGAAAACTGAAGCACAATGGTGGTGTTTATAAAGAAGCCTTGAAGATTTAGTTTGAACATAGTGTCCCTAGTCAAGATGAAAATATCAACTCCTAGATAAATTAAAGTATTTTGAATTGCAATTTGAGTTAATGTGAACATTTTTGTTGGGTGCAGGAATTGCACTTAAGCAAACTCCTCAACACGTAATTGTCAACCTGGGGGATTCGTAACTTAGAGACGAAGCACAGGCAATTCCAGAGATGGTATGAATTTTCATAATAGAAATTACTACTTTAAAGAAAAGCTTGTTGAATCGAAAGAGTAAAAGGAAACTGAACCATCAAAGTAATCTAATGTTGGAACAAGAAAGAATGCATTTGCAAAGGAATCAAAATAAAAAGGCAATGACTCCAACTGATCAATTTTTAATTATTGAGTATGTGTTATGTTTTTCTTTAGCGGAGACACTTGGTAGTCTCGTAGAATGGGCCCTAAACCTACTTCTTTAGATATTTCCTTCTTGCACTAATTTGTCCTACACTATCGCAGTCTGCTTGCACTAGTGCAAGAATATAGGTTTATGCAGGAGGTATAAATGGTGTCTTTACCAAAGGCTTTTTACTTCATGTAAGGGCTCGAACTTCCAGGGTTCAGATCACTCAGATCCTATGACAAGAAACTAGTTCTTACACCTGATTAGAGCTTCTTGCACTTAGCATTTAATTCTTGAAATAAATGCTTAGTTACTGCAAGTGTTATTATGCTATGAAATCAAATTGCACACATAAAAATGAATGTTTTTTATTTTAACAGAGTGCAGAAATAAAGAAACCATCCATATAATTTATCCTGTCATAAAGTATGAAAGCAAGAAAATTGTGGGAAGTAAACTAGAAAGGCTTGCTGAAATGAATAGCACACCAATTTGCACTGGTGCAGGTTTATTTCTCCTACTTGGACCAGGCGGGGAAACCAAATCAAACAGAACTGTAGAAAGTGAATAGCACACCAACATGCACTGGTGCAGGGTTATTTCTCCTGCTTGGACCAGGTGGGAAAACCAATCTGAAATCAGGTACAGGAAATGAATAGCACACCAATGTGCACTGGTGCAGGGTTATTTCTCCTGATTAGACCAGGCAGGGAAACCAATCCAAAATCAAATGCAGGAAAAAGAAATTTAACTACTTCACATTGCAGATCCGCTTTCAATCAAATAGGAATTCATGTGTTGTAAATTAAATCACACTTGGCAGTATAAACATAAATTACAAGAACAGAAAATAGGGTAAACATGCTGGGTTGGCTGGGCCCTAGCCAACCAACATGTTTCCCTTTTAAATAAAAATGTTGCTCAGTAACTTAGATCAGACTCATTTGTTTAAAGGAACAAATAAGATTCGAAAAGCATGAGGTGGAGCTCCTTCTTCCTATTAATTCACAAAGGCAAAGTACATCATGAAATACAGAGTCCAGCCCAGATTTGGGCGATACCAGCAAAACAAAGTTACAACAACACTATTGTAGTGTCGCTCCTCCACTGTCCTCCTTTCTACGTGCATCATTCCTCCTTTTATAATCTTTCATAATGATTAAAACAAGTTGTTCCTTTGCAAGGAATATGGGGATTGAATCCTAACCAATTCTAATTACATAGTATAACAGTACAACCATTCCCCTATTAAAAGAATGAAGATTTAATACGAATTTTCCAATTTTGGGATTTTTCTAGAATTCTGGAAAATTTGGTAATTTTAACAAACTGCCTCCAGAGCGCCCTTCGTATCTCCTCAACCATTACGTATTTTGGAAAACGACCTGTGTTTTACTCAATTTCCTATACTGGGAAAAAAACCCATGTCGCGGAATTTCTTTATTTACCTTCATCTGTATAAAAACCGAGGCGGAAGTTGGCAGTCTGGAAACTTGTTGACTGTGTTTTCTAGAATTCTGGAAAAACAATATTTTTTATAAAAGTGCTTCAAAGACATGTTCGTAACTTTTGTAATACTTTGAATCTCAAGAAACGGTTTCGGTTATGGGTAATTGGTTATATTTGTGAAAAACCCATTTGCTCAGATTTCCATAATTCACCTCCATTTGCATAAAAAGCAAGGTCAAACTTGGCCATTTAGAAATTATGTGGATTTGGAGCAGACTTATTAATTTGCAATGTTGGTGCAAGAATCTTGCCAGTACTAGTGCAAGAATGTGTGGTGCAGGAACTTTGCCTCTATCAGAATAGGCATATAACCAACTTTGTAAACCTGCAAACACGCAAACTATTATTAAATATGCCTTTAATGTTTAAATCTCATTAAAACAAAGGAATAGCAAATACTTACTTATTATCTCTGAGAATGCACAAAACTATGACAATGACTAGTCAAGCTAAACAAAAGCATGAGTGATTTCGAGTAAAAGGTGATATAAAGCAAGGCAAAACAGAGGCCCAACAGTTTACATCTAGGATACCTGGATCTAGATACTTAGGAACAACCATCCTTCCAAGCATTATATTAGCTAGTTGTCTCATGACATTGATTGCGAGGGAATTTCTTTTTGTCCTCGTGGGTATTTTAATACATTTTTCCTTAATGAATTTGTTATACATATAGACATATTTTAACAACCTACAAAAGAGGTATATTAACACACAAATTCATTCTCTTTGGGTGTTTGTCTCCTTTTGATGATCAACCTCTTAGGGTAAGGTGGGATTTTTGAAATTTGTTGAGGATCAGTTTTCTTCCCCTCCTCTTCTAGATCTTCTTGTGAAGAAGGATGGGTAGGTTCCTCTAGGACTTTCCTTGATCTAAGGTCAATTTCATAAACTTCTAAGGAGTAAGGTTTATAGGCAGACTCACTATTGTAATTAGGATAACCCTACATATTAGTGGGGTTTCAATTGGGTTGGATAAGAAGTTGAGGTTTATTTAGTGAATCAACATTTTGAGGTATGATAAGTTTTTGAGGAGGATGAAACAAGGATGGTGGTTGAGCCATTATAAGAATCCACCCTTGTGAAGTATTACTCCATTGAGGATGTTTGTTTTGAAATTGTTGGTAAGACAGGATAATGGATTGGTTTGGGTACTACCATGGGGTAGACATGGTTTAAGGTGAAGGTTAAAGTAGACACCAAGGATAAGTTTTAAACTATGCATGAGACAATGTGAAAAGTTGTAGCCCATACCTTGTTGATAGGATCTTGATGTTGATTTCCTTTTTTGGTTGAGGAAGCATGCTGATTCCATGATTCCTTCAGTTCCTTGATATATAGCCTTCAAACCTAGAAAATAAGGACACTTGCCAATAGGATGCTTTTCCTCACAAAGTGCTCATATCTCTACATTTTAGGGTGTACACTCATTTCAAGGGTGTAATTTAGTCATTTTTGGCAAAAGATAGCTAATGCCTTTTCTGTCTCTTCTTGCTTCTTTTTGGCCTATAATGTGTCCATCTACAAGGCTAGTGAGTGTAAGATTTATGTCCTCATATATTATAGCATTCCTCCTATTCAATGTTTAAGGTATATAGGAGGAAGAAGAAGAACTCAACATATTTCTACTAGATCTACCTTCCTTCTTTTTTTAGTGGAATGGTTTTTGAGGATTTGCATAATCTAGCTAGTAGATGTCTCCATTAACCAAGAGCTTAATTGTCTCCATCAAATATTCCCTTACTCCTCTAGAAAGGCAAGTTTCAAAGGGTCTTAATATAGGGGACAATTGTTTACCCTATTGTAACTTAATTGGTTTCTCTCTTTAAAATCCTCTAAGGATTCACTATCTCCTGGGGTCATCTTAAAGATCTCAACCTTTTACCTTGAGCCTTATAATGGTCTCTATACTTTCTGCTAAATATTTTCTTCACCTACTCCCAAATATTAATGTTATTCCCTTTAAGACTCATGAACCATCTTAAGGATGCATCTTTCAAGGTGGAAGGGAAAATTTCAAGTTTATGATCATTTATGATATAGTCGTAATTCTTGTGTACTTCAAAAAACACAAAAAGTGTTATGATATTTTGTTATTAGTCCATAAAAGTTGGGGGTGGTGGGGGCGGGGGGGGGGGGGGGGGGGGGATATTGATTGATATACTTCATCCTAACCTGTCCATTGGTTTTCCAAATAGGAAACTCAAAGACCTTAGGTTCATCATAATTTTTAGCCATTATATAATGAGGTGGAAAACTACCTCCTTCGAAGAGGGTCTTAAATTCTCTAGCTTTCTATTAAAGATAATCCTTGAAACTTCTTGTTGTTAAACAATGTTTCACAATAAGTTGATTATTGCTAATTGGTGTTTGTAAGATTAGAAGTGGTGGTTTTTGGTAGAAATTTTTGTACCTTATCTTTAATTCTAGGAGGCATGCATGCTTGATTTAAAAAATGTGGAATTTTTTATGTTTATTTTTTAAGAAAAATAAAACTAATGTATGAGAAGAAATAAAAAAAAAAATCAAGCTTTTGATACCTCCACGAAAATGATGCCAAAAAGTGATGCACCTCAATATTCCAACAATTATGCTATATCCCTAAAGGTATCACCTTTTATATGTCAACTCGGGGTCCATACAAACTTAATAGGTATAATGCACTATATACATAAGTCACATTCCTTCTTACTCTTCAATGCATCTTATTTGATGAAAACAAATGTATCCTTGATCAGGGGAAAGGGTTAATCATATGGTGAAGCAATCACTTATCTAAACTAACTTGAAAAAAACATAGTTGGAGAATTAAATGTTGTGCTATCTTGCAAGAAAATAAAACTAACTTTTAATTGTAGAGAAATAAATATTACAACAATGAATATCCTATTATAGTCTTGCAGAAATGTGAACCTAATCCTACTTTTACAAAATAGAAAGCAACAATGAAAATATAAATCAACAATGTCGTAAGCACAAATGCGATCCTATAGAGATAATTATCTTCTCCTTAATTCCCCTATTTGCTAAATCATATCAAAAAATGTTGTTTTAGGTATTTTCATATGGAAGGTTTATAATCATGAAAAAAGGTGCTAAATAAAACATATCAAGATTGTTTCCATAGGAAGTTATGTATTTTTAACATATATAATTCATGAGAACAACTCAACAATTGAAAATACTAAGTTCCTAAGCTTTTATAGGAACATACAAAATGCATCACACGCTAAACTACTCGCAACATAAAATGAAATCCATGAAAAATATGGAAAGTAATCACGAAAATGAGGAAGAGAATAAAACACATGGGTCTCTAGAGATCCTATGGGTGGTCACTCCCCAAGGTGCTCAGAAACCTAATAAAACTCCAAGACTAGGTGCTTAACAAGAAATATTTTCCTTCCATTAACTTAAATCAACAATACATGAGTATGAATAAATATATTTACAAAGCTACAATATAATCAAAATAATGTTCTTTCTCCCTAGCCTAGCCTCAATTTTCCTTCTTATACAAAAAATTTAGGAAGCATCCTCCTTAATAACAAAGCTAATTTCCCTCCAAAATTCCCTAAATCATAGGCAATCTGTCTCCTGGGATCTATTACACAACTACATTTTTCCTTCACTACTGATATGGCTTGTACTCAAGAATTTTGGTGTTGCATATTGAAAATTAAGGGAACAAGGTCCCTATTTTTATGGTGGGTTTCTAGTGGGTTGTTGAAAGAGGACTCATTGCTCCAAAAACTTGTCAAAATCAATGGGCTTATGTCACCAAAGGCCATGAAAACCATAAGTATGATTAAATTACCTAAGTAGTCACTCAACATAAGGTATAACACATAAATAATTGAAACGTATAATGAAAAATTTCATATGCATTTTTTAAGGTGGTTAGAGGTGTGGATGAGCATCCATTGCTAGGTCCCATCAGTCTCCCCTCGTGGATAGATAGAGAACTTGAAAACTAACAATGGAGGTAGCATTACCATTGATGAATACATATTGGAATATTGTTTCAATAAAGAAAAGAAGGATTGTTCACAAATACCCATTTAAAATGTGGTGGACTTAGGGTGGAAAATTATCTTAATCTCAATTGTACATGTGGCGATATCAATATCATTACACACATGTTTTAAGGTGTAGAGTGATTTCAACCTACAATTTTGTGCTAGTGTACCTTTCTATTGGCAATAATGAAAACCCAATTTAAAAGGGAATACTTGGGAAGAAAAGGAACTTTGGTTATGACAATAAACTTTACTCTTTCCTCTAAATTGAGCACATGCCAACATTGGACCATGTGTGTCAATTATTTGCATCAATGAGTGAGAAGATCAACTAGCATGATAGTTATATCTCATGTTGAGATTGGGAGGAGGGTAACTACCAGTACCTATGAGGATGAGTTTTTCTCCCAGTGGAGGCATCAAATCATAACCATAAATGATTATCTCTATGAAAGTTTAAATTTATGAGGATACCCAGAGCTACCTATTCCTGCCAACATCGTTGGGGTGAGATTGGTATGAAATTATTCTCATTTTAATGTTATATAAATTTTATATTTGGATTATCGAAGAAATAAATAGGTAAAAGGAATAATTTTGGTGAAAACTATGGAATAAAAAACATACATTGACTATGTAAATGTGGGACCAATATGACCACAGGGCGGTCCATAACACCAACATAGGGGTTGTGATGAGAAGTAGCCTAGAAAATAGGAAGAGAGAGTCCTATAGTTAGTTCAGGGAAACTTGCATGGGTTAACCTGCTAGGTTCCTGAGGCGAAAATAGAGGATCTCACCAAGAAGATGCAATGATGGGTGGTTGGGGTGCAAAGAGCATGAGTCCATCTATCCAGACAGGTGGCTAATGCTATTGGATGTTATCATGAGAGACATCATAATCTTGAGCTATATGCTTGGATCATAGATGTATTATGATATTACTTGCTTTCTACATGGTGCAGTTAGGGGAAATTAGCTTGCATTTTGTAGGACATCGTCCACATTTTGTGTTTGATAAATATTGAGACACACACACACAAACACTTACTTTTTTTAGTAGATTTACTTATATTTTTGTGAAAAATGATCTTGAATGAAATTGTTATTTACATAGATTATTTCAGTTTTATAATGATGTAAATTTCAATTTGATAACATCTAACAGCTTGAACATAAGTAATTAATTCAAAAGATAATTCCATAATTCATACTCATAGGAATTTCCAAATTAAGATAGGGCCACATACTCAATAATGACCATTCAACCATGAAACTACCAATTGAGAATCGAGGTGAATAATTAATGACAAAATTCCATATGAATATCATCCAAAAGAAGTTAAATAAGAACACTATATTAAAAAATATTATTGGTTTCCAACCTAATATAAGCACCACTTGAAGTAATGCGCTGGTGAGCAAGTGAGTAGATAACCCATTCAATGGAGGAAATGTTTTGTGTATTAAATTTGGTTCCATTTGTGAACTCTATAAAGAAAGAATCATCCATTGATATCTACCAAGGAAGTTAAAAGCATAATAAGTAAAGGACTTTAAAAACTAAAAACCAAAGATAAAACTATGAATGTAAAACAATTACAAATGGAATACATCAAGACTTGCAATTTTCATGAATGAGAACCATACTGATGGTAGATTCAATCTAGGAGATACAATAAAGAAGATCTATGATAGTCTAGAGGACTTAGAAAAGGGGTTGTAACATTCACCTTTTTCAAACCATCAAATGACCCTTATGCAGGGTTATCCCATATAAATAGAAATACCTTTTTCAGTAAGCACATAAGACCCTTATAATATCAATATAATTAGATATGAATTGACATAAGAAATTAGATTTTCCTTAAGGACTCTAAAGTTGTAAAATGTACATGGAGGAGGAAACTAAAGTATTTCCTCAACCTTGAGAGGATTGACCATGATCCCTTTGTTAGACGCTATGAAATTGGTCATAAACAACTATTGGCTTGTGGGGCCTGACCCAGGTTCAGATGTGATTTAGCCAAACAAATCCCGGTACTACTAGCCCTTTCAGCAACAGTCCACGGAGCGCGGACTGAGGTCTCACCCGAAGTAGTATGGGAGGGTGCTAGAACCAGGTTTCCGCACCCTAGAGATGTCTGATGATTTTTCAGTGGTTCGCAGATTTGTCCTACACGCACGTTGCTACACGCATCTACCAGTACCTCGCAGCCCATGATGCTGCCTTCATGCAGCCCTGCTCAAGGCGTGATCCGTGTTATTACCCAATTCCTTACTATTAACCCTATAACTGTCAATCACTTAGCTTATTAGTATGCATCTAATTATATTTAACAGTGTTCAGTATTCATATAAGTGCACGATAAAGAAAGAAATATACTTAAACAGGAAATAGCACAAGATTTGGAATCAAACTTCTCTTTATTATTCTTCTTCCTTGGTTACAGACTCGACCCTGCCCTGTGCACTCAGCTGCAAGGGTCCGTGCACTTAGCTGCGGACTCTACTAGGCCTCTGTGCACTCAACTACAGAGCCTCTTCCTACTACTACGACCCAAGACACTTAGACCTTTACTCTATGCTTGCTATCCTCTAGACTCCATTCATTTTCATATATTTCTCCTTCTCTTTTACAACTTAGAGCCTCACTCTATTTACACAATCCCATGGTCCACGACCATGGGTAGGCCGACATTACATTACAAAACTTAGGGTAGACAACCCTATGATTCAACATACATTTCGCTTTCCACGCCCGCAATTCGTGGAGTCTTACAACATTATTTGACCAAAACTTGGGGTTGTGGGGGGATTCCATGCCCAACAGGCCCCCAACACAAACATCGTGACTCGCCCTCGAGTCACCCTGTTGACATAATGATATTGGCATGGGGTCCATCCAGCTGGTCTCGAACAGCCTGAATGTCGATAGCGCACTGTGCTACTTCTTGCTGAACCTACTGCATCCATTCTTTTGAGACCTTTGTGTCTGAATTGTGTCCTCACATTGGTACCAGTATGTGTTGCGTATGTTTATAGTCCCACGCCCTTGTCTGGCTCCTTGGGCTGCGAAGACTGTGCTTTGGCTGGTTAGTCAGATAGCTAGCCCACCCATGTAGGGCTTCAAGCAACTGTCGTTTACTTTTCCTGGGAAGGATTCTCCATTTAGTTTGACTAGCTGGACCGCACCTCCGTCTGTGACCTCCTGAACCACATATGGTCCCAGCCAGTGCATTCTGAATTTTCCTGGAAATTTTTCAAACTTACTATCATACAGTAACACTAAGTCGTTTACCTTGAAGGTGCGCAACTTGATATGGTGGATGTGCCAGGATTTTTCACATTGCTTTTGTACTTGCTGATGAAATCCAGCCAGAAACTGTTCCTCTTCGAGTTCTTCCAATTGCGTGAGCCTTTCCTCCAGAGCTTCGCGCTCCTTCATCACTGTGAGCACTACTATTCACAGACTAGGTACAATGTATTCCATAGGCATGACAGCTTCCAACCCATAAACTAACCCGAAAGGTGTCTGTCCCGTCAATTTCTTGCACGTTGTCCTGTAAGCCCACAGTATGGAAGGTATGCGTAGGTCCCAATCATTTCACTGCTCGTTTCACACTTTGGTCAGCACAGTCTCTAGTATTTTGTTGAATGCCTCTATTGTCCCATTAGCTTGTGGGTGGTACAATGTACTCTTCAGATGATACACCTGGAACTCTTTTGTGAGTGTGTTGATGGTTTCATTCAGGAAATGTGTTCCACAATCACTCATTAATATTTTCGGATAGCCAAATCAGGTCAACACGTTTTTGAACAAAAACTTCGCAATTGTAGTGGCCGTGTAGTCTTTGACCAGCTGTGCTTCCGCCCATCGCGTCAGTACTTCGTCGTGGTGATGATGTAGTGCGCGCCCATCTTTCCCTGAGGTTTGATCGGTCCCACAAAGTCGATTGCCCATTTTTCAAATGGTTACGGTGTCATTTGTGGATTTAACGGCATCTTGTCCCTCCGCGATGGTTTTCCATTCCTTTGACATATATCATAGGCCTTACAGTGCGCTTTCGAATCCTGGTGCAGGGTTGGCCACCATAACCTTGCGCGAAGAATCTTTTGTGTGGTCGTGCATCTTGCATAGTGTCCTCCTGCAGTGCCCCCATGTGCTTCCATGAGGATCTGACCTCGTTCAAATTCAGGTACATATCTTTGCAATATCTCATCATTTCCCATTTTGTATAGGTGCCCCATGATGATAGAAAAGTCTGTTGTGCACACCACCAATTCCTTTTTCTGTTGGACTGAGTATTCCTTTGGCGCAATCCCTGTTGTCAAAAAATGGATTATATCTTTGAAGTGTCTGTCCACAACACGCACTGCAAAGAGTTGTGCATCAGGTAGTCCCTCCTCTAATTCATGGGTTCCTTGCCTGTCTCAATTCTTGACAAGTGATTTGGTCCTGCGTTCAGGCGTCCCAGCTTGACTATGAACTCAAAAGCATATTCTTGGAACAGTGAGAGCCATTTTCATATGTGCCCCCCAAACACAAGCTTATTGACCAGGTATTTCAACACAGAATGGTCGGTATACATCTTGAAATGTCCTCCGAGTAAATAATGTCGGTATTTTTGGAGTGTGTACACCATCGCCAACCCCTCGCACTCGGTGGTGGAATAGTTATTTTTTTCTTTGGACAATCTCCGACTTGCAAATGCAATCAGGTGATCCACGCCCTCCGCGCCCTCCTATGTGAGTACTGCTCCCAGCGCAATACACGACGCATCAACATGTACATGAAATTCCACATCCCATTTTGGGAAGACCAAGATTGGAGCGGAGGCTAGTTTTTCATTCAGGACATCTAAACTCTTCATGCAATCATCATTCCAACAATATGTAACATCCTTTTTCAATAGCTTTTCCATCGGCACTGTTATTTGGGCATAACTTTTGATGAACTTCCTATAGTATCCAGTGTGTCCCAAAGTAGCGCACAGTTGTTTAACACTTCATGGTGCTTCCAAATTTAGAATAACAAAAATCTTCACAGGGTCCACCATCAATCCTTGTTTGCAGACCACATGTCCCAGCAGGTTTCCAAAGGGAACGAGGAATGTGCACTTCTTAAGGTTCAACACAATCTGGTGTCAGCGGCAAGTATCCAACATCAAGTCTAAGCTTACTACATGGTGCTTAACTAATTCAAAGACAATCCAATCATCCATATAGACCTCCAAGAACTTGTGGATGTATTCTTTGAACGCAACCACAATGATGCGCGAAAAGATGGTTGGTGCATTCTTCAGTCCAAACGGCATAACGGTGTATTGAAAGTAGCCCCATTTTGTTGCGAAGGTCATTTTGCTCCTGTCTTCCAGTGCGATCTTGATCTGATGGTACCCTGAGAACCCATCCGTGAATGAGTATGCTTCCTGACCGCCAACATTCTCCAGTACTTCATCTGTGAATGGTGTTGGGAATGGATCGTGTACACAGGCGTCGTTCAGCTTCCTAAGGTCCACGCATATTCTTATTTCACCCTTCTACTTTTTCTCCTATACTACCATAGGACTCACCCAGTCGGATTCTTCCACTGGCTCAATAATTCCGGCTGCGATAATTTTGTCTAATTCTTTGCGAACCTTTTCTCTATATTTTGGATTCAAGCGGTAAGGTTGCTGCTTAATTAGCTTCGCGTCGGATTTCAATGTGATCTTCATCATCCCTAAGTCACCAATGATCCCTTTTCAGTTTGTAATTTTGGTGGGGAACATGTCTTGGTATTCGCGAAGTAACTCAACGACCTTATCCACCATGGCATCATCCCAATAGTCCCCAAGCGTTGCGTACTTCGGCTCTGCCTCCGTTCCAATGTTTACCTGCTTTGTTCTTAGCGGTGAGGTGATGTTGGGATCCTCAATTGATGGTCCTCGAATCTTGCGACATCCTTCCGTTTTTGGAATTTTAATATTTCATGGGTCCTCATCATCTTCCTCAATATTTATGTTGTAACACTCTAGCGCGCAGCTCAGCTGTGTCACCCATTCTGGCTGAAGTAATTCCATTGGCTCCTGAGGTATTTTGAAGATAGCTGCTTTTACTGCCTGTAGCGCATCGTCAACAGTATCCCACCAATGATCTTAAAACTTGAAAGTTAACAGAAATCTCTCATGCAAGATATCCCATTCGCTCGTACCATGGTGGAGCTCCATCTCAGTATACCAATTCATGGGTATGACATCCAGGGTATGATAGAATTATGGAAAATTTTAGGGTCGAATTTTCGCCCTTGGGCTAAATTAAGGGGTTTTACATTTTTATTGGGAGAATATTTTGTATCATAGTACATTGTTACAAATCGCCTCAAATTTATTTTATAAAAAAATTAGGTATGGAGGTTAGCCCACCTTATTTTAAGGGAGAGGTTAAAAAAAGTAAATTTAGCCCTTGAAATTAGGAGTTACAATCTTCCATTCACCCTCATTTTCAAGAAAATGTATTTATGATAGTTATAAATAAAAATATAAATACAGTGGAGGTATGGTAAATAAATAAAAGATCTTTTTATACTTACTCCAAAGGTATGGTAAATAAATAAAAATACAAATAAACTAGAGATATGGTAAATAAATAAAACCTCTTTTCATATTTAGTCCATAACCCTCTTTCTATTGAAGAATGCTCAAAAATGAGGTTTCATTTAAGTGAATCCTATGGGCCAAATACCATATTTATAAAAGAGGTATGGTAAATTAATAAAAATATAAATAAACTAGAGGTGTGGTAAATAAATAAAACATTTTTTTAACATTTACTCCATATGTCACCTTATATTTATGAACACGCAAACATGTAAATATATAAAAATATAAATAAAGTGGAGGTATGGTAAATAAATAAAACCTCTTTTTATATTTAGTCCATAATCCTCTTTTTATTTAAGAAGGCTAAAAAAAGAGGTTTTATTTAATTAAATCCTATGGGCCAAATACCATATTTATAAAAGAGGTGTGGTAAATTAATAAAAATATAAATAAACGAGAGGTATGGTAAATAAATAAAACACTTTTTATATTTACTCCATAAGCCACCTTATATTTACAAACACTCAAAAAATGTGTTATATTTAGGTGAAGCCTATGGGCCAAATACCATAGGCCAAATTATTATTAATACCATGCAAAAAAACATTATTAACCCTAATATCAGTATTAATAAAAATAAAGATGGCACATGGTATTGACCCATGGTATTCACATGGAATGCGGTCTATTTAAGGGGGGAATTAAACTAGCATAGATCCATCTTTACTCTGGATCAAATATCGTGATATGCAAACTAATATAGAGTGAAAAAATATTTGATCCCTCTCGAGGCTTGGTAGATCAAGAGCAAAAATGGTTCTTGTAATTTAATGTCACTTAAACATTTTAACTTGTTAAAATAAAAATCAATTATTAATTTTATTAATTTTTATAAATTATTAATAATAGTTTTTAAGCTCTAGGTTTATGATAACCCATGGTAATACCATGGTATTCATGTGAGCATAAACTATTTAAAGGGGAAATTCTATCAGCTTAGATCCATCTTAATTCCGGGTCTACCAAGTGCTGGGAGGGATAAATAGATTTCATCCCTCTAAGAGTGGTAGATGTGGAGTTAAGATGGATATAGGTTGGTTTTTATGATAATGAAGATATTAAATAGACTTAGGAAATTATATTGTAAAAAAAATCTTAAGGTGAATGGTTAAAGCTACATTTAGTCACTTACAAAATTTAGTAAAAAATACAGATATCTCCATTAATATTGGTTTTTTTGATTTAACAAAAAAAAAACTCAAAACAATGAAATCTTAACTCTTTCCACATCACCCTCGCAGAAGAGAGATAGTCGCTGTCGAGATTTCCCACCATTTTTCGAACATTCTCAATATGATATCTTCATGAAAAAGTTAAGGTACTGATCTTGGATTAGTTTTTTGAAAAATATGCTGGTTTGTACAACCTTTCATCTTCACTGCTATTCTTAGTTTGTCGTAATGATATGTAGGGGTTGGGTCACTAAACCATATTGTCCTAAAAGGCGGAGATTGTGCACCAGAAAGGAAATTAATCCACATGTTACAACGTTGTTAAAAATGGTATGAAGGTAGTGAATTATGCTAATAAGAAATTTAGATTGAGAGAGATGTAATTAAATTTTATTATTTAATTGAAGATTTCCAATTAAAATAATAATAAATCTACATTTATATATTGATTGGAAGGCTTCTGACAATGATCACTTCTTTCCATTAGATCCCCTTCAGGCCTTTGGGATACCTACTACATTATATTATATAGTTGGGGCTTGCTACTTGTTGGCGTGTTGAGGTAAACAAACTTGATGTGTTTTTTTTTTTATCTTGCAGTTGGAGTCTATGGAATAAGAAAGAAATTTGATAGCTTGGCAAAAGTGGTAGCTTGACAAAAGTGGTATAGAAAACATTAGTCTCTCCTACCATGACAAACATGGCCACTAAAACTTGCAAGATTGTTTGTAGGAAGTGAAAATTATGTTTCTTTTTTCCAAACATGTATGTTAGAATATTACAGTGTAATGAATATGTTTTATTATTATCATATATGGTCTCGTACTTTAACAAAACATTCGCCAAGACTTCACAACGTTTTATTATTCAGTGAAAGATTTTCCAAGATCTTACAAGATTTTATAATTCTGTGAAAGATTCACCATGACTTTACAAGATAATATAATCTGGTGAGATATTCGCCAAAAAATATATATATACATATTATATTAGTGATAAAATCACCTCCCATTTTTCCTATGTATCATGGGGATTCACCCATTTATTATACATATAAATTTATGCTGGTTCTTAAAATTTTCCCTGGATAGAATAAATGTACTCATTCAGGCTGTGGCTCTTCCCCGTATACCTTGGTCCATTTTGCGAGGTGTGTATGTGGATCATCTCGTCTGTCATACTTGTCTACTAGTCGCATCTGCGGTTTCCCAAATTGTAGGCGCATCATCCTTCTGCATCCGCACTAGTCCTCAAAACTTCCCTGATGGGTACCCCACCATCTTGCGAGCGTCGCGCGCAGTGCCCATTTCAGAGCATTGAACCACTATTGTTCTGGTACTCACTTTCAAATTTGTTCAGCAATTCATCCACTGCTATCAACCCTTCATACATAGGCAGATGCCTTACCTTTTTTATCACGCAGCGCAGTGATCTAATCATCATGTTGTAATTAAGTGTTGTTAATTCGTGCAGCCGATTCTACCATCGCTCTGTTTCTTCGTCTGAATCCAAAGTGCAGGATCTTTCGCACTCCCACGAAATCCTACCATCTATAGTTAGGTTCACCCAATCCTGTTCTCGCATGGTTATCTTGTAGATACAATCAAGATCGTCATCACTATTATCATCGCGCACCGGTTCAGTGTATCACACTCCTTCAGCTAGATCTAGCGGTACTACCATGCTTAGTGACTTTTTCTCAAAAAACATTTTGCGCTTCTTCTAATTTATGACTTCGTTCATATCGTTGGCCCAGTCTATTCCTAGTAGCACGGGATAGGGATTGTTGTCATCAATAATCTCTATCACTTCAAAATCTGCCAGCGTGCTCGCACCTTCAATATCCACCGTTAACCCTTGCAATCTTCCCATGGGCAAGATCTTTTGTTGGTTTTCCATTCACAATTGAATAGGATACCATTGTAGCATGGGTCTGCCCATGCGTTCCCATGTTTGTTTCGGCAGTACATTCACGTCCGATCCGAGATCTAGGATTACCTGATCCATTTCATACTCACTGATTTCCGCATTCAACTTCATTTCCCTTCCTGTGCGTAATGTATGCTTTCCAAGTTTCCAGACCATGCGCGGTTCTCCTGACCCCGCACACCTAGTGATAAGTTCTTGTAGTCCTTTTACTGCCTTATTGTCACATAGCAGTTTCATGCATGTCTCCAGAAAGGTAGCAAGCATTGAAGGATCCATCCGAGGTTCTAGTTGATCCTTACTACCTGAAGTGGAGGCCTCTGTGAAGCTCTTCTTAGCTTCCATGAATGTCTCCTTCGCGCATTCTAAATAAAATTCAAGTTCCTTTGTAAGAGCCTTGCAAACCCACACACTTTCTTTTGGCTACTTACCTTTATCATCTCTGATTGTGATACCGCTTCTGAGCACTATGTTTACATTCGAGTCTTCCTCGCATGGCTTAGACCTCATCATTTGCAAATTCTGCGTCAGAGGAGGCTAGAGCACCCCTTTTTCGCGCAACCTCGCTATCAATGTAGGGCAGTCTTCTGCCTCATGATAAAACTGAGTATAGTACAAACATGATGTCCTTGTCAGATTTTTAAAACACAGGAATAGTGTCCTGGCCCTCTGCAATTGTAACAAATTAGTTGTCCACGACCCCTTCCTGGTCCCATTCCACCTTGACGTTGTCCACGACCCCTTCCTGGTCCCGTTCCGCCTCGACCTTGTCTGCGCCCCTAAAAGCCAGTGCGTGCTATTCGTGTGTATGGGTCGAGCACTCGCGTTTCGGTCTGCACCCTATAGGTAGGAGTCCAATCCACCATTACTTCGTAGCTTCTGTAGGTGCATTCATCATGGCCTACCAACTTGCAGAAATTACAAAACAATTGCTGGGATGTTTGCATATACTTATGCAATAGATGATAATTATCCGTAGTGTGTTTTCCTCCTATCTAACAGATCACGCACCATAGTGTAGGCGTCGTGCTTGGTCCTGCTTGTGCCTCAGGTCTTAACGTCATCGGCCCTCCTCCTGCCAAGTAATTCATGAATACTAGACAGTGGTCCTTGTCATACCCTTGGCCTTTGCATTTTATGCACCATACCTCCTGGCACACCTCTAACCGAGGTGTCATGTCCTGTTTCAAACTGTACATCTCTAGACACATATTTTTAGTTGCACGTGGATTTGTTGGACTCCCAGACCAGGATCTTGTATAGGGGTCTCATGCAATCTTAGTGCCATCTCCAAGGCTTCAGCCTTGGTGGAAACCTTTTGTTGTGACAGTGTCATCCTTAAATGCGGTGTTAGTGATGCTACAAATCATGCATGGTGTTGTCCATCTGTCAAAGTCATGTTGGATTCATGAATCATACTCTTCAGTATTTGGTCTAGATCCCACGGGGTCTCTCCTGGGAGCATCGCGATCTCCTTAAACCCGATAATTAATTATGTCTCCGACTTTGCCCTGCTAAATTCCCTGTTCAGTGCGGTTTGGATCTCTACGATTCCTGTGTTTGGATGGTCATTATAATGCTTAATGTACCATGTTAGTGCGTAATCCTGCAATGTGCTTATCAGCGTAGCCTTATTTATATTGTCATCCACGACTCCTTGTGCTTCCCATACTGCCCTTAGCACGAACCAGAATTGATCTGGATCTTCATTCCCTACTCCTCTGAATACTGGCAGTTTGATCGCACTTGCCATACTGAACTGTGGTGGTGGCAGAGGTGGGGTGGGTGGAGATGGAGGTGAAGAAGGTGAGACGGGTGGCGGTGTAGGTGGAGGAGGTAAGTGCAGAATTCTTTGTCTTATCAGACTGATCACACTTCTCGGAGAAACTTTCGCAAGCTCTTCCTCGCGGGAATTAAGGGACTAGTTTCTAATTCTTAACTACCTTCGCTTCTGTAGATCTTCCCACTTCGTGTAGTCCCAAACATTAATTTATTCACATAACCTGCTTTTCACACAATAGCATCTTAATCCAAGTGTTCAAAGATTTAATATACTTACCTCGCGGTCCTTTGAGGAAGCATCGTGCTGCCTCACTATAGCTAACGGTCGTATCTACTACGAAATCAAGGATAAATTGTCCTATAATTCGATTGAGCCAATGGTCCATAGCTCGCACAATCTTATCTCCTGACGGTTCTAGTCTACGCACTAATTCCAGAGTCCAAACGATTGGTTTTTCAAGCCTACACCTTCCCTGACTATCTGCTAGCTTCGCGATCCACTCATACAGCTCAGAAGGAAAGGATGCAAAGAAAATTTCGTGGATTTCCATATATAAGTAGCGCTCCAACCACTATTCCTTAGATACTCGTGGATTCCTATTTTCCTGTGCTGCAAACTCATTAATCTTCTTGTCCAACCACCCTTCAATTTCTTTCTTTGTTTGATTCCAGTGAAACGACATCAGACATCCCTTATGCAGATCCTAGTCCTGGCAACAGAACCATTTGTTGGCTTGTAGGGGCCTAACCCAGGTTCAAAGGTGATTTAGCCAAACAAATCCTGGTACTACTGGCCCTTTTGGCAACAGTCTGCGGAGCGTGGACTGATGTCTCACCCAAAGTAGTATGGGAGGGTGCTAGAACCAGGTTTCCGCACCCTAGAGATGTCTGTTGATTTTTTAGTGGTCCACATATTTGTCCTGCACGCATGTTGCTATGCGCATCTACCAGTACCTCAGAGCTCGTGATCCTGCCTTCGCGTAGCCCTGCTCGAGGCGCGATCTGTGTTATTACCTAATTTCTTACCATTAACCCGATAACTATCGATCACTTAGCTTATCAGTATGTTTCTAGTTATATTTAACAGTGTTCAGTATTCATATAAGTGCACGCGATAAAGAAAGCAATATACTTAAACAGGAAATAGCACAAGATTTGGAATCAAACTTCTCTTTATTATTCTTCTTCCTTGGTTACAAACTCAACTTCGACCTACGCACTCAACTGTAGGGGTCCGTGCACTCAGTTGCGGACTCTACTAGGCCTTTGCGCACTCAACTGCAGAGCCTCTTCCTACTACTATGACCTAAGACACTTAGACCTTTACTCTATGCTTGCTATCCTATAGACTCCATTCATTTTCATATATTTCTCCTTCTCTTTTACAACTTAGAGCCTCGCTCTATTTATACAATCCCATGGTCCGTCGACCATGGGTAGGCCAACATTACATTACAAAACTTAGGGCAGACAACCCTATGACTCAACATACATTTCGCACTTTGTGCCCGCAATTCGCGGAGTCTTACAACATTATTTGACCAAAACTTGGGCTTTAAGCCCTAAAACATGTCGTGGGGGGATTCCATGCCCAACAACAACACAAAGGAGGCACTCGCATAGATTTAATTATTTGATAGTATCTACGCCTCTTGAATATATTTTGAAGATGTTCAAGATGATCAATCATATTACAAGAGAAGCATATAAATCATCAATATAGGTTTCAACAATGTGTTTCATGTCATTAAAAGTATATGCATGGCTCATTGGAATGTATTGCTAGCATTTTTAAGGCTAAAATGAATTTTCCCATATGCAAATGCACTCCATGGATAAATAAAAGTTGTTTTATTTAGGTCCTTAGGTCAAATATGAATTTTAATATAACTTGAAAACTCATTCATGAAGGAAAATATTTTACTCCTAGCACACTTGTCAATAATTTGATTGATAAATGGTGTGAGAAAGTTGTCTTTTTGACAAGGTTTATTTATATCATGAAAATTCACGCACACATGAATAGTTTATTTCTTTTTTATGATGGAAATAAGACTAGAAACCCATTCAATTAGAGGAAATAGATAGATAAAACTTTCTTTGAGTAGTTTTTCCACCTCTACCAAAAAACATCAACTATAAAAAACATTAAGTGTGAGTTTTCTAGATATTTCTTTGGGATTGTAATTAATTGGGTGAGTTAAAGATTGGTCCTATCAAATTAGTGGCCATCCTTAAGTTTCCCACTCGTAATAATCCTATAAAAAATTTAAGTTTTGTAGGAGTAGTCCAATACATAAGAAATTTCATAGCATCATTTTCAATTGTGTGAGCATTGCTTCATGCTAGAAAAATTGTTGATAAATTTTTGGAATTAAATATGAATCAGCAAAACCCTTTGAAGAATTATAATACAAGAATAGTCAAGCCTTATCCAAACACTACCTAATTTGTAGAAGTTATTTGAAGCATAATTTGTTGCTAATCGGCTTGATATGGGAGCAGTATTAATTAAAATGGGGTGGGAGGGAGGGGGGTGTGGGAAGTCTACTATAATTTGTAGATATTCCATCGATCAATACTAAAACACTTGAAATATTAAAAATAACTATATGCATTGCTTCAAATAATGCCATGAAATGAAACAATGATCTATTGGGTAAGGATACCATCATCCGTACTAATCACCAACTTCTATAATACTTGTAGCCAAAAGTAAGCTTGGACAAGTGACAAACATTAAATTAATGGGGTTTGTACAATAATTAAATCTAGTGAATAAGCATAACAATGGAATTTTTGGGGCCTTAAACAAAAAAAAATTAATCTTGAAATTTTGATGATTTCCATAAATGATGAGCCTCATCATTGGGTAACCATATGGACCTTAATCCACCTCCTAGCTTATTCAAATCAACTCTTCTCATAATTTATTACATAATTTGATTGAATTTTGCTTAATGAGATGAGTCAAAGTGAGATATTATGCCTAGTGGACTAATATGCATTGATTGTAGGTTTTTGAGAGAAAAACATGGAAATTTTGGCTAATTAAGGGATGAAACTTGAATGAGACAAGGAGGAGAGATTGTAGGAGCTAGATCCTCCTCATTTACTCCTCACTCATGGAGGTCAAAAGGCAGTCATGCAAGTGACAGTCAAAGAGCTAGTTTATCTTGAGTTTGGGAGCCAAGCCTCCCTAGATTTAAGGAAGTCGTTGGAGACTTCAGTTGTATAAATAAGAAGGCCTAGAGCCTCATTAGGATTCGAATTTTTGTTGTAAAAACACTAGTCATTTTCGAGTTCAAGACTTGTGGAAGACATTGTTATGTAATTTTCTGTTTTGATAATGAGAATGAGTATTTCCTTGATCCAGCACTGAGTTGACTCAGAGGGCTGAAGCTCTTGGGTTAGGGCCCAACCCTAGTAGCAAAGGCTCCTCTTCTTGTATTTGTATGCTTAGTCAATTTCATAGATTAATGGTTGAATTGTCTTTAGAATTATTTCATTGCAAGTAGTTGTAGATTTGATTAGTTTGCTTCCATTTGTGCTTTACTTCAGCAGTAGCTTAGAAGAGATAAAGGAACATCACAAAGCTATCAATAGGTGGATTTGGCCTCACTCCTTCCTTCAAGGATCATGGTTTGAGGAAAGAACCTCTATGTAGCCCCAAAAAGATAGAATTCTAGTTTCTCATGGAATTTAAGGTTTTATGTACTTAGGCGAACATTTGATCAATTTGCAAGAATAGGATTTAGTTATCATTTATTCTACCTTCAGTCTTACATTAGATCTCATTAATGTTTCATATTATTTTGCAAGGTTTCCTCATGCATGAAATAGGCAGCTAGCTCATGAAATTATGTTTTCCTTAGTTAATTGAAATCCTTCTTGTTTGCATGATTTATGGATAAATGTCAATGTTTGATGCAGTGCAAGAGTATCAGTAGTACATAGAGATTTCATGATCAGAAACCTCACCCTAACTTCATCCATCCATTATCATTCTTTCCTTTCACCAAAAGCCTCACCAATTTCATCATTTCACAAAAGTACTTCCCCAAGCTTATTGAGCAAATCCAACCATCTCCCAACTCTGGTTTTGAGTTTTGAAGTAGTTCTAGGTACTCCCTTGCTTCATTCCACCCGCAAACCACCTTCCCTAAGCCTTCCATCACCTTCAACATCCCTCCTTTTTCTCTCGGCTATATCCTGTAGGAATATAGGAGATCCTGTAGGAATACAGGGGATCCTGTAGGAATTCAGGACATCTTGTAGAATGCATTAGGACATCCTGTAGTGGCCTGTTTTGAGGCAATTGTGGAAAAATCCCCTAAGAAGCTAGAAAATAACCCCTACTTGTCTCCCAAGCCTTCTAACCATTCACCATCATCCCTAAGCCACTTGCCACATCATGAAAAGAAGTTAGCTTTCACACTTTCTCATGAAAAAAGAGAAAAAGAAAAACAGAATCATTTTATTCATTTACATGCACAACAGTAGAATGTTTGAAGTTTCAATTTGCATACCTAGGACAGTAGAATTGCATACATGTTAACTTCGCATTATTTTGAAGCAAAGCCTCTTAACAATTAGTTATAAAAATGGTGTGTTTTAGCATTTAATTTCAATGTTTTTCCTTACTGCAGTAAACAAGCTTTCCCTTAGTGTATATTTCTCTTTTCCTCATTGGTAATCAAGCTTCCTCTAAATCAATATAAATCTGTTTTGAAAAACCTTAGTGGTCTATCGCCAACTTAGCAGTGACAAAGAGCGAACCCATCACATTTACTTGTGTATACAACATTATCACCTCCAAGTTTGTATGAACCCCGGGTTGATAAAGTAAAGTTGGTAGCCCCTGGAGTTGCGGCATTCTTGCTGCAATACTAGTGCTTATCACTTTTTGGTGTCGTTGCTGGGGAGGTGTTTGAGTAATATTTGATTTCTGATTTCTTTCTTCCATTTCTCATCTTTAACATTCTGCTATTAGTTTCATTTCCGCAAAAGTAATTTAGTTTGCTTTCTTTTCCATTCTGCAAGTGGGATTTCATTCAAGCTGTTAGTTTTCATTATGTCAGTTATTTTCCATTCAATTTGCAATTATTTTCAAAGCTTGAAGAAAAACACAAAACAAACCAAAAACACTTTTTTCATGTCTCATAGGAATAGGGATAGCTTAGGGAAATTTTTACCAAAACCCCCACCACTTCAAACGGTCAACCTTCCCTCTTCTTCGATGGTTTTGAATTGGAGGAATCCTTAGGTGAATAACCAAAGATATTTGAAGAGCTTATAGGGGGAGAAGGAGAAGAAGAACCCATTCCAACTGATCCAATGGCTGAAAATAGAAATGATGGAGGAAATAGAGAAAGAGTTGAGGGTACCTTTCCCACCAGAGAAACTAATGGGGATACCAAGATGAAGAATATAAGGCCCTCTGCTCTTCCTCATTTCCATGGTATGACTTCAAAAGATCCAGACACTTTCTTGTTTGAGTTTTTTGTCATATGCAGAACCTATGATTACACCAATGATGAGCAGAAGTTGAAACTATTCCCATCCACTCTCAAGAATGCAGCTTTGCACTGGTTCATGGGTTTACCTGGGGATAGCATCACAACTTGGGCTCAGATGCAATAAGCCTTCAACAACAAGTAGCGAGACTATTGTAGGTCCAAACACACTAAAGAAGAAATTTTTAGGATGACCTTAGGGCATGATGAATCGCTAGAGGATTATGAAGAAAGATTCTAGCTTAGATACAAAAGGGCCAGATGCACACTTGATCCTGAGTCACTGAAGCTAGTCCTGCTTAGAGGGGTAAGGGAAGATCTTCTGGATACCCTAAACCTGCTAGTAGGAAGGGACATCTACCAACTACCCTATGAAGATATCAATACTGTCTTTAGGAACCATTCTACAGAAGCTAGGAAAAAGGGTAGGGGTAGTCAACATATGGTAAGTCCATCCTCTTCCAATACATCCATCAAAGGTGAAATTGGAAATATGCTAGAATATTTCAAGAGTGAGATGTTGCAAACCCTTTCCCTACATATGAACACTGTGCACATCAAGAGAATGTAGGAGGAGGCAGAGAGAGCCTTAGCCATTTTCTACCCTATATGCACAAGGAGGCACCCTAGGAATGAATTTCCATTAAATATGATTGAAGTTTGCTCAATCTGTGAAGAAAACCGCTCCACAAACAAGTTCCCTTCTCTACCTGGACTAAAAGTTATGTATCAGGGGACTGAAGGGATGATTGAACAACTCTGCTACATAAATCAAAGGAGACCTCATGGGCCTTGGCCATACCAGAAAGGCATGCAAGGGTCATCCCATGCCTATTATAACCCTAACCAGACCACATCCATTCCCTCTTTGGGGACCCTTGCTCATCCTTCCTAGTCTACACCTCCTCCTTGGTCCTTTGCACCTCAATACCATTCCTAGCCAACTAGCCAATCATTTCAGCCATATGCTCTGCCACAGCCTCAGTGGAATGCACCACCCTAGGGGTGGAGGCCCCCATACAATAATTCTCTAGCTTTATTGCCTTCACCACCTACTCAACCATAGCTTTTACACCCTGCTCCACCTAAACAACCCCATATGCCTGCCCAGCCAAATCTGAACCCGAACAATAGACATGCACAACAAGTATATAGTGGAGAGACATCCTATCTTGCTTATGTTGTGGAGATTCAAGAAATCAACCTGAGATCTGGGAGAGTACTCTCGGACAACCAACCTCTACCTCCACCTAGGGAGAGTGAGGAAGAAAGAGAGGAAAGCATGCCTAGAGTAAATCCTCCACCCTTTCCTGAGAGATTAACTCATCCAATCCAACCTACCCCAAAAGAGAATGAACTTCTGGGTGAATTGAAAAATATATGTGTCAAAATTCCACTTCTCCAAGTCATAAAGGATGTACCTATTTATAACAAGTTGATTAAGGAGAAGTTCTTCAAACATCTAGGGAGGTGAAAAAGAGACACCCTTACCATTAATGTCATTGGACAACTGTCCGACTTAATGTTGGGGCAGGTAATTTGTCTGAAGTATTTGGACCCTGGAAGCCCTGTAGTAGATGTGAACTTTAATGGAACCATTGTCCCACACACTTTGATTGATTTTGGGGCTACCATTAATGTAATTACTAAGGACACCATGCTCAATCTCAACCTCTAGGGTTCATTGAGAAAGACCACAACAGTCTTGCAACTTGCAGACTGTTCCACAGTGACCCCTGAGGGGATTGTGGAGGATGTGATGGTATCCATTGACTCTTGGGAGTACCCTGCAGACTTCCTAGTTCTCCAGCCTAATTCCAAGCTTACTGGTGACCCTCTCATCCTTGGGAGGCCCTAGTTAGCCACCGACGATGCCTACATCAGTTGCACGGCTGGAAATATGACTATAAAAAATGGGCATATGTCCAAGCAGTTAGTCATGTACCCTACTGCTTAGCCATGTCTAGAACATGACTTACCTTTATGGCTAGAAGAGGAGGAAGAATATGAAGTTTATTCAACCCAACTCTATACCTTAGAAACAGCCATGGAGGAGGACAATCGGATGAAGATGTTTTGATTGAACACATACTCCAAAGTCCAACTCCCAACACATTGTCCTTAGAGGAAGTAGTAAAGGAAACCCAAAGCAACCATAAAATTGACCTATAATTAGTTTATTCAAACCCTACTTGTATCGAAACCATAGAATTCGGCCCTGAGAGAACTTTGAAAATCAACCCATCTCTTTATGTACACCAAGAAGAAAAGTTGTGCAACATGCTAAAGGAACATCTGGATGCCTTTTCTTGGAGTTACAAGGAAATGAAGGGAGTGCACCCCTCGGTGTGTACTCACCACATTTATATCAATAAGGTTGCAAACCAGTCCGACAACCCCAAAGGAGAATGAATCCAACTCTCAAGGATATAATCAAAGAAGAACTACAAAAGCTGCTAGATGTAGGATTCATTTACCCTATCTCAGACAGTGAGTGGGTCTCTCCTTTCATGTTGGTTCCAAAGAAAAATGGGAAGTGGAGGATTTGTGTCAATTATAGAGAGTTAAACAAAGCAACAAAGAAGGACCATTTCCCTCTACCTTTCATTGACCAAGTGGTAGATGGCATGGCAGGAAAAAAGTTTTTCTCTTTCCTAGATGGGTTTAGCGGGTACAATCAAATCCAGATTAGCCCGGAAGACCAAGATAAAACCACCTTCACTTGTCCTTTGGGGACTTTCACCTATAGGGTCCTTCCTTTTGGCCTATGTAATGCCCCTACCACTTTCTAGAGAGCAACCTTGAGTATCTTTACCGAGCTAGTCCATGATGCAGTAGAGATTTATATGGATGATTTTACACCCTATGGGTGTGATTTCTAGGAGGCTCTATCCAACTTAGGAAAGGTGCTAAACAAATTCATTGAAATGAACCTGTCCCTTAGTCCAGAAAAATGTGAGTTCTTGATGACTGCAAGGACTGTTCTAGGTCATTCAATATCTAGGCAAGGACTGCAGGTGGACCCAAACAAAATAGCCATCATCCAAAGGGTCCCACCTCTGCAAAACAGAGAGATATCAAAAGTTTTCTAGGTTTAGCTGGATACTATCAAAGGTCTATAAAAGACTTCAGCAAGTTAGCTTATCCTTTATTTGGGTTGTTGGCCAAAGACTTTGAATTTGTATGGTCAAAAAGTTGTCAAAAGGCCTTAGACACCCTGAAGGACAAGTTGACCACTACACCTATTTTTGGAGGCCCAAATTGGGCCCTTCCTTTTCATATACATGCTGATGCCTCACACAAAGCCATAGGAGTAGCTCTAGGCCATATAGATGACAAGTTACCTTATGCCATTTACTTTATCTGTAAGAATCTATGAAAGGCTGAACTGAACTACACAATGACCAAAAAGGAGCTCCTAGCTGTTGTGCATTCATTAAACAAATTTAGGCATTGCATTACAGGTTACCAAACATTTGTACATACTGACCATGCTGCAACTAAATATTTGATGAATAAACCTAATGTGAATGCCCAGATTATTAGATGGTTACTTTTATTATAGCAGTTTGATCTAACTATTGTTGATAAGCCTGGCAAGGAGAATGTTGTTACAGATTTTTTTTATCCAGATTGACTTTTCCTATAAGGGAGGAAGGCATGGTTGATGATCAGTTACCGGATGAACACTTATTTGCCATTTCAATTCTCTCTCCATGATTTGCTAACATAAAAAACTATTTGGTGTCTGCACAATTCCCACCGAATTTGTCCTCCAAAATGAAAAGCAAGATTGTGAAGAAGAGCACCCCATTCACTTGGATTGGGAGCAACCTCTTCAAACTAGGCTCAGATCAAATTCAAAGAAGATGTGTTAGGGAGGAGGAAGTCTTTGACATCCTTCTGACCTGCCATGATGGGCCTTGTGGAGGTCACTTCGCAGCCAAGAGGACATCATTCAAGGTGTTACAAGCTGGTTATTATTGGCCCACTCTTCATCAGGATGTGAGAAGGTATACTAGTCAGTGTGATCAGTACCAAAGGATGGGAAAGCCTACCCCAAGGGATGAAATGCCTCTGTAACCTCAAGTGACTTTCGAGCCATTTGACAACTGGGACATGGATTTCATTGGACCTATTGACCTTCTATCCAAGCAAAATTAGTACATCATTATGTGCACCGACTATTTGACCAAGTGGGCTGAAACCATGGCAATCAAGGCAACAATAGAGGAGAAAGTGGTTGAGTTCTTAAGGGAAAATGTATTTTACAAGTTTGGGTACCCTAGAGAACTGGTCACTAATCAAGGCAGCCAGTTGACATCTCACATGATTGAAGACTTGTTAATCCAGTACAAGATCAAGCATAGAACCTCCACTCCCTATCACCCAAAAGCTAATGGGAAAGTGGTGGTGACCAGCATAGCACTGGAGGGCATTCTGACCAAAGTGGTTAGCAACAATAAAAAATATTGGGCAGATAGGTCAGTTGAGGCCACTTGGGCCTACAATACCACCTGGAAGACCACCAGTGGATGCACACCTTATGAGTTGGTCTATGGGAAAGAGGTCATGTTGTCCATTGAATTTGAGTACAATACATTGAGGATGGTAGCCCAACTAGATCTAGATCTCAGCAGTGCACGAAAGGAAATATTACTTCATCTGAATGGGTTAGATGAGTTTATAATGCAGGCCCTTCTACACACATAGGTGACTCAAATTGAGAGGAATATCTGGCATGACAAGAACATCAAGGACAAACAATTTCAAGAAGGTGATTTGGCTTTGTTATATGATTCCAGATATAAAGATTTTAAGGGCAAGTTAAGGACTAGATGGTTAGGGCCTTATGTCATAGAGAAATGTCATGATAATGGTTCAGTGCAGATTAGAACCATTGATGCAGAGGCTATTCCTTTACTTGTTAATGGGCACAGATTGAAGGTTTATAAGAAGCCATTGTCAAAGAAAGAATTCATTGATGGTATCAGCAAGACAGTGATGGTGGTGGAGCAAGTCTCAGCTTCTACCTCATCAAGTCACTAAAAAAAAAAAAAAAATTAAAAAAATTAAAAAAATAAAGAAGAAGAAGAAGGAGACTCAGGTGAAAAACCTCCATGAGGCGCCTAAGTCCCACAGTTGGGTTGAAAGCCTCTTGAGGTAGCCCAATGGTGTCAAAAAAAAATATCTCTGGGTGAAAACCTCTTGTGAGCCGCCCAGGGCAAGCAGCTAGGATGAAAAGCTCTTGGAGGCAAACTAGTTGCTTTCAAGAAGAAAAAGAAAAAATATATAAAAAAAAAAGAGGAAAGAAATTTTGAAAATATTGTTTGCAGGGTAGGAGGAGGATCAGAGCAGCAAGAGAGGATCAAAAAGGACCTATCCAGTTCATGTTGTTATTTCTCCATTCATTATCCTTCATGATTCCATCATTACCTCCATTTTCCGCTCATTTAGCTCAGTTTGCAAGGGTTCTGTGCTTTCTACAAGATTCCCTGTAAACCTACAGGATTCCCTGAAAACCTACAGGATGATCCTGTAGGAATTATAGTGGCTTGGGAATCCTAAAGGAAGTAACCCTAGAGAAAGGGGATGACCTACCCATGTCAAAAAAAAAAAAATCTACTTCACCATCTCATCACCATACCTCTCTCCACCATGATCACCCCCGCACTCATCCAAAAAAAAAAAAAACCACTTTCAAAAATTACAGTTTTCAAAGAAAAAAAAAAGAAAAGAGGATGAAGACAGAGAACAAGGGGACAACACCTGAAGGCTATTTTCCTCATTCACAAATCCCTATACCCCTTCTCTTCCCATGACAACCATCCTCATGCTCCAGAAGTGGAAAATGATTAAATTTTTTTGAGGGAGAAGTAGCTACAGTACATCCTGTAGGAAATCGTATAGCAGCCTATCCCACCAAAAAAAATTTTAAAAATCATAGGTTGTAGTCAGCTTCAAGCATGGAGATCCAGAGGTAAAAGAAGCTCCTCCAGAGCTTAGCAGCAACATCAGGATCATCAGCATAAACATCCAGTACCTACACATCAAAGAAAAACATCAGAGGAAAATAATAAAAAAAAAAGAGAGAGGAGAAAACACATGCAGCTAGTACACAACAAGGACTTCATTCTTTAATAAACAACATCAAGGCATCATTACCACAGGTAAGTATCTCGCTTCCACTCTCTCGTTAGCATAATATGATCAAACATGTAAAAGTTGTGAAAGAGTTGGTTTATAAGCGAAAAGTGGTCAATTAACTTGGCCACCTTCACTAAGTCAACGAGGAGAAGACAATTAGTCCTTACACACGTGGTAACAGTCAAGTGAAGGAAAAGGAGAGAGCAGGTCGAAAGTTGTTAAGCTATGGATGCCTGAAGTGGGAGTTGATTACGAGGTGAGGAGAATGATGATGTGGTAGTGGGACCAACAGTCCAAAAATAGATATTCGTACCTCGGCTGCCAGCACACCACCCCACTCAAATCATCCATATGAGGAAATAAACATTGATCCCCATGCACATTTGCATTCTCAAGGCTACACACTAGAAAAGTCACTCTTGGCCCTCAAGCAATCTACAGGAAAGGTAGAATTCATTTTTTCCTGGGTAGGAGCACCTACAGGATCCTACAGGAAATCCTACAATATCCTACAGGAGATCCTACAAGATATAGAATAACACCTACAGGATTGGCAGTGAGCAGTTCTACAAAGGAAAAACAGAGGTTGGCTTCATCAAGCAGTGATAAGGAGGTATTCTCTATACTTTCCCGCAATTTCCAAGTGAAAATAATATAGAAAATCCTTCTATTTTGTTGAAAAATATTGTAGTCTAGGGGAATTGTATACATAGAATTTTCATTTAAAATTCATCATTAATTAAATTTGGTATCAGACATATACAACCCTCCATCCATAAAAGAAAATGATAGGGGGATATAATAAGAGGGAACCCATCAACACAGTGAGGATTCATCAACACCCTCCTGTGCTAGAGATATTCACAAGGCATAATTAGATGGGTTTCTTTGAGAAATTGAGGGGATATGATGATGAAGTAGCCAGAGATTTTTCTCTCTCCCTCATTCCACGGACTAAGACCCATGCCAATGTTGTGGTGAAAGGCCTCTCTATAGAACTCACCCCTAAAATCATAGGCATAATCACCACGCTTCCTTTAGGGATGCCTTGGAGAAAGGAGGATAAGGGAAATAACAAAATTGCAAAGAAGAAATTATTTTTAGAAGGAGAGAAGGCCATGGAAGACAAAAATGGAGTTAGAAGAGCAAGCCTACCATATCCTTGGAATGAAATTAGCTACCACCTTATAAAATGTATATCATGTGAAGGTAGTGTTATAGACAATTTTGTGCCTTACAGCAACAAGCATGAATTGTCAATAATCCAAGGGATCCAAAGTTCCCTAAACATGATGTTCCTACCCCTAGAGGAACAAGGTCAGCAAACCAACAGCTCTCAGATCAGTTCTCCACCTGAAAACACTCAAAAACAAGCAATCCTGAAATCAAAGCAGGTGTTCCACTAGGTTTCTGCGCTGAAACTCAGTTGCTCCATGGTGTACCTGCGTTGCAAAGCAAGTGGGACAAAGGCCACCTGCGCTGAGCGAGAAGGGACAAGTGGCACAGTGAGTCATTGCTTTGGAATCTTCCAAAAATGACACTTGGATCAGGTATTTCGCCTTGTGATGAGTCAGAGGCTCTGTTTCTCCAAGTGGAAGCAAAGTTCTCCAAGTGGACTCAAGAACTGAAGATCAACTAAAGATTAACTGAAGAGAGAGAGGACACAAGGCAGCTACACATCAGTTGCAAGCTGACTCATCCTTTCTCAATTTATCTATATATTGAGCTCTCTCCTATGAGCTCAGGAGGCTGGAATTTTGTGCAAAGTAATGATATGCTGTTGGTTTCACTATTGAGTTATTGGGTGATTGTTTGAGAGAGGTGAAGAAGAGCAATTCTTTCTGCTGGGAGGTGTTGCTGGGTTGGAGCCTTCAATGGTTGTAATACTCTCAGAACCTTTATTTCTTCATTAATAAAAGCTATTGAGGTTCTTCTATGTGCTCTTGTTTCAATTATGTATTGTGATGATTGCATGTTTGGTTTACACTAATCCATGAACCAGTTATGATTGCACGCCTCTTGTAGTTTCCTTCTTTGTTATTTTGCAGGATCTCATCGTAGCTGGGCGAGCAGAAGAACAAAGAGCTAGGAGCAAGCGGCCAAAGAGAAGAGTTTGGATTCGACATTAAGCGCAAGGCAACGGTTAGTGCTTTCTCCATTCTCTTTTGCTTTCATAAAGAAGTAAACCTTAAGTAGTTTGTTTTACAGTTGTTGCTAAGGAACTGTCACCCTTAGAGTGGGATAGGGTCATCCGAGTCGGATACTTTTCCCTACAACAAACTGGCGACTCCACTGGGGATCGTATCCATTTGATTGTGTTTGTAGTATTTTGCTATTCATTTCCTGAACAAAAGAGTACCAAATCGAAAAGCTTTTGACTATATCAAAAGCGAAGTAGAGGGCAGCTACTCTTGCTCATTTTCTGAGCAAATTCATGATTTGAAGAGCTGATCTACAAGGATCCTTGTAAGCTCTTAGTGATAGCTTTGCACCTTCTTAATCATCCCTTTGAGTGTGCTTGACTGATTGCTTCTGATTTGAGCAAAAACCGTGCATTTTTGAGAAAATTATGACCCGGAAACTGTGAAAACACAATTCTCGTTTTCCAAAGCAGGTAGTACACAGGCTACTTGCTTTGCAACGCAGGTCCCGAAGGGGCTACCTACGCTGAGAGCCAGTTTGGCTGTGCAGAGCCTGCGTTGGCCCAAATTTGCCTAGTGCATTTGGGGTTTCCTCCTTTCTCTTGCCTGTTTTCACCTAGTTTTGCTGCTAGGTGTCAGTCTTGTGCCTGTCTTGAAACCAATATTACTTGCCATCATTCTACCTCTGTTATATAACGAAATTGTACTTGTTCTTTGTATTTCTTACTCATTTACAATTTCCCATAACGAAAAGTAAACTAGTCATGCTTTTGGCCTTTTAGATCTGAACTTGTGTTAGGCATTTTGCTGGTCTAAAGAGTTAGCTTGTTTGCTGTCCATAGCTGATTAGTCATTTTACTTTCGTTAGTATGGTTTGATTTCATGTATTTCCAGTGATTAAGCAAGTGAATCTTAAGGTGTCTTTTGATTTTGGACAAACTTGTTTACTTTCGCTTTAAATCGAAATCAAAGTTATATAACCACTTTCTTTTTGTAATCCATCCACATTAAGAAAGGGAAAAGAAAATGCATGCATTGTGCATTTTGCATTTGACTGTGTGCTTGACGATTTAGGAAAGATTTGCATTTTAGTGTGTGCTCTATGATCTGTGTGAAAAGATTTGCCTTTCTTTTCCCTCAGTAGTTAAGGTTTTCAAAGTTGAAAGATTGAAAAGTTTGCTTCTCATCTTAGACTGCATTCAGGAATTTGTTATATACATCTCGTGGTGATCCTTAAAGGCAAACTGATAAGCAAGATCAACATTAAAATAAATCCAATTTACATAACAACGCTTTGTAACATAACGCAAACACATAGAGGTCTAGGTAGAGACGTGTTCCGGCGTCGTTAAACATAGTGACTGTCGATCTCTACGAAGGTGGGTGATTCCTCCTGAGAGTCGGTGGCACTAATACGGACTTGTGCTCCCACGTACCGTCGCGTATATATTGGGAGACCCCTATAGGCAATTATCCTTTATCCATAGGAAGCCGTGTCGGCCGCCCTACTGATCGCGATGCAGTGAACACAGCATTCACGAAGATCGACCACCCGTACCGTAAAACGTATTCTGTGGTTTCGCGAAAAGTTTGGCACACCCTCTGTCTAGATCTCCAGAGAAGTTTCTTTTGGCTTTTTTCAAACTCTATAACTGAAAAAGTCCATCCGAGCATTTGTCACTTCGGGCTCGTTAAAACATCGAAGGTGACTAGAGTCATCTTTAGCTTTTTCTCGACTCTTAAAACATGAAAAAGCAAGTTTGTGTCTAAAAGCGTCGTTAATAAAATTTATTTTAAGCGGAACATAATCACCTGTTATTCCCACGTTGATCTTTCAGTTGAAAAGTATGGAGCCCACCAACCAAGGAAACAACCTTGGTGGAAGTCCAAATCCCTTCTCCTCTTGGGGAGATGTTGGTGCGCCTCATATGGCAACATTGTCACTTCCAGGATTGACAATTGGCCTACCTGTATGGCTCTTTTCAACTAATGTAGTCCAGATCGCCACTAATCCCGAGCAGTCGAATCAACAGTCAGAACAGTCTAGAGCTACCCACCAGCCTTCCACTTCTTACAATTCTTCCTCTGATCCTTCATCTTCACAAGGAAGAGCCAGCAAAAGTCAGCCTCCCATGGAGAAGAAGGAAAAGAAGAAGAGAGAAAAGAAGCAGAAGGGGTCTATGGCGAAGGCGACTGGGGGCAAGCAAAAGACAGCTGACAAAAACCCACACACTGCACCGACCGGGCCTAAATCGCCAAGTGTCATTTGCAAAGGGGCCCACTTCCATCGTGATTGTCCTTGTATTCCCCGGATACTAAGGGACTGGTCCCCAAGGTTGCACAATCCGGTAGCATCAACCTCTGGTAGTCATGTTGATTGCAGTCCGTCAACTAGCGAGAGTGAAGGACGAAGAGGGAGACCAAGATCACCCTGTATATTGTGTGAAGGCGATCACGCCATCCACAAATGTCCATTCTTAGATGAGGCAAAGAGAGTTTTGGAAGATCATCTGGTTTCACCGTTACGACTTCCTCCTGGATACCAAAAACTCGCACCTAATCCCTCGATAGTTGAAAATCCAGCTGACCCGCTCAAGTGGTCAGCTGAAGTGTCGGTCATTGAGAATGAACCTGCTGAATCCAAACCAGATGAAAGTCTAAAGGTCGAAACGGCAGTTGACCCGGTTCTTCCTTCAGAGGTTTCATCATCCAATGACTCCGTCATTGAAGACCCATCTTCAAATGACACCCTCACTGAAGAGGATAAGGATGACACCGTCCATATTCTTTTCATCAACACAGACTCTGATGAGCATCAGGGCAATGCGCCCATTCCTTTATCGCAGGAAGGAACATCATCAGGGTCGTATCCGGCCGTATATTCGGTCCCACCACCAAGCAACCTAGTTGTATCCTTTGATTGGAATCAACTAGGCAGACCCCGGTTACCAGCCAGTATCCCATTCAGAATCATAGTCCAAATCTACAGAATGGTGATGGCTGGAACTATCATTGATGAAGGGGCATCTGTGAGTATCCTTTCCTCTATTGCTTGGAAAGCACTGGGTTGCCCAGCGCTTTTACCTGAGATGAGAAATCTATCAAGTTTTGATAAAGGAACCAGTCACCCGTTAGGGATTCTCCCCAATGTTCCAGTTACATTGAAAGGGAAGACAGTTCATATGAACATCATGGTCATCCAGGGACCCTTGGCATATAACTTACTCCTTGGACGAGACTATATATATTGCATGGAGGCAATAGTGTCCTCGCTCTTTAGAGTCATGTGTTTTCCGCACGAAGGAAGAATGGTCAAGCTCGTAGACCAACTTTCATTTCCAGGATCATGCATTGCAAATAGTCAAATACCATCCCTTAACGGTTTATTCAATCAAGGAATGCCACCGCCCCCGGTTCTACTTCCCGATGAATGCGAGTAATTCGAGAAGAAAAGAATGGGGACCCAGGGGGCATGCACCCTGGCCTGCCTCGGGCAGAGAAAACCTTAGGTATAAAGTTAATTTCCGCAGAAGAATGGACTAGTCCGTACCCCGTCCAAAAAAGGAAGAGAGGGTTGTTCTAGGATAAAATTCTTTTGTCAAAGTTATGTTGAAGCGGAAGAATCGCTCCCTTTGTCTAAAGAAGTGGGCTCTCCTAAGGAGGGGATCTATTTGTGGCAGCAAGAAGGCACCATCTTTGAATGTCAAGCCTCACCCATTAAAACAATATGTTTTAAAAGAGAAGTAGGGGCAGTCTTCAAAGAAAGAGAGGAAATTGCTGCAACAAGTAGTCACCATCCTTAGCAACCTAATGATAGACATCGCCGAAAAGAGAGTTTAGTTTGCGGCAGCAAACAAAACCATTTTTCGGATAATAAGTAAGAGGACAGAATCTCGAAATTATACTTTATACCTGGGGGCATGCAAACCTTTTGGAGTGCGAGCACGGGACGACTATTTATTTTTTTTAAATTTTTAGGTCCTCCCTTTAAACCTGTAGGTCTAACCCGTTAAACTTGTAGGATTAGCCGTTTCTAGCTTGCATAAAGAAAGGATGAAGGGCAAAAGTTAAAACCTGCCAAATTGGAGTAATTAGTGAGGTATCGCTCCTTAAATAAGATTACCTCACCTAAAGCATTCCTTGCATTAAGACTGGTATAAATCGAGCAGTTTTAGCACACAGTTCATGCTCGTTAAAAAATAAACATAAATTGTGAGCAATCTTTCCCTAGCAGTTCAAGCTCACTCAGAAAAAATGAACCGGTAAATAACCATTGAGAAAAGTAACCTTTGAAAGCCATATTAAAAGCCCTTGGTCGTGTTTATATGCCATCACCTCCATCCGTTCATTTTGGCCAATCGTTCATCTCCATATGTGTGTTTACCCATTTTGAGGAACAGCTGCGAAGAGTGATTTCACTTAGCCATCCTTGTGACACTGCCGTGATTGGAAAATTCCAACCTGTACCTGGAATCTGCTGCTATCCCTGTTTATCACTCGTTCCTCAAAAGACGAGTCTTCTTTGAGCTCTTTTCACTGACTCGTAAAATATGAAAACATTGCCGAGTTTTGGCCTTCCAGCTCGTTAAAAGGACCGGAAGAGCTATCCCTCCTCTAGATTTTAATCTTTTTGGACCTGAGGGATTATTGCACAAAAAGATCGAGCGCTTGTTTTGTTCGGCTCGTTAAAGAAATCGAAAATTCATCCCTTCTGTATGGTTTTATACTTTTTCGGACTTAAGGGATTAGAAGACGAAAAAGGAATTTTGGAGTTAACTTTTCGTACCTTTTCAGACTCTCTAAAAATGAAAAGGACCGAGTTTTCTTTGTCGTTAGACTCGTTAAAATGATTAAATAGCGACAAACTTGTCTTTAGACGAGAACGAGTTTCCCTATCGCTAGGCTCGTTAAAACATAGCGATGGGCTTGCCTGAAGGGCAGGTTATAGAACAAGCATATGTTATCCTCCTCAAGCTTGACAAAAATAAATAGGTACTGGTCAGCAATGACTGGGTAAAAATTGGGAGAACCTCATAGCATTAATGGTAGCAAGTCGCTCTTGAACATGACACTTTGTCCTCCATATCACATCGGGTTGGGTTGTTTCATTCACCGGTCTCATAACCATGGTCTTCGCCACACCATCCACAATTGGGGTAATGCTACCAATCCATCACATCAGTGTCGTTATATGTTCAAGAGATGTGGTTCTGTAAAGAGTCAACCGTGTTCCACCCACTGCCATACATTATCCTTCATCCACTTCATGACCGCCACCCTGAATCATACATCACAGTTTGTTTTCACCTCATCACAATCACTAGCTCCGTTCCGTGTCACTGATGTGGGATTCATTAAGGCCCTCCTTTGACGGATCACTCCTTGTCGACATCAGCTCATTATCCAAGGAGTTGATCTAGGAACACCCCCCTCATTACTTTGAAGCTTGCATGCCTCAATGGCAAGTTTCTCACTTCCGGCGACAGGTATACATCAATGACCTTCGACCAGAAGATTTTGCATGGTGGTCGACGCCAAGTCCCTTATTCCCACCATGTGGATTGTATTGCTGTACCTTGAGGGTCATCATCCTTATCGGTGGCTCCTCTCGCGCTTGTTAACGGTTTACATCATTGACCGGTAATCAAGCGATGTCTTTCCATGTTCGACTTCAAGAAATTCTCACATGGATCGACTTGTACATCGAGTGAAGATCGGAAGAGATTGAAGACCCCGGATCTAGTTTCATCCATCCGGGCTGCGATATATATTCAGGACATAAAGACATTTGATATGTACACCATTACAGCAGATGATCATCCTTCTCAAAGGATGATAATTTCAGCAGAGAATTATCAGTCTACAATCAGACGATCGTCTGTTCTATGTACCAAAATGTATTTATAAAGCTGAGCATGGGAATGCCCGCCTCAGCTAGATCATGAAAAATGTATGAAAAATAATGTATTGTATTGTATCTTATTACAGGACACTTTTCAGCAGATTGAATGAACTTCGGATCCTCTCAATAAAGCACTTCACCCGATAAACGACCTCATACTTTAGGGGGCATCTGTTATAGACAATTTTGTGCCTTACAGCAACAAGCATGAATTGTCAATAATCCAAGGGATCCAAAGTTCCCTAAACATGATGTTCCTACCCCTAGAGGAACAAGGTCAGCAAACCAACAGCTCTCAGATCAGTTCTCCACCTGAAAACACTAAAAAACAAGCAATCCTGAAATCAAAGCAGGTGTTCCACTAGGTTTCTGCGCTGAAACTCAGTTGCTCCATGGTGTACCTGCGTTGCAAAGCAAGTGGGACAAAGGCCACCTGCGCTGAGCGAGAAGGGACAAGTGGCACAGTGAGTCATTGCTTTGGAATCTTCCAAAAATGACACTTGGATCAGGTATTTCGCCTTGTGATGAGTCAGAGGCTCTGTTTCTCCAAGTGGAAGCAAAGTTCTCCAAGTGGACTCAAGAACTGAAGATCAACTAAAGATTAACTGAAGAGAGAGAGGACACAAGGCAGCTACACATCAGTTGCAAGCTGACTCATCCTTTCTCAATTTATCTATATATTGAGCTCTCTCCTATGAGCTCAGGAGGCTGGAATTTTGTGCAAAGTAATGATATGCTGTTGGTTTCACTATTGAGTTATTGGGTGATTGTTTGAGAGAGGTGAAGAAGAGCAATTCCTTCTGCTGGGAGGTGTTGCTGGGTTGGAGCCTTCAATGGTTGTAATACTCTCAGAACCTTTATTTCTTCATTAATAAAAGCTATTGAGGTTCTTCTATGTGCTCTTGTTTCAATTATGTATTGTGATGATTGCATGTTTGGTTTACACTAATCCATGAACCAGTTATGATTGCACGCCTCTTGTAGTTTCCTTCTTTGTTATTTTGGAGGATCTCATCGTAGCTGGGCGAGCAGAAGAACAAAGAGCTAGGAGCAAGCGGCCAAAGAGAAGAGTTTGGATTCGACATTAAGCGCAAGGCAACGGTTAGTGCTTTCTCCATTCTCTTTTGCTTTCATAAAGAAGTAAACCTTAAGTAGTTTGTTTTACAGTTGTTGCTAAGGAACTGTCACCCTTAGAGTGGGATAGGGTCATCCGAGTCGGATACTTTTCCCTACAACAGGTAGGTATAGTGTGGTATATGGTTACCACTTTAGACTTCTCCAAGAGTTGAGGTTTGGAGCAGACACACCTCCTCAAAATAGACTCAACATACCCTACTTTCTTCTTCAATCAGTGATAGATATGAGCATTAAGGTGCAGGAAAGAAACCATCAACAGCTAGCCCATCGTGGGTTAATTAGACTTATCATAGAAGATGCCCTCCAAAACCTCAGACTCCCTATCACAGGGGCAAATTTCAGAGACATGTAGACAGAGGAAGATATAAAAACCCTTGAATATGAAAACAACCCCATTGCCAGTGAAAGGGATGAAGAAGAAATAGAGAAGGATGAGGAAGAAACTGAAAAGGAGGAAGAAGAAATAGAGAAGGATGAAGAGGAAATGGATGAGGAATAAGAGGAAGAAAAGGAGAAGTAAAGTGGTGAAGGGACAGAAGAAGATGCAAAGGAGGAAACTGATGAACAGAGTGAGGAAATATAGGGAGAAGGAGAAGAGAAAGACAAAGATGAGAAGGGGAATGGAAAAGGGGAGATAGAAGACAAGGAAGAATCACCCAGGGTATCTGCAGAACGCACTGAGAAAGAGGCAACAGCTTCCCTCACTTCCCTTAGTACCCCTATCAAACAAAAAGGAAAGAGACATAGACAAACTCCATTGTACTTTAGGACAAGAAAAAGTACAAGAATAAGGCAAGGAAAACCTGAAACAACCACCAAGGTCCTATTGTCATTGAAGACTCACCCAAATAGTAGGAAACGATAACTCCTCTTATGAAAAATCAAGGAGAAGATCATCAGGAAAAGACTCTCCCAAGTCTCCTATCACTTATGTTAGGAGGCTTGTCACTAGATGTGCCTCATCCAAAGGAAAAGGCCTCCTACATGATACACAGAAGGACTTACAGGAAGCATAGGCAATCCTACATGAAACTCTGCCAAACCTACAGGAAACTTGGAAATCGGACAAAGAAGGGAGCATGCAGCAAGAATCAAAAAAGGAGGATCCAGAACTGAGGGAACCTAGTCCTCAGCCTAACCTTGACTCCTACTACAGGTTCATTGAAGGTGGTAGGGTCATTCCACAGAAATTTTCCATCCCATTATTCTTTGAGCTTGAGAAAGAAAGGGCAAGAACACATAGATGGATGCAAATTTCCAAATTCAAAGGAGTGGAGGACATAGGTCACATGGAGAAAAAGGTGAAGGAGATGGGCAGAGAACTAAGCAACCTGAGGGACAAGGAGGCAATGATGAAAGCTCAGTTGGATGAAAAAAAAGCATGGTTAATAGGACAGCTACAAGAGAGAGAAAATCAATTGGCATCCATGGCTCGTCTATCCTTAGAGGTAATCCAGTGCAGGATGCCAGCTAAGTCCTATGCATTATATCTTAAGGAACAGTGGTTGCAGTTCCAAATCAAGACTTTAGCACAAAGAGGCACTATGCCATTCTAGGATTATAGACAATTCATTGATCTTTGTGAAAAAGAACATTGGAGGATAGGGCTAAATTTCTGATTTCTACCTACATAGCTTAGCCTTGATAGATCTGAATGTCTGGGACCCTAATTCAAAACTAGGGGACTTATAGTTAATGGTTTTGGCATCATGGATGAACCATGAGGAAGCAAGGGCTGCAAAAATGAAGAAAATAATGGCAAGGGAAGAAACATAACCTCTCATGATAAGAGCTGAGTAGTAAAATCCAATGGCTGTCATCAGCACCCATAACTTGATTGCAAATGACCCTCAACTTGCACCTAGGTACCTTGCTGCCCAAGAGCAAGTAGTCACACACTTTGAGGACATGTTTAGGTTGTTAGGGGATGACAACATGCAAGCTTGCCAAAGGAGATGGAACACTCTACCCTAAAGCTTGAAAATTAGAGAGTACCATTCTCCTCAGAGAATGAGAGAAGCACTGAACATTACACCCATGTACAAGCAAGCTCTCCAAAGCCTCAAAGTCAATTGGATTGGCTTGAGACTCAATCCACCACTGCTCCTAGGAATGTTGGAAGGAAGGAAGGAAGAGGAAGAAAGAAAGTAGTGGGAGGAGATAGAAAGGAAGGCAGGATTCTATGCACAGGAAGAGGAAACTACAATAGAAGCATGAGATGTCAGGGAGGCCACTAGAGCAATGAAGGACATGGATATTGAAGAGTTTCTCAAAGGATGAGCAACACTTTCAGTAGGGGGTGATGATGATCCTCATCATTGGGTAACTATATGGACCCTAATCCACCTCCTAGCTTATTCAAATAAACTCTTCTCATAATTTATTACATATTTTGATTGTATTTTGCTTAATGAGATGAGTCAAAGTGAGATATTATGCATAGTGGACTAATATGCATTGATTGCAGCTTTCTGAGAGAAAATCATCGAAATTTTGGCTAAAAGGTCTGAAACTCGAATGATACAAGGAGGAGATATTGTAGGAGGTAGATCCTCCTCATTTACTCCTCACTCATTTGAATATTCCTCTATCAATCACACTAGCTCAGAGTACAAGCAACCAAGTCATGGAGATCAAAAGGCAGCCGAGCAAGTGATAGTCAAAGAGCTAGTTTATCTCAAGCTTGGGAGTCGAGCCTCCCTATATTTAAGGAAGTCGTTGGAGATTTTACTTGTATAAATAAGAAGGCCTAGAGCCTCATTAGGATTCGAATTTTTGTTGTAGAAACACTAGCCATTTTCGAGTTCAAGACTTGTGGAAGACATTGTTATGTAATTTTTTGTTTTGATAATGAGAGTGAGTATTTCCTTGATGCAACACTGAGTTGACTCAGAGGGCTGAAGCTCTTGGGTTAGAGCCCAACCCTAGAAGCAAAGGCTCCTCTTCTTGTATTTGTATGCTTAGTCAATTTCATAGATTAATGGTTGAATTGTATTTAGAATTATTTCATTGCAAGTAGTTGTAGATTTGATTAGTTTGCTTCCATTTGTGCTTTACTTCAGCAGTAGCTTAGAAGAGATAAAATAACATCATGAAGTTGTTATTAGGTGGATTTGGCCTCACTCCTTCCTTTAGGGATCATGGTTTGGGGAAAGAACCCCTATGCAGCCCCAAAAAGACAAAATTCTAGTTTCTCATGGAATTGAGGGTTTTTTGTACTTAGGCCGGCATTTGATCAGTTTACAAGAATAGGATTTAGTTATAATTTCTTCTATATTTAGTCTTATATTATATCTCATCAAGGTTTCATATTATTTTGCAAGGTTTCCTCGTGCATGAAATAGGCATCTAGCTCATGAAATTCTGTTTTCCTTAGTTAATTGAAATCCTTCTTGTTTGCATGATTTATGGATAAATGTCAATGTTTGATGTAGTGTAGGAGTTTCAGCAGTACATAGAGATTTCATGATCAGCAACCTCACCCCAACTTCATCCATCCATGATCATTCCTTCCTTTCACCAAAACCCTCACAAATTTCATCATTTCACAAGAGTACTTCCCTAAGCCAGTTGAGAAAATCCAGCCATCTCCCAACTCTGTTTTTGAGTTCTAAAGTAGTCCTAGGCACTCCCTTGCCTCATTCCATCCACCACCCACCTTCCCTAAGCCTTCCATCACCTTCAACATCCCTCGTTTTTCTCTCAGTTGTATCCTGTAGGAATACATGGGATCCTGTAGGAATTCAGGACATCATGTAGAATGCATTAGGACATCCTGTAGGTTGACTTGTAGTGGCCTGTTTTGAGGAAAAATTGTGGAAAAATCCCCTAGGAAGCTAGAAAAGGACCCCTACTCGTCTCCCGAGCCTTCTAACCATTCACCATCATCCCTAAGCCACCCGCCACATCACCAAAACAAGTTAGCTTTCACACTTTCTCATGAAAAAATACAAAAAGAAAAACATAGTCATTTTCTTTATTTACATGCATAGCATTAGAATGTTTGATGTTTCAATTTGCATACCCAGGACAGTGGGATTGCATACATGTTAACTTAGCATTCTTTTGAAGCAAAGCCTCTTAACAGTTAGTTAGAAAAATGGTGTGTTTTAGCATTTGATTTCAATCTTTTTCCTTTCTGCAGTAGACAAGATTTCCCTTAGTATAGATTTTTCTTTTCCTCATTGGTAATCAAGCTTCTTCTAAATCAATAGAAGTTTAGTTTGAAAAACCTTAGTGGTCTATCGCCAGCTTAGCAGTGACAAAGAGTGGACCCAACACATTTACTTGTGTATACAGCACTGTCACTCCAAGTTAGTATGAACCCCGAGTTGATAAAGTAAATTTGGTAGCCCAGGAGTTGCAGAATTCTTGCTGCAATACTAGTGCTCATCAATAAAATTATGCCAAAATTAACTAAAAATTGTTCTTCTAATTTAGTAATTTCCAACTAGCTATCATGTGCTAAAGCATAGTTCATATATGAAAGTTATGAGACCATGACAAGCTAATAACCTAATTATTCTTTATTGGACCAAGTGTTGATCATGTTAGCACACTGTAATTAAAATATGGAGAGTTAGTACCCCATGAGTTCATAAACATATTGAAGAATTATGTAGGTTATAAAATAGATTGAGAACACCAAAATATCCCTAATCCTAAATATAGAAAACCTAACACAAGGAGGGAAAATATGCAACTTTCTTTTACTATCTCCCCATTATTATATTATATGAGTGAGAGTATGGATGAGATGATAATAAAAATATTGCATAGGACTATAGATGACCATAGTCTTTAATAACTACACATTAAGCTTATACCAGAATTTAATCTATATTATGATTTTCACAATATAAGAAGATAGAGGACACAATCATTCATGGTTGGTTGTTCCAATTGGATTTCCATGGTAAATAGTTGTAATTCATTGCATGGTTTTGTTATTGTAATCTGTTTCATATGTCACAATAATTAAAGAATCATAAATGTGTATTTTTTTGTTTGTTAAAGCAATGAAGATAGAAAAAAGACAATTATTGTAGTATCTCAATTTTGACCCTACATTATACATGTAAAGATTTAATAAAACTTAGTTAGAACATTGAAAACTGTGGTTCTATGTTTGAAGCACAAATTATACAATTATTAAGTAGGTAACCATTCCTGAGATGTATTTTGGTATAGTACATAGCTACATTTAATTATATCCTTAGTCATTAAAGGGATACAAGCAAATATAAAGCGGTATATGAGTTCATTATAGGGAAAGAAAGGGAACGCATGAGAATAAGAGAAATAAATAAAAATATTTTATTCTTTTTCCACCTTATCCTAAGTATTCTAACCTTTAATTATGTTAATCAATTTTGACAAACTTTTGGAATTAGTTTTATAGGGAATGATGCATGGCTCCTTGAGAAGGCACATGGTGCCATGAAATATATTTCCTTATTTTCATTATCCAAATGATCTTTCATCCATATTTTAAGTCATATTGACTTTTCCTATCCATTAAAAATAACTCAAAGAGAACTTAGATTTTTTTTTTGAAATTAGCATGAATTAGTTCGGATTGATGGAATTACATATATTAATCATTAATATTGCAAATTTATTTTGCAAGAAGGTTACTTTTTATAAAGACTTATGAAGGGAATGAAATGAAATATAACTTTATAACAAAAGCATAGAAATACATTAAAAACTTATTTTTATTAATTAATGGAATGTGTTGAAACTGTAAAATTGTATAATGAAGCAAACTTGTTGGAATAGTGGTAGCTTATCTTTGAGAAGAGATGTGATGGCTAGATGCATTTTCCAGAGTAAATTACAATGAGGCTAAAATATCCTTTTTAACAAAAAATAACAGTGAGGAAACCCTAAAAACCAAATACTTGACCCTAAGAGATGAAACACCAAAAGGTTTGTGGGCCTCGATGGGGTTAGTTGGTATGTCAACTTCCCGAGGTCATAACTTTGCATACAATTCAGGTTTGGCATACTTGGTAGTGTGTTGGAAATTTCTAGATGAGAAGTAAACATTCTGACTTGGCCTAGGTAAGAGCATCTAACTATCACCTGGGACCAGGAAAGAGAATCCAGTTATCACCTAGGCCCAACCACATAAAAAATGTCATTTAGGGCCTAAAAATGACCCCAAAAGTTCATGACTCAAGAACTTATAGAAAAAATACTAAGATGAATAATTGTTCGTTGAGTTAGTGGAATAGGTGGGTGGCCACTGATGTCAACCTAGATTATTCCTCCCCTCTTAGGAAGCAATGGTCTCTATTGCATTGAGTTCCCCCATCAAATGGGAAATCTTATACTAAACTTGGCCCTAGGTGAGCCACTTAACTTGGTGTCATAGTCCCCTTCTTTCAAAACATGATAAAATTGGATTCTTTATTGGCAAGTTCCATTAACCTATGTTTCCATGACCTGATTAATGATTACATGTTCCATGCAGTTAGGGTTGAGCTCTGTTGGTGTTAACTGTTATTCTATCTCTGATGTTTCCAATAATTGTGGAAAGTATGGCCCAAGGAGGTCCACATTGAAAAATCGGTGTAAGCCAAGGAAGGGGGGAATAAATAGATTAAAGATACTATCACCCATAACCTAGTGATGGTGTAATTTCCACTAAGAAGTGTATGGATCTTCCAATAAGGTCTTGAAATGCACTCTTTCTGCAAATACAACCAAACCTTGTATCCCACCTAAAATTTGTGTGGCACCCGTTGTTGATCATGGTGTTTCTTGTAGTATGTAAAATATCCCAGACCTATTGATGTATTTCTTGAATCCATTCAATGAATTTGGTGGCTTTGTTGACCTCAGAGAGAGCATGGGAAGATTCTTCCTGTGTAGACGTAAGGGGTAGTGCTACTTCAATAGGACCTAATGGTTGAAATCCTAGGCCCACCTGAAAAGGGCTATGGTTGGTCGAGCTGTTGAAAAGTGTGCAACAAGAAATGCTTGTTGAGAATGCAACAAGATGATGGAGCTTAGTGGAAAAGAGTCGCCTTCACTAAGTGGGCCCGCGGGCAAATTATGGCGCAAGTTCTATTTTTGATCACAGTGTGGATGATCACAGTGTGGGTGACCACAGTGTGAGTGATCACAGTGTGAGCGATCACAATGTGGGTGACCACAGTGTGGGTGACCACAGTGTGGGTGATCACAGTGTGAGTGATCAAAGTCTATTTTTAGACTGGCTGTCAAAAATAGAAAAGTCCAATATTATTGTCTCATAATAATATTTGGACTATAAACTTGATGTTATTCTCTTGGAGCACTTCAAGATGAGCTACGGATGTGGTACATGCAGATCCCAGAAGGAAATACGTGGTTACCTATGGGATGACTAATATTTGCATGCAGGACTTCAGTTAGAACTCAAGTGAGTTGAGTTTAGTGGACTGGAGGTGCAGTTGATGGAGTTGTGTTTAGTTTAGCTTTGTTAAACTAGTTGTATTTAGTCTAACTGATCAATAGACTAGAGATGAGTTGGGTGAATTAGTTATTAATTAATTCACAAGTTATTAACTCATAATGCAACTATAGAATACATCAGTTAACTCAGTTGCATGTGAGTGCATGTTCAGTTTAGCAGGGACAGGTGTTAGAGGATCAGATTGCTATCAGTTGTGACTATAGTTGTGCATGATGATTTTCACAATCAGAGGGATTGAGTATGCCAATGAATTGGCCAATACCAAGAATTGTAGCCTGTGCTCACGTCCAACAGAGTGTGAGTGATTATTTGTAGGTAAAATATGAGTTTGGTAAGCCATTCTCATTAGTTCTTGAGCATGTATTGAGCTGTGGAGGCAGGCAAGCAGCGGGGGAGATTTGGAGATCAGATCTTAGCTGTATTGTGTGTAACAGGTGGAGCTGGTACTGGATTGCTTGTGATAAGCATTGTACTTTGTAATGTTACATGATTCAATCAATATAATATACAGATAGTGTGGGGTTTTTAGAGAGATGCTTTCCCTGGGATACATACTGTGTTAATGAGTTTGATTGATGCTTCTATGTGTGCCTGTGAATGTTTCTGCTTCTGTAAATTGATGATCAACGTAGAGGAGATTATGTATTATACATGTTCCACTTATAATTGTATGATCAGGATAATCTCTGTGAATATGTGTCATATTATTCAAAATTTCTACATGGTATCAGAGCTGGTTGATTTGTAGAAAAAGTTCTACAGGATATCAAAGCGGGATTGATCATCAGATCTATTATTCAGAAAGTGTTTACATTTTATTTCTTCAGGCAGAGTCTGTAATCGGGCCAGGTAGCCTCTGGATTCATCCTTCTTTTGGAAGGTGAGATATCCGGTGAATGCCCAGACAGTCAATCTCTGTACAAGAAATACTTTGTTCTCACGAATTCTAGATCGGAAGTGGTTGAGTTTTGAGCTGGTGGAATTCGAATTTAATTCCAAAGCAAGAGAAAAACTCAGAAACATTCAGTGTGAGAATGGAGACAGTATGCCCCAGTATCTCACGAAGTTCACCCAATGCCGGGATGAGCTGGGAAGTGTGGGGGTGACTGTCGGATGAGGATGGTGAGTCTAGCACTCCTTGACCTTCCTAAGAGTTGGCATAGCTACCAGGACTCGGTGAATGGAAGGGAGAAACTGCCAAATTGGGAACGACTATGGTCGGATTTGATGCAGGAGGAGATTAGACGGAGCACCAGAGACGGTTCTTCATCCATGTAGGATGAGGAGAATTGTGCCTTAGCGAGTAAGGTGAAGAAGGGGAAGGAGAAGGGTTCTCTTTCCGAATCTTGTTCTTCCAGTGATGGGAAGAAGGTTGACAAGTCGAAGGTGAGATGCTTTCGTTGTCATGAGATTGGTTCAAGGGTCAGGAACCTATATGCTCTTGAGGTTCAAGATGCATGCAAAGCCTTGAGCAGCGAGGAAACTGATGGAGACTTGGTGGTTGAGAGGGAGCGTATATTACCTCTCAACATGCAGAGCCAGAAGAAGTCTCAGACGATTGTGGAGGAGCCACGATTGGTGCAACAACTTCAGGAGGTTGTGGAGGAGCCACAACAAGGGAAGCTGAGAGGAGATCAAGTAGAGACATCTACTCATGCAGAGACCTCCAGTAGGGGGAAACTTCGAACCAGGTGGGCTGAGGGATCGCATGCAGCCATACCTCCAAGTAGGAGGTGGGGTGATGTGGATTGATTGTCCCAAGGAGGAGGGGCAAGATCCTTGAGGTACCCAACCTCTTGGATGAGACCTTGCTACGGGAGCCCCAGATGTGTAGTAGCAGGAACTGACTGATTGGGTAGAGACAGATGCGGGTGGAGCGGCAGAGAAAGCGACAGTGCAGGGAATCCCAGGACAGCGCATAGCTAGCAGGTTGCAGCAATGCGAGAGGCACAAGTGTTTTGCACAGTGCTAGGTGGCACAGAGAGGTGTGTAATGGTGCGAGATGCATGGAGATGTTGTAGTAGCGCAGATGTCAGAGAGGGAGCACTTGTCAGTAGCAGGTAGAGCTTCAGCATCAGAGGGTGTTTCTAGCCCAACAGGGAGGTCAGTTGGGAGGTGCAGTGTAGATGCAATGCTGGGAGATAGAACCAGCAGCAGCACGGATGTAGTCAGAGATCAAAGTGACAGAGGCTAGAGCAGTCAGATACTGAAGAGCACAGAGATGCAGAGTCTTCAGTCGACAGAGGCAATAGCAGTTAGAGACTTTGATGACAGAGCAAGTGGACCAGCCAGATGTGTTGCATGGAAAACATTCCAAAGTTTCAGGATCGGGTTTGAGAGGAAGCCTTTCTTGTTGAGAGGGAGTGTTGAAAAGTGTGCAACAAGAAATGCTTGTTGAGAATGCAACAAGATGATGGAGCTTAGTGGAAAAGAGTCGCCTTCACTAAGTGGGCCTGCAGGCAAATTATGGCGCAAGTTCTATTTTTTATCACAGTGTGGATGATCACAGTGTGGGTGACCACAGTGTGAGTGATCACAGTGTGAGTGATCACAGTGTGAGTGATCACAGTGTGGGTGACCACAGTGTGGGTGACCACAGTGTGAGTGATCACAGTGTGAGTGATCAAAGTCTATTTTTAGACTAGCTGTCAAAAATAGAAAAGTCAAATATTATTGTCTCATAATAATATTTGGACTATAAACTTGATCTTATTCTCTTGGAGCACTTCAGGATGAGCTACGGATGTGGTACATGCAGATCCCAGAAGGAAATATGTGGTTACCTATGGGATGACTAATATTTGCATGCAGGACTTCAGTTAGAACTCAAGTGAGTTGAGTTTAGTGGACTGGAGGTGCAGTTGATGGAGTTGTGTTCAGTTTAGCTTTGTTAAACTAGTTGTATTTAGTCTAACTGATCAATAGACTAGAGATGAGTTGGGTGAATTAGTTATTAATTAATTCACCAGTTATTAACTCATAATGCAACTATAGTATACATCAGTTAACTCAGTTGCATGTCAGTGCATGTTCAGTTTAGCAGGGACAGGTGTTAGAGGATCAGATTGCTATCAGTTGTGACTATAGTTGTGCATGATGATTTGCACAATCAGAGGGATTGAGTATGCCAATGAATTGGCCAATACCAAGAATTGTAGCCTATGCTCACTTCCAACAGAGTGTGAGTGATTATTTGCAGGTAAAATACGCGTTTGGTAAGCCATTCTCATTAGTTCTTGAGCAGGTATTGAGCTGTGGAGGCAGGCAAGCAGCGGGGGAGATTTGGAGATCAGATCTTAGCTGTATTGTGTGTAACAGGTGGAGCTGGTACTGGATTGCTTGTGATAAGCATTGTAATTTGTAATGTTACATGATTCAATCAATATAATATACAAATAGTGTGGGGTTTTTAGCGAGATGCTTTCCCCAGGATACATACTGTGTTAATGAGTTTGATTGATGCTTCTATGTGTGCCTGTGAATGTTTCTGCTTCTGTAAATTGATGATCAACATAGAGGAGATTATGTATTATACATGTTCCGCTTATAATTGTATGATCAGGATAATCTCTGTGAATATGTGTCATATTATTCAAAATTTCTACACGAACTATGGAGGATTCTATTATAGTCGTGCTCAACATAGGGAAGACTTTCAACATGTATGTGGATGTTTGTAGTTGTACATGTGTGTTAGAAAATTATATATTACAGAGCAATGGAACACATAAAATATTTCAGAAATATAAACACAGAAAACACATAAAACAAGAGAGACACAGATATATGTGGTTCGCCCAGTTTGGGCTACGTCCACGGAGAAACAACCAGTCCTTCCTTTTATATTATCCAGTAAACTGAAGAGACACAACCTACAACAGATCCGCTGTAACACCCTCTTCGTTCTCCATCTCTTCTCTCTTTCTCACTCATAATACAGATCTACATAGACGCAATACAATTCCCTCATATATAGTGAGGGGTTGCCTTCTAGGGCGAAAAACCCTAAATTAAACATAACTTCTATCATCAAATCTCCGCCTAATGAATGACCTAGATTGACTAGAAATTACTATACTTTTACATGGAAAATTTACATCTATTCTTAGCTTTGGGGGCGCTGCCCCGAAACCTCCTGCCAGGGGGGGGCTCCCCAAAGGTCGCAGCCACTCCCCCCCCTGGAGCCCCCCGTAGCGAGTATTTTACGGGCGGCAATGAACTGGGGGTCCAATGCGGCAATACTTTGAATACAAAAGATAATCAGGCTCAACCCCCAATAGTCTCCCACTTGGAGACTAATTATAGCAACTCCACCGCTGCTTCATTTGCTGGACAATGACTCCTCTTTGGACCTGGCTGTTTCTCATCTTCTTCATCATACTTGAAGACCAATTGAAACTGAGCATATTCTCAATTTCTCCCCGATTACAACTTTTGTTAGCATATCTGCAGGATTCTAGCTAGTGTGTATCTCTTCTAGCTTCAAGTCTCCATCTTCCAACACTAATCGTATGGAATGGTACTCGAGCTGTATGTGTTTAGTCCTAGAATGAAATGCTAAGTTCTTTGCAAGATGAATGGCACTTTGGCAATCGTTGTATAACGTGCCCATATCATGCTTCTTACCCAATTCACCCATAAACCTTTGTAACCAAATCATTTCTTTACTAGCCTCTATGGCAGCAACATACTCTGCTTCTGTTGTTGAAAGTGCAACAATACTTTGGATTTTTGAAACCAAACTGATAGATGTTCCACCTACAGTAAATACATATCCTGTTGTGCTCCTCCTGTTATCTCTGTCACCTGCCATATTTGCATCAACATATCCCTGTAGAGAAATGTTTGACCACCAAAGCATAATGCTTGATTTGTGGTACCTTTCAAATATCTGAGAATCCATTTCACTTCCATCCAATGTTCCTTTCCTAGATTGTTCATGTACCTGCTTACAACTCCCACTGCATGTGCAATATCAAGCCTTGTGCAGACCATTGCATACATTAAGCTTCTAACTGCTGATGCATATGGAACTTTAGACATATAATCCATGTCCCCTTTGGTCTTTGGGCACATTTCCTTACTAAGTTTAAAATGACTAGCAAAAGGTGTACTAACCGATTTTACATTGTGCATATTATTTCAACACCTTTTGTATGTATTCATTCTGAGACAATGTTAGTTTGCAATTTTTCCTATCTCTAGTTATTCTCATACCAAGGATTTGTTTTGCAGCTCCCAAATCCTTCATTGCAAATGAGTTTGCCAATTTTCTTATGAGCACATTTATTTCCTAAATGTTAGACCCTGCAACAAGCATGTCATCTACATACAATAACAATATAATATAGCTGCCATCATTTTGCTTTTTCAGATAAACACAATGATCAGAGTGACATCTAGTATAACCTTGTTCAGACATAAACTTGTCAAATTTTAGATACCACTGCCTTGGAGCCTGTTTTAAGCCATACAAGCTCTTCTTCAACCTGCACACTAGTTTCTCCTTCCCTTTTACCTCATATCCTTGTGGCTGTTGCATATATATCTCTTCCTCCAAATCCCGATGGAGAAAGGTTGTCTTTACATCTAACCGCTCAAGATGCAAATCTTCAGCTGCTACTAGACATAGAATAGTTCTAATTGAAGTCATTTTAACAACAGGAGAAAATATTTCATCAAACTCAATACCTTTCTTCTATGCAAACCCCTTCACCACAAGTCTAGCTTTGTACCTCTGTTTTCCTCCATCTTCTTCCTTCAACCTGTAAACCCATTTATTCTGCAATGTAGTTTTACCTGTAGGCAACCTGACTAAGTCCCAAGTCTAGTTATGCATTAAGGAGTCCATCTCTTCTTCAATGGCTAGCTCCCACTTCTTCCTGCTTTCAACCTGCATTTCTTCTTCATAACATTCGGGTTCACCAAAATCAGTCAACAATAAATAATATAATGAAGGAGAGTATCGTTCAAGCGGTCTACTTATCCTAGTAGATCTTCTAACACCACTTTCAGGTGTTTGGGGTGCCTGTTGCTATTGTGGTGATTGTTGTTGTTGTGGTTGTTGATTATTATTATTTTCAAGCACCTTTACTTTTTCAGTGATCTCATCAAGAACTACGTATTCCTTGTTTTCTTTTTCCTGTTTCTTTTCCTGCAACTGATTCTTATACAAGGCCTTTTCATTGAATATTACATCTCTGCTCCTAATGATTTTATGATTTTCATAATCATATAAGCGATAACCAAAATCATTAACACCATATCCAATAAAGGTACATTTCTTTTATTTTGCCTCAAGCTTTGTTCTATTTTCTTTATTAATATGGACAAAGGCCTCACAACCAAAAGGCTTTAAAAAGGAGTACTTTACCTTTTTACCTGTCCATGCTTCCTCTAGAACACCACCATCCAAGGAACTTGAAGGCCCTCTGTTTATTAGATAAACAACAGTATCTACAGCATCTGCCCAAAATTGTAAAGGCAATCCTGCATGCAATCTCATGCACCTTGCACGCTCCGTGATTGTTCTGTTCATCCTTTCTGACACATCATTTTCTTGTGGTGTTCTTGGAACTGTCTTCTCTCCACGAATTCCATGCTCTGAACAGTACCTATCAAACTCTTTGCTGCAATATTCACCTCCATTGTCTGATCTGAGACACTTCAATTTCTTTCCTGTCTAAATCTCAACCAAAGCTTTCCATTTCTTGAAAGTATCAAATACATCATATTTATTCTTAATACAATAAATCCAAGTTTTTCTAGTTGCATCATCAATAAAAGTAACATAATAACAAGAGCCACCGAGAGATGATACCTTATCAGGTCCCCATACATTTGTATGCACAAGCTCTAATTTTTTTCTCTTCTTTTCCTTCCCAACTCTGAGAAATCTGACTCTCTTTTGTTTTCCATAAATGCAATTCTCACAGAAGTCCAAATCAACATTTTTCAAACCTGGAAACAAATTCCTTGAGTGAAGGATCTTCATCCCCTTTTCACTCATTTGTTCGAGCCTATGATTCCATAATGTTGCATCTACTCCTTTAGAAGTTAAAGCATTAACAGAGTTAGAAATACCATTGCATAAATACAATGTACCAACCTTTTCGCCTTTTGCTATTACCAGGGCTCCTTTGGTGACATTCCAAGCTTTATCTGTGAAAGTTGTCACACAGCCTTCACCACCTAACTACCCTGTTGAAATTAGATTTCTCTTTAGATCTGGAACATGCCTTACCTCCTTTACTAGCCATTGGTTTCCATTCTGCTGGTTTACAAGAACCTTACCCATTCCAACAATTTTATAGGGTTTATCATCACCCAAACGGACTTGTTCAAAATCTCCTTGAACATAGTCATGAAAGTATTTCTTATCAAGTGTGGAATGGAATGAGGCCCCTAAATCTACCACCCAAGAATCAGTAATATTTTCGAAAGAAAGAATCAAAGCATCTTGTAACACCTCACCTGTCACATTTGCTTCATGCTTGTTTTCTTGCTGTGCATCTCCTTCTTTTCCCTTCCAAGATCTACAGCCTTTCTTTAGGTGTCATTTCTTTCCGCATTTCTAGCAGACTATCCTCGATCTGGACTTGGATCTGCCTTTCCTTGATTTATTGCAATATCCTAAGCTCTTTCCTCTTTCCATTTTTCTTCCCCTAGACTCTGCACTCAAAGCATTACCCGATGTCTCACCGGAGCTTTTCCGTCGCATTTCCTTGCTAAGGATAGCACCGACAACATCATCAAACTTTAAAGTACTAGATCCAGAAACAGAGTTACTAATGGCCATTACTAAACCATTCCAACTTTCTGGCAATGAGCACAAGAATAACAGAGCTCTAACTTCATCATCAAATTTTACCCCTACAGAACTTAACTGACTTGTAACAGTATTAAAATCATTTAAATGGTCTACAACAGATCCACCTTCCGACATCTTCATATTAAATAACCGTTTCATAAGAAATACCTTGTTTGAGGCCGAGGGTTTTTCAAATAGTTTCGCCAACACCTCAATCAAACCCTCTGTCGTTGTTTCCTTCGAAATGTTGAAGGAAAACGACATTGGGAGGCACAACCGTACTGTTTTGAGTTCCTTTCTATCGAGAAGGTTTCGTTCTCCATCTGTCATACCCGTCGGCATCTTTGTTTTTCTGCCCAATGGTAGGTATAGATCTTTCTAATATGGATAATCTTCCATCTGCATCTTCCACATAGAGAAGTTTTGCCCGTTAAATTTCTCGACGCTAAACTTACCATCTTCCGCCATTGCTCCCACTCGAACGAGGAACCCTTCTTTCCTGCAAGTTTATCAGCCAAATAGACCTTCGGCTCTGATACCAGTTGTTAGAAAATTATATATTACATAGCAATGGAACACATAAAATATTGTAGAAATATAAACACAGAAAACGCATAAAACAAGAGAGACACAGATATATGTGGTTCACCCGGTTTGGGCTACTTCCACGAAGAAACAACCAGTCCTTCCTTTTATATTATCCAGCAAACTGAAGAGATACAACCTACAACAGATCCGCTGTAACACCCTATTCGATCTTAATATCCTCTCTCTTTCTCACTTAGAATACAGATCTACATAGACGCAATACAATTCCCTCATACATAGTGAGGGGTTGCCTTCTAGGGCAAAAAACCCTAAATTAAACATAACTTCTACCGTCAGATCTTCGCCTAATGAACGACCTAGATTGACTAGAAATTACTATACTTTTACAAGGAAATTTTACATCTATTCTTAGCTTCGGGGGCACTGCCCCTGAAACCCCCTGCCAGGGGGGGGGGGCTCCCCAAAGGTTGCAGTCGCCCCCCATGGACCCCCCCTACAATGAATATTTTACGGGCCCCATTTCAAACTGGGGTCCAATGCAGCGATACCTTTGAATATAGAAGATAATCAGGCTCCACACCCAACATTAATGCATGATCATCTTATTATTGACCTTTCTTTGGCCATTAGTTTGGGGTGGAGGGAAGTGGATTTGGTGAGCTTGGTGTCCAATAGAAACTAGAGGTGTGGCCAAAATGTGCTTAGGAACCTATTGTAGTGATCTAATAGAATGGTCTTTGGTATCCCAAAATGCACCCACACACATTCGAAGAAGAGCTTGGAAGTGGCCTCCGCTATGATATTGTTCTTATAGGCTATCAGAATGACCAACTTAGAAAGTCAATCAACAACCACAAAGACATAGTCATTTCCTTGCTTGGTTGAAGGAATAAAAGACGTGTAGTCCATCAAGATGGATTCCCTAGGCATATCAAGAGTAGGCATAGGGGTGTACAAGCCTTAATTCTTAGTATTTGGTTTAATAATGGCACCTGAAGTGTATGACCTTATATACCTCCTGACATCTAGTCAAAGTTTTGGCCTATATAAATATTTTTGTAGCATGACCACTATCTTTTCCATGCCAAAGTGTCCTACCATCTGACTATAGTGAGTTTCCCAAATCAGAGTTGCATGCTTTCTTGAAGGAATACAGAGATGGCCCAGATGGCGTAATAGTCTATATTGAAGATGAAAGTCAATGATGGTTGTGTCTGTGCTCATAATCTAGTAGGTGGTAGCAAAGTCATGATCTCTTTCATAGATTTGGGTCCACCTCGAGGCCTCATGTCTGTAGGAGTGGAACATCAAGGTTAGTGCTACAACTAGAGGTTGACTAACTAGTCAGTGGCATGATCAGTGCTTCCTATCTCATATTTGATATTGAGATTAAACTTCTACAAGTATGTGGACCACCTTTTATGGTGGTCATTCCACAATTTTCCTTGTTTTTGCATTAACTATAAAGGAATGTGATCAATGTGGATTATTGTCTCCTTCCCAAGAATGTAATGCTTCTATTAGTGACAGTTTTGTACAATGGAATACATTTATTTTTCATAGGTAGGGTACTTATGAATGACATTTGATCGTGTCTCACTATGGTAAGCCACTTGATGACCATGATGAGTGAGAACTTTTCCCACAACATATTCTAAATAATTTGTCCCAAATTCAAAAGGTTGTTGCAGATTGGGTAAGGAGAGAACTAGGGCTGAGCATAGGCGGTGTTTTAGATCATCGAAAGCTTTTTGTTACAATTTACCCACATGAATTTTTATTTTCTAGCATCATTGGTCACTCGGTTGAGGGTCCATGAAATATGGGAGACTCATAGTTTGAACCTATAATATAAGTTAACAGGGCCTAAGAAACTTTGAAACTTAGTTAGCATGGTCAGGGTTGCCTAGAAACAAATGACATGAATCTTGGTTGGATTCACATGCATACCATGCTCATCAATAATGTAGCCTAGGTATCAGACTCTTCTCATGCTGAAGGGGTTTTTTTCCAAGTTAGGATATAGCTTGTGCTACCATAGAGTGTGAAGGACTTGTTGAATATGCTGCAAGTATTGTGTGAAAGACCACAATATATCATCCATCAACCTCATGAAAGTTTCTTGCAGAATTCATTAAAGAAAAGGGCATGTCTAGCCATTCAAAAACACCTTATTTAGACTTGAAATCAATCTTCCATACATCTGTTTGTTCTATTAGGACCTGGTGTAGCTAGAATTTATATCAATCTTATTGAAGTAATTGGCCCCCTTGATCTAGTCAAGAAGGTTGTCAATTTGGGGAATAAGGTATCAAATCTTGATTATGACTTTATTTAGAGCCTTGTAATCAATGTAACGTCACCAAGTCTCATATTTATTTTGCATGATTACAAATGGGCTTCCACGGGGTGAGGAGCTCAGTCAGATGTGACCTTTTTGGAGCCTTCTCTTGGATTTGGTACTTGATTTCCTCGATTTCTAAAAGAGACTAATGATAGATTGACCCATTGGGTAGAGGTGCACTTGGGGTATTTGTATTTTTTCATGACCTTTTCCACTTGATTATACTTTTTGGAGGCCATGTATGTGGTTGCGACCATCTATTTACTATGAGAGAAAATTAGGAAGAATTTTTTTTCCCAATATGGGAGATGACCTTCCTGCATTGTATAACCTATATCAAAGAAATGGTCATATGCAAAGCTACCTCTTATATGCCCAAAGTAATAATAACATTATGATGTCTAGAATCATATACAACGTGATGCTTCCACAAGTATGGTTAGTCTAAAATAATATCAAAAACTTCAAGGGGGGACATATTACACGATATGTCATTCTTCAAGGGCTTAATGTTGTAGCACTAGTAGAAATATTGGATGTTGGAGAGAACTCAACCGTAGTGGAACCACTCAATTATGTATGGATGTGAGTGTGGTGTTTTCAGCAAGTCCAATTGCCCGACGATCTCTACTGAGATGATGTTATTTTTACTTCCACTATTGACAACAAAGTGTAGTAGAGCACCCTTCACCCACATCTGCAAGCGAAAAATATGTTTGCCTTCCTCTAGTTCTTCGAGTTCACTTGGTTGGACCTTAGTGATAGTAATGATGGCATTGGGTTATGCATCAATATCAGGTTCTTCTTGTCTAGATTTGATTCAGAGTCAGAACCTACATTTGAATCTAATACTTTCATCTTGGCCACCAACAACTGCTTTGAGCAACATTCATTAGTGTTATTCTAAGGGCTCATATGGAACTCACACCAATTTCTTATGTCTTTCTTTGTATTCCCATTACTCTTCGTTGTTTGCGGCTTAGATGAGTTGTCTTGAGGTGGTCCATCTAGGCTCTATTTTTTTTTGTGAGTTGGGCCTACCATTTTCCCTAGATTTTCCATGAGGAATTCATAGATCCAAACCCCTGCTTCTTTTGTTTAAATTTATGCTCGATTTTGACAACATATTGATATGTCGTCCCTAGTGAGGATATGTCCAAAAACTCCATTTCTGTTTGGATGTATCTGTGGAGACTGTTGTAGTATGTGAACGTTGGATGTTTCTCAGTCTTTGATACCTAGCTTGGTGCACAAGGTATGGAAGTTATTTGTGAACTTTGGAACTATTTGGTCCATGTCATGCTGCAATGTCATAGTAACTTCCAACATGGCAATATTGTTCCTTAATAGCATCCTTGAAAGAGCCCCAAGTGGGTACGACCAAAAACATTGTGAATTCCTCTATGACCCTTTACTCATGGTAAGCCTCCCACCAATTCTTGACATGGGGGGCATCCCTATGGAGCACAAAGGTAATATTTTTTCTATTAGAAAATTTGTGGACAAAAAAATAACCTTCTTATATATCTAGCCGTTTTTCTAGAGCATCTACATCTATTTGGCCTTGAAATATAGGAATATCAAAACTAACTTGTACCTTGAAAGGGGAGGCACCTTAAAAGTGGCCACTTGACGAAGATGCATTGGTTGTTGGCAGTCATCGAAGGATATGGGAAAAATCTATCATCTCATTCCTTTATCACATGAGGGCTTTCTCGAGAAAAACTTTAATAGGATCTCTTGCTCCCTCTTCTTTCTTTTCTTCCACCATGGGAGGACATCAAGGTCAATGAGGATATCCTTGCAAAGGCTCAAGTAGTTCAAGCATAAATTCCTTATACCCTAACCTCACTGGGGACATGCACAAAGAAATAGATAAAGAGTAGACCATTTTAATAGCACTGATATGGATTAATGAAAGGAACGAAACAAAATATAGATTTATAAGAAAAACATATAGATACAATAAAACTTGACTTCTATTGATTAATGGAATGTGTTAAAACTGTAAAAATATGGAATGAAACAAATTGACTCAAATGGTGGTATCTTATCTTTGAGAATAAATGTGAGGGCTATGCACATTTTCCAAAGTGCATTACAATGAGGTTGAAAGACCCTTTTTTAACATAAACCAACAATGAGGAAACCCTAAACATCCAAAAAACTAACCCTAGGAGATGAAATACCAAAAGGTTTGTCAGCCTCGATGGGGTTAGTTGGTATGTCAACTTCTTAGGGTCATAATGCTTGCATATAGTTTCTGTTTGACACACTCAAAGCCCATTGGAAAGATCTAGCTGAGAAGTACAAATTTCGACTTGCCTGTGGCTATTATCTAGGCCCTGCAATATTAAAAACGCCATTTAGGGCCTCCAAAGGGCCCTAGAAGTTGAGGACCTGAGAAACTCTAAAAAATACCAAGATCAAGAATTGTGCTTTGAGCAATGGAATAGGCGGGTGGCCACCAATAGCCACTTGCATAAATTTTGGAACTATTAAATTTATATTTGCATTGAAAACTAAATGATTTCAACAATCCAAAGTTTCATTTTGAATGTAAATTGTATGCCTAATGTTAATGATGCCAAATAGGAAAATTTCAAAATCATAAAACATGTATCGTTCTTCATATTTTAATAGTTATCCTTCACCTTCTCTTTCTACCTATACCTTGTTGTTTTAGTGTATTTGCTACCCAAATTGTTACTATACATATGTGATAACCATGTCGAAAATTTAATTCATAAACATTGGAGAAATAGATAAACCAATAGTAAGAAATCCACAGTTCCTAGAATAAAAAGTCCCCCTTTCTTACATTAGAGAAAAAGAGAGAAAAAGATAATGACACATTTACTTACAAAGAGATAATAGTTAATTCCCAAAAACAAACATAGAATTAAGAGTTAATCCCCCAAAACAAGTATTTATTCTTATGTTTGCTTATTGGCCTGGCATTCACATATGATACTCATTTTGCTTATAAATCATTTCTTCATTGAGTAAATAATTATTTCAAAAGTACAAATGTTTTGTTTTTTTATAATAAAATTGGTGATAATTTCGAAAGTGTTTTTTACTAATTATGTTAATATATTTATTAATTATAATATAATAATTTGATTTTAAAATCACCATGAAATTATGCAAGACTTTTTTATTTAATGTTAGTTATATTAATTGATGATAGCTTCGTTATTTGGTTTCATGTTTACTCTTCTCTTCTCTCTTTTTCTAAACATCTTAATAACTTATCTACCCATATCCAATTCACCATGGATTTGGAAATAGATAAAGCTCTTCTCTTCTTGGATGTGCTCATTTCTTGTCTTTCAAATGTCTCTCTTTCCCACTAGGTATATAAGAAAAATACACACATAGAATGTTACCTCCATGCCTATTCACAAAATCACCTTACCCAAAAATCCATCACCTTAAAAACCATATTCACTCGAGCTATTTGAATCTTAGACCCTCCATACCCAGAGAAGGGAATAAACCATTAAACCAAAGTTCTTATAGTCAATGATTATTCGATCCCCCAAATTAAGAAGCTTTTCATAAGGCGAGGAAACCTAGTTCTAAACATTTCGTCCTATCCCAACCTCAGGCTCTTATCTCGTTTTCTTACATCCAGGGAACCACCAACCTCAATTTCAAATTCTTAGCCAAGAAAAATATCAAGACCCTCTTTAAACCCTACAAAACTCTTAATCAATTGTTTCGATCAACCAAAGATAAACTAGATCCCATAATAAAATCATGGGTTTACCAAATTCCTTGTTATTACGGCAAATGTTACATCGATCAAACTAAACAAGCCATCAAAACTTGTATCAAAGAACACATAATTGACACCAAACACAACTACCATCCAATCAACCTCTAACTCTAAACACTCTAACTCTAAACACTTAATTTAATTCGATTAAACTAAATTCTTAACCTCAGAGGCCCTCGAGAAAATATTTTGAAAATCCATCATTCATTCATCACCAAACACTTTTCTATTTTCTTTTAATATATAAAATTTAAATATTTTACGAATTTTATCCATGTCAACTCTATTTAAAAACATATTTAAAAAATGAAAAACCAGAATCTCTCCACACAAACCAACCAAAAAAAACAAATATCATTTATTAATACAGTGCGGGTTTCCTAAGTTAAGATTGCGTGTCATTCTAGGAATATGGAGTTGGGGGAGTAGATGGCTAGCACTTCCCTACCGAAGGAGTAGTACAGTAGATTGTTGCGTCCCGTCAATGTTCCAAACTCTCTTGTCGTAATATGTCCACTTGCACACCTTGTGGTCGTGCCACATTCATTATGCCAACTCAACAATCAACCATTCATACTATACACTAGCGGTGGCGAAATGAGTGAGGGCCCATTACAGGCTTAGGAATGCTACATATTTTTTTTATGTTGCCACAGTGTAGGAATATACTATAATTAAAATCATGACAAAGAAATATGACTTCGTAGGATTGCCAAATTAATGTGACCATGCCTCATGGTGCATGATTTATACCTCTCTAATGGTATGCCTAGCTTCACATACAAGTCATCCCTTCACATTGGATTATTTATTATTTTATTTTGGAAATTTTTTCTCTCCTAATCATGGGAGAAGGGAATGTTAGGTGCATCACTTTGATGAAGAATGTTTTTTTTATGAATGTAGAATTTTGAAGTTTATTTTTTGGATATATTTTTTTCACATATAGTCAACTTTTTAGATTTTGTTGTTAGAATTATATTTCAGTTTAAAGACTCTTTTTTGGAAGTGTATATATATGAGTTAGAAAACATAAAATAGGTTAACAATTTCAAATAAGTATCATAGATATTATAGAATCATCAACTATCCACAAATATTAAAATATTAATAAGAAGTGAGTTTTTTAAACCGTGTTTTATGTATTTGGAATATATAATGGATGGATGTGAGTTAAAGATTGTTTTTAAAAGATTAGAGACCAAGACCATTCTTCAGTTGCTCACCTATATTAATGTTGTAGAAGTTTTAAGGTTTTGGTGGAGTAGTTTAATATATTTTTCTTTTTTTTAAGAATTTTTTTGACTTACAAGGCTAGTAGTGGTCTAAGAACGTGGGTTGCCTTATAGAGCGAAACCCTTGAAATTCAATCATGCTATTCAGATTTTGTAGAGTATCCTAATACTTAAGAAAGTTCATAGCATCATTTTTAGTCATGTAAGCACTATTTCATGCTAAAATGGTTGACAATAAGATTTTCAAGTGGGTATGAATTAACCTTTTGAAGAACCATTATAGAAGAATAGTTAAGCACTACCACTACATAACTTGTAGAAGTCTTTTGAAGTAGAGATTGATGCTAGTAGGCATGTTATGGAAGCATTGATTGCACACCATATATTGATTCAATAGAAAAGTGCATTAGTAAAATCAAGAAAAAAAGATTCAATAGAGACGTGCATTAATAAAATAAACATTAATAAAAAACACAAGTTATCACACATAGATGTTCAATTTTTGTGACAAACACTTGGAGAAGTTTCATTCCATAAAAAGACTATAGCCAAGCCTAATAACAGTATTGGACAAAAGAGTTTTACCACCAATTAGGAAAAATTCAAATGGCCCATTACATTTCTCTAATGGAACTAATGCCCATAACCTACAAAAAACACAAATGTCCAAGAGGAAAATTCGAAAACGCTAGCCTAAGATAAACAATTATTTGCTTCATATGTCATACTAAGTTTCCTATTTATAGCGATTTCTGAGGGGGGTTTATAGTTGGTGATGAGTTTCCTATGTGAAGCTTTATCATAGTGCCTAGTGGCACAACAATATGTAGCTACTCTCCTCTAGGGAAAGGGGGATCCATTTGAAGCTTATGTCAGTTTATGCCTATTAAAATTGAAGTTGATGAGAAATATCTTGATCATCTTATAGGTGTTGGTTCGTGGTCCTGCGATGCTTCCTTGACTACATTGTCTAGAATGCCTAATCCATATTTTTGTTGCATTATAATTCCTAATGTAACTTCGTGCTTCATTTTTGTTAAGGTGTTCAAGGGGAAAGTCCCCGAATAATCTAGGGTTAAAATATTACATAGAGAAAAAATTCAAATATAACACATTATTTCCAATACATAATAAGGTTCATTTACTTTTGTAACTACCTAAGGTGGTTACTAGAGAAGAAACTGAGAATGAAAGTTTGAAATACTAGACTTTAGTTGAATATATTTCTCTCAAAAATTTTCTACAAAACTGTAATTGTTATCTTGCAACACAAAGGGAAAGTCTACAAGTTAAAGAGATCAAAGCATAATAACTACCTCTATTAACTAGGATTATAATATTAACTTTTCTACTAATTGAAAGTAGTGAAATACATTAAAAGCTCATATTATAGAAGGGAAGGATGAGTTTTATATATTGAATACGAAAAATAACATATACCTAGAAGGAAGTTACCAACCCTTGCTTCCAACATCAATCAAAATGTTGCCCTAGTCACTTCTCCCCGACCATTGAAGGGGTATTCTTCATCAAACTCTCTGAACAATTGAATTATAGAAAGAGATTGGGTCTCTTTCCTCAAAGTTATACAGGAGGGGATGATATCTTAGGAAAAAAAAGGCTTCCTACTAAAAAGGCTCCTTCAAAATTTAGGAAATAAATATCATTTGTAGATCTTAGCATCAAATCGTCAGCATAAGGATGCTTCCCATAGAATTCTTCCTTAGGATTGTTTAAATACAGTTATAAATTGGTTGGGGTAGTTTTCCACCAGCTACAAGAGGTGAATATTCAGTTCAAGCTGTCAGCCCTACCAAAAAAGTGTGCAATTGTGTGCATATTTAATTTTTTAGTGTATTTTGAAGGTATAATCACTCTTCTAAAGAAAGAAGCATGAATGTACACACCTTGTCAAAGTGAATAAGAAATTTATGTAGTTGCTAGAACAAAAAATGTATATGTAAGCCAAAAAGTATTTTTGAAAATTTCCTAAGAGGCAATTAAGTCTACAAATGTAATGGAATTAGAGATTACGACCTTGATATGTAGATTTGATGAAAATGGTGTCAAAATATTATATAATATATTCCCTATGATGTATGAGGTAGAAAAGAATTTGATGGTGAAAATGCATTATAGAATCCAAGAGGAAGATGTCTAGTATGCCTAGGAAAGATCACCAAACAATGGAACCAAGTGATATTTATCCTAAGAAACTAAATAAAATATAGCTCACTTCCGAAACTAAGCATACAAATGTTAAGGTGTCGATAATTATGGCCATCAAATCAAATACACTATGACTCCATGAAGTAAATGGAAAAAAGAATCATGGCCATGAGAGAGATACACAATGTATCCATGCATATAAAGAGTAGAAAACATGGCCATGAGAGAGATACATAATGGATTCATGTGAAACCAATGCATAGGCATCACAAGATACATAATGGATCTATGTATTATTATATAAGAGGATATTTAAGTCAATAACGTGAACACATTGATCCTCCATATGTACCAACGTAAAAAATGGTAGTGGTTCTTTTAATGCAACCAGTGTAGAAACATATATGAGGTGATGTTACTTGATCCAAGTGGATATTGGTAGCCACTCGCCTATTCCAATTGGACCCCAAACACTATTTCTTTTCAGTTTCCTTAATTATAGAACAAATTTCTATTTCTAGCATTTTTTCAGGTCTTGAACTTCCAGAGCCATTTTGAGGCCCTAAACGACATTTTTTTTTAAAAACTCACCAACCCACAGCTCATTGGGTAGGGGCTAGTTTGGGAAAATTTGTGGTGTTTAGATAGATCTTTCTAACAAGGTATCGTGCACACCAAACAAGGATCATACGCCAAAATTACGACCCCAGGAAGTTGGGTTTCATGCTCTATTGTAACAGCCCTGGTGAAAATTCCATGTAATAAAAGTTAATAAAGGAAAAATAATAACCATGGTTGGTGGGACACTTATTCCAAGCTGAATGTTGGGTAAGACACCCTAGTGTGGGTTTTCATTTGTTTATTAATGGCTAAGGAAATTGGTAAAGGCAATGGCAAAGGAAAAATGGAATTTTTGGCACGTTTATTTATGAAAATAATGGAAATTATAAGAAAAGGGCAGTGAAAGGTCACAGGTTGCAATTGAGGAGGAAACTGAAGGAAAACAATAGAAAATAAATAATATAGAAGCCTCATTATTAAAAAGGCTTCTAAGGATCAATTGGTAGCCTTTTTTCAGTTCAGTTTTGGAGCTCTCTCTCTCTCTCTTTCATACTCTTGGAGACTTAGATTTTTCTTGGAGCAATCTTGGAGGGTGTGGCATACTTGGATTTTTGGAGCAAGTAGGAAAAGGAAGAGCAGGAAGGTGCAAGAGGACATCACGATCAACATCTCCAACAGGATTTTCTTGCAGGTATCGAGTTGCATGTATGTTTTCCTCACTAGTTTTGGCATGCATGGACTATGCATGTGGTTAGTTGGTTGTGATCTATCATTGGCATGGAGGATGGTCGGGATCGACAATGGATTGCCTAGCCTTGCTATTTCCTGGATAGCCATGGAGATTGTGGGTTCATTTCATTGTTTCGTTTTGGTTGGTTCTCATGTTTCCTTAGCTTGGGTTGAGTTACTAGTTCCTAGAGCCTTGGTTGGACAAATGCTTTAGAGCCCGGTAAAATTTGTGGGTTGACTTACTAGTCCTAGAGCCTTGGTTGGAAGAAACACTCTGGATCCATAGAAGGCTTGGATAGATACCAATCTAATGATGGTTTTTCAATGTCCAAATGTGAGGTGGAATCATTGTTTGATGCATTGAGGTGGTTGGCCTCTAGAAGCCCTTGGTGGCTTTGGATTGATGTGTTCTATGAGATTCCACATTCATGGTTGGAATATGGCATGAGGGTGAATGGCTGAAGAGAGATTTGGCTCAACAATTCTACGGTCGGGTGGAACGTGGAAGTCCCATCCCGAGTTTGGATTTTGAATCATCAATATGAGGTTATTTATCCTTGTATTTCTATGAGTATTATCCTTGATATATGGGGTTTATATGGTTGTGATTTCATTTGTATTTTTGTTGCTATTATGCTAGTTATATATATGTTTTATGACAGAAGATATATATGGCTCTCATAATTTTTTTATTGGTAAATGAATGAAAAATGTATCTATGACCTAATGGATAAAATGGCAGTTGATGTGTTGAGGCATCAATGCTTCTTAGCGATTCTCAACTAAGTATGAGACCCCTATGCTCAGATCTGTTGTTTACACCTGTAGATTACATATTTGTGATATGTTTAATGAAATGTCTTCCATGGCTAGTAGGGATCTAGTTAAGATCTTATTCAAGTGATTGCATTTGTATTGGAATTTCTTTGTTATTTTACTGTTCTGAAGATGTCATTCAATTTTGGGTAGTGACCTGGGCTCTGGGCCTAAAAAAGTGGCTCAAATCCTGGGGACGTTGGCACAACACTAAGAAAAATAGTCCCTGGACGCTAGCTTGTGGGCATATGAGAGCATCTAGAGGTCCCTGGACATTGGCATGCCCATAGCATGAGAGATTCCAGAGGTCAAGTGGTCCAAAATCTCAGTGGGACCCAAGGGTTAATTGGAATCAAGGTTGCATTGGTTCCTGAGGGTCCTAATGTTGATATTGAATGTCTATATGGTGGGTTTCAATCAGTTCCACTTCCTTAATGTGACTTAGGAGGTCAAATCATATCATAGTGTCCTCTTGTCACATGTTTACCTCGGCTGGCTGATTGCTTGGGAAGATGTGGGAGGAGGGTGTTACATCTATTTTATTCTTGTCAATTAAGTCAAACATGTTCTTCATGCTTTAGGGTTTATTGAGTCAATATAGTCCTTCACATATTGTATCAAGAAATAAATATTAAATTTGATTTTAAATTGTTATTTTTGGACTCCCAACTAATCCCAACACTAAGTTAGCCCTGCTAGTGAAGTAGGCCTAGAAGAGGCCCACTCGACCATTTAATAACGTATAAATAGGAAGATACTTTGACTTATTTGGCATCAATTGACAAGAAAGTTTGATCTGCACCAAAATTAGAAGAAAAGGACAAGTGGAGGCAAGAAGAAAGGAAGGGAACCCAAGAAAAGGAGAAAAATACTAATTTTGACCTAATTCGGCTCACACCTGCAAGGTTTTCTATGGTTCCTATTTCTGCTACATACCAAAATAGCAAGCTAAGAGTTGTACGACTAAATTCATAAGCTGAGACCTTGAAAGTTGTAGAAGAAAGATACTTCGACCTTCGTTGACTTATACAGACCTTGACTCTTTTGGGGGGCTGACTTGGTGCTTGGTGGAAGTTCTTGGTCTTGTTTTGGGGACTTGGATGTCTCATTTTTTACTTGGTTTTGTATAGAGAAGAGTTTGACTAGTTTTTCCCCTAGGAGATGCATTTTTTCTTGGCCGAGAGCCTATATCTTGTGTATTTTGTTCTTGTGATCTTTATACATATTTTGAATTGGTAATTTCTTGATGAAAGAAGAAATAATAAAGAATTAAAGGCCAACACATAATCCCAAGTAATTATCAATAAAAGAGGAATCGAAACCCTAATTTATATCCACGTTGATTTCTCAACATGGTATCAGAGCTAAGGTTAAGGCAAGACGCTTTGAATATCACCTTGTTGGCCATATCTTTGAGGACTCCCTTGAAGCTTTCTTTGAAACAATTACCTACAATGGATAACTTTATGAAGAAATTCATCAAGACTATTGGAAGCATCTTTATATATACCAAATATTCTATAATCAAGTTCATGTCAACACTATCTAAGGGCATCATGGATAAATGATTCTTTTCCACTGTCAAAGGTAATTTTGATGATGAATACGTATGGATAATTGACAGGGGGACCTCAAGACACTTGATATGAGAATGTGGTCTGAAATTCAAATTATTTCAAAGAGAAACACTTGTCATTCAGTGGAGCTTGGAGATAAAAAGAGGAGCTATTTGTTCAAGGGAATTGGGTATACATATTTGAAGCTAGAAGGTGGTGGAGATATTCATCTCAAAATCATACCCTTCATTCTAGGTTTGAAGAAAAAATTACTTTATATTTCTTATCTAGAAGATAAAGGAGATAGAATTGCTTTCATATATGGAAAGGTTCTTGTTTGGGGAAAGGATTCTACCATTGACAAAGCTAAGGTTATCAGGATTCATGAGGGAAGGTTGTATAAGCTACTAATACCTCTTCCTCAAGCTCTTGTACACTTGGATATTAGTCCTTCTGAACTTTGGCATAGAAGGCACACACACCTTTACTATAAAATATTTCCCTCTCTGTGGTGAAGTAAAATTCTAAGAGCGGACACAAACAATTCCTCTAGCCCAATAGTGGTTCTAGCCACTAACAAGACATTCTATGGAAGATTTCCTTAGGTTAGAACCAATTAAGAGGGCCTACCTATTAGTATGCTTATCCTATTTGGTGATGACCTTGCTTGCTTACTCCAACTATCTCACATTTCCTTCTTCGAACACCTGAAACAAGTAAACAACAACAAACAACAACCGTGATAATAGACAAATTGTAATTCAACCTACTTAACAAGTCAAGAAGAATTAATCCATAAAAATGTGACATGACACATTATGTAGAAAATCAATCGATAGTTGCATATATATTAAATCAAGAAGAGATTACAACCGTTGTCTTGATGTTGCTTTTCTCCTCCGACAAATCCAAGTTCCCACACACTTCCATTAGCATTCCATAATGTCCTCAACAATGATAGTTTTAAGGTTCTTCCCTTTATTCTTCACGCTAAACCAAATTCACACTTCTCCCTCACATACAACTATAGATCTACAACTATGAATCGCTTGCTGATCACTCCAAACTTAATTAGCACTAGCACACCAACTTTAACACTAGCTTGTGTTTGGGAAAAAGGGAGGTTTATATAGCATGAATGGATGGGAGATGGTTCCTCTTATCATGGGAGAAGGTATTATCTCTTGAGGTAGTTCCATCCTAATAGGGAAAGGAGCCCAAACTGACATCCTTGACTCCATCTGGCCCAACCATTTGCCAGACTTTCGTTACGAAGCTTCTGGCGCTGGAAGAATCGACTCCTTATTTAAAAAAATTTCCAAAAGAGGATCAACATGACTGGAATAAGGCTCAGTTGCTCCAGTCAGCACTAGGGACAGTTATAATCCCTGCATATCGGCGTGAGGAGAACAATGGTCGTTAGCGTCGGTCTTGTAAACTGGGAAAAACATAAGATTCGTGTGAAATGATGCAAAAGGGAATTGGTCTGCTCATGAAGAGGGACAAAATGGGAGTTTCTTCATGAAGGGGAAGCATGTAGGGTTCACTTAGAGGTCCTCCAAGATCATGGAACAGAGAGTATAGGGACAGTGACAAAATGTTGTGTAACATATGCCCCCTAAAGCATGAAGGCCGAACTAGAGTGAGGGGTGAAATGATTTATGAATCAATGTGGGGAACCAAAGTCTATCGACGGAAAACCTGCAAGCAAGTACATATACATATACAAAACTGAAAACTATATCAAATGATACATGACTTGTGGCATGGACGCAACCATCAAGAGAATGATCATGTAAATGGATCCAGGTATGGGCGCAGCCATCTGATAAAGAGGATAATATTGAAACCAAGGTATGGTCGCAACCATCCAATAATGAGAAGGATCACATATGAAAATTCATGGTATGGTCGCAGCCATCCATCTGAGAGAGACATGCATATTAGTACAATCATGTCACACCACCTTTCAACCTAGACTTTGTAATCTGACCCCAGGGTCTTGCACTCCAACATGACCCGATCAAAGTACAAATTCTAACATGTGAATAGAGGTGTTGACATCGAACATGCTAGAAAATCACTTGATTACCAGCCAATGATGTAAATTGTTAACAAGCGCGAGAGAAACCACCAAAAATGACAATGGTCCTCAAGGTACTATCAAAACAATTCACAAAATGTGAATAGAATAACTATAGTCAAACACCCGCAAAATCACACGATCGAAAGCCAATGATGTGAACTTGTCGTCGAGTGCCAAGAACTTGCCATTAGGGCATGCAAGCTCTAAGGTACTGGAAGGGAGTCTTTCGGTCAACTTCCTGGATAATGAGTTGAAGTCAATAGGAAGCGACCGTGTCAAAGGAGGGCCATAATGCATCCCACATCATCGAAACGAGACAAAGGGATGCAAAATGATTTTGGATGATACAGAGAATCAGGGGTAAATGCAACTGCAGAAGGACAACTCTTGAAAATATCGGCGAGATGACTAGAATTTTGGCAGCTTTTGGATCCAGAAGATTGGTGGTCATGATGATGTGGCAGAGATAAAATGGAAAGCTAAAACAAATGGCCCAACCCAGGAAGGTCAACAATAAAAAGGAGCAAATCCTAACCTGACACGAAGCAGAAGGTGTCATGTTCAAGAGTGAGATTCCGACACAATTGATTGAATTTCCAAATTTTCCCCCACCATTTCTGGTAGGTACCCCAATTATTTTTAAATTGCAAGCTTGAAGGGGATATTATATGCTTGCACTGTAAGTTCATCCTTTGGGTGAATCTGACCTAGTAAGTTTAACGATCAGTAGGAAGGAGAATCTCATGTTCATCATGGTGATGAATCTGATGTCATTTAATATTTTAAGGAGTCTCACAAAGGTGAAACTTGGTATCCTTTCATATTTAGAGAGTTTGAAAAAGGCATGGAAAAGAAAACTCCACATGGTCCCTTTTCATACATTTGTGTCTCTCGAGCCCGAAAAGGTAGAAAACGATACTTGAGAGAGCTGCTTGACCATTTCAGTTAAGGAGTAACTTTTTCGTAAATAGTGCATCCCAGCCCGAAAAAGGGGTAAACATATACTGGGCGCACGACGTTTCGCATCCGTTAACGAGTTCGAAATGACAAGGGATCGACTATATTTTCATGTTCAAAGGGTCGGAAAAGAGCTTGAAAGCGGAACCCCCATTTTATTCTCTTTTATGAATCAGAATGGAAAAAATACTCGTCAATATTTTCATTTGAGTTTTACGAGTCGAGAAAAGAGCTGAAACACGACTCAGCACCATTGTTGAACATCCATCACATGTCGTTGTGCAAAAAAGGTAAAGTGCATTATCCAATTCTCGAGGAAAAATAGGTCAAAAATACTCAAAAACCCTAACATTTCATGAAAAACTAAATATAAGGAGGGAAAAGTAAATATTTGTTACCATTTACCATTTTACCTTGCCGTGAAAAACTATTTACCCACTTTTTCCCTAAATTTTTCGAATCAGATTGCGGGAGATCCGAGAGGTCATTCACCAAGTCGCTAGTTACAGGTAAGAGCCAAGTCCCTAAGCTCCATTTCCATACTGTTTATTCCTGTTTTTATCCATTTTTTGGATTTCTGAGGGAGGTTTTGGAAAAAACATTTCGCCCTCGGTCAGCGTGATTTCTGGGCACAGAATCACGCCAGTGAGGGGTTGCTAAAACTACCAATTTCGTCATAGGCACAACTGTTTTTAAAATAGGCGCATTGGCGCCGTAAACAAAGAAAACAACCATTTCCCTCTCAAAGCCATTGTTTGAATCCAAATTTTACTTGCCAAAAATGATTATTGACTTGAATACAAGATTTTTGCAGGAACTAATCATCAAAAATGGTAGACTAGAAAGAACGTGAGCACAAAGACGTGGAAACTCAAGAAATGAATGATCCAAATTGCTTGGATTCCTTGAGGAACTATGGGCTCCTCAAGTTCTTTCTCACACCAGGGATGTGGGCTCAACCTGAGCTACGTCGATGCCTGATTAGTCTCTGGGACATAAACCGAGAAATATTTATCATTAGTGACCATGAGCTGGAGTTAGAAACTTCATACATCTATTTCATCACAGGATTGCCCCAGAGAGGGGAACCAGTCAACCTATATGGGTCACGACCGATTGGGGCAAGCATATCCATGCTACTTTTCGAACATTGCCCAGAAGCCCTCAAATCCAAGAGTGGCAAGATTGAGATTGACACTATGCAAGATCTGACATTGAGAGTGCTACTATTAACTATCAACAGAGTGACTGGGTCCCAAGCAGAGCACGGGACTAACAATTCGAAATTTCTATATGCTATCAATTGTACAGCACTGATGATCTTCAATTGGGCGGAAGCCATGAAGATCAACATGAAACACCAGTTGTCAAAAGATAAGGCGGGGAATCTGAAGCATTTTTCCTTCGGATCTGTACTAGTGACCTTCTTCTTGGAACGGTTTCCGATGTTCCAGTACCAGCTGACTAAGGTAGGTCCGTCAATGCCACGAGACCCATGAATGGTCTGTTGGAGTCGTTTTATGCCTAGGATCATTGGGGGCCAACATATGTCCTACAGGCCTACCTTCTTTTCATGGCTACAACGATAGATGATTGTAGTGGAGGATTGGCCATACAGCGGTACCAAATTCTGCGGCAATCCAAACATGCAGCTGCCAGACGGGGAGGATTTCAACAATGAAGGTAAACAATCAATTTTTACTTTTTTTATTTTTCAATTGTTTTATATATATATATATATGTGTTTATAACTTTTTTTTTTATCAATGCAGATGTTGGACCAGAGCGTCCTGTCAGGATGTCCCCAATAGCCAGGTGTGTCTCTCATCAGTTTGATGTCCCTCCTTATCAAGAGGGGAGCGAAAACAAGGAGGAGATCACAAGGAACCTTGAGGGGTTGACTCGTGGTATCCTAGAGTATGCCTAGGTGGGAGACATCCCACGCCAGTACCAGAGGCATATGGTGGGGGTATCGAATCAGATCCGCTGATTGCTGACTCATGTGGCATGAGCAGTTTCATGTTAACATGATCACCATGCTGATTAGCTCCTAGGTCCATCATTGACATTTTTTAGGCCTGCATGCCGTGGATATATGAGCACTGTGAGCCGCGGATGTTGTTTGAACACACATATTTTTTTTTGGGTTTTGATGTATCAAACATTATCGCCATATATATATATATATATATATATATATATAGATATAGATATAGATATAGATATAGATATATATATATATATATATATATATATATATATATAGATATAGATATAGATATAGATATAGATATAGATATAGATATAGATATAGATATATATATATATATATATATATATATATATATATATATATATATATATATATATATATATATATATATATATATATGTTGTATATTCTTGCTTACTATGGTACAAATGATTTGTTTTGGCTTTTCACATGTTTCGTAAATGTCTATCCAACACATAATTAGCTAATGCATCTGTCAATGTATTCATGTGTCTACGAATATGATGATATGTAATGTAATCAAAATTTATTTCCAGTAGATGAATACGTAGATACATTCTCAATATCTGAGGGTTTCTGATGGAATATTGCCTATTGAGTTGAAGGACAACAATATGTGAATCCAGGTTGACAACCAATTCCGGAATGTCAAGAGCGATGGCCTCAGACAACAATTCGATGACTGCGTTGTAATCATCAGTGTTATTAGTTGTGCGACCTAAACAAATACGTTGAATATCAATCAACTCACCATGAGGGTCATAAATGGCCCATGCCATAGAGGATAGATTCTGGGTACTACAGAAAGCACCACTAGCGAAATCGATGTGAGGAGTCACAGACATCTACAAAGTAGGGAAAGACATAGTAAACAGTAAAGCTGTTTGAAAACTAACACACCAAACCACACTCCACAAAAATGAATGACACACTAATGTACACAAGTAGCCATGCAAGATGACCTAAGAATAGTACTTTTTGAGATAAAACCCATTTTGGGGCTTGTCCAAAGGATTTCCTTCATAATCAATTAGCTCATAGGCCCCTTTTTGCAACACTCATTTAACAATGTAGGGCCCATGCCACATGGGTTCAAACTTGCCTGCCCCCAGCTTATCATTAGCTTGATCGTATAGTAAAACCAAATCACCCTTAGAGAACACGCGGGGGGAGACCGATCAATTGAAATGGGACTTGACTCACTTCTTTTGTGCTTCGATGACCAAAGCAGCGAGACGACGAGTCTCATCCAGCCGTTCTAAATATAAGAGGCGCTCTTCTTGAGGTGAGGTTTTGAGGAGAAGTTCGATAGCTAGCTTGAGTGAAGGAATTTCGCATTCAATCGGTAACGTTGCTTCTAGACCATAGACAAGCTAGAATGGTGTGAAACCAATTGCGTCCTTGGTCGAGGTTCAGTAAGTCGACGGAGCTAAAAATAGCATGAGGTGCAAATTGGACTTGTGCATCCCAATAGTACGTTGAAGCATTATAACCAAAATTTGTTCACAACTTCAACTTAATCGTTGGCCTGAGGGTAATATGAGGTTGAGCCATTGTGGTGCAAACCCAATGTAGAGGTCCACTCAGCCATCATGTAATCTCGTAAATTGGAGCCATCATCTGTGACAATGGCTTGAGGTACGCTGAACCTGGAAATAACGTGATTGAAAAGAAATTGAGTCGTTGTTTTACAGTCTGCAGAGTATGTAGGCATCGCTTTGGTCCATTTGGTATAATCCATAGCAATGATAATATAACCATGCCACCTAACCGAATGAGGGTTACATGTTATAAAGTCAATGCCCCATTTAGAAAAAGGACCAATGATAATGACGGGGTGTAGGTGGGTGGGCAGGGCATGTATCTTGCGCTGGTAAATTTGGCATTCATGGCACTTGCAAACAACAAGGATGCAATCCTTAAAAATGGATGGCTAGAAATAACTAGCGCGAAGGATTTTTTTAGCAGCAGCATAGCCAGACATATGACTGCCACATGCCCCATAATAGCAAGCATTGAGAACTCTCTTAGCCTCCTCGAGAGTAAGACATCGGCGAAGAACTGAATCGACACCGACACGGTATAAAGTATCTCCAATAATATGGTAGGGTTGGGAATGATGTCGAATCCATCGGAGATCATCCTTAGTCAATGCAAACCGGAATGTGGACGCCTGGAGATACATGATGATATCACCATACCATGAGTCAAGGTTTATTATTAGCAAAAGAGCCTCATCCGGAAGTTGTTCATCTACACCAGTGGGGAGAGACGTAGAAGGAAGGGCACAAATCAACTAAAAAAAACGAGTGATTTCTTAGATTTGGCAGTAGTAAACACCAAATCGAATTCTTGTAGGATGAAAATCCATTTAGAATACTTTCCCCCCAACAACTGACGAATCAGGATGTAGGTCATGGGGTTGCATTTAGAAATCACAGTAGTAGTGCATAAGAGAATGTAGTGCCGAAAGTGCTGAACAACTTGGACAGCAGCCAAAGCCAACTTCTTGACATGGGCATAATGGGTTTCAGTGTCAAGGATATTGTGACTGAGGTAATAGATAACATGTTCATTACTTTCGTCATCGTCTTGTACCAACACCATAGAAATTTTGCTAGAGGCTGTAGCTAGATAAAGGAAGTAATCGCAATGATAAACCGGGGGATGCAGCAAAGGAGAATTTATGAGGATAGCCTTAAGGTCATCGAAATACTTTCGGAAACCTCATCCCAAATAAAGGGCATTCCTTGCTTGAGCAACTGGGTAAATCCTAAAGCTAGCCCATCATAATTAGGTATAAAACGACGGAGGAAATTTGCTTTTCCCTGCAGGCTCTGTAGTTGGTGCTATTAGCTACCTATACCAATAGGTTTCATATTTCATGATTGGCAAGGGAAGGTCCAAATATGTTCTGCTTTGATCATGCAAAGATCACATATTTCCAAGGAAGTACAAGGTGTGTAAATAGATTAATGCATCCCAATTTTGAGGGATGGTCCAACAGTCTAATCTGGATCATTCCATGGTTTAAATTTGCAGTTGTAGATTAGAGAAGAAAGTTTGTCCAAACTGTTTAAACTTGGCAGACAAGTAGTTCAGGTAGAGAAGAAAAGGCTCCCAACAGCTTAATCTGGGACCTTGGAAGAGATAAGGGTAGAAGTAGATAGAAATAACAAAGGAAAAGCCAAAGAAAAGAAAAGGCAAGTAAGGGTCTGCAAGTCCAAGTGCACCCTCCAAGAAGAAATAAAAAATGCTAGGTAAGTAGTTGGATAAGTAGTTGGGGTTGCAGAAAGGTTAGCTTTACCATTGCAGATATGTTAACTATGTTTACCAGAGTAAAGTCAATCAATTGACAAGGTGTTCATCCTCATCAAGTTACAGCAAGGAGCATGACTAACCTCCTTCCTTCCCCTTTCCATTTCATTACTAACATCCCCTCATCAGCTGAGATTCATAGAAGAATTATGGTTTCATGGCGTTCTTAATCTTTTTAGAAGCCACATTTCTTGTCTAAAAATCTTTTCATTTTGATCTACTCCCTAAACTAAGTGAGTTTCAAATAAACTTAGTGTTTTTTCCCTCACTTACCCTCCTCATCCATATTAACCTCTAATTCTATTATGTAACTCCCCTATTTTCACCTTTCCCCTACTAATGATAACACCATGGTGTATAAACCCCAAATCTTATATAAATACCCACCCCCTTGGCATTATAGCCAATAAGTCCTATGTTAGGGATCAAATGACATCTGGTCATTTTGATAAGCCTAAGCCAAACCCTCTTTCCCCTTTTTAAATCCATTTTCTCACTTTTGGTCCCCATTTACACATAAAACCTATAAAACCTTGTTTCTACCTTTACCCGCTCAAAATTGCTAAAAATACATCAAAACCCACTTGTTCCCCCTTACCCAAAGTTCAAAGGTCGGGCGCATAGTCACAAAAATTCCACGAAAACCCATAAGTCCAATGTTCTCCGCTCATGCACATATGCCGAGAATAATCATTAAATAATCCCCGCCCCCCACCATATCCGTTGACTATTTCGTCCTCCCGACAGCCGTCCGATGAAAAGATTGAAGATCCAACGGCTCTATTCGCAGCGGAGTTGTTCCGACGTCCGCTGTTTACCCGCCTTATTCCCCGGTCACATCAGTTCCCCGACAGCCGTCCGATCAGACTCCCCAGATCTGACGACCATCGTTGCATCGGAGCGGATCTCCCATCCGAAAGTTATCTTCTGATGGCCGTATTTTGGTTACGTCACGCGGCAGCCACGCGTCCCCGCCACAGCCCGTCGGAGGTACACCTGACACATACCTCCCCCGTACCGTAAGCAGTGCGATATGAAACCGCTGACGGTTTCCGGTTTCCCTCATCCCACCTGTATTACGTCAGCTCCCCGTCACCTCACGTCACTGCCACCGATGCCGTCACGTCATCCTTTGCGCTCAACCATTGGCCGATCTGTCATGCCACTTCATCATCCCCCTGGACCAATCAGAGCCCGCCACCTGGCCTGATGACGTCCTGCTGACGTCATCCGACCCTGACCCCATCTATGACCTCATGCTGACGTCAGCAAAAAAGCGCGCCAGTATTACCAAAATTCCATATTTAGGCCAAAATTTCACGTTTTTCTACTTTTGGTAAAAAGCTCTACTGTTATTTCTGCATGTGGCTCACGTCCAGACCAGCACCAGCTTGCTAAAGGGATTCCGAGACCGCCAGAGCCTCCAGCACTTGCGCATTTTCCATTCTTGCCGACGAATTCACCAGGTATTCTCGATAATTATCCCAGAAGTCTGTTTTATCCGTAATTCCGAGAGTAATCTGTGAACACACCTGAAAACTCGGCTTTCGCCATTAAAGTACACTGTAACCAGCACTTGTACCCAGCCAGTGCATCCATTGCACTCCAATAAGGCCACATTGGACAAATTGAACTGAAATCTGTAGATAGTTCGCGCAGTCGTGAACCAGCTACCTTCAGTAACCAAATTCACCACAGAAGACACTTTGCTCGGTCCTGCTACTGGTTTATTGGCTCAGAGCAGTATTTCAATTGCTGCAACCTTCCCATTCACTCTCTGTCCTCTACAATTCACATCTTTCATGAAGAAAACCTGATTGTGTTGCTCTGCATAGAAACTCTACCCACAATCCTAGAAAAACCATGGACCCATCAGTCCCTCCTGTAGTACTAAATGTTCAGCCCCTGAATGCCCCTCAAAGGGACTTGAAATGGCAAGCCTTGGCAGATATGGATTACCAAATTACAGAAGAAAAGCTTATGAGTAGCGGATTCCACATTCATCTGTTGAATGAGTTGAAAGCCAAGCATGAAAATGGGACAGATATATTGGGCTTATGGGACTCTTTCCTCCCTATTTTTAAGCTCCCTCAGGTCAACCAGTTCCCTGAACTAATCCACCTCTGTGCTGAACAATATGATGTTTCTCAGAGAGCTGTTGTTGATCCATCTGGTTCAGTACTTTTCTATGTTACCCCTCAAGCTATCAGAGACATGCTTTGCTTCAACCCTCAGAAGAAGTTGGTTCCTTCATCACTGGTAAATCTGATAAAACAAGGGGATAAACTCACAGATGCTCAAATTGTCAAATTTAATCAATTATACATCAAAACTAACATTGTGATGAGCCCTCCAATTCTTCATGTATACCTCAATGAATTGGGCAGAGACCTTGCAGATATGATTTCTCCCATCTTGGGATATAGTTCAATTGAGCATATTGATGCAACTGTGCTGGTAATGATGCTTATGTTTTCTCCTGGCAAGTCACCAATCTGCTATGACTATGCCACCTACATATCAGACAAGATTCATGAGCAATTGATGAATTTGAGGAGAGATAGGATGTTCAGATACACCTCCTACATCTACCATTTGATCTTGTACCATCAACATGAGAAATTTCACTTTTCAATCAAAAGAATGGATGCCCAAGGCAATCCCAGATCAGTGGTCTACTGGTCATCTGTCTTCCACATTACACCTGAGTCTCCATACACTTATTGTGAATTCATGGATCTGTTCATCCATCCAACTATGGCAATGCTGATGAGCTCACCTCCTCCGAGACTCACTGATGACATGCAGAGAATTCTTCAGCTGTCCAAAGTTTATAGCATTGGGGATTGGTACTTCTACCAAAACCACACTGTCATTAGGATATATGGATGTGATCTACCTCCTTTCAAATCACCCAAGTATGTGCCTATGAGGCTATTTGCCCTAGAGTACTTTAGGCAATTTGGTAGAGTTGATGTGCTTCATTTTTCAGGAAAAGGCAAAAAGGCACAGTTGAAGGTCAAAAGCCAACTTGGCCATTTTATCTATAATGAGAGGGAGCAAGGATGGAGGGAAGCAGAGAGAATGCTTGAGGCCCTTGGCCTGCAAACCAGTTTCATATGGGTACCCTATGACCCTAATCATATCATATCCATGAGGAGGCTCAAATATAAGTTATCTGCCTATGATCACCATAGCATCCCTCACATTGAAAAATATGCAAACCAAGACAAATGGAGGAGAGGGACCTTAGAAGAGCCCTTGTCACAAGAAGAGCTGAACAAGAGGGCACTAAGGAATCTAAAGAAGTTGGCTGACCTTGAGCTTTGTTCACAGGTATTCACACTTCCAAGCACACAAACGGGAGCAGCTGAATCCTCCTCAACTGTCAAACAGCAAACTACCAAGGCCACCGAGAATATATCCAGCAGAGGCAAAGAAAAGGAAATGGAGTCAGAACAGACAGATAAAGAAGAGCAGCAGCAGGCAAAGCAACAACAACAACAAGATCTGCATCAAGAAGAAGGGCAACATGATAGACAACAGCCCTTACAGCAGGAGAGAGTGATTGATAATCCAACTTCCACTGAGCAACAGGCTCAGAACATAGTGCCTCCTAGGCCAGAAGTCACCACTGATGCCTCGGTCCTCCAAACTCCACAGAAGGAGGACTTAAGCAGAAAAAGGGATAGAGAAACTCCTCTCACTTCATCTATCAACCAGGGAGAGAAGAGACAAAGATTAAATGACTTTTCTGAGGATGATGCAGCAATAAGACAAGCATTGGGCATGGGCCCACCCAGCAGAGAAGCTTCAGCAAGTTCCTTCCAGCAGGAATAGGACAGGACTATGGGAGGGGAGGTCAGCTCCTCCAGCCAGCAAAAAGAAGGACAGGTAAGCATCAAACAGCAATTCATAGACATCAAAAGGAGGAGTGATCCTATCAAAATACAGCTGTACAATCACCTGCTAAACATGGCTCCTACCAATCAGCAAAGACTTATGTCTGCCTTTGATGTAGGTGAGGGCAAAATGATCATGAGTCATTTTATGCCCACAACACTGCATCCCCAATCTGCCTCAGATTACCTCAGGACCAACCTGGAAGTCATGGCCAAAGACATACACCCAATGGACAAAATAGAACTGCATAAACAGACTGGTGAGATGGTGTATGCCTCCTTAGCAGATGAAACATTGGAAAATTATAAGCTAAAGAGCAGCCTCAATGCCACAGCCTCTCAACTGGAATTGGAGAAGGCATCATCCCAGGCGAAGGACAACAGAATAAGGTCCCTGGAAGACATAATCGTCGAAATTGGGCATGATCCCAAAGATATTTCAGGGATACAGGAAATCTTGAAGTTGAGGGATGCTGACATGGCTGCCATGAGGAAGAAAATCAAACTCCCAGCCACCATGCACCCTCAGATAGATGAGGTAGCCCAACAAAGGCAGGAGAAAGATACCACAGATTTGTTGATCTCCATTTATAAAGAGCTTGTTCAAGCACAAGAGAAATTAGGAGAATCAGAGGCTGCAAAGGCAGCATTGCAAGCAGCATTAAAACAAAGAGAAGAGGGTCAGACCTCTCAGCCTCCTCCTCAAATCATAAATCTTGAGGAAACTGCTCCTATCACTGCTCCTCCTCCTCAACAGACTGAACAGACAGCAACATCTACTTCAGCAGTGCCAACAACTACAGAGCAGGCCCAAAGCCTGGATATGCAAAAGCTGAAGAATGAAATCCAAATCCTGGAAGCTCAAATGACAGAGTTAAATGAGACCAGGGATAAGTTGGCCAAGGTAAATGACAGACATGATAAATCAAAGAGAGAAGTGGCAGAAAAGGGCAGGGAAATCAAAGCCCTCAAAGACAAGATCAAAGAGCTAGAGAATGAGCTCAAGTTAGACAAGGTGGTGGCTGAGCTTAAAATAGTGTTGTGGGCTAACATTGGTCAATCTATCAATGTGCAATGGCCATATATTGAGACAATCCATGAGCAATTAGAGCTCATCCCAAAGGCACAGAAGGAGATTTACAGATCAAGAGCTTCATTGGGCAATATGCCTGAAGTGGCCACCAGAATGATCAATGTACTTAACCATAGAACAAGTTCTCAGTTGGCTACCATGGGAATTACAAACAGAACTGAGACTATCCAAATGGTCAAAAGGGTTCTCACACTGAGAAACTTAGTACAGACATTGGAGAGAAGAACCCAGGACATGCAGACTGAGGTGAACAAGTTTTTGGAAAAGTTTCAAGTGTTAGAAAGCAGAGGACTCCCTGGCTTACTGAACAGCGCAGGGAGATTGTTCACACATGACCAGTATGCTAAAAGGGTCAATACATTTGCCACTAGCCAGATCAGTGATAAGCCCAGCACCTCAGAGGAAACAGGGCCAGCCACAGGACAGTCTCTTTACAACAGGGTCGAGAATCTATTTTTTATAATGAATGAGATCAATCACCTGTTTGGGGTGGCTCCCAATTTCTTCAAGTACACAGAGGCAGAGGAGACAATGGATGCTATTCTCAGGCATCAACTCCCTACGCAAGAATGGTGGACAAACACAATACAGAAGATTTTGTAAGCAGGGAGTCACTAACAATTTTGTTTCTTAAAAATATCAGTGGTCATGCAAAGCAAAGTTTAACAAAATCAGCATGCGCGGCGGATTAAAGCTGAGCCAACTCAGCAGATGGATCGGCCAACAAAGCAGAGATAGAAGACTACAGCTGGCAGGGCCGAGAGAATACAGCGCAGCAAGAAATAAATGTGCATTTATCAGCATTAAAGCTAAGCGTTGCAATCGACTCAATGACCTCCAAAGGTCAAAATTATCCTCTGACAGACATAAAGGGCATTTATGCTGCATTTAAAAGTTGTAATAACTTCTTCTCTACTTTCTGAACAAATTTATGAAGATATTTTCTCTCTCAGATGACTCAATGCCTGAGATATTTTGTATACGAATTCCTATAAAGTCCCCTTCGCATGAGCTTGCAAGGGTTGTTGATTTCTCCTAAAGAAATTCTTATGCTATAATCCTTTTAGAAGTTTAATAAAGAAAGTGATGGAATTTCTCGGATTTTTGAAGAGTTGAAGGCGTGCTGGTGTCTGTTGATAACTGCTGGATTTCTGTGTATTTCACCATACAATAAGTCTCTGTAACTCTCTCTGTCAACTAGTTGTTTTGTTAAAATCCATATATGTTACCTGATCTTCAATACTAAGCAACAAGGAAAAAGAATAACTTTCAGGATTTATTCACTGAGTACCCTGAGTTCAATCTGTGTTGTTTATGAATGTTTTCTTCAGCTGTAATCTAGATAAGTGTAATTCTTAATTGCTGCACTTTCAGAATACATCTTTCATGTTGGCCTTTGTCCCAGGAATTCAAGTTTTTCTCCTGTGCACCGTGCTACACTTTCACCTCATCAACTTAATAGAAAATTCTTAATTGCTTTCTGTTGGTTGACATACATCACCATTTAAGCTAATTTTGTTTGTCTAAAATACACAATAGGCCCTGCAGTTTGAACACCACCAATCCAGCGTATCAGATCATTTCACAACTCCAGACTCCATTGCCCAATGGTATTTCACTATCTAAACACTATGTCATAAGATCTGAAAGAAATCCTTCAACCAAAACATAAACCAAAACCTGAGCATAATAGCTAGCCTAAAAACACCATCATAACAGAGACAAATCATAAAGAGAGAGCCCTCTCTGATCACAGTTTGGCTAGAAGTTGTGATCCAAAGATTGGTTAGTGGTTACCCCGGCCGTATTCCCTTGGGAGTCATAGGGAACAACCTGGGTGTTAACATAATTGGCGACTCCACTGGGGAATCTTTAGGATTCGTTAAATTGCTATTTATCTTCCATAGCTACCATCAAGCCTGAAATCAGCCAAGAGGCCTTAAAACTGTTTCTGCATCACAGTGACAGCTTTAGGGAAGAGCTTATTTAGGGAATCTTCATCTTAGCTTTGAAATATACATATCCATTCCAAAATCTTCATCCAGTCCTTCCAAATAATAAAATTTCCTACAAAATCCTAAAAAAAAAAAAAAAAAAACAGTTAGAAACTAGCTCCTAAGAAAAATCCTCGGCATACTAGGGCAAATCCTGACCCTAATCCTCTTATCATTGTTGATAATCCAAATACCATCCCTAGAAACATCAGGAAGCAACAAAGGCAGGACCAGCCTGCTATTTTGTCCTCAGTTGCAGATTTCCCTAGCCTTTCTACTCCACTTAAAGTCCTCTTTCGGTCCGTTCCTAGTTCCCCTAGTTCACCATCTACATCTCAAAGCTCTCCTCCCCCATCTTCATCCACTGCACATATTCCCTTGAACCACACTTTAGGTTCAGCTTCACCTGTTACCCCTGTGGTACCCACTGTTCCTATCAGTTTAGCAACCCCTGTTAATCCTTTAAACCCTGTAAATATGGCTAACAGATATGCACCCTTGCGGATACCAGCTAATGCTGCAGCTCTACCCCAAGATTACCAAACCAAAATCTCATATTTTGACTCCAATGGCCCTCTGACAGCTGCTCAGCATGCTAAGAGGATGCAAGATCATTTTGAGACCTATGAAATTGATGATGACAGTGTCAGGATGAGGATGTTTGTTCAAAGCCTAACTGGGGATGTTAGAACCTGGTTTAGATCCTTGAATGCAAACTCTATTGCAACCCCTGATGACCTTTATCAGGCCTTTACTACCAGATGGGAGAAGAAGAAAGATCCTCTGCACATACTTGCTGAATATGAAACAATCAAGAGAGGTCCTCAAGAGACCGTTCTGGAGTATTGTGCTAGATTCAACAATGTGTACAATGCAATACCACAAAACCTCAGACCTCCTCCTGATTTGGCCTTGTACAAATTCCCTGATGGATTTGATCCTGACATGGCATATCAGTTGAAGGAAAGAGAACCTGAAACCCTTGAAGACGCCCAGAAGGCTGCTGTCACAGTAGAAGCAAACCTGATTGCCAAAAGAAACAGGGCAAGATTAGAAAAGAGAAGCATATACAAAGAGGAAACTACAGCCTTTGATCAAAAACTTGATGCAATACTTAATGGTATGAAAAGGTTGGGTGATAGGGTAGAATCAGTGGAGAGAAAAGCATCATGGGAAGCACCACAAAATAATCCTCCTAGGAATCCAAATTTTAGGAGAAATCCAAACCCAAACATTGGCAAAGCCAGTGCTGACCAGGACATAAGACCCCCTTTCCAAGAAAATTATGCAGAAACTTCCACATCAGCTGAGCCCAATGAAGATCCTGAGATTAATTTAATGGGTCTAGATGGTGGAAGTCAAGTTTTCTTAACACAAGAAGATCATGAAGATGATGAAATCAAACTATTCCAAACTAAATCAGGTGAATCCTTTGACTTCAAACAAGGCTATGACACTGCTGTTTATGAAGTCCATAAACAGTACAAGCTAAGGAGCAGAACTGTGAATATCAACCAGCCTGAAAAGAAAAAGGATAATCAGCAGCCTGAAAGAGTTATAGTCATTAAACCTAATGACAAAATGACTTCACATACAGAAGAAGTGATTGTTGAAGAAATCACTGAGCCACTGTCCTTAAGACAGCAATCTCTGGACACTTCATCTTCTCATCCTAATTTAAATGTTACTCCTCAAGAGATGAGTAAAAAGGATAAATCTCAAAGTCAAGATAAAAATCTAGAAGGAGACTTAATGAACAAGGAAAGAACTTTCACCTATAACCCCAAGACCCAATCTAAGAAACCTTTTGATCTTGAAACAGAAATTGGCAAAATAAAAATAGCTATTCCTCTCTTGGAATTAGCCAAGCATGACAGCTATAAATTGCAAATCAAAAGGTCCCTTCAACTCACTAGTAACAAAGATGATGTCAATGTACTGGATGACACACCAGAACTCCTCTTTGGCCCAGAAGTGGATGGAAAAACAGTAGTCACAGGGGTACTGCCTTTTTATGTCAGTTTACATATTCATGACAAAATATTACATAATGCAATGTTTGACTCAGGTGCCTCTCACAATCTTGTGCCAAAAGCAGTCATGGAGAGATTGAATTTAGACATAACAAGACCATACAAGAATCTGTTTTCCTTTGACTCCAGCCAAGTCAAGTGTCTAGGTCTCATAAAAGACTTATGTGTCTCTCTAGTTCAATACCCAAACAAGACAATCCTAATGGATGTGGTAGTTGCTGATATCCCACCTAAGTATGGAATGCTGTTATCAAGATCATGGGGAGCCAAACTCCAAGGTTCCCTACAATTAGACATGTCATATGCCACCATCTCTGTGTTTGGGCAACCAAAAAGACTGTACAGAGAAACACTAATGAAGTACATGGTAAGCAGTGAAGAAAAACCTCAAAATTTTCCTATATATGTTGTCCATTCAGACATAGACTCATACATTCTCTTCAATGATACAACCACTCCCTCAAAAGGTGAAGTTGAAACCAAGATATTCATACAAGAGGAAGATGCAAACGAGGGTAGTATCACTCATAAAACAACAGCCAATCAAACATTAGATAGTGTTGCTGCCTTAGTTGTCAAAAAAATTCAATTGAATGATGAGACTGCCCTAGAAGACAAGCTAGAGAAAAAACCACAATTGCTACTTACATTACCAGCCCATGAACAGATCATAAAACCTCCTCCCCAACAAGATATTCTATGGTTCCTTGAATTTGATGGCTCAGTCAACAAATTAGGGGCAGGGGCCGGAGTTTGGGTACACAATCAAGAAAATAATCATGCAGAAGGCAGAGCCTATAGATTGAATTTCAGATGTACTAATAACATGGCAGAATATGAAGCTCTTTTACTAGGACTCAAGTTGGCAAAATTCTTACAAGCTGCCAGGGTTTCAATCATGGGAGATTCAGATTTAGTTATCCAACAAGTGAAAGGGAACTTTGTCACCAATGACAAAAGACTAAGGACTTATAGGTCTGCTGTTGCCGAGATACTAAACTTGTTCTCTGAATTCCAAATTACGAAAATTCCCAGAACCCAAAATCTACATGCTCATAGTTTAGCCACCTTTGCAAGTACCTGCAAGCTGCCCTTTGAGCCCCACCATTGTTTCACAGCTGAAGTAAAACACAGACCATCTATTCCAAACAACATCAATGATTGGCAAGTATTTGAGGATGACAAGCAAATAAACCAGTTTTTAACTCTGCAGCAAGAATTTGCAGGATTAAATATTGACAATGAGATAGCAAGTCAATCACAAATACTTGAGACAACAAGTCAATCTCAAATACTTGAGACAGCAAGTCAATCACAAATATTCAATGGAGCAAGTCCATCACAAATACAGTTTCAACAGACTGCTCAGCCAATATCACCTAGAACTGCAAAACAGATGTTGAATCCAACTATTTTCAATATAGAAAACATCCAGCAAATTCAACAAATTGACTGGGAAGAGGGAGTGTCCAATGCTGAAACTGAAATCATTGAGCTAAAAGACAATTTTCTACCAACAGGCCTAACCCCACTAGAGGACATCTTTGACTCAAATGATATTCCTAGAAAACCAAAAATGCAGCCCTTAAATGCAGCCATTGAAGAATGTAACATAGGTACAATTGACAAACCCAAGATAATTAAATTATCTGCTTCCTTACCTCCTGACCAAAAGCCAAAATACATTGACCTCTTCAAAGAGTTCCAGGATGTTTTTGCATGGAGCTATGAGGACCTAAAGTCCTATGACACCTCTGTAATCCAACACACCATCCCTCTCAAACCTGATCAAAAGCCCTTTAAACAAAAACTGAGGAGAATCAATCCTATGCTTCTCCCAGCAATGGAACAAGAGGTACATAAAATGTTCAAAGCAGGCATCACAGCACCAATAAGATTCTCAGAATGGATATCTAACCTGGTCCCTACAAGAAAGAAGACTGGTGAGATCAGGCTATGTGTGGACTTAAGGAATCTAAACCAAGTATCCTTAAAGGACAACTACCCCTTACCCAAGATGGATCACATTCTTCAAAGGGTGGTGGGGGCCTCAAGGATCTCATTACTGGATGGATTTTCAGGTTTTAACCAGATCTTAGTTCACCCCGATGATCAGGACAAAACAACATTTACAACCCCATGGGGAACTTTCAAATATGTAAAGATGCCTTTTGGATTGAAGAATGCAAGGGCAACATTTCAAAGAGCAATGGATATTGCCTTTGCGAAGGAGATTCATGACTTTTTAGTCATTTATCTAGATGACCTAACACCTTTCTCAAAATCAGACCAAGAACATATAAAACATCTGAGACAGATCTTCTTAAAATGCAGAAAATATGGAATTTCCTTAAATCCTAAGAAATCATTATTTGGTTTGGAAGAAGGTAAGCTCTTAGGGCACATCATCTCAAAAGATGGCATTAGAATTGACCCAGATAGGATACAAGCTATCCTACAAATGCCTCACCCAAGGAATGTCAAAGAATTACAAGGATTCTCGGGAAAAATCAATTTCTTGAGAAGGTTTATCCCAAACCTAGCAGAGCTAACCAGATTATTAAATAACATGCTGAAAAAGGATTCAAAAGTGAAGTGGACTGTTGAAGCCAATCAAGCATTTGAAGGTATAAAATTGGCCCTTACCCAGACCCCAGTCTTGACCAATCCTCAGTTTGACAGAGAATTTATCATTTTCTCTTTTGCTTCCCAACATACTATTGCCGCTGTTTTATTACAAAAGGATGACCAAGGAAAAGAGAAGCCAATTGCTTTCTTTAGCAAAGCTCTCAGAGATGCACCTTTGAAGTATCAAATCATGGAAAAACAAGCTTATGCTTTAGTCAAAGCAATCAAAGACTTTAGGATTTATATCCTTTATTCCCATGTCAAAGCATATGTGCCAAGTCCTATTGTCAAAGACATTCTCACCCAAGAAAATTTAGAAGGCAGAAGAGGAAAATGGATTGCCAGCATCTTGGAATTTGACATTGAGATAAAACCTACAAAACTAATAAAAGGGCAAGGCTTGGCCAAATTAATGACAGAAACAAATTTTCAAGCCTTAGACATCAATCAGCTGGACAGTGAAACAGAGCTGGCGACTCCAAAGATCAATGTAGCCTTTGAACAATCCCCCTGGTACTCTGATATCTGTTATGTGTTACAAAACCTGTGTGCTCCCCCAGGACTGTCCAAAACTAAGTGTAGGTTCCTAAAAATGAAAACATCAAGATTTTGTGTGATGGATGGCAATTTACTTTGGAAAAACCATGAAGGGATATTGCTGCACTGTTTAATTGAAAATGAAACCAACAATATCATGCAAGAGTTTCATGCAGGAGACTGTGGTGGACACTTGTACTGGAAGTCCACTGTGGATAAAATACTAAGGGCTGGATACTACTGGCCCACCATGTTCTCTGATGTCAAGAAATTTATCACATCTTGTCATAAATGCCAAGTGTTTGAGGGCAAAAGACAGTTGCTGCCACTCCCCTTAAGGCCTATTGCAACAGAGAGACCTTTTCAACAATGGGGATTGGACTTCATTGGGGAAATTCATCCCTCATCTTCAGGCCAACATAGATGGATCTTAACAGCCACAGACTACTTCACTAAGTGGATTGAAGCTGCCCGATGCAGACAAGAAAATGATTCAGTAATCATTCAGTTCTTGGAGAACAACATACTGGCTAGATTTGGCTGCCCTGATAAAATTATTACAGACAATGCTGCTGCTTTCAGATCCAAGAAAATGGTGAATTTCTGTCATAAATTTCACATTACTTTGGGCCATTCTACTGCATACTATCCCCAAGGAAATGGCCTTGCTGAATCATCAAACAAAAGCCTTGTAAATATTATAAAGAAGGTACTTGAAGAGAACAAAAAGAATTGGCATAAGAAACTAGTCAATGCCTTATGGGCAGATAGACTAACAACAAAAATATCAATTGGGACCAGCCCATATGAGTTGGTTTATGGACTAGAAGCCAAATTTCCCTCTTCACTAGGAGTGCCTGTTATGAAGCTTCTTCAAGAAAGCCAAGCTGAACCAAATGATATGCAAAGAAGGATAAATCAAATCATATGTCTGCATCAAACCAGAGACCAAGTTTTCAGCAGAGTTCAGGTATTACAAGACAAACTAAAGAAAGCCTTTGACAGAAGAACCAAAGCAGAAGATTTTAATGTTGGTGATAAAGTCCTCAAGTGGGATGCAAGAAGAGAAGACAAAGGAAAACATGGAAAATTTGACTCCCTTTGGAGAGGACCATTTGTTGTCCAAGCAGTACAAGGTAATAATACATATTTCCTCAAAAGTCTAACTGAAGCTGACTTGGATGAAGGTCCTGTCAATGGCAGGATGCTGAAGCACTATTTTGACTATTTCCCATGAGTGCAACCTGAGGTTCCCTTGTATATATGCAGATGTACATATTATTTTCTGTTTAGATTGTAAAAATGCAGTTTTCCAAGTTTATTGACTGACCAGCAAAAGGTAAATAGAATCAGAGGTCTACCAAGAAGAGAAGCACACAATTTGGGCACTTCAAAGCAGCAAATGACAAGATGGACAAGAGTAAACAAGGAGCAAGGCAATCTGACCTGCTGTTCTTGATCTTTCAAATGAAACACCATCCCCATGTGGAGCCACTGTTAGCTACCTATACCAATAGGTTTCATATTTCATGATTGGCAAGGGAAGGTCCAAATATGTTCTGCTTTGATCATGCAAAGATCACATATTTCCAAGGAAGTACAAGGTGTGTAAATAGATTAATGCATCCCAATTTTGAGGGATGGTCCAACAGTCTAATCTGGATCATTCCATGGTTTAAATTTGCAGTTGTAGATTAGAGAAGAAAGTCTGTCCAAACTGTTTAAACTTGGCAGACAAGTAGTTCAGGTAGAGAAGAAAAGGCTCCCAACAGCTTAATCTGGGACCTTGGAAGAGATAAGGGTAGAAGTAGATAGAAATAACAAAGGAAAAGCCAAAGAAAAGAAAAGGCAAGTAAGGGTCTGCAAGTCCAAGTGCACCCTCCAAGAAGAAATAAAAAATGCTAGGTAAGTAGTTGGGTAAGTAGTTGGGGTTGCAGAAAGGTTAGCTTTACCATTGCAGATATGTTAACTATGTTTACCAGAGTAAAGTCAATCAATTGACAAGGTGTTCATCCTCATCAAGTTACAGCAAGGAGCATGACTAACCTCCCTCCTTCCCCTTTCCATTTCATTACTAACATCCCCTCATCAGCTGAGATTCATAGAAGAAATTATGGTTTCATGGTGTTCTTAATCTTTTTAGAAGCCACATTTCTTGTCTAAAAATCTTTTCATTTTGATCTACTCCCTAAACTAAGTGAGTTTCAAACAAACTTAGTGTTTTTTCCCTCACTTACCCTCCTCATCCATATTAACCTCTAATTCTATTATGTAACTCCCCTATTTTCACCTTTCCCCTACTAATGATAACACCATGGTGTATAAACCCCAAATCTTATATAAATACCCACCCCCTTGGCATTATAGCCAATAAGTCCTATGTTAGGGATCAAATGACATCTGGTCATTTTGATAAGCCTAAGCCAAACCCTCTTTCCCCTTTTTAAATCCATTTTCTCACTTTTGGTCCCCATTTACACATAAAACCTATAAAACCTTGTTTCTACCTTTACCCGCTCAAAATTGCTAAAAATACATCAAAACCCACTTGTTCCCCCTTACCCAAAGTTCAAAGGTCGGGCGCATAGTCACAAAAATTCCACGAAAACCCATAAGTCCAATGTTCTCCGCTCATGCACATATGCCGAGAATAATCATTAAATAATCCCCACCCCCCACCATATCTGTTGACTATTTCGTCCTCCCGACAGCCGTCCGATGAAAAGATTGAAGATCCAACGGCTCTATTCGCAGCGGAGTTGTTCCGACGTCCGCTGTTTACCCGCCTTATTCCCCGGTCACATCAGTTCCCCGACAGCCGTCCGATCAGACTCCCCAGATCTGACGACCATCGTTGCATCGGAGCGGATCTCCCATCCGAAAGTTATCTTCCGATGGCCGTATTTTGGTTACGTCACGCGGCAGCCACGCGTCCCCGCCACAACCCGTCGGAGGTACACCTGACACATACCTCCCCCGTACCGTAAGCGGTGCGATATGAAACCGCTGACGGTTTCCGGTTTCCCTCATCCCACCTGTATTACGTCAGCTCCCCGTCACCTCACGTCACTGCCACCGATGCCGTCACGTCATCCTTTGCGCTCAACCATTGGCCGATCTGTCATGCCACTTCATCATCCCCCTGGACCAATCAGAGCCCGCCACCTGGCCTGATGACGTCCTGCTAACGTCATCCAACCCTGACCCCGCCTATGACGTCATGCTGACGTCAGCAAAAAAGCGTGCCAGTATTACCAAAATTCCATATTTAGGCCAAAATTTCACGTTTTTTCTACTTTTGGTAAAAAGCTCTACTGTTATTTCTGCATGTGGCTCACGTCCAGACCAGCACCAGCTTGCTAAAGGGATTCCGAGATCGCCAGAGCCTCCAGCACTTGCGCATTTGCCATTCTTGCCGACGAATTCACCAGGTATTCTCGATAATTATCCCAGAAGTCTGTTTTATCCGTAATTCCGAGAGTAATCTGTGAACACACCTGAAAACTCGGCTTTCGCCATTAAAGTACACTGTAACCAGCACTTGTACCCAGCCAGTGCATCCATTGCACTCCTATAAGGCCACATTGGACAAATTGAACTGAAATATGTAGATAGTTCGCGCAGTCGTGAACCAGCTACCTTCAGTAACCAAATTCACCACAGAAGACACTTTGCTCGGTCCTGCTACTGGTTTATTGGCTCAGAGCAGTATTTCAATTGCTGCAACCTTCCCATTCACTCTCTGTCCTCTACAATTCACATCTTTCATTGAAGAAAACCTGATTGTGTTGCTCTGCATAGCAACTCTACCCACAATCCTAGAAAAACCATGGACCCATCAGTCCCTCCAGTAGTACTAAATGTTCAGCCCCTGAATGCCCCTCAAAGGGACTTGAAATGGCAAGCCTTGGCAGATATGGATTACCAAATTACATAAGAAAAGCTTATGAGTAGCGGATTCCACATTCATCTGTTGAATGAGTTGAAAGCCAAGCATGAAAATGGGACAGATATATTGGGCTTATGGGACTCTTTCCTCCCTATTTTTAAGCTCCCTCAGGTCAACCAGTTCCCTGAACTAATCCACCTCTGTGCTGAACAATATGATGTTTCTCAGAGAGCTGTTGTTGATCCATCTGGTTCAGTACTTTTCTATGTTACCCCTCAAGCTATCAGAGACATGCTTTGCTTCAACCCTCAGAAGAAGTTGGTTCCTTTATCACTGGTAAATCTGATAAAACAAGGGGATAAACTCACAGATGCTCAAATTGTCAAATTTAATCAATTATACATCAAAACTAACATTGTGATGGGCCCTCCAATTCTTCATGTATACCTCAATGAGCTGGGCAGAGACCTTGCAGATATGATTTCTCCCATCTTGGGATATAGTTCAATTGAGCATATTGATGCAACTGTGCTGGTAATGATGCTTATGTTTTCTCCTGGCAAGTCACCAATCTGCTATGACTATGCCACCTACATATCAGACAAGATTCATGAGCAATTGATGAATTTGAGGAGAGATAGGATGTTCAGATACACCTCCTACATCTACCATTTGATCTTGTACCATCAACATGAGAAATTTCACTTTTCAATCAAAAGAATGGATGCCCAAGGCAATCCCAGATCAGTGGTCTACTGGTCATCTGTCTTCCACATTACACCTGAGTCTCCATACACTTATTGTGAATTCATGGATCTGTTCATCCATCCAACTATGGCAATGTTGATGAGCTCACCTCCTCCGAGACTCACTGATGACATGCAGAGAATTCTTCAGCTGTCCAAAGTTTATAGCATTGGGGATTGGTACTTCTACCAAAACCACACTGTCATCAGGATATATGGATGTGATCTACCTCCTTTCAAATTACCCAAGTATGTGCCTATGAGGCTATTTTCCCTAGAGTACTTTAGGCAATTTGGTAGAGTTGATGTGCTTCATTTTTCAGGAAAAGGCAAAAAGGCACAGTTGAAGGTCAAAAGCCAACTTGGCCATTTTATCTATAATGAGAGGGAGCAAGGATGGAGGGAAGCAGAGAGAATGCTTGAGGCCCTTGGCCTGCAAACCAGTTTCATATGGGTACCCTATGACCCTAATCATTTCATATCCATGAGGAGGCTCAAATATAAGTTATCTGCCTATGATCACCATAGCATCCCTCACATTGAAAAATATGCAAACCAAGACAAATGGAGGAGAGGGACCTTTGAAGAGCCCTTGTCACAAGAAGAGCTGAACAAGAGGGCACTAAGGAATCTAAAGAAGTTGGCTGACCTTGAGCTTTGTTCACAGGTATTCACACTTCCAAGCACACAAACGGGAGCAGCTGAATCCTCCTCAACTGTCAAACAGCAAACTACCAAGGCCATCGAGAATATATCCAGCAGAGGCAAAGAAAAGGAAATGGAGTCAGAACAGACAGATAAAGAAGAGCAGCAGCAGGCAGAGCAACAACAGCAACAAGATCTGCAGCAAGAAGAAGGGCAACATGACAGACAACAGCCCTTACAGCAGGAGAGAGTGATTGATAATCCAACTTCCACTGAGCAACAGGCTCAGAACATAGTGCCTCCTAGGCCAGAAGTCACCACTGATGCCTCGGTCCTCCAAACTCCATAGAAGGAGGACTTAAGTAGAAAAAGGGATAGAGAAACTCCTCTCACTTCATCTATCAACCAGGGAGAGAAGAGACAAAGATTAAATGACTTTTCTGAGGATGATGCAGCAATAAGACAAGCATTGGGCATGGGCCCACCCAGCAGAGAAGCTTCAGCAAGTTCCTTCCAGCAGGAACAGGACAGGACTATGGGAGGGGAGGTCAGCTCCTCCAGCCAGCAAAAAGAAGGACAAGTAAGCATCAAACAACAATTCATAGACATCAAAAGGAGGAGTGATCCTATCAAAATACAGCTGTACAATCACCTGCTAAACATGGCTCCTACCAATCAGCAAAGACTTATGTCTGCCTTTGATGTAGGTGAGGGCAAAATGATCATGAGTCATTTTATGCCCACAGCACTGCATCCCCAATCTGCCTCAGATTACCTCAGGACCAACCTGGAAGTCATGGCCAAAGACATACACCCAATGGACAAAATAGAACTGCATAAACAGACTGGTGAGATGGTGTATGCCTCCTTAGCAGATGAAACATTGGAAAATTATAAGCTAAAGAGCAGCCTCAATGCCACAGCCTCTCAACTGGAATTGGAGAAGGCATCATCCCAGGCGAAGGACAACAGAATAAGGTCCCTGGAAGACATAATCGTCGAAATTGGGCATGATCCCAAAGATATTTCAGGGATACAGGAAATCTTGAAGTTGAGGGATGCTGACATGGCTGCCATGAGGAAGAAAATCAAACTCCCAGCCACCATGCACCCTCAGACAGATGAGGTAGCCCAACAAAGGCAGGAGAAAGATACCACAGATTTGTTGATCTCCATTTATAAAGAGCTTGTTCAAGCACAAGAGAAATTAGGAGAATCAGAGGCTGCAAAGGCAGCATTCCAAGCAGCATTAAAACAAAGAGAAGAGGGTCAGACCTCTCAGCCTCCTCCTCAAATCATAAATCTTGAGGAAACTGCTCCTATCACTGCTCCTCCTCCTCAACAGACTGAACAGACAGCAACATCTACTTCAGCAGTGCCAACAACTACAGAGCAGGCCCAAAGCCTGGATATGCAAAAGCTGAAGAATGAAATCCAAATCCTGGAAGCTCAAATGACAGAGTTAAATGAGACCAGGGATAAGTTGGCCAAGGTAAATGACAGACATGATAAATAAAAGAGAGAAGTGGCAGAAAAGGGCAGGGAAATCAAAGCCCTCAAAGACAAGATCAAAGAGCTAGAGAATGAGCTCAAGTTAGACAAGGTGGTGGCTGAGCTTAAAATAGTGCTGTGGGATAACATTGGTCAATCTATCAATGTGCAATGGCCATATATTGAGACAATCCATGAGCAATTAGAGCTCATCCCAAAGGCACAGAAGGAGATTTACAGATCAAGAGCTTCATTGGGCAATATGCCTGAAGTGGCCACCAGAATGATCAATGTACTTAACCATAGAACAAGTTCTCAGTTGGCTACCATGGGAATTACAAACAGAACTGAGACTATCCAAATGGTCAAAAGGGTTCTCACACTGAGAAACTTAGTACAGACATTGGAGAGAAGAACCCAGGACATGCAGACTGAGGTGAACAAGTTTTTGGAAAAGTTTCAAGTGTTAGAAAGCAGAGGACTCCCTGGCTTACTGAACAGCGCAGGGAGATTGTTCACACATGACCAGTATGCTAAAAGGGTCAATACATTTGCCACTAGCCAGATCAGTGATAAGCCCAGCACCTCAGAGGAAACAGGGCCAGCCACAGGACAGTCTCTTTACAACAGGGTCGAGAATCTGTTTTTTATAATGAATGAGATCAATCACCTGTTTGGGGTGGCTCCCAATTTCTTCAAGTACACAGAGGAAGAGGAGACAATGGATGCTATTCTCAGGCATCAACTCCCTACGCAAGAATGGTGGACAAACGCAATACAGAAGATTTTGTAAGCAGGGAGTCACTAACAATTTTGTTTCTTACAAATATCAGTGGTCATGCAAAGCAAAGTTTAACAAAATCAGCATGCGCGGCGGATTAAAGCTGAGCCAACTCAGCAGATGGATCGGCCAACAAAGGAGAGATAGAAGACTACAGCTGGCAGGGCCGAGAGAATACAGCGCAGCAAGAAATAAAGGCGCATTTATCAGCATTAAAGCTAAGCGTTGCAACCGACTCAATGACCTCCAAAGGTCAAAATTATCCTCTGACAGACATAAAGGGCATTTATGCTGCATTTAAAAGTTGTAATAACTTCTTCTCTACTTTCTGAACAAATTTATGAAGATATTTTCTCTCTCAGATGACTCAATGCCTGAGATATTTTGTATACGCATTCCTATAAAGTCCCCTTCGCATGAGCTTGCAAGGGTTGTTGTTGATTTCTCCTAAAGAAATTCTTATGCTGTAATCCTTTCAGAAGTTTAATAAAGAAAGTGATGGAATTTCTCGGATTTTTGAAGAGTTGAAGGCGTGCTGGTGTCTGTTGATAACTGTTGGATTCCTGTGTATTTCACCATACAATAAGTCTCTGTAACTCTCTCTGTCAACTAGTTGTTTTGTTAAAATCCATATATGTTACCTGATCTTCAATACTAAGCAACAAGGAAAAAGAATAACTTTCAGGATTTATTCACTGAGTACCCTGAGTTCAATCTGTGTTGTTTATGAATGTTTTCTTCAGCTATAATCTAGATAAGTGTAATTCTTAATTGCTGCACTTTCAGAATACATCTTTCATGTTGGCCTTTGTCCCAAGAATTCAAGTTTTGCTCCTGTGCACCGTGCTACACTTTCACCTCATCAAATTAATAGAAAATTCTTAATTGCTTTTTGTTGGTTGACATACATCACCATTTAAGCTAATTTTGTTTGTCTAAAATACACAATAGGCCCTGCAGTTTGAACACCACCAATCCAGCATATCAGATCATTTCACAACTCCAGACTCCATTGCCCAATGGTATTTCACTATCTAAACACTATGTCATAAGATCTGAAAGAAATCCTTCAACCAAAACATAAACCAAAACCTGAGCATAATAGCTAGCCTAAAAACACCATCATAACAGAGACAAATCATAAAGAGAGAGCCCTCTCTGATCACAGTTTGGCTAGAAGCTGTGATCCAAAGATTGGTTAGTGGTTACCCCGGCCGTATTCCCTTGGGAGTCATAGGGAACAACCTGGGTGTTAACAGGTGCAACGAAGATGGGGGGGATAAATTAACAATGGCCTCGACTTTAAGCGGATCAAGGTGAATACCGTCCTTGGAAATAATAAAGCCGAGGAGTCCTCTAGATTCGATGCAGAAAACATGTTTATGCGAGTTTAACTGAATGTTGTAGTGTCTACAGTGAAGAAAAATATGCCGAAGATGGTTAGGGTTATCATGGCGCTTACAAGAATGAGCGGGAAGGTCATCCAAGTAAGGTTGAACGATGTTGCAAATTTCATGAAACGCATAGGACATCACCCTCTGAAATGTAGCCCCAGCATTTTTGAGGGGAAAGGGATTTTTTTGTACGCGAAAGTACCCCATGGATAGATAAAAGCCGTATTTTCTTGATAATCCCCGCAATGTTAATCTAGTTGTAACCAGAAAAACAATCCATAAGGAAAATATTTCGCTTCCAACACACTCATCAATGATCTGATCAATGAAGGGAGTGGGATAGTTATCTTTAGGACAAGCACAATTGAGATCATGATAATCGACATAAGTGCAGATTGTGCCTTGTTTCTTTGTCACCAGTGCAATATTTGACACCAAATCTGTAAGAGGGATTGGATAAATGAATCCAGCTTTGAGAATTTTTTCAACTTCACCCTTGATAGTGGTTGCTTTCCTAGGGTGCAATGGACGGAGCCATTGGAGAATAGGCTTCGCGTGAGGATAAGTTGGTATTTCGTGCACAACGATGCTAGGATCAATGCCAGGCATTTCCTCATATAACCATGCAAACACATCATGGAATTATTGAAATAGACGAGTATAGATCTTGATCTCATTCAGAGAACAAGTTACCCTGATATAGACATTTTCAATGATACCAGGCTTAACTGAAATATCAATTGGCATCATTTGGGTAATATTACCCAAATTTCCTTCTGACCATACTTCATGAGTTAGGATCGGTGCCTGAAGTGGTAGGGAAGGAAACTGAGAAGAGAACTCCTCAAGACAAGTAGACATGACCATCGAGCTAGGCAGGAACAAGGAACGATGATGAGTATCGTTCCAAAGTGGTTCCTCCAGAGACATTACTTCCATGATACTCTCGTCGGCAAGAAAAGTCTTGGCTAAGGGATCAGGAGATTCCGAAGCACCAAGCCACTGGGATTGAGAATATGTATCGATGGAAGTCCTCGAAACGGGAAAATCAAAGGATACAGAACTTGAGGTCGAAACAATTTCCACGCAATTGATTTTGGTAGGACTAAGTGGCATAACCTCACCCGAGGTATCAACAAGATCTGGTGAATGTATGACCCAAGGATCAGATTTGACCGAGATCATGTTGATAGAGGCAACATGAGGAGGTGGGAGCGGAAAAATTCCCATCAAGGCAAAATCTTTAAAAAGACCTACCCCCACACTCTCATAAGGAGCACCAATGTGCTTGACATATGGAACATTTTCATCTAAGGAGGAAGAGGCAAAGAAGGACAGTTGGTCGATTGTGACAATCTTAACTTGATGGGGAAAACGCATCACGTGGAGCAGGGAGGAGGCTATAGAATGCATGGCATGGGTCCAGCTCCGTCCGAGTAGAAGATTATAATTGAGATTAGCGTCAACAATTTCCACCTCGACATGTATTGTCTTGCCCTCCAAAGTAATGGCAAGGTTGGGTAAGACACTGAAGGGTCGTGAATCACACCTGTCGAAAGCTTCCAAAGTGTTAGGGGATTAGTTCAAAGTAGGAGAACCAATTTCCTTCCAGCAAGCGATTGACATGATGCAGGTAGAAGCACCTTCATCGATGACGGTCCTATGAATTGTTTTCTCATTTATGATCACCTGGATGAGAAAGGAAATATGATGAGGCAAGCGTGGAACATGGTTTTCTAGATCAAAACATATAAAATTGGAATTAGTAGGATCAATACCCCCAATAGACGATAACAATGATTCCACTGAGACAGACAGCTTTGGAGTACCTTGAGAGTAGACATAACTGATGGCGCCTGAGCCAAATCCTCAACAATATTATAGTGCTAAGTGGCTTGAGCTTTGGGATTGTATGAGGACTTCCTTAGCACACCTCGAGAAGGTGGTTGAATGGCAGAATCAGGGTTAGGGCGCTTGATGTGAAGAGGGCTAGTTCTTGGGACTGAAGAAGAAGGGGTGGCCTCTTTCACTTTCACGGCTGTCGGAGCAGGAGTTTGGTAATATTTTGATCTAGTAGCCACATTAATAGGTGTACTCATCATGAACACTTGAGATCCTGAGGAAGCAGATGATTGAAGTTGGTCTACCATTTGAGTCTGCTGAGATGGAAACAGCTCTTTCAGGACAACTGAGGTCCCTTTGAGAAAACAACTAACTTCGGACCATCGGGGACAATCCTTAGTATAGTGATCCTCCTCACAAATCAGGCATGGATACTAAGGATTTTGTTGGGAAAAATCACTAGCAGATGACTTAGGAGGACCCTATTTTGGGGCATCGGCTTTACCCTTGCCTTTTCCTTTCTTCTTACCCTTCGAGGATTTGTCTGTTGTGGTAAACTGGACAACGTGGACCTCTGAGGTTTTACCATGGCCAGGTGGATTCTAAGAGGAACTATTGGAAGCAGCGTTCGAGACCGAATTGTATTTGGAAGAAGATTTGGCAAGGATCTTGGACACTAAATCAATTACTCCATCAATAGGAGGTTTAGCATGTGACTTTAATGTCGTTGGATCGGATGATGGCCGCAGAGCATTGGGTAATAACTCATACAAAGTGCCGGACTAAGAATAAACAAGGTCTAAGTACTAGTCATGAGAAATGACTTGTTCTTTGGTAACGCATCCACCCATAGTGATATTGCGAGAAATTGGAGCAAAAGATGACTTGGTAAACCATTTGGTGAGCAACTGATTAGCAATCTCGAATTTGATCAGGTGACGTCTACGACTCCATTCATGGATGTGATCAAAGATGTGTGTTGTAGTATCTTGCTTAAACGATGTGTGCAAATAGGTGCCAGTTTCATAGCAAACCATTAACTGGAAATGTGTGAGGAAATCCATAGCTAAAGAGTTGAATTCATGGTAAGTACTTCAAGGGAGCTTGATGTACCACTTGGCTGCAACACCTATGAGGGTTCCTTGGAAAAGACGGAGAAAAATAGAATCATCAACGTAGGAATTTGAATAGCACCAGAGGTGATATGTCAACACATGGGCTTGAGGATCTTCTTTTTCTTTCCCATCGAGCTTGGGACAATCACTCGGGATCTTGGACGAAACCAAAGGCTAGTATGGCAAATGAAGAACTGGATCACTCGTGAGTCGAGACACATCTGGCAACTCTAGTGTGGCTAAGAATGGAAATTGAGTATTGAAAGGCATTGGAGGTTGATAAGAGGGTCCAACCGGAGGAGCCCATCCCTGCAAGTACGGATTTTTCCCCATAGTGGAGGTTTCTGGCCATATGGCATTTGGTTTTGCCCCCACTGTAGGTTACCTTGGTCGTAGGGAGGATTTTGACCTTGAACACCTTGGAACTGTCCGACCATAGGTTGTCGATAAGCAACATACGGGTTAAGAGGTTGTTGAGCATGTTGATCTTGGAAATATGGATATTGCACCTGTTTTCCTTGAACATATGGGTTTTGAACCTGCTAACCTTGAACAAGAGGATTTTGGACCTGTTGTCCTTAGACATAAGGATTATGCACTTGCTGTCCTTGGACATGGGGATTTTGGACCTGCTGCCCTTGGACAAAAGGATTCTGAACCTGTTGCCCTTGGATATTAGGATTTTGGGCCTGCTATTGTACGACTTGACTTTGACCTTTTCCCTGCAAGGGTTGACCCTGTTGATATGTATATAAGGGTTGCTGCTGCCTGGGTTGGCTCTACTGCTGCAAGGATTGACCTTGCGGGTGCAAAGGCTGTCCCTGCGACTGTAGAGGTTGGCCTTGCGAAGACATAGGTTGGGAGGTTTTCGGATCATACTGCATCTACTACTACATGGTTTTTTGCAACTGTTGCGAGGGTTACCCCTGCACTTGTTGCAGTTGTCATTGCTACGGTATCATTTGCCCCTACTATTACATGAACAGCCACCCGGAAAAGTGGATGGACCAGGCTGAACATACTATCCAGACTGAAGGGCGTAAGGCGTATTGAGAATTCCTTGAGAACCATATGGAACATAAGGAGCTTGGTACTGAACCTGAGCCTCATAAGCCTGCTGATACTAGAAATTTCTTGACCCGGATGGACCAACGGGATTTTTGACCTATTGGTACTAGACATTGCTTGATCCAACATGACCAATACGGTTTTGGATAACACCAGAAGAAGGCTGGTTCATTCCAACCATGTGAGACTATGAGCTACTCACATTGGTGGTGCTTGACATCATAGAAACACTCAGATTTTTCCCCCTGGGTGGTGGCACAACTTGTCCACTTATTGGAGGGATCTAAGAACTGACAGTGACATGCCTCGAGATTACCGGTTTAACCAGATGGGTGATTGGGACAGACGAGACAATAGGGTTCAGAACAGTGGGTTGCGCCTGGACTGAGGTAACAGCCTGTTGGGAGGTCAGATTTGCAATGAACAGACCTGTAATAGGCATGGCACCAGATTCCCAAACAGGGTTGTGATAAAGTGATGAGGCACTAGGTGTACTGGAGACCAACTGTGCTAAAGTCACATAATTAGATGGTAAATCCCAATATACACTAATGGGAATTCTCCCCATGAAGATGAAACCTTCAGGAGGAAATTGGTGTTCTTCCACCTTGATAATGTGTGGAGTAGAAACTTTCGATTGATCTAGAGAGGTAACTAGAGCTTCGCCTTCAGGTTCCATAGTTGGGAACAAACAATGACGAACGACCGAAGATATACAAGGGGATAATTCCAAAGGAACACCTGCCTAATCATACGGACTATATGGACACTGCGGTGATATCACAACAGGGTCGAACAAAGGATTCAGAGGATATATAACCAGTCCAAGCTGACTGTCAGTAGTCAACGAACTCTCAGGAGTCTGGACGGGATTGTCCAGAGATTCCAGGCCAATATTAGCAGGTGACCTAGTATCTGAAGTAGGTGGAGGACGAGATGACAAAGGTTGAATGCTCAGAACGATTCCGAGTTCAACACCTTGGTCCTCAAGTGACTTTGGTAATTCAGGAAAAGGCTCCTCAGACAATCTTTCAGATAGAGGAGAGGAAGAGGAACTAGGTGAACCAAATGGTTTAGCCACGATGACCTTGTCTTAGTTAACAGGAAAAGAGAGATAAATTTCAAGGCTTTAAAATGTACTTTAGGGAAAACTCATGATTTGGTCTAGAAAAGACTAACAGGATGTTATAAGATCGTGGGCAACAATTTTTTAAGACACATAAATAAACTGGTGCTCTTTCATGTTTTAAGAGTTAAGAAAGAAGAAAATATGACTCTATCACTTTTGATTGGAAAAGAGCTTGAAAGGACAAGTGTTCGAATGATATTTTAAGTTTAATGAGTCAAAAAGATCCCATGACTACTCTAGATGATCTAGGTAAAAGGATTACTAGGCAACCATGAACTTTAGAATACCTCCTGGTGAATTGAGAAGTACGGGCAGGAAATCTCCCAGAATGTGGTGTTCAGTGTATCACGTTTGAAAGGCGGTAGACTCAACTTCCAATGGATAAAGGATTGCAGCCTAGAGGAGTCTCCTGTTATATAGTCGACGGTACAGGGAGCACAAGTCCATACTAGCATTGTCTAATGCCGAAGATAATGACAACTGCTAGGTTTAAAGACATCGAAACACGTCTCTAGCCTAGACCTTCTAGATCTGATCATTAGGTTTCAAATGCACCTTAGGTTAATTGAGTTCATTTTAAATTTTATCTTGAATTATGTCTTGGTTTTCAGGTCTTAGCAATGTGGCTCGAAAATCCCTAAATGCAGCTAAATGAGACAAGACCCTTTCAATTCGATGAATTATCTACACTAGAGAGGGTAGAAAAAATAATCAAATGCAAACAACCAAGCAACCGAAAACAAAATGATTTTTCACTACTTCACTTTTCGAGAAAATAAATTAATGAAAAATTCATTCCAATTCCTGATTTCCTAACAAGTTCACTCCAATAGTCCTTTCAAAAGTAAATAGAATTATTTTTCTTTTCAAATGCCAATGCAATCCTAGTCTTCAATGATGCTAACTACCATAACATATTGATGCAGCAAACTAGAATTTTGTACTTTTCATGAAATGACAAAATGAATTTCTCATAAAACACTTCAATGAAAAAGTTTCGAGACAATCGATTCTCAAGCAAATGAAAAACACGAAAATAGAATCTCTTTCAAACTAATGACGCAATGACTTTACCAAAAACAAGACAAGCAATGTGATCTATGCCGGAAAAGAGACGTTTAGACAAGAAAACGAAACTTCTCAAACTTGTGTAATGGAAATCAAAGCCATAGTAGGACCATAAACGAAATGCAAGGAGTAAATGCACCAACAAATTGACTCACTGAGTTCACAATCAGTTGAATGGATGACAACCTAGATGCCCTAGGGCCACAAACCATCCAATGACCCAAGAAATCAAGCGAAAAGATGGCAAATCAACAAGCAAACAAACCAAATGAGAAGCAGCTTTCCAGTCATGGAGAAAACGGTCTAAAAATATTACAAGGCAGAAATCAAGAGAGCAAGACACACTGGCCAAGATCTTGGGTGAACCCTAATATTCACTTACAGGCATTAGTGTGACTGCCTAACTAACAACAAGCACCAGAGGGGGGTCGACGTGACTATTTCTGAGCATATCACACTGATAGGCACGACTGTCAGCGCAATAAGTGTGCTGAGCAGGGATGCAAAGAAAAAAATAAAAAAATTCAAAAGTTGAGACTAGACTTGCTATTATGAATTTTAGACCCAGAGTCATAAGCAAAGAAAAGCAGGCAGAACTAAAGGGAAATGGCAAAACTAGAAAAGTTCACACAAAACCATGAAATTCCAAGAAAACAAATGGAGGGATTGGCTCCCCAGTGGAGTCGCCAATTTGTGGTGAAGTAAAATTCTAAGTGCGGACACAAAAAATTTCTCTAGCTCGATAGCGGGTCTAGCCACTAACAAGAAATTCTATGGAAGATTTCCTTAGGTTAGAACTAATTAATAGGGCCTACCTCCTAGTATGCTTATCCCGTTTGGTGATGACCTTGCTTGCTTGCTCCAGCTATCTCCCATTTCCTTCTTCGAACACCTGAAACAAGTAAACAATAGAGAACAACAACCGTGATAATAGACAAATTGTAATTCAACCTACTTAACAAGTCAAGAATCATTAAGCCATAAACATGTGATATGAAACATTATGTAGGAAATCAATCGACAGTTGCACATATATTAAATCAAGAAGAGATTACAATCGTTGTCTTGACATTGATGTTCTCCTCCGACAAATTCGGGTTCCCACACACTTCTGTTAGCATTCCATGATGGCCTTAACAATGGTAGTTTTAAGGCTCTTCCCTTTATTCTTCACACTAAACAAAATTCACACTTCTACCTCACACACAACTAGAGAGCCACAACTATGAATAACTTGTTGATCACTCCAAACTTAATTAGCACTAGCACACCAACTTTAACACTAGCTTGTGTTTGGGAAAAAGGGAGGTTTATATAGCATGAATGGATGGGAGATGGTTCCTCTTCTCATGGGAGAAGGTCTTATCTCTTGAGGTAGTTCCATCCTAATAGGGTAAAGGAGCCCAAATCGACATCCTCGACTCCATTTGGCCCAACCATTTACCAGACTTTAGTTACGAAGCTTCTAGTGCTGGAAGATTCAGCTCCTTATTTTTAAAAAATTCCAAAAGAGGATAGGTGTAACTCAAACAAGGCTCATTCGCTCTGTTTGGTGCTAAGGACAGTTATAATCCCTGCATATCAGCACGAGGATAACAAGGGTCATTAGCGTTGATCTTGTAAACTAGGAAAAACATAAGATTTGTGAGAGATGATGCAAAAGGGAATTGTTTTGCTCATGAAGAGGGACACAAGGGGAGTTTCTTCATGAAGGGGAAGCATGTAGGGTTCACTATAAAGGTCCTCCAAGATCATCGAACGGGGAGTATAGGGACAATGAGAAAATGTTTTGTAACACTCTCTAAGTGAGACAGTAAAAGGAATCCTCAGTTTGAAAGAAGACCATGAAAAAGTATGCAAAGAATGTGCTTTAGGAAAACGTGTGAAAAATCCTTTTACAAGAAATGATACTAGGTCTAAAGAAATATTAGATCTCATTCTTTATGATGCATGTGGATAAATGGCAAAAAACTATCTTGGAGGTGATTAATATTATGTGACATTCATTGATGATCATTCAACAAAAACATGGATTTGTCTCCTTAAATCTAAGGATGAATTCTTTGAAATTTTTCCAAAATTCAAGGCAAAAGTGGAGATCTTGACAGAAAGGAAGATAAAGACTCTAATATCTGACAATGGTGGGGAATACACCTCCAAGGAACTTATATCTTTTTGCAAGGAAGTTGGTATTAAGAGGGAGCTCATAGTTCCCTATAATCCTCAACAAAATGGAGTGGCTGAAAGAAATAATAGAACAATTGAAGAATGTATTAGAGCCATGCTCCATGATCAAGATCTTCCTAAATTCCTATGGGTAGAATCAACAGTGACAACAATTTACATCCAAAATAGAAGCCCTCATAGAATTCTTGAAATTATGATTCCGAAAGAAGCATTTTTAGGAAGGAAGCCTTACATAGATCATCTTCGAATCTTTGGATGTTTACATTCACATTCCAAAAGAAAAGTAGAAGTTGGACTCCACCAACATGAAAGCAATGTTTGTCGGATATAGCTTGTCATCTAAGGCTTACTAAATATATACTAAGGAAGATCATCGTATTGAAGTTAGTATAGATATCATTTTCGATGAAAACATTGCATACAAAAGATCCAAGGACATTCTCATTGAATCTGATGAAGAAGAAGTACCCCTCTTTGAAGGAGAAGAAGATAATGATAATAATTAAGTACCCAAAATCAATCAAGAAGATGAATGACCAACTGTATCTATTCAAAAAATTGTCATTCCAAAAAATTGAAAAAGGCCAACATCGTTAAGAACAACTTTAGAAGAAGTTGAAGATCATGGAGAAACAAAAGGGACATTCAGAGAAAGTAAAAGACCCAAAATATATTATGGGTAGGCAACATATATGATGAACCCTCCACCTATGAACAAGCCACTGAACATGCAGAATGGAAGAAAGTAATGCAAGAAGAATACCAATCTCTTATGAAGAATGGAGTTTTTGAAATTGTTCCTAGACCTAGTGACAAATAAATGGTCACTTCCAAATGGATTTATAAAATAAAACATGTAGTAAATGGGAAAATTGATAAATACATGACAATATTTGTAGCTAGAGGTTTCTCTCAAAGGTAAGGGATTGACTATGAAGAAACTTTTTCTCCTACCACCAGATACACTACTATTAGATCTAATTTTTTTTATTTAGTTTCCACCATGGGATGGAATATTTATCAAATGGATGTCAAAACATCATTATTGAATGGGACTATAGATGAAGAAGTATATATTGATAAGCCTCAGGAATTTCAAATCCATAGCAGAGATACTCACTTTTGCAAATTGAAGAATGAATTATATGGCTTGAAACAAGCTCCTAGAGCTTGGTATGCAAGAATTGATGCCTATTTATTAAGATTTGGATTTTTCAAGAGGTTTGCAAATCCAAATTTCTACATCAAGGTTGTAAAAAATCAACTTGTCATTATACTATTATATGTGTATGGCATACCTATTACATGTGTAGAACATCAAATTCAAGAGTGTAAGAAGATGATGAAAACTGAGTTTGAAATGAAGGACCTTGGGCTTATGCATTGTTATTTGGGCTTGGAAATTTGGTGGAAACCATGAGAAATATATCTTGGTCAAGGAAAATATGTGATCAAGATCTTGCAAAAGTTTGGCATGATGGATAACAAGCCTATGACAACTCCCATAATCATAAATTTAAAGAAGTTGAAGAATTTATATTCTAGTCTTGTTGATCCCACAAGCTATTGTCAGTTGGTTGGCTCCCTAATGTACCTGATAAATTGTAGACCTAACATATGTTATGCAATAAACGTCCTCAGTCAGTTGGTGCCATGACATGATCATTTGGTAGCTTCCAAACATATCTTGAGATACCTACGTGGAATAATTAATCATTGCCTAAAATAAGATGGCAATGAGAGTCTATTATCAAAATTTACAAACTAAGATTGGGGTGGCAGTGAGACAGATGGAAGAAGTACTACTATGGTTTTTTCAATTTGGGATCTACTATGATCTCATGGATGAGTCGAAAACAATACCTTGTTTCTTTGCATAGTGTTGAAGTTGAATATGTTGCAAATTGTGAGGTTGGAAAAGAAGTTATTTGGATTAGGAAACTTCTTACAGATCTAGTTGGAAGACATATGGATCCCACCATGATATCTTGTGACAACCAAAGTAGCATAAGGTTGACTAAGGATCCTGTGTTTCATGCTAGAACAAAGCACATTAATAATAAGTACCATTATATTAGAAGTTTGGTACAATATGGAGTCGTAAAGCTACAATATATCTTGACATATGAATAGGTAGCTGATATTTTGACTAAATATCTTCCCAATAAGAAGCTTGAGTATTTGCGAAGCAAGCTTGGATTAGTTGATATGTCCTATTTGATTGACAGGGAGAGATGATAAGTTGTTGTACCTTGGGCTAAATAAGCATGTATGATGGTACTTAGGGTTGGTATGTTGGTAGATGGCCTAGATGATACCTAGATCCTTGGTTGAGTTGGTGTCTTGGTAGGTAGCCTAGATGACACCTAGATCCTTGTTGAGTTGGTATCTTGGCAGGTAGCCTAGATGAAACCTAGATCCTTGTTGAGTTGGTGTCCTGGTAGGTAGCCTAAATGTTAGGCCCCTATACTATTAGCGTAACCCCTTATTGTTATTAGTACAACCCCCTTATTATATTTTTGTACCCATGTAGTCCCCAATATGTTATTATTGTGCCCCATAGAAGCCCACTATTGTTATTATTGTGCCCTTACATTATTATTGTTATGTCAGCTCTGATTATATTATGACCCCTTAGACTCCTATATAGAAAGGAGGTCTTGTCATTTGTATCATCCAAGAATTGTTCATTTGTGTAATGCAAAGGAGGTTGCCCCCTCAAAGAGGGTGAATTCTAAGGCGTTGATCTATCTTTTCTATCTTTTTGTGAGTTGGTTTCATAACATTTGGTATCAAAGCTTTGGATTCTAGGGTGTCGCTACTCCAAACAAGTCATTGTGGAATTTGGACTAAAACTTTTTTTTCTACAATGTTTCAAAAGCTAATAAAAAAACCCATTTGGGTTGATATCGTTCTGAAGCTCAGGTCCAAATTTCAGAGCTTTTAGTGCTATATTTGTGGAGATATGATCTTAGGAAGCTGGCCTTTTTGCAGACTCCCGAATTACATTCCAAACAGGTGACCTAGGGAAAATTGTCATAACTTTTGTTTTGAGCATCAAATTGAAATATTGTAAGAAGTTATAGAAAGAGAACAAACTATAGTTTCCTATGTAATTTTTTCAGATCCTAAAGTTAAAACAGTGACACGTGGAACTTCATACAAGTTTTCTCTTCTAAAAAGGTATATAATTAGGTCATCTTGGGAGATTGTTCATAACTCTTTCTTGGAGAATCTAAATTTGATCAGACTGGTGGAATTGGAAAGAGGACACAGAGGGCTATTTCCGGTCGCAATTTTAGAACTGGAAGAACCAAAATTATAGAGTTATAGTCGTTTGAAGATTGAGCTCCTAAAATCAAGAAAATGCGATATGAGGAAGTTTGATGGCAAGGATCCGGTAAATTGGATACTTCAGATGGAGCAATATTTTGATCTACATGGTGTACCACTATTACAAAAGGTATGTATTACATCTTCATAGTTAGAACTAGATCAATTCTTACGGTATAAAGGGCTTTGTTCTCGTAAAAAACTTGTTATGTGGTCAGTTTTCACGGATGAAATGATAGCACATTATGAGGATACAAAGAGCAACACCTTCTTTAGAGCAACACCACAACAATTGGAAAGAGTAAAAGGGCTTTGTTACATAGTGGAAAGTAAAATATGGCAACAAGGAAGTCTATCCCTCACAACTATAATAATGGAAGTGTTGTTTCTCCTAGCCTTCCACAACCTACAAGGGTTACACCACAAAAATTAGAAGAGAAAAGAAAAAAAGGGCTTTGTTACAATTGTGATAGCAAATGCACTAAAGGTCATAAGTGTGCTGAGAAGAAATTATTTTACATAGAGTATGAAGAGGAGGAAGAAAAGGATCAAGAAACATCAAAAGAAGAGGATATGGACCAAGACCAAACCCCAGAGAAAGAATAAATGAATCTGACCATATCTTGTAAAGCATTGGCAAGAATTACCACTCCTCAAACTCTCAAGATAGAAGGACATATCAAGAAGAAAAAGGTTCAAGAAGTGAAATATCACATTGATAAAGAAGAAATGAATCCAACCATATCTTGTAATGCATTGGCCAGAATTACCACTCCTCAAACTATCAAGATAGAAGGACATATCAAGAAGAAAAATGTTGAAGAAGTGAAAGATCACATCGAGTATCAAGAAATGAATCCGACCATATCTTGTAAAGCATTGGAATAAATTACCACTCCCCAAACTCCCAAGATAGAAGGACATATCAAGAAGAAGAATGTTCAAATAGTGAAATATCAGGAAGAAAAGTATCAAGAAATATCAAAAGAAAAGAATTCTCACTAGGAACCAACCCTAGAGAAAGAATAAATGAATCCGACCATATCTTGTAATGCATTCGTCAGAACTACCACTCTTCAAACAGTAAATATAGAAGGACATATCAAGAAGAAAAAGGTAATAGTGTTGACTAATTTGGGTAGTACCCATAGTTTTATTAATTGTAAGATAGCCAAGGACTTGAATTGCTTCCTAGATCCAACACCAGAGTGTCAAGTGGCGTTTGTAAGTGGAGGAACCATAAATTGCTCTGGACAGTGCCATAATATCCAACTATCCATGGGAGAATATATATTGAATAGCACAATGTTTTCTGTTCTAATGGGTGGCGTTGATGTTGTACTAGGAGTCCAATGGCTACAATCCTTGGGTACAATAGCTTTTAATTTTCAAGAACTTTATGAAATTTTCTTCGAAAGGAAAGGAGGTTGAATTAAGGGGTATCACAGGGAAACCAGGAAAGATAAGAAACTTTGACGAAATGACAAAGCTTCTAAAGAAAGAACAACGAGGCTTAATTGCACAATTATATTTGCTAACAGTTCACACATCGAAATCATGTATTTCTCCAGATCTCCAAAAAGTCTTGGACAATCATTCCAAGGTATTGAGACTCCCAAAGGTCTCCCAAGTATTCGTGATCATCATCATGCTATTAATTTTGTTCTAGGATGTGTTCCTCCAAACATCAAGCCTTATAGATATCCATATGCCCAAAGGAGTGAAATTGAACATTTGGTTGGTACAATTACCCAACCAAATTTGATAAACAAAGGAAGTTATGAATGGAAGAATGGCGAAGCAAGGAGGGAACTCATTCAAAAGTTGTCGTATATCCCAATTCCAACAGTATTGCCAGAACTTGACAAGGAAGGAAAAAGCATATTGGAACTTGAAGCATTTACAGAATCGAGAAGTCAGCAGCTATGAAATCAATCAATTTCAAAGCATCTCATCAAGTGGAAGAACTTACCTATTGAAGATTTCACATGGAAGGACAAGAATTTTATACAAAAGCATCAAGAACTACTCAAGCGTTGAGGACACCACTTTTTGAAGGAGAGGGGTGTGTTAGGCCCCTATACTACTAGTGTAACCCCTTATTGTTATTAGTACAACCCCATTATTATATTTTTGTACCCATGTAGTCCCCATATTGTTATTAATGTGCCCCATAGAAGCCCACTATTGTTATTATTGTACCCTTACATTATTATTGTTATGTTGGCTTTGATTATATTATGACCCCTTAGACTCCTATATATAGAAAGGAGGTCTTGTCATTTGTATCATCCAAGAATTGTTCATTTTTTTAATGTAAAGGAGGTTGCCCCCTCGAAGAGGCTGAATTCTAAGGCATTGATCTATCTTTTCTATCTTTTTGTAAGCTGGTTTCATAACACTAAATGACAACTAGATCCTTGTTAAGTTGGTGTCTTGACAGATAGCCTAGATAATACATGGATCCATGTTGAGTTGGTACCTTGGAAGATAGCCTAGATGGTACCTAGATCCCTTAATGGTTTGATACCTAGGAAATTAGCCGATATGGTATCAAGATCTCTAACATTGTATATGATGATTGCGATACTCTTCTTAGAAAATTTCAACTTGAGGTCATCCTTATACCATCTGTACATTTATGAAAAACTCCCTAGTTAAGAGGGTGTGTTGATAAATGTAACTATTCCCAGTCTTCATAAGTGTTATTCCACTTACATTAATTATATATTTATTGTAAAAAACAAAAAGAAAGAGAAAATATAATTTTGAAAGCATGGGTTTTATGCTCTATTTTATTCTTGTGAATTAGGTCAAGCACGTTCTTCATGATTTAGGGTTTATTGAGAAAATATAGTCATTTTCATATGTCTAAGACCCTTATGGGCATATTTTATCAAGAAAGAAATATTAAATTTATTTTAAAGTGTCATTTTTGGACTCCCAACACAAATTCATCCCTACCAGTGAAGTTCATGACCTAGAAGAGGCCCATTTGATCCTTGAAGAAGGTATAAATAGGAAGAGACTACAGACTTATTTGGCATAAATTAACAAGAAAGTTCAATATGCACAAAAATCAGAAGAAAAGGACAAGCGAAGGCAACGAGAAAGGAAGAGAACCCAAGAAAAGGAGAAACAGACTATTTTTGACCTAATTCGGCTCATAGGTGCAATATTTTCTATGGTTTCTATTGCTACTGCAAACCAAAATTTCAGGCTGAGGGTTGCAAGACTAAAGTCATAGGTCGAGACTTTCAAATTTTCAAAATAAATACACTTTGACCTTCATTGACTTGGATATACCTTTACTCTTTTAGAGGAGATACTTCGGAGGGCTGAATTAGTGCGTGGTGGAAGTTATTGGTCTCGTTTTGGGGTCTTGGATGTCTCATTTTTTACTTGGTTAAATATATATGATGAATGGAAGGTGGCATCCACCCATGGTATTCATTCACCCATGGTATTTATCCACCCATGGTATTCATCTACCCATGGTATTGTAAGTGGAATCCACCCATGGTATTCATCCGCCCATGGGATTCATTCACCCATGAAATCTACCCATGGTATTGTAAGTGGCATCCACCCATGGTATTTATCCACTCATGGTATTGTAAGTGGCATCTGTTATGCTCCTATATCAATAGGTATCATATTTCATGATTGACATTGATGAGCTCTGTAATATGTTCATACCTTTTCTGGTTGCAAAGGTTTTCCCTATTGTAAAAGAATAAAAAAATTTTAAAAAATGTAAAGAGGGTATGCCCTAAAAGAAAAATCAAAGGGTAAAAAGAATAAAATGGTCAAAAGAAAAAATGAAAGAAATGAACCCCAAACAAAGAAAGACCAGGAAAGTGTGCAAATCCAAAAAGCCACTACTTTTTCATTTTCTGTAAATAAAACATTGTGTGCAGCTTGTTGAACTTTATGCCACAATTGATGAATGGCCAAACAGCTTAATCTTGGCTAGTTCATGTTTGAATTTCCTGTTTTAGAGATAGAGAATAAAATCTGACCAAACTGTTTAAAATTGGCAGATATGTAGATAGGTAGAGAAGCAAAGGAGCTCAACTGTTTAATCTGAGCCCTTGGAAGAAATAAGTGTAGACTTAGGTAGGCTCACACTGAAAAGAAAAGATAAGTTGAAAAGGGTTTGCCAGTCCAAGTGCACCCAAGAAAGAAGAAAAAATGCTAGGCAAAGTAGGCTGGGTAGGTAGATTGCTGTTGCAAAATGAGACTTGTGATAGGTTTTGTCTCTTAAGAAATGTGTTAACTTACACTCCCATCACAAGTGCCATGGCAGACATTACTCTTGGAGCAGCTCAAGCGAGGCATGACTAACTCCCCTTCACACTTTTCCCCCAAAACATTTACTAATTTTCCCAATGGTATTGAGATCTGCTTAATATCACTAAAGCCACTCCATCTCATTTCATAAAGTGCCTAAGTGGAAACCCCATTTCTTACTTAGGAAAATAACAAAATTCTCCATAAAACCCCTTTTTTCCCTTCTAGCCTAAGTTTTTGACCATATGACTTAGCGTTGTCGCCTTCATTTATTTGTTCATATTAACAATTAACCTTTATTACATAAATCCCGTATAAAAATCATTTACCATATCCCGTATTATGTATATATAAATAAAAAATCCCCAAAATATTAATATCCCCACCCCGGTCGATTACGACCATAGCACTAATTAAAAAGGGATTAATAGGTTCATTTGAAACCTTTTAATAACCTCCGCATGCAAACCGTGGGTTAATTAGCCACCCGGGTTAATTAAAGCCAGGCCACTGACCAATCCAAACCCGCCCAATACCATTAAAACCTTGGTTTATTTTGTTGCGGGCCCGCGCATTAACTTCCACCATCTCCGTGCAGCGCCCGCCGTCTGATCTCTGCTCCACCATCTGACGGTCCAAAATTATTTCGCGACCCCCCCATCTGCCACCATTTAAATCCCAGGGAAACGGTGGTATTACTCTCGTACCATGGACACGCGTCGTGCTCCCGCATTGATCGCTTGCCCCCCGTCCAAAACCGCCCGACCCCAAAAGCGGTGCGGGGTAAACCATTTACCACCCTCCGCTAAACGACAAGATGTCCCATCGCTCTGACGTCATCCGCCCAATAAATGCCAAAAAATCCCCGCCAAACCAAATTTCGTTAAATTGACGAGAAAATGTCATTTTCACCCTTATTCCCTGCAGACTGTGCTCCATGCAAAATACGTCCAGTCCACCACCTGGCCAAGAAATTCCAGCGTCGTGCTCTGAAGTTCATTGTTCAACCTGTGAATTACATGATTTGCCTCTTAAACACAGGTATTTACCCAATTCACTTCGCAAACCTGTAATTTCAGTTTTTCCACTAAGAATTTTACCTCAAAGAGTCGAATTCAAGTTGAAATCATTCCGAAGCTACCATAAGAAGACCCCCAAACCTATTGTTTAGTCCATTGTTTCCACAGAAGCCCGAATTCCAGGTTGAATATACAAGAACCAAACATGGAAGCCCCCATAGCCCTGAATGTCGCACCCATAAATGCACCTCATAAAGACTTAGATTATCTAGCCTTGGCTGACAGAGATTTCCAAATAAAAGATTTATCTGGTGACAGGGATCATCTTCAAACTTTCTACCAAATTAGGGATAGTTATCTGAGCAACTCTGATATTTTTGGACTGTGGGAATCAAACCTTCCCATGTACTTCCTTCCCTCAGTCCATGTTTTCCCATACATCATTCACCAATGTTGTGCCAACTATGACCCTGTCCATAGAGTAGTTATGTCTCCTTCCCAAACTGTCCTTTTTCCCATAACTGCTGAATCCATCAATAAGATGATACATTTCCATTCCACTGAGCCCCTTTCTCGTCTTTCCATGGGATTTTTACTTGAACAAGAATCTCAATTACCTAAGTCAGATATAACCCGCATTGCTCATATGTTCATGATACCAACGCACCAACCTAAAGGTCCTCCTCCTTATCTGCACGCCTTTTTCACTGAAACTGGTAGACTTATTGTTGACATGATATCCTTGATCTTGGGATTTAGGTCCAGTGAATATGTGGATGATATCACCCTGGTTCTATTATCAATCTTTACTCCAGGATAGCCACCTGCTATCAAGTATGACTATGCCACTTTTATTGCCAACAAAATCCATGATCAATTTATAAATTTGGATAGAGAAGGAGTCTTCAAATACACATATTTTATATACCATCTGTTGTTATATTATCAGCCAGACAACTTTCCATTTCCCATCAGGAAATTAGACTCAAAAGGAAATCAGAGGTCTGTGATCTTTTGGAGCTCAGTCTTCCATAATACCTGTGACTCCCCTTATACCTATAGTGAATTCATTGACTTATTTGTACACCCAGCCTCCACTCTGTTGATAGGAGCTCCTCCTCCTAGGATCACTGGTGACATGAAGAAGATTTTGCAGCTTTCTAAACAGTATAGGATAGGTGATTGGTACCTGTACCAGAATCACAGAAATCAGAATGTATGGATGTGAACTTTTCCCTTTCAAGTTGCCTAGATATGTGCCCATGAGGTTATTTGCATTAGAATATTTCAGGCAGATCATCAATGCAGACTTAACCCACTTTTGTAATGCAAAGAAGAAAGCTCAGCTGAGAATCAAAAACCAGTTAGGCCCTTATGTCATCAATTCTAGGGATGCATGGAAAGATGCTGAGAAGATATTAGAAGAACACCTTAGATTGAAGAAGAGTTTTTGGTGGGTGCCATATGACCCATATAGTTTCATAAGTGACAGAAGGGTAAGAAATAGGCTGTCAGTTTATATACATCATAAGATCCCAGAAATTGAACAGTTTGCAAATCAGGATGAATGGGTAGAAGGGACTTTAATAGAAGAAGTTAGTGAGCAAGAAAAGATGGAAAATGCCATGAAAGATCTTGAAAAAACCCTTGACCTGGACTCTTTTGGACAGGTATCTTTCAAGCTGCCTCAACAATCAGGAGTTGGTACATCCTCTGCTGGAACTTCTCAGCAGCCTGTACAGGAAACCAGTACACCAGTTACAGGAACTTCAAAGGGAAAAGAAGTGGAAAACATAGAGAAGTCTGCAATGACAGATCAACAAGAACAAATTCCTCCAGCCCAAACTAAATCAGCAGGAATTCCAGCATTACAAACTCCTCTAAATGAGGAAAGAAAAAAGAAGAGAGACAGACAAGCCACTCCCCCCACAGGTGGACCTGTAGAAAAACCAGGTGCAAAGAGGCAAAGATTGAATCCTCCATCAGAAGATGAAGTTATTGAAGAAACCACAGATGGCCAGAGGACAGAAAGGGTAGTCAGCCAGCAGACTTCCCCAATGGTAGAAACATCAACTCACTCACATAGGCAGGAGATAGAAAGACAACACAGTGTTGAAGTATCATCTACCAGGCCACAAATCAAACAGGCCTCTGACATTAAACAAACTTTCATAGAAATTAAGACTAAAAATGATCCTGTGAGGATTCAAATGTATAATCAATATTTGAAGATTTCCCCCTCAAACCAACAAAGATTAATGTTTGCCTATGACATTAAAGAAGGCAAAATGTTAATGAGTTATTTTAAGCCAAAGGTATAGAAACCCCAGTCGGCGGCAAATTACATTAGAACAAACTTGGAGGTCCTAGCTAAATACATTCATCCAATGGACCAAATTGAACTTCACAAGCAGACTGGAGAAATGGTTTATTCTACACTGGATGACAAAGAAATGTTGGCCCATCAGTTGCAAAACTCCTTGGACAATACAGCAGCTCAACTACATTTGGAAAAAGCCTCTTCTCTGGCCAAGAATAACAGAATCAAATCGTTGGAAGAGATCATTATGGAACTAGGACATGACCCCAAAGATTCTAAAGGCATAAAGGCACTAATCAAGAAGAAAGAAGAGGACATTACTGCCCTGATGAAACATATGAAGCTACCTCCTTCAAGGCACCCTCGGACTGCAGAAATTATAGAGCAAAAATCAGAGGAAGACATGATGGACCTACTCATGAAACTCAATGAAAGATTAACCGATACAGAGCAGGCACTAGAAAAAGCACTAAAAGAGAAGCAGGGAGAGTCAACCTCCTAGCCACCTGAGGTAATCCCTATAGTCACAACTGCAGTCCCCTCAACAATTGGATCAGCATTGGCCCCAAATGTCCCAACAGTCACAACAGAGGTAATCACAGGTACATCATCAGCAGGAGCAGCACCAGGCAGCAGTACTAATATGAGCATAGAAGAATTGATAAAGGCCATGGAAGAACTAAAGCTACAAGTGTCAGAGTTGAAACTAGTAAAAGACCAATTGGCTAAGGCAGAGAGAAATTATGATATTTCCAAAATCAATGTCATGGAAAAAACCAAGGAGATTAAAGCCTTAGAAAGTAAAGTCAAAACATTAGAACAGGAGCTCACCTTTGATAAGCCCTTAGCAGAGATCAGAAAAATCCTTTGGGCAAATATCACCCAGTCTATAAATGAAATATGGCCATCTATCCAAGTGATTTATCAGCAGATCGACTTAATAAATACAACCCATGAGGTAATTCAGTAGACAAGAGTACAGTTGGGCAAAATGCTAGAGGAAGCTAATTGGCTTATACATTTTTTGAACACCCACAATGCAGAATAGTTGGAGCAACTTGGCATTCCAGACAGGACAAAAACCATTCTGGAAATCAAAAGGGTTCTAACCAAGAGAACTTTAATGCAAAACTTAGAGAGAAGGTGCCAATATATGCAAGTAGAAGTTAATGCCTTTCTGGAGAAGTTCACAGTTTTGTTGAGTAAAGGGCTACCAAGCCCTTTGGTCATCAATGATAAGTTAATGAAACACATTGATTATGTTGATAAATTAAATAAGTATGTTAGCAATCAAACTAGCGCGTCAGGAGTCAAAGCCCTTCCATCTGGCCGAGTTCTCTATGACAACTTAGAGAATTTATTCTACATCGAGCATGAGGTAATGCATCTATTTGCCATTCAACCTAATTTCTTCAGATATACAGAGACTGATGAAACTCTCAGAAAACTTCAGAGGCATAAATTGCCAGAGCAGAAATGGTGGCAAGATATGTTAGAAATTTTGTAAATTTCTCTTGGGTAAAACGTAGATTTCGGGCTATTTTTCCATGATAAGATAAACAGAGATAAATGAGGGTCAAGCGGGTTGAAGTGTATCTGATCAGGGTCAAACAATATCTGACAAAGATGGAGCAGCCAACACAGAGTATCAGTGGAAGACAGCTGTAAACCGACTCGCAGAACCTACCTCCAACACATCCGACAAAGATGGAGCAGCCAGCACAGCAACAATTTATCTTTTCCCTATTTTCGAGACTGTTTGTCTCTATCTTTTGTAGAAAAGGGATTATTCATCACTAGATATTATCTCCATGAGATATTTTGTAAGATATTTTGTATAAATACCCCCCAAAGCGAAGTACTTGGGGTTGGTGGGCATTCCTAGATTTTGTTGTAATGTTGAGTTTTTTGGAAGAGAAAGTTGTTGGAATCAACTGCTGTTGGGCTCATTGGATGAGGAATTGATTCAGAGGACTTGCTACCAAATTCTTGAATCAAACTCTGGATCAATAAGTCCCCTCTATCTCATGTTTTATAGTTTTCTTGTTTGCTATATCATCTGTGTTTCATAATTTGAATGGTAAAGAAATGGATTAATTCAAAATTTTCTTGAACTGCACTTTATTTTCAGCCTTTATTATTCTCTGTGTTTTCTTCAGAATCTGTATAACAATGAATTCTTAATTTCTCCTGTTTCCTAATTCTCGTGTATTGACTATTTTCTAAGGAATTCTTAACTGCTCCTTAACAGTAATCATCCATTTTCCCTCTTTCAATATGTTGAAGGATTCTTAACTGCCCTTCACCCATTTGAGTCCATTCCATCTGATTTCAGCCTTAATTTTTTCCATGTTTGACTACCTTGCTCTGTGATGTCATCCTCTGTTAAGAAACCAAATCCAGAAAGCCATCCTTCTTTGACTCCATCATGCCCAATGGACTGAACTATTCAGTTTTCCTCACTGTTCTATTGAATCTCACCATCCAAACCCAAAACAAAACCCTTGAACTTCATAACTAGCATAACACATTTCAAAACAAAGCTAAATCATAAAGACAAAGCCCTCTATGGATGCAGATTGGCTAGAATCTGTATCTAAAAGATTGGTTTGTGGTTACCTCGGCCGTATTCCCTTTGTTACAACTTTTGGGAACAACTTGAGTGATAACAACATCTACCCATGGTATTTACCCACACATGGAATTTACTTGTGGTATTGTATCTAAAAAATAATATAAGTAACAAGTCACATTTTGTAAAAGGATAAATTTTCCATCACAATATATCTTTTACAATTATATTTTAATAAAAAAAATCTTTGTGGTTTTATTTACTATTTGTTCTCTCTTTTTTTTTTTGGCATTTCAATTTTTTAGATCTTGGAGGCCTCCCCCCAAGATCTAGATCATTGGTATTAGATTTAGGTTATGACTCCATGGGATTGAGGGTTTGACGCATATTTCATTTTCAAATTTTTGCAGCAATATTCAACAAACTTCATGCACGGGCTACGACCTCCATAGAGCACTTTTTGGGCAAAGCGAGAATATTTTTTTTTAATGAAAAATTTCCAAAAAATAATAACATATTTGGATTCCTTGTGAAAAAATACCCAAATTCAAAAATAAAATCAGCTGAATCGAAGTCTAGATGAGGGAGATATCACTGATTTAAAATCATCTGTGTTGTAGAATGTTTTTTGACACCAATTCGTGGACAAAAGCGCTCCTATAATTTTTTGCAATTTTTATGTAGAATTTTAGAAACATGATTACAGATATGAGCTCCTCTTCAAATATCACCCAATTTCAAAAACAATTTGGTCGAATCGGAGTTTGGATGAGGGAAATATCACTCATTTAAAATCAACTATTTTTTCGAAACTTTTGTGACGGCGGGACAGTTGTAGCACAAATAAAGAATCTGAGTTATGCCCATTTTAAATTAGTTTTTATATCTGGAGTAGCATTTGGAGTTGGTTCCCTTTGGAGACATTCCCTCCCATCCCACTTTAGTAGGCACCTACTTTACATTCATTAGTTTCAGCATAGCAACATCTGGATTAGGTTCTTTGGAGACATGCCCTCCCACCCCAGGTTATGTAGGCACCTGCTACTTCATCAATAGTCAGCATCATGGTTATGGGTCAAACGCACAAAATCCTTGTCATTGAAGTCCATTGGCTAGGCTACCCATTGTTAGTATCATAGTTGGTCACAAGCATTACAAGGTATCTCTATCCTCGGACCTTTTTTTCATGTTTATGGGTCATCCACAAACCCACATTTCTTCGAAGTCCATTTTCTAGGTTGTGAACTATTAGTATCAGAATTGATCACAAGCATTACAAGGTTTCTCTATCCTTGGATCTTCATTCATCATGGTTATGGGTTAACCGCACAAAACCCTTCTCTTCAATGACTCTTCATATTCAACAAATGCTTTTCAAGAGGGAACCTCACGCAATGGGGACCATTGCTTCTAAAGTAGGGAGGAATGATCTGAATGGAAAGTGGCATTTACCCATGGTATTCATTCGCCCATGGTATTTATCCACCCATGTTATTCATCTACCCATGGTATTGTAAGTAGCATCCAACCATGGTATTCATCCACCCATGGAATCTACCCATGGTATTGTAACTGGCATCCACCCATGGTATTTATCCACCCATTGTATTGTAAGTGGAATCTACCCATGGTATTCATTTGCCCATGGTCTTTACCCACCCATGGACTTTACTCGTGGTATTGTAATGAAAAAAAATGACTATAAGTAAAAAGTCACATTTTGTAAAAGGACAGATTGTCCATCACAATGTAGCTCATTCTATTTTAATAAAAATAGTTTTTTTGTGGTTATACTTATTGTCTTTTCTCTCCCTCTTTTTTTTCTGACATTTCAATTTTTTAGATCTTGGGGGCCTGCCCCCAAGATATGGATCAATAGAGAAGAGTTTGACTGGGTTTTCCCTGGCTAAGAGCCTATATCTTGTGTCTTTTGTTCTTGTGATATTCATACATTTTTAGAATTGTTAATTGCTTGATGAAATAAGAAATAATAAAGAATTAAAGGCTAACACATAATCACAAGTAATTATCAAGAAAAGAGGAATCAAAACCCTAATTTATATCCAGATTGATTTCTCAACATTATGCTCTTTCTCTATTTTTTTGTGCATGTCCCCAACAAGGTTGGGGTATAAGGCATTAGGACTTGAACTGGTTGAACCCTTGCAAGACTGGCCTCACCAACACTGAAGGCCTCCCATGGTGGAAGAAAAAAACGATAAGGGAGTAAGAAATCCTTTCAAAATGTTTCTTGAAGAGGCCCTCAAGTGACAAACGAATGAGATGATGGATAAATTTTCCAAGATTCTTCAACGGGTATCACCAGGCGAAGCATCTTCATCCACTAGTCACTTTAGAGGTGCCACCCCCTTTAAGGTACAAGTTAACTTTGACATTTCCATATTTGAATTCAAGAGAGACACAATTATCATAAGTAGATGGTTAAATCTATTGGAAGTATATTTTTCGGTCCATAGTTTTTCTAATAGGGAAAATATGACCTTTTCACTCCTCAAAGTTGCCCCCCATGTAAAGGATTGTTGGGAAACCTACTGTGAGCAGAGGGATGAGGAGGAACCCTCACAATTTCTAGTCACACCCACTTGGAATTATTTCCAAGACGTCACCAAGGAAAAATATTACCGTATCATGAGCTATGAATATAAGTGCATAAAATGGATGAAGTTGTAGCAGGAAAGGGACCAAGACATGCCAGAGTACACAAATATTTTTCATACCCTTCGCATGAACTTGGGTATTAAGGATTCTGAGTGAAATCTGGTACTCAAATACCATGGTTTTTTGCACAAATACATCCAAGCAGAGATGAAGTTCCTAGACATCTCATCGCTTGGCACCACATACCAATATGTTTTTAAGATTGAGTAGAAATTTAAATAGAAGAAGTGATACTTTGGATCTATGAATTCTAAGTAGGGAAAACACACCTCCAGACCACAAACAAAGGACAGAGCCAAGGTGGGGTAACCCAGGAAAACCAATCGAAGCCACAAGCAAATAATAACACCATGAAGATAAAGAAGGAAGAAAGAAAATGGTGTGAGTTCCACAAGATCCCCACTCAAAACATAAATGAGTATCATGCCAAGAAGTTACTAGTGGCCAAGTTAAAAGCTTCAGAGTTAGATGCATGTTCCAACTCTTATTCATAACCTGAGAAAGGGAAAAACAAGGGAAGCAGATTATTGATGCAGAGCCTAGTGCCGCTGTTGCCACCACCAAGGTCTTAAATATTAAGCTTGAAGATCTGAAGGAGGGAGAGTGTCTCTGCCACTCACAAATTTGGGTGAAGGGTTCTCCGTTGCATTTTATTATCAATAGTGGGATCCAAAAGAACCTTATCTCATATAAGGTTGTGAATAATTTGAACCTATCGACAACACCACACCCGCAACCATACACCATTAGATGGCTCCACCAAGGGAGATATCTCTGCATCAACCAACAGTGTCGCTTTCCCTACAACATTAAACCCTTCACAAATGAGGTATTGTGTGATGTTACTCCCCTTGATTTTTTGATGTAATATTAGGCCAACCATACTTATGGAAGCATCATGTTGTATATGAGTCAAGGCCTCTCATTTTTATTATTAATGTGGGAAGTAAGATATATAAGATACTGGAGGTAGTTCTGTCTATCACCATTTCTTTGATCTCTGCTAAGAAATAGAATAATATCATCTCTTAGACCGAGAAATTTGTTTTCTTTCTGATTCACTCTCAAAATAAGGGGAAGATTGTGGCCACATCCATAACCCCTAGGAAGGGTTCCTACATGTAGCTGAAGCAAGTGGATAAGGTCATGGAAGAATACAGGGACATCTTCTCCTAGCCCACAAGGGTACCTTTGCACTATCAGGTCAAGCATTTTGATCTGACTCCCTAGGCATCTCTACCCAATGGGCCGATATACTACTACTCTCTTCTGGGAAATGAAAAATTCAAGTGTAAAATCCAATAGTTGATACAAAAAGGGTGTGTACGACCAAATTCCTCAGCTTGTGGGAGCGCAATTGTACTCGTACAAAAGAAGGATGGGACCTAAAGACTCTAAATTAGTTATTGGGCACTAAATAAATTCATTGTCAGGAACAAGTATCTGATCCCATGGATTGATGACCTTCTTGACTATCTCAAGGGGGCTAAGTACTTTAGCAATATTGATTTGAAGTCTGTATATCGCCTGGTTCAAATAGAAGCCACAAATGTATGAAATAGTGACTTCAAATCGAAGGAGAATCTTTTTGAGTGGTTAGTCATGCCTTTCAGGTTGAAAAATTCCCCTGCAACTTTTATGTAGTTGATAGATGAAATATTGTGGCCTTTCACCAACTTGTTCATGGTTGTATATCTAGATGACATCCTCATATTCAACTAGAGTTTGGAAGAACACTTGCAACATATTCGACAAGTCCTTCAAACCCTACAACAACACAAACTATGTGACAAATTGGAGAACTGCACCTTGGCATGAACCAGGTCCAATATCCATGTTACATCATTGATGAGAAAGGTGTACAGGTGGATTTGGCTAAGATCCAGGTCATTCAGAATTGGTCGGACCCGACCACTCTGACAAAGTTTCACAACTTCTGGGCCTTGCCAATTTCTATTGAAGGTTAGTGTTGAGGTTTTCTCATATCCCTTGGCCTTTGAGTCAAGTTACCAAGGGCAAAGTGAAAGAATTTTTTTTGGTCCAAGTCCCAACAAAAGGTGTTCGTTGAGCTAAAGCACCACCTTTTCTCCTCACCAGTTCTCACCTTTCCAAACTTGCAACAACCATTTGAAACTGAGTCATATGCCTACGACTATGCTATTGGTGCAGTTCTCACCCAACAAGGGCATTTGGTGGCCTATCATAGTGAGACACTCTCTAATACAATTTTAAAATACCCCACTTAAGATAAAGAGATGCATTCCATCATGCAGGATTGCTGATAGTGGAAACATTAGATTTTGGGGAAGGAGACGATCATCCACATAGATCAACGACCTCTCTAGTTTGTATAGACATAAGGGAAGTTGCAAAACAACTACTATAAAAAAATGGCCCACATATATGCAACAGTTTCATATGAACATTCACTAGAAGAAGGGAAGCACCAATAATGTTGCATATTTATTTAGTCATCCACTGGTTGTGGCACTGACCACTACTCTCGAATCTTGTGGGCACATGACTTTTAGATGGTTGCAATTTTACAAAAGTTATCCAAAATTCACCACCACATACTCTATGTTGATGGATGGTAAGAAAGTTTTGGTTTTCCACCTCTAGGATGAAATTTTATGCCACCTAGGAAACCTTTGTGTTCCTTTAAGTAAGCATGCCAAGATTATTGAGGAGGCTCACTACAATCGGTATGCAAGACACTTTGGTGCAGAGAATACAGTGGCATTACTGTAGAAGTATTTTTATTAGCCAGATCTCTAACAAGATGTTGGGAAATATATCAGATCTTGCACTAGCTATGGCATTGCCAAGCCATCCACTAAGAAGTAAGGATTGTATACTCCTCTGCCTAGTCCTTGCCGACCTTGGGAATCGATATCCATGGACGATATGTCTAGATTTCCTTCTACCAAGCATGGCAACAACTGTGTATTTGTGGTCATCAACAAAGTTTCTAAGATGGAGATGTTGGCTACCTGCAAGAAGAGTATCACAGTAGAAGCCACTGCCAAACTCTTCTTTGAACATGTGTGGGTACATTTCGGATCTCGCAAGCCATTATATCAGATAGGGATAGCAGGTTCCTAAGTGAATTTTGGTCGAGCCTCCAGTAATTCCTGGATACCAAGCTCACCTAGTCGACTACATTCCACCCCCAGACTAATGACCAAACAAAGGTCATCAACATGATGATTGTGCACATGCTACACATGTACAACTTTAAGCATTTGTGAACATGGGATGAGAGTATTTCCTATTTTCAACACAGTTATAATAGAGGTCTCCATAGCTCAATTGGCTACAACACCTTTCAAGTGGGCCTAGGATTTCAACTGTTATGTCCCCTTGATGTTGCAATGCCTTTTGCAACTACACAGGAAGAGTTTACCCATGTTCATTATAAAGATGATAATTCCACCATAATTATTGATCAAATTTAGTGCATCTTCAAGAAGTTTCATGACATCTTGGATAAAGCCAATTCCAAGTGAAAACAACGACATGATCAACATCGAGTCCCATATAAGTTTTAGGTGGGCGACAAAGTTTGGTTTCATTTGTATAAATAACGCCTTCCTAAAACCCATCAAAAGATTCAAACACTCTGATACGGGCCTTAAAATATCACCAAGGTTGTGGGAGACAACACGTTAGAGCTCATTAACCCCCCATTCCTTGTCTTGCACCCCATATTCAATATGGACCACCTTTGGCCATACTTTCCACCATTGTTGGACACATTAGACATAGTTCAGCAGTTGACACCAACAAAGATCAACCCATACTACATTGAATAGGAAAAAACTAACCAAATCATGGACAAACATATCAATAACACTTTCAAATAGAGGATCCAGTTGTATCGAGTTGTCAAATCCCGCTAACTCTTGCACCAAGGTAAGTGGTTCACTATGGACCAAGTTCGATAGAAGTTTCCCCATCTCATGGAGGCGCTTAATGCAATGGGGACCATTGCTTCCTAATGGGGGAGGATTAATCTAGGTGGATATTGGTGGCCACCCACCTATTCCAATTGGATCCTCAATACTATTTATTTCCAGTTTCCTTAATTCTAGCACAACTTTCTATTTTTGGTAGTTTTTTGGGTTTCGAACTTTTAGAGTCATTTTGAAGCCCTAAATGAAGTTTTTTTTAAATGTGCCAAGCCCATAGCCCATAGGGAAAGGCCTTATTGGAAAAACTGGTTATCCTCAGATAGATATTTCGAACGAGGTATCATATGTTCCAAACAAAGATAATATGCCCAAATTATGACCCCGAGAAGTTGGCGTTTGAACTAATCCCAACAAGGCTCACAAACATTTTGTGTTTCATCTCCTAGAGTTTAGTTTATGGATGTTTAGTGTTTTCCATTATTTTTCAATAATAAGAAAGACCTCTGAGCCTCATTATAACATAGTTTGGAAGGCATGTAGCTGCCACATCTCTTCTTAGAGATAAGCTACCATCTCCCAAGCTAGTTTGTTTCCATTATGCATGTAAATAGTTTTCAGTATTTGTTATTAATTAATTGAAGTTCAATTTTCCTTGTAGATCTATGTTTTGTTTAAATCCATATTTCTCTTTTTCCTAGCATAAATTTGGATTAGTGGTATCATATTTTTCTTCTCTTTCTCTATTTTTTTGTGCATGTCCCCAATGAGCTCAGGGTATAAGGAGTTAGGACTTCTATTGATTGAACCTTTGCAAGACCGACTTCACTGACCTCGAAGGCTTCCCATGGTGGATTAAAATAAAGACAAGGGAGAAAGATATGCTTTCAAAATGTTGCTCGAAGAGGCCCTTTAGTGACAAAGGAATGAGATGATGGATAAAGTTTCCCAAATCCTTCTACGAGTATCAACTGGCAAAGCATCTTCATGCAACAATCACTTCATAGGTATCGCCCCCTTTAAGGTATAAGTTAAATTTTACATTCCTATATTTGAAGGCTAGATAAATGCATATGCCATATATAGATGGTTAAATCTGCTGGAAGGATATTTTTTGGTCCATAATTTTTCCAATAGGGAAAATATTACTTTTGCACTCCCAAAATCCACCCCTCATGTCAAGGATTGCTAGAAAATGTATTATTAGCATAAGGACAGGAAGGAGACATCAATATTTTTTAGCCACACCTAGTTGGAATTCTTTCAAAGATGCCGTCAAGAAATAATATTACCCTATCGAGATTGTCACACGGAATAAGTCGATCTTGCAGGAAAGATTGACCTTCCTAGAATCTAAAGAAGACCTAATGACAAGCAAACCAACCAGACACTATCTTTCTCTAAATATGCTTTGATTAACAATGGCAAACAAGTGTTTTTAGGGCCTACCTTAGGTCCAACGCAAGCTTGTGGATGCCCTCGCTCCTTCGATCCAAATGAGATCCTTTGTCGCGAATCTGCAAACACAAACAAGGCAAACAAATTAAATAGCACCTGAAAATCCAATTGCATAAAACATATTTAACACGAAAGTCAAGGAGTCCATGAAACAAATAAAATGAGATACTTGTTGAGAAAAATGAGTTTGATTGTATTAATTCAAAAGAAGAAGAACTTTACAACCTTTGCCTTGACGCTGTACAAGCTCCTCCCATGTTCCAACAAGAAGCCTCCTCTACTTTGACAAGTTTCACTCACTCCCCAATGAAGCCTAAAAGGTATGTGATCTCTCCTCTTAAGCTCAACTAGGAAGTCTTGATTTCACCAGCATTTACCCTAAAAACTGTTCAGCTTCTAACCTCCCCAGCAAGCAGCCCAATGCCTGTATTTATAGTGCAACAGAGGGAGGTTACTAGGTCCTCCTTCAAAGGGATAAAGCCCTCCTTCAAAGGGATAGCTCCTCTCATCAAGGGATTAGCTCCTTCTCTTTTGGGATGCATGAACCACCTCAGAGCAAACAATCCACGTCAAAATTCCTTCTAGAAACCTCTAGAATTAACCCAAAGTGAGTTTTTTAAGATAAAACTTGCGCCTTTTGACTTTCACAGGGGTCCGCACCTACACCGTTAAGGACAGAGCGGGCAGGTCCACAGTTTTTGTGCACAGAAGGTGTGGGACCGCAGGTGACAGTGAGAGAAAGTGTGGAACCAGAGTTACATTGATTTTTAATGTCTCTCTCATTTTCAAAGCTTGATTTGAAGAGTTGAGGTTTGAGACTTGCTTAGGAGGACAGTACAAGTGATGATAGACCCATACTGACTGCAAATAATCATGGTGACGATATTTTTGTGTAACAGATTGCCCCCTAAAGTGCGAAGTCTATAGTAGATGAGGATTTCTTATCATTTAGGAAGAGTGAAGTACTTTATCATTTCGAGGATCATCTTGTGGAGAGCCTGGTTGGAACCCATAAAAACATTCAATGCAAGATATGTATATATATATATATATATATATGAGATCATATCATCGCTGAGGTAGGCATTCCCATACTCAGATCAAAACTGACTAGAAAAACTAACTACTGCTCTGATATAGGAATGATCTTGTAAAACATCACAAGTAAAGACTCATGTGGACACAGTATGGACGCAGCCATCTGTTTATGAATAGTCTATTACATAATTAATAAAAAATTCCTCGCAGCCTGGATTGTGGAAACTAGATCCAGGGTCTTCATTTCTACTTCCCGAAACAATACGATTCTATCCATGTGAATAAACGTGTTGATGTCGAACATGGTAGAAACCACTTGATTACCAGTCAATGATGTAAACTATTAACAAGTGTGAGAGAAACCACCAGTGATGTCAATGGCTCTCAAAGTACTCAGTACAATCCATGAGATGCGAATAAATGTGTTGATGTCGAACATGTCACGGAATCCTTTGATCGAAAGTCAATGATGTAAACTGTCGTCAAAGGTGAGAAACCTGCCATTGAGGCATGCAGATCTTAAGGTACTGACGATTCCTAGATCATCTTTCTAGATAATGAGCTGATGTTGATAGAAAGTGATCCGTCGTAGGCAAGCCCACAACACGAAATCATAGATCAAGTTGAAGAAATTTAGTTGCAAGGACTGACTCAGGGATGGTCAAGATGACAGATATTTTGTAGATGAATGGCTTATTGGCAGTGACCTCTTGAACACATAACGACACGACAGATGGCTTGGTGACAATTGACCCAAATTTAATACCCAGAAACCGGTTGAAGACTTTCAATGTGGTTTGATCAACTGTTAGGCAAAGGATTTCCCAACCCAGGTGAATAAAAGTGTCATGTTCAAGAGTGGTTACAAAGTATGACAAACAGGCTCATTTTTCTCTCTTTTCCCCCACCATTTCTGGCAAGTACCTCTTTATTTTTGACAAGCTTGAGGAGGATAACATTTGCTTGATTATAAGCTCATCCTTCGGATGAGTCCAACTTAGTTTAAATTCGAACCCTAAGAAGGAGTGGTTCATTCCTATTTGTAATCGAACAGGTCCTTTACTGTGAAATTTTAACGAGTCCAGTATAGGAGAAACTCGACGTTTTTCAATTTTAGAGAGTCTGAAAAAACTTAAGAAGACTCCCGGGTTGACCTTTTTCATAAATTTGTGTCTCCCAAGCCCGAAAAAAGTATAAAATAATACTTGAGATAACCGCTTGATCTTTTACGACCAAGGAGTACTTTTCGTCATTAGTGCCTTTGACCCGAAAAAGTAAAAAAGCGATCAATGACACGTCGTTTTATAACCAATATCGAATTTGAAACAACAAAAATTCGGCAATCTTTTCATGTTTTTACGATCGAAAAAGAGCTGTAAGTGGACCGTCTTTTAATTCCGTTTTAACGAGTTTAAAAGAAACACTCGGCAATCTTTTCATGTTTCAGTAGTCAGAAAAGAGCTTAAAGATGACTCTACATGTTTTTTTCGTCGAAAATGATAGATTTCGCCTGAATAATCCTTTATTCTGCACAAAAACACAAACATTACTCATACCTATTTGAAATGGATAAAAATGTTGCAAAAATACCTTTCCAAAGTGAAACATAAACAAATTTGCAATTTATTTACTCAAAAAACTTATAAAAAGGGTCTTTGTCAATTCATTTTTACCGTTTGAGTTTGGGTGAGAAAATAGTGCTTTTGCTCAGAAAACTTCCCGTGAAGATTGCGGGAAATCCAACCGTCCGAATCGAATGCCGTCTTCTCCAGGTAATCCACATCATCCCACTCTTCATTTTTAACCATTTAATTTTTTGTTTTAGTCATTTATATCATTTTTAGGAGGGTTTTTAGGCACAAAACCCGCGCACGGGGGCCCGCAGGTTTACCATTGCGGGCCTGCGGACCCCGACTTTTTCTCCATTGGGAAAAGCTTGGGGTCCGCACCTTCCATGTAGACAAAGTGTGGTCCCACGCACTGTATCTAACCCGGAGGGTGCGGTCCCCATCGCAAGGGTTTTTAACCCAGAAATTCTCAAAAATAGACCACACAAAATAATTTCTAGCAATTTAATTTGTCTTTATACTTGATGCAGAGAGTACATCATGCTAGATTGGCGTGAACGAGAACATGAGAATGTGGATGCTGCCGCATGGAATCATCAGCCTTCACTTGATGCTTTGAGGGCGTGCGGCTTGTATAAATTCTGGGCCATTCCTGGCATGAGGGCTCAGGTGGATTTCTTACAGTGGTTGGTTGACAGATGGAGCATACAGGACCAATGCTTCTTCATTGGTGGCCACCAGCTCGAAATCGAGTCGACGGACATATATTTCTTGACTGGTTTGCCTAAGAGAGGCGAAGACTTGACTCTGTTTGGGGCTAGGCCAGGTGGCCAATCTGTCGATAGCCTCAGGGTAGAGTACTACAACAGCCAGGCTAGAGACAAAGGGATAGACATAAAGACCATATCCCGTCCTGAGCTCATGGTGATTGCGTTCACTGTCACCAGACTTTGCGGAGCTGCCGCATTACATATTGCCACCGGATCCCAGATGCGTATGGCAGTTGATTGCTTTCGAGGCACCATCTTCAACTGGTGCGATGCCTTGTTGGCCAATCTGAAAGGCCAACTGACCAGGGCCAAAAACAAACAACTAAATACCTTTGGTTATGGGGCTTTGGTTGTGATTTTTGGCCTGGAGAGGGTTCCTATGCTGATCCCATAGCACCTTACTGTTGGAGCTGGGCTTCCTCGAGAGCCCAAACTTATGTGATGGGTCGCAGTTATGGCCCGTCATCTGGACGAGAGGACAGAGGTTGCTCGATTCAAACCTGAGTATTTCCAATGGCTGGAAAACTAGGTCTTTTCTATTCAGGACTTCCCTTATGCTGGGATATATTTTCGTGGTGACCCAGACATGGTTCTTCCACCAGGAGAGTAGTGGGATGAGTCAAGTAAAATCCTTTTCAACATTTTTCCTATTTTAATTTTTTTGTTATTTTTCCATCGTCTCAAAACTGATAGTAAAAAATTTCAAATGCAGATGTGGGTCCACAGCGACCAGCCGCTCTCCAGCATTATGAGAGGAAGCAACCAGTTGCACCCGCGCCAGCCCCACCGGATGAATCAGCAAAGGTTTTGGCCGAGTTGGAGGGTCATCTCGAGCGCTTGACAGGAGACATTCCTGAGACCACTATAGACGACATTCCTCATCAACTTCAACGCTATGTGATTGGGGTCCCGGGACCTTTTAGGAGGTTCCTTTGCAAGGTGGCCCGTGCAGTGGTTTCTTATAGAGATAATCACCAGTGATAGGATGATCGCCTATTGTGGGCACATGTGACATTCTTGTTTTTTGTACTTATCATTTTTGCCGATCATAAGGTGTTTTTCAACCTATGATTGAGGACGATGTATTTTTTGACACACTCCTATATATATATATATATATATATAGATATATCACTATTACCGGCTTATCTTGTAAATCATGTTATGGAATGGTTTTAAATTTACATGTATGATTATTGCAAATGTCTATTTAACATTCGAGAAGAAATTGCATATGATAATGTATTTAAAGATCTTGGAATATGTTGATATTCAATATAATCAAATTCACGTTCCAAGTGACGCACTCTCAAAAATAATCTCAATAACACTGGATTTCTAATGGCATATACTCTATTAAGCTGTAATACAACGAGTTCAGAATCTAACCTCACTATCAAACTCCGAATCCCAAATGAAATAGATTCAGATAATAACTCAATCACTGCACTATACTCGGCAATGTTGTTCGTTGTTTGACCGAGGCTTACCCCATGCATAGATACTAACTCGTCAGAGGGTGAATAGATAACCCAAGCTGCGGAAGAGATGTTCTGTGTATTACGACAAGCACCATCAGTGAAACCAATGTATGTTTGGAGAGGCATCAACATCTGCAATATCAAGAGTAAAACCAAGATAAGCAGGAATAATGACGAAAAACACTCTCTAAGCTAAGCACACTGTTTAAACTAAAACACACCAACTGGAAAGAAAAACTATCCTAACTAAAAATCTCCATACCCATTCTTTTAAGCATAATACCTCTTCAAGTAAAGGCCATTTCTGGGTTTACCCAAAGAATCCCCATCAAAGTCTACCAATTCGTAGGCCCCTTTGGCTAGCTTTCGCTTGACAACATAGGGACCATGCCACATAGGAACGAATTTTCCAGCGCCTAATTTATCATTAGCTTGATGATACACTAAGACTAGGTCTCCTTCCGAAAAATTTCGAGGGGTCACATTTCGATCATATTGAGCTTTCATTCGTTTTGCGTGAGTCTCGATTGCCAATGAAACATCACGTCGATTCTCATCTAATTGAGCCAAGTATAACAAACGCTTTTCCTCTTCGGAAGTGGCTGGAAGTAACTCGATGGCCATTTGCAGTGATGGGATTTCGCATTCAATGGGTAACACAGCTTCCAAACCATAGACTAGTTGGAAAGGAGTGAACCTTGTTGATGTTTTTACTGAAGTTCAGTACGCCCAAAGCGCTGAAAATAGCATGTTGTGCCAATTCGACCGATGAATCCCAAAGATTCGTTGGATCATGATAACTAAAACTTTGTTGATGGATTCAACCAAACCATTCGCTTGTGGATAATAAGGGGTTGAACTATCGTGACGTAAACCAAGGTGGCCTGTAAGTTCGGTCATCATAACGTTTCGAAAATGATGCCCATGATCAGTGATTATTGCTTGTGGGACACCAAACCTAGCAATTATATGATTGAACATGAAAATTGCAGCTGTCTTGCCGTCTGCCTCAAATGTAGGCATCGCCTTGGCCCATTTAGTAAAATAATCTACCGCAAGGATGATATACGCATGCCCCCGGCCGAGTGAGGGTTACATGTAGTAAAATCGATACCCCATTTGGCAAAAGGACCAACAGCAATTATAGGGTGGAGAGGAGTAGGTGGAGCGTGAATCTTACGATCAAAAATCTGGCAGCTGTGGCATTTTCGGACTGCCGTAATACAATCTTTAAATAAAGACGGCCAGAAGTAGCCAGCGCGCAATATCTTTTGGGCTGTGGCAAACCCAGACATATGGCCGCCACACGCTCCAGAGTGACAGTCCTTTAGAACCCTTTCAGCTTCCTCGTGAGTTAAGCAATGTCGAAAAATGGAATCCACCCCACGGCGATAAAGAGTATCTCCAATAATCCTAAATTGTTGGGACTGGAATCGAATCTTTTGACGTTCTGACCTTGAAATGTCTGGCCGAAAGGATTGGGTCTGGAGATAGACGATGATATCCCCATACCACGGATCTAAAGTGTTGATTAGAAACAAGGATTCGTCCGAAATGGGCTCCTCCGCCACAATTTCCGTGTCAGCACATGGGAAGTCACACATTAACTCCGCAAAAACTAAAGATTTCTTAGACTTAGATTTCTCAAATTCCAAGTCGAACTCCTGCAGGATAACGATCCATTTAGAGTACTTGCCCCCTAGCAATTGCTTGGTCAAAATGTAGATCATAGGGTTTCAATCCGAAATTACCGTAGTTTTACGTAGTAGAATGTAGTGACGAAAACGTTGGACAGCTTGAACAACTGCCAATTCCAATTTCTCCACATGTGAGCATTTTAGCTCAGTTGGATTTAAAGTTCGACTAAGGTAATATATCACATGTTCAGTTCTGAATTCATCTTCCTGAACTAAAACCATTCCAATGGTGGAATGAGAGGCGGCGAGATACAAGAAGTAATCCTAGTTGTAGTTGGGAGGATGCAACAACGGTGCATGGGTCAATGCGTGTTTGAGTGCATCAAAAGATTTCTAAGCTATCTCATCCCAATAGAATGGAGTATTTTGCTTCAACAACCGGGTAAAACCCTTTGTGACCTCGGCATAGTTAGGAATGAATCGTCGTAAAAATTTTGCTTTCCCCTGCAAACTTTGGAGTTGGCGAAGACTCGAGGGAGGAGGAAATTTGATGATAGCTTCAACCTTCGAGGGATCGACGCGAATGTCGGCTTTCGAAACTACAAACCCCAGCAATCGACCCGTTTCTATACAGAAGACACATTTGTGTGGGTTCAACCGAATACGATAATTCCTACACCTCATAAAGATTGCTCGTAAATGGACGAGGTGATCAGCTCGATGTAATGAATGAGTAGGCAAGTCATCGAGATAGGGTTGCACAATGTGCTTGATGTCATGAAACGCACAAGACATCACCCTTTGAAAATTTGCTTCGGCATTCTTAAGCCCAAAAGGTAACTTGCAATAAGCAAATGTCCCCCATGGACAAATGAAATCCGTTTTTTGGTTGATCGGCAGGTAGAATATTGATTTGATTATATCCAGAAAAACCATCCATGAAGGAGAATATTTCGCTGCCGGCACAATCATCAATGATTTGATCGATATAGGGAGTTGGGTAATTCTCTTTTGGACAGGCTCGATTAATTTCCCTATAGTCGATGCATATTCTTATTGGTCCCTGCTTTTTGTTAACCAGAACAATATTCGATACCCAATGGCAATCCGTTAACGGGATCGGATAAATGAAACCTGCTTTCAATAATTTTTCAACCTCTGCTTTAATTGCAGCAGCTTTTCGTGGGTGAATCTGACGCAAACGTTGTCGGACAGGTTTAGTGTCTGGGTAAGTCTTGATCTCATGAACAACAATCGCAGGATCAATTCCTGGCATTTCCTCATAGGGCCAAGCAAACACGTCACGGAATTCTTGAAATGGGGCCTTATATAGTTGAATTTCGTCATCTGTACACAAGACACCTATATGAATGTTCTCAACAATTCCGGGCTTAACCGAAATGTCAATAGGAATAGTTCGAGAGATGTTTCCTAAATTTAACTCTGAATCGAGATGTTTCATTGGATTTTGAGGTTCCTTGACATATTCAGTTGTAAAAATTGATGAGAAATCATTTTCAAAACGATCATCCTCAGGTAAAAATGAATATCTGTGATGGATATCTTCCCATGGTAAATTATCTACACATAGGATTTCACGAATTTTCTCATCAGAGTGAATAAGTTTAGAAAACGTAGTTAAATCCGAGGTTGATGTGAAAAGTGATTCCTCACGGACCACATTCATTAAGTCATTTTCGGTTTAACATGGGTCGGCAAACGACTGCACGGCTTCATAGGCAATTTCATATGGACTCAAAGGCATGGCATTACCAAATGAGTCTATCTCAGATTCAGAAGGGACAATCCAAGGATCATCGTAAATAATGGTGTCTGATGTAATCATATGAATGGTTGCAAACGAAGATGATGGGTTGATTGGAGGAAAAGGAAAAGTTCCCAGTAAACTGGCATCTTTAACTAGTCCTACTCCAACATCCTTATATGGGATAGTTGTTTTACCAACATGCTGAATACTCTCTGAAGAGGCTGGGTCTGATAAAAGTAAGCTGGCTGGTCTATTGTTACGATCTTTCCATTATGTGGAAAATTTATTACTCGAAAGACCGATGAAACGACCGCTATCATAGCGTAAGACCAACTTCGACCCAAGAGAAGGTTGTAATCTAGAGGGGCATCAACCACCTCCACATCTAGACTAACGGTTTTTCCTTCAACCCCTATAGGAAAATCCTGTAGAATGCCAAAAGGATGAAACCCACGACCATCAAAGGCCTTTAGAATCATCGGGGATTGATTTAGCGAAGGAGAACCAAGCGATCTCCAACACTGTATCGACATAATACACGTTGAGGCTCCCTCATCAATTACAGTCCGATGAATAGGCTTGTTTTTTACTATCACTGGTATCTAGAAAGCCATTTGATGAGGCAAACACAATGTACTATTTTCTAGATCGAAAATCATTAGGTTCGAGTCCTGAACATCAACAGCTCCTATAGCCAACAAAAGTAATTTACGTTGTGCTGGACATGATTGCAGCACTTCCAAAGCCGACATTGCTGAGGGTGAAATAGCTAAATCCTCAACAATGTTGTAATTCTGAGCCGCTCTCGCTTGTGGATTGAAAGCTGACTTTTGAAGTATACCCTTGGCGGGCGGTTTGATTACCAAGTCTGGATTAGGTTTCTCGATCTGTAGTGGATTGGAACCGGGAGCTGAAGTTGATGGATTAGAATGAGAAGATTCTGCTTCTTTACCATCAACAGGACTTTTACTACCATAATCTTGCAATTGATTCGCAATCCTAACATGGGACATCATCAGTATGGGTTCTTCATTGGCATTCGAGGATGAACCTATCATCTTACTATCTTGAGTCGGAAAAGGATCCTTCAAAACAGCAGGAGTTTGGGAACCCTTGACAATCTTCGCAACCTCTGCATGATGAGGGCAGTCTATTGTAAAATTTTCATCGTTACAAATGAGACAAGGATAACAAGGTTTGTGCTTTTCATCATTAGATTCCACCTTTTCAGGTTTCTCCTTTGAACTTTTGTCCGTTTTATTCTTCTTCTTTCCTTTCTTCTTCCCACCGGATTTTGATTTGGCTGTAGATGACTCTACAATGTGAATATCGGTGGAAATCTCTGCAGAAGAGTCTCCTGTTGGGGAATCAGGCAAGGTTATGATAGGGGAAGAATTCTTGGAAGACTTCTTCTTACTTTTAGTGTTAACCATGCCAATCATACCATCGGTGGCATGAGATCTCGAAGGAGCTGCAGTGATTTGATTTTGCTTGGGAAGATCGGGGATTTTTTCGTGTAACGTACCTGACTGAGTATAGACCAAGTCAAGGTAGTGTGCTTGAGCAATTACTTGCTCCTCAGTAACAACTTTGGCTTTAGCAACATCTTCAGTGATCTTTGGCAACAAAGATTTTACAAACCACTCAGCCAAGATCTGATCCGGAATAAATACCTTCACTAAACGCCGTCGACGTCTCCACTCATGAATATGATCTGAAATGTAAGTGGATGTCGATTGTTTTAGCGAAGTTAACAATTCTGTGCCATTGTCATATCGGACTGGCAACTGAAAATGAGTTAAAAACGAGTTAGCTAACTGACTAAAATTATAAAAAGTGCCTCGCGGTAACTCAATGTACCACTTGGCCGCGAGACCAATTAGAGTGCGCTGGAAAAGTCTAAGACGGATTGAATCATATGTAATGGAGTTAGATGCACACCAAAGGTGGTAAGTCATCACATGGTTTGACGGGTCCTCTCCTGATTTACCTTCGAACTTGGGAATGTCACTGGGCAACTTATTCGGCATTGGCAGCCAAAACGGAAGATAATTAATGGGATCGTTTGTTAGGTGCGACAAGTCAGGTAAGTCCAAAGTTGCGATAAACAGTAACTACCGATTAGGATCCCTAAAACTCTGGGTCATAAGACCAGCCCCAGGAGGAGGATATCCAGGATAACTAGGAATAGGAATCGCGTTCGGGATATTGTATCCTCCCGGAAAACTAGGATTAACCGGACTGTACTAGGGTTGTTGAGGTTGTTGATAAGTGTACCCAGGGTATGGTTGATACTGATAGACTGGCTGCTGCACAATAGGACCGAATTGGTACTGTCCCTGGTACGGTTGATAAGTGAATTGTGGTTGACTTGTGACAACCGTACTTAAACCAGGTGGTCCTACAGGCATCTGAACCAAAGTTTGAATCATAGATCCAGACAGTGGTAAAGATGTCTGAGGAGTAGATATAGGAACAGTAGAAACTGGAGCTGTCGATACTCCAGAAGTAGGTGGGGTAGATTGAACAGATGTTGTGGCAGTTGTAGCAGTCATTTGAGGCGGAGTACGAGGTGTACTAGGCCCAGGCTGAGAAACTACCGAAGGTACAGAAGTTTGAATGTTAGACTGGACTAGTTGCTGGGGTGAACTAGAAACTAAGGGTTGTCCAGTTTGAGATGACAACTGTACACTTGGCTACAATACTTGTTGAGATTGCGATGGATCCCACACTATATTCATTCCGGGGTACTGACCCATAACTAGTTGAGAATACTGAGGACCATAACCGGATTGAGGGTAGGATTGATAATTGAAAGGTACATTTCCCGTTCCTTGAACATACGTTTTACCGGAGGGTGGTTGGAAACCTTGGTTCGAATATTGACCTTGGGGTTGATACCCTTGAGGCACGTACTGATACTGGGGTTGACCTTGAGGTATAAATTGATATCGGGGTTGACCTTGGGATACATATTGAGTCTGGGGTTGTCCTTGAGGAACGTATTGTCCCATAGGTATGTACTGTCCTTGAGGTTGCCCCCCAGATGCAAACTGTGTACCTTGAGGTTGCCCCCCAGGCGTTAATTGAGGCTGCCCCCCAGGCGGTAACTGGCCACCTTGAGGTTGAGGATTGGGAATAGAACCTGACATCATGAGAATGTCTTCTACGCTCAATGGCTTAGTACCATTATTTCCAGTTAATAGCCCTTGCTCAATGGGTTGAGGAGATGCTCCCGAAAAAGTACCAGAAAGTGACTGATACCTGGAGGGAACAGAAGGACCGCCGTACAAAAAAGATTTGGGCGATTGAGTGAACATGGATGACTATCCTGACATATTTACGAGAGTATAAAAACCTCTAGGTGTTGGGTGATAAGGAGCACGAGGTGGTGAAAAACTTAACCCTGAGTTTTCTAAGAAATTAGTCAAAGAAATATACCAAGAACTGCTCCTAGGTGGACTGTAAAAAATTGATTCACACTCCCTTAGTTCAATAACAGGTTGATTTTCAGGGATAGGGATGTCTAATTCTTCTTCTGGAGCATGTTCTTCAATAGCAATAAGTCCAGAAGGAAGATCTTGGGTGATTACTCTTTCTACCCTAGGTGAACCAGGACCACTAGAAGTTGGAGAAACAAACCCCGATGTCGGAGTAGTAGCAAATTCACTTTCAGGCTCGGATATTTCAGGTTCCTCACCTATATCACTAGTAGATGAAAATCTACCAGCAATTTCGGAAACAGACATTGACTGTGGATTATAATCTGCTACTAACCGTTGAAAATCAGGATGTACTATCAAAGAAGATTCTCCTTCCTCAGGTGACCCAACTCTACTGTCTCTAGGAGTTACGAGGACTTTCAAGCCTTCAAGATGGCTCGGTACTTCCTCAGGAGGTTGGCCCCGAAGTCTACGGGACTTCCTCAGTAACTCAGCCATGTTTACAAACTCAGGAGACTGGCCCCGAAGTCTACGCAACTGTCTTGGTAATTCAGCCACAATTGAAAACTTTTAACTACTTCACACGCAAACAAAGTAAAATCTCAATGAAAAGCACCTAAAGTCTCTAAAGAACCAAACAAATTTGAATCACACGCCTAAAGAATCTAGGAGATCAAACACACACAAACAATAATTTTCCGTACTGAAAACACTAGTTGGTGATGAAATCCAACGTCGCAGAGTTCAATACAGAAATGGTGGTTGGAACAGTTACCCCAGCAACCTGCTTAATGAATAGACTGGCACAAGTTCCTCCACTTAACCATATCGAGTGAAGAGAACCCCCCAGAAAATCCAAGTGAGTCTAGCCGACATCTGCTCCAGGTACAGTGGGATCTTCCCACCACTGTCACCTCAGGAAGAGCCCTAAAGAATATGGCCACTAAGGTTACCAACTGAGACAAATATACCTGGGGGAATAGTCTACGATCCGATACACGCGCAAGGGCAGAGTAGCAAGCTCAATCCCCTTGAAGGCTCCTTGACATAATCCAAGGTTTACCAACAAGTGACCCCAGGCTCCTCGACAATGGTTAATCCGAGGTTTACCGTTTTTAATACTTGAATATCTGGCGTCGTTCTCAATGAGGAAGGATTGATTCCCACACTGGTTCGGACATGATCTCGTGCTTCTCCTTTAAGAGGAGCTTTCCCAGAGCATAAATGCAGCAATTGGATTTCTTCCCTACCACAAGATATAACTACTTGTTTGTTTTTACTGTCTTGGAGAGTTAATTACTCTCCTACTCCAAGACACTAGCCTAAGCTAAGTTGGTGTATCAGAGCCCTAGAAATAAAAATGTTACTAGGTGAATTTTACTTTAAGCGTTAATTTTTAGTGGTTTTTGTTTAAGTCCAAAGGTGCGGAGATGAAACTCGTGGTATGAAGACTCGACTCAAAATCACTAAAAATGCACCTAAGATGATCAAAACAATTTTTTTTCTTCGATGAACTTCTAACTAAGAAAGAGTTTGAGAATGCAAATAGTTTGTAAACACAAATCTTTCTCAATTCAACAAATTAAAAGAAGAGTTTTTGTCCTTTTCCAATGCACTCAAAATGAGACAACTAGTTATTTCACAAAAATTTCCCTTTTTCGTTCCAAAGCACTCAACCACTACAAAAACAAACTTTTTCAAAAGAGATTTTTTATATTTTTTAATAAAACACTCAAAACTATGAAAATGACTAACTTTGAGATCTACGAATTATAAAAACCTATTTGAAGTCAAAGCCTACTAAAATTCCTTTTTAAGGATGTTTTACTTAGCTAGATGTAAGCTAAGGACCAATTTATGCAGAATCACAAATAAGTCAAGAACAACCAATTTTGTTTTCTTTTTGAAAATGAAAATCCAAACTCTCAAACACAAGCTTTTCGAAGTTTTGTAAAGAGAAAACTCAAAGTGGATTCCTCAACAAGGGGAGATTTCATAAATGGTCAGACTCATAAGAAGGTTGGTAGACACTAAGGTGATCTAAAGTCCCTACAGCTTCTAAGCTCAGAGCCACTACACAACCAAAATGAAAAACAAACCCAACAAGCAAAACTCCTAGGAATTTCACTTAAAACCCTAACACTAACGAAATCAATCTAAGGAAAGCTTCTGACAAGTTATATGCAGGTCTGGGCAGTGGATAACAATTTCTAAACAAACACTAAGCTAACTAACAGAGGAAATCTTAGGGTTTTTCAAAATTTTGACAGGGTCCGCAGGTCCACAGTTGACACAGGTGCGGTCCCTCTCTGTGCTGAAAGCCAAGCTACGGGTATGTACGCACTGTGTCAAACGGCTAGGGTGCGGTCCTCTCCCAAAGCTATGAAAAACAAAAAATAACCCTGGATCTACAAACTCTACCCAATTTTACACACAACAAGCCAAAAATAGAAACAAAAACACAGTTTCTCAGGTCAAAGTAAAAACAAGGAAAACAATCAAGTCCCCAGTGGAGTCGCCATTTTGTCACACGGAATAAGTCAATCTTGCGGGCAAGATAGACCTTCCTAGAATCTAAAGAAGACCTAATGACAAGCAAACCAACCAGACACTATCTTTCTCTAAATATGCTTTGATTAACAATGGCAAACAAGTGTTTTTAGGGCCTACCTTAGGTCCAACGCAAGCTTGTGGATGCCCTCGCTCCTTCGATCCAAATGAGCTCCTTTGTCGCGAATCTGCAAACACAAACAAGGCAAACAAATTAAATAGCACCTGAAAAGCCAATTGCATAAAACATATTTAACATGAAAGTCAAGGAGTCCATGAAACAAATAACATGAGATACTTGTTGAGAAAAATGAGTTTGATTGTATTAATTCAAAAGAAGAAGAACTTTACAACCTTTGCCTTGACGCTGTACAAGCTCCTCCCAGGGTCCAGCAAGAAGTCTCCTCTACTTTGACAAGTTTCACTCACTCCCCAATGAAGCCAAAAAGGTATGTGATCTCTCCTCTTAAGCTCAACTAGGAAGTCTTGATTTCACCAGCATTTACCCTCAAAAATGTTCAGCTTCTAACCTCCCCAGAAACCAGCCCAATGCCTGTATTTATAGTGCAATGGATGGAGGTTACTAGGTCCTCCTTCAAAGGGATAAAGCCCTCCTTCAAAGGGATAGCTCCTCTCATCAAGGGATTAGCTCCTTCTCTTTTGGGATGCATGAACCACCTCAGAGCGAACAATCCACGTCAAAATTCCTTCTATGAACCTCTAGAATTAACCCAAAGTGAGTTTTTTAAGATAAAACTTGCGCCTTTTGACTTTCACAGGGGTCCGCACCTACACCGTTAGGGATAGAGAGGGCAGGTCCACAGTTTTTGTACACAGAAGGTGTGGGACCGCAGGTGACAGTGAGAGAAAGTGTGGAACCAGAGTTACATTGATTTTTAATGTCTTTCTCTCATTTTCAAAGCTTTATTTGAAGAGCTGAGGTCTGAGACTTGCTTAGGAGGACAGTACAAGTGATGATAGACCCATACTGACTGCAAATAATCATGGTGATGATATTTTTGTGTAACAGAGAGCTATGAAGATAAGTACATAAAATGGACCACATTGTGGCAAGAAAGGTACCTGAATGTGTCGTAGTTCACAAATATTTTTCATACCCTTCGCATGAAGTTAGGTATAAAGGATTCTGAGTAGCACCTGGTACCCAGGTGTCATCTTTGTTTGCACAAATATATCTAGGTAGAGATGGAGTTCATGGGCATCTCCTCGCTTAGTGTCGCATACCAATATGCTATCAATATCAAGTAGAAATTTAAACAGAAGAAGCCAAACTTTGGATCTATGAATCCAAATCAGGTAAAAGGCACCCCCAAACTATAGAACAAAGGACAAAATCAAAGCAGGGTGACCCAGGAAAACTCGTCAAAGCCACAAGAAAAGAATAGCACCACGAAGACAAAGAAGGACATAGTAAAATGGTGTGACTTCCATAAGACCCCCACTCACAACACAAATGAGTGTCATTCCAAGCAGTCACTGGTGGCCGAGATAAAAGCTTTAGAGTTAGAAGCATGTTATGAATTTGAGTTAGAACCTGAAAAAGGGAATGGCAAGAGGAAGCATATTATCTATGTAGATCCTAACACCACTGTTTCCACCACCAAGGTCCAAAAGATTGAGCCTGAACATTTGGAGGAGGGGGTGCGTCTCTTCCACTCACAAATTTGGATGAAGGGTTCTCCACTGTAGTTCATTGTTAACAATGGGAGTTAAAAGAACCTCATATAATTAGTTGAGGTCATGAAGTAGTTGGGCCTACCAACAACACCACAGCCACAATTGTACATCATTAGATGGCTCAACTAATGGAAATATCTCTACATCAATTAGCAGAGCCACCTTCTCTACAACATCTAGCCCTTCATGGATGAGGTAGTGTGTGATGTTGCTCCCCTTTAAGTTTATATTGTATTATTATTCCAACCATACTTATGGAAGTGTCATGTTGTATATGAGTCCAAGATTCACACTGTTATTATTACTTTGGGCAGTAAGCTATATAGGATACCATAGGTAGTTCTGCCTACCATAATTTCTTTGATCTATGCTAAGCAATGCAGTAAGATGATCTCCTAGACTGGGAAATTTTTTTCTTTCTGATTCGTTCTCAAAGTAAGGGAAATATTGTGGCCAAATCCATGACCCCTGGGAAGGGTTCCTCCACACAGTAGAAGCAAGTCGATAAGGCCGTGGAAGAATACAGGGACATCTTCTGCTCACCCATAGGGGTACCTTTGCACTATCAAGTCAAGAATTTGATCGATCTAACTCTCGGAGAACCTCTACCCAATGGGTTGATATATCATTGCTCTCTTCTAGAAAATGAAGAAATCAATTAGAAAATCCAAGAGTTGTTACAAAAATGGCATATCCAACCAAGTTCCTCACCTTGTGGGAGCCCAATTTTACTCATATAGAAGAAGGATGGGACCTAGAGAATCTGCATTGATTATCGAGAACTAAATAAAATCTCTGTCAAGAACAAGTATCTGATCCCATGGATTAATGAACTTATTGACTAACTCAAGGGGGTCAATTGATTCAAAAATATTGATTTGAAGTCTGGCTATTACCAAGTTCCAATAGAACCCGTAGATGTATGGAATACCACCTTCAAATCTAATGAGGGCCTTTTTGAGTGGTTGGTCATGCCTTTCCGGTTAAGAAATGCACGTGCAACTTTTATGAGGCTGATGGATAAAATATTGCATCCCTTCACCAACTTGTTTGTGGTTGTATATCTAGACGTCATCCTCATCTTCAGCAAGAGCTAGGAAGAACACTTGCAACATATTTGACAGGTCCTTCAAACCCCACAACAACACAAACTATGTGCCAACTTGGAGAAATACACCTTTGGCGTGAAGTGGGTCCAACATTTAGGTTACATCATTTATGAGCAAGGTGCGCATGTGGATCCAACTAAGATCCAATTCATTCAGGATTTCCCAATCCCGACAACTCTAACAGAGCTTCATAGGTTTCTAAGGCTTGCCAATTTCTATCAAAGGTTCATGTTGGGGTTCTCTCATATCACTTGGCCTTTGAGTCAAGTTACCAAGGGCAGAGCGAAAAGAAAATTTATTATGGTTTGAGTCCCAACTGAAGGCGTCCCTTGAGATGATGGAGATTTCTTTATAATCTTTCCCATCATATTTTGAAAATTCATTTCAATGCATTAGCAAGGTGGAAAATGGTTTTGAATCCTTGAAGAAAGTTATGCCATCTACACTAATTCTAGCAACACTTAATCTTACAAATCCCTTTGATGTATCTTACAGATCCCTTTGATGTAGAATCTGATGCTTCAAGGTTTGGAATATGAATAGTATTAATGCAATACCATCCAATAGCCTTAAAGAGTTAAAATATCAATAGAAGCGAAAGTTTTAAATATACATATGATAAAAAGATGTTTCCCATTATACATGCATTAGTTAATTGGCAACAATATCTCTTGGGAAGTAAGTTCTTAATATTCATTAATCACAATTATCTTAAGAGCCTACTATAAGAAAAAATATTATCCATCAAATTTCAAAAGTGGATAGAGAAATTTTTCACCTTCGATATGGAAATATTACATAAAAAAATGGAAGGAAAATGTATTTCAATTCATTATCATGAAACCATGATGTTGGAAATACTGAGAAGGGGGCGAATCAATATTTCCCTATTTTTAAGAAATTAGTTAACTTTATTAACTTATATATTCAGAGCATCTATATATACTAGAAAACCATCAAACCAAATAAACAATACACAATGTTTGACTCAACAAAATCTCAATTATGCATGATATACATACAACATTTATCAGGTAATCCTAGAAGGAAGTACAAAACTCCCAAGGGGTTTTACCAACAAGCTAAAAGGGAGAAAATTCTCCCTAAAGGATGGGCTCTTGTACCAGGTATAATGTCCCAAGTACAATAAAATGTTGCCACTACAACTCCTACTACCTATTGCTCCACCACACTACTGCCACATTTCCTCTTCATTGTTCTACTTTTGTCCAAATAGTCTACTATTGTTGTTGTTGATCTTACTTCCTGTGTCCGTACTCACTATATTGTTGTCCTCATATTTTGTTGTTGTTGTTACTTCTCTCACTGCCTATTTTTCTATTGTTATACTTTCCAAGTAGATATTTGCTACAATTCATGATCATTTTTCTCCAACCACAAAAGGCATTGCCATTCATCCAAGGTTGCTGCCAAATATTCTTCACATAGCGAGGCCAAAAATTCTCATCAAGATCTGGGAAACAAAGCCACTCCAGCTTATTGTTATACATGTCACTGTCACATCCATTGTTACTATTCCATAAAGAATCAACTCTAAAGGGTTTGAGTATAAGCATGGTCACATATTCAAATCACTCACAAAGGTTTTGTCATTAATGGTTGTATAACAAGAATACTGCAAACCCTAGCATCTGCTTCAAATATCAGCATATTGTGTCGAAATTGAATCCATTAATTGTTGTGTATATCACTATTACTAATGTTTTTTTTGCATCAAGTTCATTGTTTAGTCTTATATTGATCCCTTCCACATATCACCAATTCTTCCATAAACATATCAGTATCACTACTATAGAAAATTTGTCACACATCAAGTTCACTATTTGTGCACTACAAAATTGTATTATTTCCATTCTTTAACTATTCATGTGAGGATTCTCAAGTATGTCGAATTTTTCTACCAAGGTGAACCCTCATAGTAGGATCTAAATTTTTTTGCAACTACTTCAGAAGATCTGATGAGCGCCAGTATTGCAACAAGGATGTTGCAACTCATGGGCTACTAGCTTTACTTATCAACTTAGGGTTCATACAAACTTGGAGGTGACAGTGCTATATGCACAAGTAGAAGTGAAGGTCCTGCATGTTGTCACTTTTTCAACTGGCAAGAGACCCCAGGGGTTCCAAGCCAGACTTTTAAAGAGTCAGAAGAAGATTGATTCTTTGATGGAAGAAGAGAAAATCTATTCTAAGAGAGCTACTCTACTGAAGTAATGAAGAAAACAACATGTAATGCTAAATCACACCATATCCTAAGTAACCATTTAAATATCTAAACTAAGAAGAATTGCTAAATCAACACTAACTTAATTCTTCTATCTAAGTTTTAGAAGTAAAGAGCATCAAACCAAACTAATGTGTAAGCAAGGAAAGTAAACTAAGTCTGTTTTCAAGTTTTTCGTGTTTTGGTAAAATCAAGCATGAAAGGAGTCAAGCGGAAGAGCAAGAGAAAATCAAACTCAGCGAAAGGATGACGTAACGAAGCAGCAGTGCATAGGAACCATTGGATCAATCAGTGAACATCAAGAAAGAAAGATGAACGGTGGAGATCTCATCGTAGGGGATTACGTGAATAGACAGATGGATCGATCAACGAACAGGATGAATGGAAGATGAGCGGCGGAGATCTTATCGCGGGTGATTTAGTGAATAGATGAGCGAATAGGGTTAACGAAAGATGAGCGCCAGAGATATTATTGTGGAGGTTATGTGAATAGATGGATGAACAGGGTTAAACGGGAGATGAATGGCAGATATCTTATTGCAAAGATGAAGTGAATAGATGGGTGGATCACATCAAGTCACATGGCGATAGAAGGATAAAAAAGTGTGCGTAATGATAGAGTGGGTTTCATAGGTGGTAAGTAGTTTGTCACACGCCGTCAAGGCTGTAAGCAGAATTCCAAAATTTTACACAATTAGCCTAACTGGGTGACACATAGCATGAGAAAACCACTTTTCTCGTGTGCTCTCGGGCAGATATCGGTCGTGCAAGAATTCGTGCGAGATTGCGCGATAGTCGTTGGATCAAGCTAGACAGATCAACGATGGAGATTTGGGGTGCATAAAGTATTGAGAGGATGTGATAATCGTTGGATCAAGCTAGACAGATCGACGGTGGAGATTTGGGGTGCATAAAGTATTGAGAGGATGAGATAGCAGTTGGATCAAGCTAGACAAATCGACAGTGGATATTTGGGGTGCATAAAGTATTGAGAGGACGCGATAGCCGTTGGATCAAGCTAGACAGATAGACGATGGAGATTTGGGGCGCATAAAGTCAAACATTGAAATGAATACACATGTGGTTAATGGTGATTGGCCAGGTTTGTTGTGGATCAAACGGTAAAGATATCTACGTATAATCTGATTAAGACGTGAGTTATTGGTTCCCGCTTAAGCATTTCATGCTGAATGAAATGAGAATGTGAGTGAGATCTATTACAGAAAGAGAGTGATTGAAGACGATAATGATGAAATGAACCAAGTACTGAATTAAGACAAAAAACTCCAAATCTCATGCGATAACGAGAAATCTGAAACAATACCAATCTACTCTATCCTGTTGTAATGGAAATGCAGTTACTTAAGAAAATGATCAATTAAACCATGAATATACGCTACCATACAAGTACAATAAAGAGGAGCCTTAACTACTAGGGTTGGTCCCTAACCCAAGAGCTGCAGCCCTCTGAGTTAACTTAGTGTTGGCTCAAAACCAAACTCATTCTTATTATCAAAACAATGGATTACATCAAAAATTGTCACAAGTCTTGAAACTTGAAAATAAAGTAGAGTTTTACAATCAAAATTCTGAATCCTACTGAGGTCTGAGGTCTCTCTACTTATACTTCTGAAGTCTCCAACGACTTCCTTAAAATTAAGGAGCCTCAGCTCCCAAACTAGAGATAAACTAGTGCTTTGACTTCCACTTGCTTGGTTGCCTTCTAGTCCTCATGATTTGGCTGGTTGCGCTCCAAGCTGATGGAGGAATATTCAAATGGAAGGGTAGTAAATGAGGAGGATTTCCCTCCTATAATTCCTCTCCCTTGTCCCATTCAAGTTTTGACCAAGGTCTTTGCTAAAATTCATTATTTTTATCCTAATCCTGCATTAAATGCACATTAGACCACCAAGCAAAATATCCAATTCTCACTCATCTCATAAACAAAATATAATCAAAATTATGCAATAAGTTGTGAGAATAGTTGGTTTGAATAAGCTAGGAGGTGAATTAAAGCCCATATAATTACCTAATGATGAGGCTCATCATCACCCCCTACTGAAAGTGTTCCTCATCCTCTAAGCAACTTAGTCAATGTCCATGTCCTTCATGGCTCTGGTAGTCTCTCTGACATCCCATGCCTCTATTGTGGTCTCTTCTTCTTGTTCATAGAAGCCTACTTTCCTTTCTACTTCTTCTGATTGCCTCTTTTCCTCTTCATATTTTCTCCCTTCTAGCATCCCTAGGAGTAGTGGCAGACTGAGTTTTAGGACTATACTATCATCTCCTAGCAGCCTAAACATATCCTCAAAATGTGAAATTGCTTGCTCTTGGGCAATAAGATATCTAGGTGCTAGCTGAGGATCATTTGCAATTAGAATATGGGTGTTGATTAGGACCAAGGGATTTGATTGTTCAGCTCTGATGAGAAGAGGTTCATTTTTCTTTGTGGCCAATATTCTTTTCATCTCTGTAACCCTTAACTCCTCAGGGTTCATTCATGATGCCAAAGCCATTAATTGTAGATCTCCTAGCTCGGCATTAGGATCCCAAACATTCATGTCTATGAGGGCCTTGTTGTGCAAGTAAAACTCAACAATTTTTGCCCTGTCCTCTAGTGTACATTGATCATAAAGATCAATAAACTACCTGCAGTCCTGAAATGGCTTGGTGCCCCTTTGTGCTATTGTTTTAATCTGAACTTGCAGCCATTGTTCTCTGAGGTAAAGAGCATAGGATTTAGCTGGCATGCTACACTGGATGGCCTCCAAGGAGAGGTTGGCCATACATGATAGCTAGTTTTCCCTTTTCTAAAGCTGTCCCCTCAACCATGCATTTTCCCTCTCGAGTTGATCTCTCATTATTGATTCTCTGTCCCTTAAGCCACTTAGCTCTTTTCCCATTTCCTTGAGCTTCTCTTGTTTGATTCTTGTGCTCTTTCTTGTTCTGAGATATAGAGGGGTTTGCCTCCTTATTTCCCTTTTGGCCTAACTGGGGTCCTGAGAGTAGTGAGGGCAGCTACTGCCTCCCTTGTAGGGGCCTCTGGAGACACCCTAGGTGGCTCCATCTTGTGTTATTCCCCTTCTGTTTCAATGCCTTCTTCCTCTCTGTTTTTCTTATTTTCTTCCTCTTAATGTTCTTTCTCATCTCCATCAGTTTCTTCCTTCGTTTCCTCCTCTATTTTAGCATAATCCTCCATCTCTTCTGATTCATCTTGTTCCTCTCTATTAATTTCTTCTTCATCCATCTCATCCCCTTCTAGCTCTATATCTTCTTCTTCTTGTTTTGCCTCCTCTTCACTGAGGGTTTTGATGTCATCCTCTGCTAGTAAGTCTCTGAAGACTGACCATGTTATAGGGATTCTGAGGTTTTGGAGGGCATTCTCAATGAGGATCCTGATCAACCCATGGTGATCCAACTGTTGGGAATTCCCTTATTTTACTTTGTTGCTGGAGTCTATGAGTGATTGCATCAAGAAATAGGGTATGTTGAGTTTTTGGTGAACTGGTGTTTCTACCCCAAATCTTAGTTCTTCAAGCATCCTAAAATGGTAGCCATAAACAACACTGTATCTACCCTCACATGAGATATATTTGATGAGTTGGTAACCTACCTCACTCCATGGGTATGGCAGACTCTCCCTCCTTCCTCCATTTTTATCCTCTATGGATTCTTCACCTTCTAAAAAGAATTTTCTTTCTGCCACTTGACTGTCTTCTTTGTCTTCTTTTCTCCATGGAATTCCTAGGGGAAGTGTGGTGACCCTACTGATGAGCTCTGGGGTGAGATCTATAGTGAGCCCTCTAACTATAACAATGGCATGGATTCTTCTGTGTGGAGTGAGGGAATGATAAAATTCTTGAGCCACATCATCATCATACCTTGTGAATTTTTCGAAAAACCCCATCCATTGGTGTCTTATAAAGATTTCAAGCACTTGGGGGTGTTGTTGTATCCTCATAGTGTTTGTGGGTTCTCTCCTATTAAATCCTCCTGTCATCTTTCTTATGAGGCTTGAGGAAATGAGAGGTTTGACACAAGAATTTCAAATTCAGAAGAAAACAGAGTTTCTTGTGTATGTGATTCACCTCCCACAATTGTTATATCCACTAGCTTTTAGATCATTTCTAGTTCATTAACTTGTAAATGGGGATGGATTTTTAGATCCTACCTCTTTAGAATGGTGGCAGTGGAAACTTCTCGTGATATTCCCTCTTGAACCCCTCTCTTCCTATCCTACAGACTGCTTCTGTGTATCCTGTAGACTGCTCCTGTAGACTATTCCTGTGCATGCTCTTGTAGAAATTCTCTTGCAGAACAATGGATCCTTGCCTCCAGTGGGTGGCCAGAGTTTAGAGTGACTTGAGTGAGGGAGTTTCAAGGAGGTGGAATGCATGAATGCATGAACGATGTGTTGTTTCCCACTCCTTTGCTAGCTGTTGTCTGCTGTCTGGATCATCTTAGTGAAGACTTGTAGCTGATGATTGATATTCTATGGGATAGGCTGCTATAGGACCTAATTAATCGACCATTCACCCTCAGATTGCTTCCTATAGGTTTTTAGGGTATCCTTTAGGAATACAAGGGATCTTGTAGAAAACATGGTCTTCGCCTGAATTGAAGAAATGAAGTGAAAAAAACAATGGAATTGATGGAGGGATGCATGGTAAGGAGTGGAGGAGATGAATATATGTGAGGCAAGGTTCCCTTTGGATCTTCTCTTTGCTCCTTGATTGTATTTCTCGCCTACCTACAAATAACAATTGTGTCTTTTTTCTTTTCCTTTTTTTTGAAAAGCACCTAGGCTGCCTCAAAGAGGTTTTCACCCTAGATCTTTGCCTTGGGCACCTCAAGGAATTTTTTCACCCAGGGATCTTCTTATTCTTTTTTCTTTTTTTAGTGACATGATGAGGGAGGAGCTGGAACTTGCTCCACCATAATCACTATCTTATTGATATTTTCAATGAACTCTTGTTTTGATAACGGCCTCTTGTACATTTTCAATCAATGTCCATTAACAAGTAATGGAATGGCTTCTTCATCCATAGTTCTGATTTGCACTGAACCATTATCATGGCATCTTTCCACCACATAATTTCTGAGACATCTTGTCCTTAGCTTTCCCTTGAAGTCTTTATACCTCGAATCATATAACAATGCCCAATCCGCCTCTTGAAATTGCTTCTCCTTAATATGTTTATCATGCGAGATCTTTCTCTGAAGCTGAACTATCTATGTATGTAGGAGGGTCTACATTTTGAATTCATCCAAGCCATTCAAATGGAACAATCTTTATTTCTTTGCATGACTAAGATCCAAATCTAGTTGGGCTACCATCCTCAATGTGTTATATTCAAACTCAATGGCCAACAAAACCTTTTTCCCATAGACCAACTCATAGGGTGTAAATCCAATGGTGGTCTTCCATGTTGTATTATAGGCCCAAGTGGCCTCAACTAGTATCTCTGCCCAATCCTTCATGTTGCTTCTTACTACCTTGGTTAAGATGCTCTCCAGTGCCCTGTTGGTCACCTCCACTTTCCCATTAGCTTGTGGATGATAAGGAGTGGAGGTACTATTCTTGATTTTTTGATGGCTGAGCAGTTCTTCAATCATGTTGGAGGTAAACTAGCTGCCTTGGTCTATGACTAGCTCTCTAGGGTACCCAAATTTGTAGAATGCATTCTCCCTTAGGAACTCAGCCACCTTCTCTTTTGTTGCTGCCTTAATCGCCTTGGTTTTAACCCACTTAGTCAAATAACCAGTGCACACAATAATGTATTGTTTTTGCTTTGAAGGAGGGTTGATAGGCCCAATGAAGTCCATGCCCCACTTGTAAAATGGCTCGAAAGTCACTTGAGGTTGTAGGGGCATTTCATCTCTTGGAGTAGGCTTTCCCATCCTCTGGCACGGATCACACTGACTAATGTACTTTCTCACATCCTGATGAAGAGTGGGCCAATAATAGCTCGCTTGTAATATTTTGAATGTTGTCCTCTTTTCTGCAAAGTGACCTCCACAAGGCCCATCATGACAGGTCAGAACTATGTCAAAAACTTCCTCTTCCCTTACACACCTTCTCAAGATTTGATCTGGGCCAAGTTTGAAAAATATTTCCCCCAATGTTATAGACATTTTTGTGCCTTACAGCATGAAGCATGAAATGTCCATAATCTAAGGGATCCAAAGTCCCTAAACATGTTGTTCCTACCCTTAGAGGAACAAGGTCAGCAAACCACAACACTGAATAAAAGTTCTCCACCTGAAAACACTCAAAAACAAGGCAATTCTGGATCATGTCAACTGCTCCACTGAGCATCTGCGCTGAATGTCAACTGCTCCATTGTCTACCTGCGCTGAATGTCAACTGCAAAGAAGGCTACCTGCGCTGGGCGAGTTGAGACATGTGGCACAGTCATTCCTCAAGGTGTCAATGCCCAGGAAGCTTCCAAAATGACACTTGAATCAAGGAATTCGACTGGTGATGAGTAAGAGGGTCTAGATCTCCAAGTGGAAGCAAGAACCTCCAAGTGGACTCAAGAACTGAAGAATAACTAAAGTGAGAGAGGACACTAGTCAGCTTCATGCCAGCCTCAAGCTGACTCATCCTTTCTCCAAAACTCCTATATATAGATCTCTCTCATGAGGTCTAGGGAGGCTGGAATCTTGTGAACGTAAGGAAGTGCTGTTGGTTTGAGTTTAGAACTATTGGGTGATTTGCTTTGAAGGAGGTGAAGAGGAGATTTCTTTCTGCTAGGAAGGTGATGCTGGATTGGGCCTCTTATGGTTGTATCACTTCCTGAACTTTACTTCTTCCATTAATAAAGCATTTGAGGTTCTTCTATATGCATGTGTCTCAATGATGTATTGTTATACTTGTGTATTTGATTTATTCTAATCCTTGAATCAATTATGAATGTATGCTTCTTGTAGTTTCCCTCTCTTGCCATTTTGCAGGATCTTGGTGTAGCTGGGCCAGTGAAAGAGCAAGGAGCTGGGAGCAAGCAGCAAGGAGAGAAGATTGGATCAACCATTAGCGAAAGACATCGGTTAGTGGATCTCTTTCTCCCCTATTTTACTTTCATAAAGAAGGAATCTTAGATAGCTTTGCTTCGATTGTTGCTGAGGTACTATCACCCTTAGAGTGGGATAGGGTCATTCCGTATTGGATACTTTTCCCAACAACACCCAATCCAGGTGAAGGGATGCTTTTCCTTAATATCTTGCTCTTTTCTTTGGAGTGCAAGTTTGGTGGGAACTGTGTTGATACCAAATAGTTTTCTATATCAGCAAACCATGGGGAGAGAACTGAAATAACAAACAAATGTTCGCCTGGTAACTGGTCATCCACCATTCCTTCTTCACCTGCAGGCAGATTCATCCTAGATAGAAAGTCAACAACAACATTTTCCTTACCAAACTTATCAACAATAGTTAGATCAAACTGCTGTAATAAAAGCAACCATTTTATAATTCTAGCATTCACATCTGGTTTGTTCATTAAATATTTGATTGCAGCATGGTCAGTATGCACAAATGTGTGATAGCTTGTAATGTAATGCCTAAATCTATTTAATGAATGAAAAATAGCCAGGAGTTCCTTTTCGGTCAAAATATAATTTAGCTCAGCCTTTGACAGGTTCTTACTGTTAAAATAGATGGCATAGGGCGATTTCTCCTCTACCTGACCTAAGGTTTCTCCTATGGCTTTGTGTGAGGAATTAGCATGAATATGAAAATGGAGGGCCCAGTTTGGGCCATGAAGAATTGGTGCAGTGGTCAACTTACCCTTTAAAATGTCTAAGGCCTCTTGATAGCTTTTTGACCATATAAACTCTGAATCTTTGGCCAACAACCCAAATAAAGGAGAGGCCAACTTGCTGAAGTGCTTTATGAACCTTCGGTAGTATCTATCTAACCCCAAGAAATTCCTGACATCCCTCTACTTTTGAGGAGGTGGGACCCTTTGGATGATTGCTATTTTGTTTGGGTCCACCTGCGGTCCTTGCTGAGATATTGAATGACCTAGCACGGTCCCTTCAGTCATTAAGAATTCACATTTTTCTGGATTGAGAGACAGGTTCATTTAAATGCATTTGTGCAATACTTTGCCTAGGTTAGTTAGGGCTTCTTGAAAATCACAACCATAAGGTGTAAAATCATCCATATAGATTTCCACTACATCATGTACTATTTCAACAAAAATACTCAAGACTTCTCTCTAGAGAGTGACAGGAGCATTGCATAGGCCAAAAGGAAGGACCCTACAAGCAAAAGTACCCCAAGGACAGGTGAATGTGGTCTTATCCTGGTCTTCTAGGCAAATTTGGATTTGGTTTTACCCACTGAATCCATCTAGGAAAGAGAAAAACTTCTTCCCTGCCAGGCCATCTAGCACTTGGTCAATGGAGAGTAGGGGAAAATGATCCTTCTTTGTGGCTTTGTTCAACTCCCTATAGTCTACACAAATCCTCCACTTACCATTTTTCTTGGGAACTAACACTAAAGGAGAGACCCACTTACTGTTAGAGATACGGTAAATGAATCCTGCATCTAGCAGTTTTTGCAATTCTTCTTTGACTATATCTTTAAGACTTGGATTCATCCTCCTTTGTGGTTGCCTGACTGGCTTGCAACCTTCTTTGATGTATATGTGGTGAGTACACACTGAGGGGTGTACTCCACTCATTTCCTTGTAACACCGAGTGAAGGCTTCTAGGTTTTCTCTCAACATGTTGCATAGATTTTCCTCTTCTAAAGCAGAAAGAGATGGATTAATTTTCAAAATTTTCTCTTGGAAAAATTCTATGGTTTTGACACGGAGTGGGTTGGAATTAGCCAAGCATAAGTCAATTGGATGATTGTTCTGGGTTTCCCTTACTTCTTTGTCTAATGGTAATGAACTAGGAGTTGGACTTTGGAGCAGGTGTTCAATTAAGTCATCCTCATCTTGCTGTCCTCCTCCTATGGTTGCTTCTAAAGCATAAAGTTGGGCTGAATAAACCTCATCTTCTTCCTCCTCCTCCAACCATAAACGTAAATCATGCTCTAGAGAAGGTTGAGCAGGAGGGTATAGGACTAACTGTTTGGACATATTCCCATTCTTGATGGTCATATTCCCAACTCTACAACTAATGTAAGCATTAGCTGTGGCCAACCATGGCCTCCCAAGGATGATAGGGTAACCAGTAAGCTTAGCCTTAGGTTGGATAACTAGAAAATCTGCAAGGTACTCCCAAGAGTCAATGGATACCATCAGATCCTCCACAATTCCCTCAAGGGTGACTGTGGAACGGTCTGCAAGTTGCAAAACTGTTGTGGTCTTCCTCAATGACCCTTGGAGGTTGAGCTTGAGCATGGTGTCCTTGGTCATCACATTAAAGGCAGATCCAAGATCAATTAGAGTGTGTGGGACAATGGTGCCATTGATGTGCACATCTACTACAGGGATTCCAAGGTCCAAATATTTTGGACATATTACCTACCCCAACATTAATTCAAACAGTTGCCCAATGGCATAAATGGTAGGGGCATCCCCTTTTCTTCTTCCTGGATGCTTGAAGCACTTGTCCTTAATCAACTTATTGTAAATGGGAACATCTTTTATTGCCTGGAGAAGGGGAATCTTTACACATAGATTTTTCAATTCTCCCAGAAGTTCGGTTTCTTCTGGGGTAGGCTGGAGTGGTTGGGCTAATCTCTCAGGAAAGGGTGGATTTACTTTAAGGTTGATTTCCTCTCTTTCTTCCTCACCTTCCCTATGTGGGGAGGGAGGTTGGTTATCTAGGAGAATTCTCCCAGATCTTAGGTTGATCTCCTAGATTTCTACAGCATAAGCTGGGTATGATGTCTCTCCACTATATGCTTTTTGAGTTTGCCTATTTTTTGTGTTTGGATTAGGCTGGGTAGGCATCTAGGGCTGCTTCGGTGGAGCATAGTGTAGGAGTTGTGGTTGGACAGGTGGTGGAGGCAATAGAGCTGTAGCATTGTTGTATTGGGGCCTCCACCCCTGGAGTGGGGTATTACACTGAGGTTGTGGTTGAACATAAGGTTGAAATGACTGGATGGCTAGATAGGAATGATACTGGTTGATGTATCAAAGATGCTCAATGACCCCTTTAGCTCCTTGATATACAACTTTTAGTTTAGGTAAATAAGGGCAATTTTATGAGGAGTGGTTTTCTTCACAGACTGAGCAAACCTAAATGCAGTTCAATGGACATTCGTTCCTGGGATGCCTCCTGGTGCATCTAGGAAAAAATGTGGCCAAGGCTATCTCTACTTCCTCTTACTTCCTTTTGATATTCATGGTTTCCAATTGCATGGCAAGGGTTTGTAACATCTCACTTTTGAAATCTTCCAGCATATTTCCAATTTCACCCTTGATGGATGAGTTGGAAGATGATGTATTGGCCATAGGTTGACCACTCCTACCCTTTTTCTTGGATGCCCTAGAATGGTTTCTAAAGACTATCTTGATATCCTCATAGGGTAATTGGTAGATATCTCCTCCTGTAAACAGATGTAAGGTATCTAGAAGAACTTCCCTTACTCCTCTAAGCAGGACCAATTTTAGTGAACCTAGACCTTTTGTAATTGAGCTGGAATATTTCTTCGTAGTCTTCTAAGGATTCATCTTGGCCCATGGTCATCCTAAAAATCTCTTCTTTAGTGTCCTTTGACCTATATTAGTCCCTATTTTCGTTGTTAAAAGCCTGATGCATCTAAGCCCAAGTTGTGATGCTATCTCTAGGTAAACCCATGAACCAGCACAATGCTACATCCTTGAGGGTAGATTGAAAATGTTTTAACTTTTTCTCATTATCTGTATAGTCATAGGTTCGGCGCATAGCAACAAACTTAAATAGGAAAGTGTCAAGGTCCTTTGTGGTCAGGCCTTGGAAATGAGGTAGAGCAGAGGGGCTTATATTCTTCATCTTAGTGTCCCCATTAGTTTCCCTGATGGGGAAGGCACCCTCAATTCTCTCTCTATTCCCTCTATCATTTTAGTTTTCAGACATTGGTTCAGTAGGATGGGTTCTTCCTCTTCTTCTTCCCCTATAGGTTCTTCAAATATGTTAGGCTGTTCACCTAAGGGTTCCTCCAGTTCATAGCCACCACAGAAGAGAGAAGGTTGGTTGTTGGATGTAGTGGGGGTATTTGGCAAGAATTTTCCTAAATTGTACCTACTCCTATGAGGCATGAAAGGAAATTTTTTTGGGTTGGTTTTTGGAATATTTTTTTAGCAAGAAATTACTTTGCAGAAATAAAATTGCTAATTGAATGAAAACTACTGATAGAAACAAACTACTTGTTGAATTGAAATTCTATTTGCAAAGTGGAAAGGAAAGCAAAAAATGACAACTTAAAGAAAGGAAGCTCCTAGATTACTTTTGTAGAAATAAACTAATGGAAGAAAGTTGAAGACTAGAAATAGAAGAAAAGAAAGCATGGATCACATTCTTCTCTGACACCTCCCTGGCAACGACGCCAAAAAGTGATGAGCACCAGTATTGCAGCAAGGATGTTGCAACTCCTAGGCTACCAGCTTTACTTATCAACCAGGGGTTCGTACAAACTTGGAGGTGATAGTGCTATATGCACAAGTAGAAGTGAAGGCCCTACCTGTTGTGACTTGCTCATCTGGCAAGAGACCCCAAGGGTTCCAAGCTAGACTTCTATAGAGTCAGAAGAATCTTGATTCTTTGATGGAAGAAGAACAAATATATTCTAAGAGAGCTACTCTACTGCAGTAATGAAGAAAACAACATGTAATGCTAAATCACACCATATCCTAAGTAACCATTTAAACAGTTGAACTAAGAAGAATTTCTAAATCAACACTAACCTAATGCTGTTATCTAAGTTACAGATGTAAAGAGCATCAAACCAAAATAATGTGTAAGCAAGGAAACTAAACTAAGTCTGTTTTCACGTTTTTCATGTTTTGGTAAAATCAAGCATGCAAGGAGTCAAGCAGAAGAGCTAGCGAAGATCAAAATCAATGAAAGGAGGATGTAATGAAGCAGCAGTGCATAGGAACCATTGGATCGATCAACAAACAGTAAGGACAGAAGATGAGTAGTGGAGATCTCATCGTAGGGGATTACGTGAATAGACAGATGGATCGATCAACGAACATGATGAATGGAAGATGAGCAGTGGAGATCTTATCACAGTCGAGTTTGTGAATAGATGGGAAAATAGGATTAATAGAAGATGAGCAGCAGAGATCTTATCGTGGGTGATTTAGTGAATAGATGAGCGAACAGGGTTAACGGAAGATGAGCCACAAAGATCTTATCACAGAGGTTAAGTGAATAGATGGATGAACAGGGTTAAATGGGAGATGAATTGAGGGGATCTTATCGCGAAGATGAAGTGAATAGATGGGTAGATAACATCAAGTCACATGGCGACAGAAGGGTAAAAAAACATGTGGAATGATAGATTGGGTTTCATAGGTGGTAAGCAGTTTCTCGCGTGCACTCAAGGTTGTAAGTGGAATTCCAAAATTTTACGCGATTAGCCTAACTCGGTGACATGTAGCATGAGAAAACTACTTTTCTCGCATGCGCTTAGGCAGATATTGGTCGTGCAAGAATCCGTGTGAGATTGCGCGATAGTCGTTGGATCAAGCTAGACAGATTGACGATGGAGATTTGGGAATTATAAAGTATTGGGAGTATGCGATAGTCGTTGGATCAAGCTAGACAGATCGATGGTGGAGATTTTGGGCACATAAAGTCAAACGTTGAAATGAATATGGATGCAGTTAACGATGATTGGCCATGTTTGTTGTGGATTGGACGGTAAAGAGATCTACGTATAATCTGATTAAGATGTGAGTTATTGGCTCCTGCTTAAGCATTTCGTGTTGAAGGAAATGAGAATGTGAGTGAGATCTATTACAGAAAGAGAGTGATTGAAGATGATAATGATGAAATGAACCAAGTACTGAATCAAGACAACAAACTCCAAAGCTCATGTGATAACTAGAAATCTGAAACACAACCAATCTACTCTACCTTCCTGTAATGGAAATGCAGCTACTTAAGCAAATGATCAATTAAACCATGAATCTACGCTAGCATAGATGTACAATAAAGAGGAGCCTTAGCTGCTAGGTTTGGGCCCTAGCCCAAGAGCTTCAGCCCTCTGAGTTAACTCAGTGCTGGCTCAAAACCAAACTCATTCTTATTATCAAAACATTGGATTACATCAAAAACTATCACAAGTCTTGCAGCTCGAAAATAAAGTAGAGTTTTACAATCAAAATTCTTAATCCTAATGAGGTCCTAGGCCTCTCTACTTATACGTGTAAAATCTCCAATGACTTCCTTAAAATTAGTGAGGCTCGGCTCCGAAAATAAAGATAAACTGGCGATTTGACTTCCACTTTCCCAGTTGCCTTCTAGTCCTCATGATTTGGCTGGTTGCACTCCAAGCTGATGGAGGAATATTCAAATGGAGGGGTAGTAAATGAGGATGATTTCCCTCCTATAATTCCTCTCCCTTGTACCATTCGACTTTTGACCAAGGTCTTTTCTAAAATTCCTTATTTTTATCCTCTAATCCTGCATTAAATGGACATTAGACCACAAAGCAAAATATCCAACTCTAACTCATCTCATAAACAAAATATAATCAAAAGTATGCAATAAGTTGTGAGAATAGTTGGTTTGACTAAGGTATGAGGTGAATTAAAGCCCATATAATTACCCAATGATGAGGCTCATCAATATCAAGGAACATTTTCCCATAATGCTTGCTTAATCAAGTCAATACTTTGCTCACAAATGTCTTTTTTATTAAAGGAACATGATTTGATCCTTAAGACGCACAGAGGAATGATTAAAATCCCTTCACTCATTTTTTTTTCCTTATAGAAGGCCAGAGTGAGGATTAAGATATTATCACGATATCTTATGTAGAGAATTGACAATCTAGGTCAAATATGTAATTGTTGTTGCTTCATATCACAGGTCTCTTAATTTCATGATTTGAACCATAACGCAATTGATTGTATAGACAATTTTATTCATTGAGGGTTGCAAAGATCTATCTATCTGTTGGTCCTATCTCAAGTCAATAATCTTCGTTGCATTGAGGAGAACCAAATATAAAGAAAATTTCTTCATGACTTCAAGCAAACCAACCGAATCCCATGACTTCTGTCAACAAATATTTGCAGATTTTGAAACAAATATACCTAACACTGAAACCCATGTTCTAGCAAAAGTCATACCATTAGCCTACACAAAAGAACACTAGAAAAATTTCCAAGAGTTTAGATTTTCAAGAATTTCCATGGCTACTCCTAGAGTAAGAAATAAATTCAGAGATTCGTACTCCTTGCTTGCATCTTAAAAGAGGAAAATTCCATGTTTGTATAGAGGTGAAGGAAGCTCAAGGAAGAATGGTCGACTAGCCCTTTTGGAGGGAATAATTTTTAAATTAAATTTTGAAAAGGTGCCAAAACCCTAATTTAAAATGAGCTGACTTAGGGATTTTGAGGAGCCTTTTAAAATTTAAATTTCAAAACAATTTTAAATGAATTAAAAATTCATTCTACCTCCTTAAATTTACCCTTTTGGGCTAAAAATAATTTTCCACATCATCAACCCTTTGGACCCACAATCCATGAGGACCCATGAAATTATCCACACACCACTAGAAACAGCTCAATGAGGAGAATTAATCTTAAGAGGTTTTTAATACAAACTCAACGATCTGCAAATTTAAAACTATAATCAAAGGTGGGGTGTCTCCATCATCCAAGGAACTCAAACCCTAAGACTAGGGTTTCAACCATAGCTAGGGTTTCATCTTACACAATCAACATCCAAGACCCAAGAATACCAACTTGCATCATTATCATTTTCATAAGGATTCCAAACCCTAGGTTTAGGGTTTCACCTTGTTAATTAGGGTTTCTGCTGCAACTAGGGTTTCATGGTTAAGTTGCATCATCCTGTGAACCCATCATATCAATGGCCTCCAAATCCTAACACCAGTGATGATAAGTGTTGGGCCTTAGTTTTGGTCTTGTTTTTGCTCTAAGAAACTTAATAATCCATTTATTTGCCATCCATTTTCCCCTTTATTCATCCCAATTTGATATATTTTATATCCATTCAGGTATTTAATTTTAATTTTTCAATTTCTAAAGTTTTTATGAAAGTTTGGTTTTAAGTGCAAAAATTGGCAGATTCAGAAATTCCCGTAATAGCTCTATGGTTGATATGGTTGCAGGACACTTGAGCATGAATTGAATGCATGGATGGACAGCTTGGGAACTAGGACTAAGCCAAATATGCTTAGCTCGAACAGAACAAGCTTTATTAGGCCCATTTAGTGCTAGTCAATCATGACTAGTCATTCAGAAATCCCATAGAAATAGGGTAGTTTTGAGATTCTATGGGATTGATCATATCTTTTGGGATGGGAGTGATGAATTCGACTTAGATAGATGGATAAAAGTAGATGGGTTTTTTTGAGTGAATATAGATCAGTTTGTTTCATGAGACTTCTATTTAAAAGCCAAGACTTTGATGGCTTATGTATTGACTTATTATATTTTTATGCTGAGACACTTTTGGATTGGAGAGTTAATTTGAAAACTTGTGCTATTATTATTTTGCTGTTCAATGCTATGGATGTGTGACTGAATTTGAGCTTCTAGTATCACTCTTCAAGTGTGCAAAGCAAGGGTGGAGGGCCCTGTTGTGGTCACCAACAACCCCCCTCTTTGTTTGATATTAGTAATAACATCAAGCAAAGGGGGACCCTTAACCAAAAAATCCAAAAATATTTTTGTTTGAAAAATCTTTTGTATTAACTCCCTAAGAGCTATATCGCATCGCAAAGGAAAAAGGAGCGCTTTCCCAAAGCGCATAAACACACTGAGGAGGAGCAACGCGAGAACTCATCGCATCGCATGCATTAAAAGCGCTCAAAAGGGGAAAACCTAAAGAACCGCCGACGGCCGATATGCGACGTTGCACGTCGCAATGTCGCATAAGCAGCACAAAGTGACAAAGTGAAAAACCTTGCGACCTTGCGATATTGCGATATGCGATCTGCGACCATGCAAAGCTGCGACCTGCGATCTATGGTGTGCGACAAAGGAGACCATCAATTGCTGCGATACCACTTATTTACATCGCAATCTTCGATGCTGCGATGCAAATCGCAGAAGCCATTCATCGCAGGCATTCCTCAGCATGATCTGTGAGCCCAAAATTAGGCGCGCACCTTACGGGAAATTAATGATTGTACGCCTGTGTATCCAAAGATGATTATGTTGCGTTTTTCGAAGAGTCAAGTCATAATGGGTGACATGATTATGCATTCATTAGAACTTAATTGCTTTCATGTCAATCTTTTCTTCTGTCTCTTTTCATTTACGTGAACTATAAGTCAGCAACTGTTATAAATCTATATGCAGGAAACATCTAAGGAAAAGCGCCAGAGCTAGAAGAACAGAGAGGAGATGACTTCGCAGATGGATACCGCATACAGCAGGGCCGCGGATTCCAGAGTATCACTCAACAAATTCTGATGGAAATATGCTATCTAGGACTCAGAGTCAAAGGCGCACAAAAGCAAAGCGTTTATGAAAGATCCTGAATCCCAAATTGGGTAAAGCAAAAAGAAAAACGCTTAAGGGGAAAGACGTCTCAGAAAAGCCTGGAACAAAGAATGGAAACAAGTTTCAATTGAGAAAATCGTTCAGGCAACAAAATCCTCAGCTCATTGAGTCATTCGCACGGCCGGAAACCGAAATAGCAACAACACAATCAGTTTGAAAGAAATCTGAGTTGTACTAAGTATACACGTCGTGAAGACACTCCTCCAGAAGAACACTTTCAAAAATATCTTCTAGTTTGTCAGAAAGAGGTGCCAGCTCTTGTTATTTCTAATTTTCAAGCTTGAACAAAAGGAAAGGACAAGCAGCCAACTCTTTCACGGCGAACAGCACATCGCTTACAGCACTAAGGAGCAGATACAGAAATGGTTAGAAATTAGATTCAGTTTTTAGAAATAAATTTGTTTTAGTAAAAGGGCAGTCATTTGAAGTCATTCCCTAAATTCGTGTAATTAAAATTAGCCGGTTAGTAGTATTTAACCCTTCTCGTTGCATTGGAGAAGGGTCCGGAAATTTGTCAAAAAACTTGTCCTCAGAACATGCACTTTTACACCCTCGGAGGGGGTTTTTGATGAATGGACGGATCAAGATTTATTTATGTTTGCATTTTAATACCTGCTACTGATGTTGCACTTCTGTACTCTTAGTAGGCATTAGAAGTGAGTAGAAATAGATCATTATTGCTTCAGGTCTGTGAGTATAAAGTCAGTCATAAATGGTACTTTTATCTCTTGACGAGTTTCTGCTTGCATTCTTAGAGTAATATATAGCTGATGTTGTTTATATGTTAACGTATGAATGAGTGGACTACCATTTGGCACTTTTGTACGGTGGAGTCATTAATTTATGCTTAATACATGAATAACTGATTATGCGATATGCTGTTCACAACCGTTTTGCTTAACTTTTTATGTAGGATGGTTCATCTTAATTGATTTATATTCTCATAATAGCTGAATAATCTTCATTACCAGTTATTGTGTGAAATCTTTTTAGATCGCATAATGGAAAAAGTTCTATCCCGGGTTAGCGTAGATTAGATGTGTTGATTTTGATAGATTAAAGTAGTATAAAATTCAGTCTCAGAGTTTAGAATTAGATTAGCTTAGAAATAATTCCATATTTTCATTATCATATTCTACACACACACACATCACCAAACTCTACACACACACACCCCCTTAGAACGGGAAGCTGGTCCCGTTATCCCCAGTAGGACCCGCTACACCAAACGGGCACGGAGCCGCCAACCAGGTTCCCGACCGGGTGGGTATCCCCCTTGTTGTTGACCCGATTTCAGGGCCCTCAACAGGCCCCCATTCCAAGCTAAGTACACTTCCTTGTTAACTAGTTTTATTTCTTGTAATCTGGTTATTGTAGAACTGGTTTTTCATGCTTTATTTCAGATTGATTTATGGTTAATGTATGGTGATTGATTTCATTAGATCTTAGCTTATTCATCATTTTATTGAGTTGGAAAAACAAAGTGTTCAAGTTGAGCACCCCTTCTACTAATATGGTGAATTGTAACTAGTTTCCTTTGATTGCATGCAAGTAGTTTCTTTATGTGATTTTGGCATTAAGGTGAATGAATTATGATGAAACACATTATGTGTCTCTTAAGTTAGGAGCATTCTTTCATTAATAATTTATCCATCTTAAGTTCTTAGTTTCAATCTCTGATTCATTAAGTAGTAATTGAGGCAGAAGTGGACTTCTTGAGTTAAGAACCATTTCAATATTTTTCCTCTTTTCAAACTAATTGAATTGGAGTTGTAGTATGTATTGCTTTAAGTTTTTGAATAACTTATCTTTCAAGGTTTGATTACATCTGATATTCACACATAGTGAACTTGCCTCAAAGTATAAACAACCCGGATTGATAAGAAATATTTGTGTTAATTTTGGTAAACAAATTAGCTCAACATTTTGGCGCCGTTGCCGAGGAGGAAAATATCGACATAGTCAATAGGAAGATAAATTTCAAACTTTTCTAGAAAAACAAAAACATTAGTTACACTCCTTTTATTTATGTTTCTTTATGCCTATATATAGAGATCCTTAAGGTAGATTTGTTAAAAACCCCCCACAAGTAGAGATAGGATCATCAAAAACCCCAGTTACTGGTAATCCAATAATTGAGGAATTGGCAGAAAAACAAAGAACTGGAAAAAGGTTAACTGTTATTGAGAGGCAAACTTTGTTAGCTTGGGAAGCAAAACAAAAACAACCCTCAACTTCAGGAAAACAAAAAGAACTTATCAAAGAAAAACAACCTGTCTTTCCATCTATAAATCAACCTGTCTTTCAAAAACCTGAATCTCCACTCAAAATTGAAACAACTAAACCAATGGCAGAAGAGGGACATGGATCTGTTATTTTCACTCCTGAGCAACGAATTGAGTATGAAAGACAACAAAGAGAATGGAGAAGAAAAAGAGAGGAGGAGGCAAAACAAGAAAATGATAGAAAGATAGAAAATGATCGGAAAAGACAAGAAGATGGTCATGATCAAGAAGCTACCTTTTGCTTTCCAATAGTAGACACAAGTGCAATATTAGGAGAAGAGGTGAAAATGAAAAATATTCCACCTTCTGTATTGCCAAATTTTTATGGAATGTCAACGGAAGATCCTAATGCTTTTATGTTTGAATTTGATATTCTATGTAGAACATATGGATACACTGATGACATTCACAAACATTGTCTTTTCCCTGCTACATTAAAAGCAGCAGCTTTAAAATGGTTCATGGGTTTAGGAGAGCAAAAAATAGCTTCTTGGGATGATATGAGATCAATCTTCCTTAAAAAATATCAAGCTTATTGTAGATCTAGAGATTCAAAGGAAGATGTTTTCAGAATGACACAACAAGAAGATGAAAGTTTAGAAGAATATTTGGAAAGATTTGCATATAATCTACAAAAATCTAAACAACACTCTCTAAATCAAGAAACCATTCAAACAATCTTTCTAAAGGGTGTAAGAGATGAATACCTTGACATTTTGAATGTGATGGGTAAAGGAGACATTTCAAACCTACCATTCGAAGAAATTGTTGAGTTATGTCAAAAATATTCTAGAGGAAGATCAAAAACCGGAAAGAGAGAAGCAAGTTCAAAAGCAGCAAAGTCAGCTACAGGAGGGATAACAAGAGCGAAAATAGGAAGCTTATTGGAAAACTTCAAAACTGACCTCTTAAGTACATTGGGAACACAAGTAGATGTTCTAAAGGCAAATAAGAAGAAGGAAGAACAAGAACAAGCTCTAGCAATCTTTTGTTCCAAATGTAGAAAGAAACATCCATTAAGAGAATGTCCTTTGGATAGTATTCAGGTATGTGGTCTTTGTACAGAAAATCATTCCACAGAAAACTATCTAAGATTGAAAGAATTACAAATGAACTCAATGGAAGAGGTGCCAGGAATAGAAGGTTTTTATTATGTAGCACCACGAAGACCATGGCAACCTAGGATGCCTCAACAAAATCCGCAACAATTCCCTCAACAAAATTACCTCTATCCACCTCAAAATCTTTGGAACCCTCCAATGCCATGGCAAGCTTGGCCTCCACAACAATATCCACAACAACTTGCACAAGGATGGAGAGGATATGGTTATGGAAACCAGCCACCTCAACAGTACCAGCAACAATACCAACAACCATTTTCATATCCACAATATCCACAGTCCATGCCATTTCCGCAACAAAATTCTGCATATCCACAATCCATGCCATTTCCACAGTAGAATCCACCACCATTGTTGACCCAACCACAACAGTTACTGCTACCCTCAAACCAACCCAAACCAACTCAATTACCAGCCCAACCAATGGAAAATCTGAATAATAAAGTGGACAAATCTACATACATTGTAGAGGAAGCAACATGTTTTCCCACATATTTTATTCTTCCTCTAAATGATGTCCATCTAAGGTCTGGAAAGGTGCTTAAAAAGGATTCTCCTCCAATCATAGAAGAGCCAATTGAACAAGGAGAATCACCTGAAACATCACAAACTGAAACACAAATTCAGAAAGGAAAAACCATTACAACTCAAACACCACCTTATCCTGAAAGGTTAGTGGAACAACAAAAAGAAATGACCCTTCCTGAATTTGATATTTTAGATGAATTAAAAAATGCTTATGTAAAAATTCCTTTGTTGAAGGCAATTAAAGAAATACCAATATATGCTAAAACAATAAAGGAATTGTGCATTAAGAAAACAGGTAAAAAGAAGAAGGATCCTACTACAATCCAAGTCATTGGTAAATTAGCAAGCCTCATGTCTACACAAACCATTGTAGAGAAATATATTGATCATGGTATCCCTATGGTTACTATATCAATAAATAATTTCTCAGTACCAAACACATTAATAGACTTGGGAGTAGTCGGGTGCGTCAGGAGGACTTGCAGTGCTCTCGAATGTGCGAGTGATTCAACTAGACAACATACATGCAAATAAAAATTTCATTCAAACTATATTTCACATAATTGGCACCAATATCTACGGCCATATGACAAATGTGTATTTCCCTCAGGAAACCCTGAACAAAGTTGAAATTCTGGACACCTTGACGCAGCTGAACACAGAGAGGATGCACCCGTTATGGATATCCGGAGGTGACTTTAATATGATAGCAACAATGGAGGAAAAAAAAGGGAGGCAGATGCAGAATCAATACAGATGGATCCATATTAAAAGACTTAATTCATAACAACTGGCTAATTGATCTCCCTTCAAATAACAGCGTATTCACTTGGAACAACAAGAGGGCAGAACCAATGCAAGTAGCCTCTCGTCTTGAAAGATTTCTGATATCAGATAATGCAACTCACTTAGCAGGAGAATTCATTGCCTCTATCCTTCCTGTCTCAGGCTCTGATCATTGGCCAATAGCCCTCCATTGGAATCGACCCGGCAGCAGTATTAGGCGCCCCTTCCGGTTTGAGGCTTTTTGGTTATCTCATCCTGAATTTAATGAATTTGTCAGAGCATCTTGGCTAAAGTTCAATCCTACGAATGGCACCAAAATGTCTATATTCCAACGGAAGCTGAAATATCTCAAAGGGGAAATTAAACGCTGGAACCAATCCATTTTTGGCAACATCTTTAAAGCTCAGGAAACCCTCAATCAAGAAATGAAAATCATTCAGCAAAGGATCATCACAGAAGGACGCTCTGAAGAGCTAGCCAAGAAAGAGCAATACATAGAAAATCAAATCCTTGAAAGAGCTTTACAGGAGGAAACTCTTGGTGAGCCCCAGTATTGTAGCAATAATGCTACAACTCCTAGAACTCCCTTCTTTAATTTTATCAACCCGGTAGTTCGTAACAAACTTGGAAGCGACGGCGCTGTATGCACAAGTACTAGATCTTGCCGCAGCTGTCACTTGGTCAGCTAGCACAAGTCTGCTAGGGGCTTAAGCCAACTTCTATGAGCTCTTAGAAGAAGATTTTTAACTGATGGATGAAAGCTAACTCAAAGGAAGCTAATCTACTTGCGGAAAGAGACTGAAAGCCAAAAAGAAACACAAACCCTAGAAAACCCTAATTCTACCAGCTAGTCCTACTGATGCAAAGATGAGAATGAAAACTACAGAGAGAGATGCCATTACTTCTATGAAGGTAAGATACATGTGTCTAGACTACCTCTACCTGAAGAAAACATCTTTTTGTATTTTTGAATAAGTTATTAGAATTATCATGCATGTGCTTTTAACTAGCTTTTTACTGTGCAGAGGTGGATCAAGGAGGAGAAATGCTTGGAAGAGGCCGGGAAGGTTCAGAGAGGGTCTAAGGAGTCCCTAACACCCTATCAGAGAGTTTCACAAAGTTTGGCTACCAAGAAACCTCATTTCTGAGCTTCTACAAGAAGTTTGCAGGGGTTCTACAGTATGTTTCAGGGATTTCTACAGGATGTTCAGAATTTCTACAGGATGTTCTAAGGTTGGGTTTTGGATGATGGGTGAGTGAAAGAGGATGCATGAATGGATAGGGAGGTAGGGTAGGGGTCTGAAATAACTCGGTGACCGAGGGATGAAGTGATAAGAGGGTGTGGAAAGCTAGCTTGTCTTAAAGAGGGCTGAGGCAATGGAAGGGCAAGAAGGTAGGGTGACGTGGGCAAAAGAGTAGTTGTGAGACGAGGGACCTAACTTGGAGATGGAGCAGTTGGCCTGGATGAATCTTAGATGGACGAGAGAGTTATGGAGATGCACCGCACAGTGTATACTTAACCAAGTCAACCACGTCCTGCACACAATCAAAATATTAACTAATCTATCCTAACTGTTAATGAAACCAATGAACAACAACGTTATTTCTAAAGAGAACCATGTGCAACACTGAAGCAAAGAAACATTCCAAGAGGTCTGAACGCATGAATAACTCCTACAAATGAAAACATTGCACCAAAGATTGCATGGGTAAGCAAACTAGTGTTTTTGTTGGGCAGCACTGTCTGCAATTCCAGCCCCTAGGAAGAGGTGAAAATGAGAGTGCAGGAAACCCTTTTCTGGAGCTCCTATCAATTCTTATCTCATTACTTTATTCTAGATATCTGAAGCAACTCTACTTTTCAACAATGACCTACTTAACCACACAACGAAATCAAACTCAACAAACTGCGTTTCAAATGCATACAAGGAAAATCATAATGCTGAAAGGAAAGATATCAGTACAAAGAACGAGGCCCTAGGTTCTCAGGTTGGGCCCAACCCCGAGAGCTATGGCTCCTCTAGAAACTCAGAGCTGAGATCAAATCTGACTGCTTCCCATTAAAAAATAATAATCATAAGTCAAGATTTATGCCAATAATGGCTACAAAAGAACAAAACAGAGCTGGCAGCTCGTAGTGCAGAATGTGCAAAAGTTTTTCCAAAAGTCCTTTTCGAAGGCTGAAGCCTTATCATTTATACATCATGAGGCCCAAGCTGGCCTCCTAAATCTATGGGACTTGGCTGACCAAACTGGGAGTGAACAGCTGCTTCCACAAAATCTGTTTGGCTGCCTTCTAGATCCGGTTTTGGTGGCTTTTGGAGCTCGGAGTTGGGGGTGAAGATCCCGAGGAAGGCTATTTAATGTCGTGGACAACCCCCCTATGAATCCTCAACCCCAGCTTGGCTGTCTCCTAGCCCTTGTCTGCTCGGTTTTGCTCCAACATGTGTCAAAAAATCTTGAAATGAGCACATGTTAGCCACCTAGGAATATTGACTACCCTTATTCGTACAAATGACATAAACATACTAAAAAATGATGCATAAGTTATGAAAAATGAAGGATTGAGCAAGGGTAGTTAGGCCAAATGAGCCCAAAATGTTACCAAATTTGGGGCTTATCATCACCCCCCAGCTAAAATGATTGCTCATCCCTGAGCAACTAATCCAGTTCCTCGTCCTTCATTGCTTTCACTGCCACTCTCACATCCCAGGCTTCTGAAGTAGTATCCTCCTCACTGACATGGAACCCAGCCTTCCTTTCCACCTCTTCCCACTGCTTATGCTCTTCCTTCTCTGTGCTGCCTTCCATCAATCCTAAAAGCAAAGGTGGGCTTAGCTTGAGGCCAATCCAGCTGGCTTGGAGGTTCTGTATGGACTTCTTGTAGAGGGGCACCCGTACTAGAGCTTCCCTCATTCGAGTTGGGGTGTGATATTCCCTGATTTTGAGGCTGTGGGACAATGTGTTCCACCGGCGGGTGCAAGCATGGACACAGTTGTCCCCTAATAGTCGCTCCATATCTTCGAAATGTGCTATAGCCTGAGCCTGCTGATCCATGTATTTCAATAAAGCTTGAGAGTCGGTTGCTAAGTGTTGGTGGGCTGATATCAATGCAGTGGGGTCCCCTGGCTCTGCTCTAATCAGCAGTGGCTCATGTAAATCTCGGTTCATGACCTCTTTGACCTCTACTGCTCTCTTTTCTTCATGGTTCAACCATGAGGCAAATGCCATCAACTGCATATCTCCCACGACTGTGTTGGGATCCCATGAAGTCACATTAGGAAGGGCCAAATTATGGAGATAGAACTCCGATAGCTTGGCCTTTTCCTCTGATGAATTGCTATTACATAACTGTGTGAACTGCTGGGGGTCTTGGATTTGGGAGATACCCCTCTGTGCTAATGCATTAATTTGGAATTGCAGCCACTGGTCCCGTAGGTATAGGCCATAAGATTTGGCTGGTTGTCTACATTGTAGAGCATCCATGGCCCAACTGGCCATGCAGGCCAGTTGTGCCTCTTTTTGTTGCAACTTCTGTTTGAGAGCTTGTATCTTGATTTGTGCTTGCAATTCCCTTTCCTGTAGATGCTGGTTTAGTTCCCCAAGACCATCTTGCAGTCCTTCTTTGCCTTGAGGTTTTGCTGTAGAGTCCTCTGATGTTGTGCCCCTTTCTTTCCTCTGTCCCTGTAGCTGCAGTTTGAGTTTCTCATTCTCTTCCTGTAGGAATACCCGCTAGCAGTTTCCCACGTGTTTTGCCATAGCTAATTCTCTTCTTGCCTCCTTGAGTTGTTCCTCCAAGGGGCCTATATCTGCTAATCCTTTAGATTTAGCTATCCTCATCCACGTGTGGGTTCTCACTCTTTCTTCCTCCAACGCAAAGAAAAGTGGCACTGTGAATTTTTGTGGAATAATTTTTCCAGCCTCCAAAAAGTTATAATACGAGCTCAAGCTTGGCTGGGGACTAGGTTCTGGAATGTGCTCTACCTCTTCTTCCCTCCGTGGCTCTCCTCTGTCTTCCCTTGGTGGTGATGTGGCTGCCTGTCCCTCCATTCTTTCGGTCTCCTTGAGCCTGGCCAATGTTTCCTGTAGAACGGCCTCAACATCCTGTAGCGGGGTTTTTGAGGCCAACCTTTCCATTCTCTCCTTCCAGGCAGTTGTCTTCGAGCTCCCCCGCTCATAAGTGACTGATATTTTTGAGGGGGACTTCTCCCTTGGCGAGGTAGGGGTGTCTTCTATGGTAATTGGGTCGCTGGATGGGGGTTGGGGCATGCCTGTTTTGATTCTTACACTTCTCCTTGCTTTGAAATACAGAGGGGTCTCCCTCTTTCATTTTTCCTTTGGCTTAGGAGGGGTACTTAGGGTGGCCAGCACAGCTGCTACCTCCCTAGCAAGGATTTCAGCCGTCTTCCCCTTCTGTGTTCCTTTCTCAGGACTTCCTATAGAAAGCCTTGTAACGACTGATTTCTGGCTTCCTGTAGAAGCCATTTTTTATTTTCCTGTAGAAACAGGTGGCACCGTTTTAGCCTGCTTGGCTGAGGGTGCTTTGTCTTTTGACTTTGCTGAGGCTGCCTTAGAGGTGCCTTCACTGACGTGGACTTGTTCAGTCCTTCCCACCCTGCTCTGTAACCTTTTCTCCCTGGGTGTTAATGTGGGTTTGTCATCCTCTGTTTTGGCAGCCTGGTGTTTCTCTTGTTTCCCCTTGTGTTCTTTCTTTGGTGCTTTGGCCATGGTTTCTTGGCCTTTTCCTTTCTTCTCTGCTTGAATTGGTTCCTTCTCCTCGCTGCTGGAGGAGGTGAGCTCCTCAGCCAAAATTTTGATGTCATCATCCTTAGTCAAGTTTCGAAAGGCTTCCCACGAGAGAGGGACAGTGTATGTGTGGAGTGCATCCTCCATGAGGAGCTTAATGAGCCCATGATGGGCTACCTGGTCTGGCGTTCCCTCTCGTAACTTGGTTGCACATTCATTCATGGACTGTAGGAGGAAGTAAGGAATACTCAACTTGTTTTCTGAGGGTAGGTCCATTTGGTGCCTAAGTTCTGTGAGCAGCCGGAAATGGTATCCATACACGATGCTGAATCACCCCTCGCACGTGATATACTTCATAATTTGGAGGCTGACCTCACTCCAGAGCGGCTGTAGGTTGGCTCTTCGAACTCCGTTCTTGTCCTCTGAGAATTGCTCCTCCGGCAGAAAGAACTCCTTCTTAGCCTTCTGGCCCAGTTTTCTCTCCTCCTTATCCCACGGTACCCCCATCGGGAGATCAGTGACTCTGTTGATGACCTATGGGGTGAGTCTGAGGTTCAAACCTCTGAAATTGACAACGGCCAGCGTTTTTGATTTTGGCTTCAAAGCTCGCAGGAATTCCTCTGCCACCTCGTCATCGTAACCTTGAAGCTTGTCGCAGAACGACATCCACCGTGCATGAGAAAACAGGTCTACCACCTCAGGGTTTTCTCGTAGCTTCTTTGAGTCTGTCGGCTCTTTCCTAATGAACCCACCCGGCATGGTGAAAGCTTGCTGTGTTAGTCGGAGCTGGCTGGCGCGTATAAAAAGATGGACCTTTGGGATTTCCTTAGACAGAGCGCAGAATTACGCCTCTGTCATGCACATAGTTTGTGAATTCACGACTGTCTATAGGTGAGCCTTGACAGTGGCTTAATTATGAATCAAACCTTGTAGAAAACCCTGCATATACACTACGACGACAATTCCCATGCAGAAGTAAGACAACGCTTGCAAATTCATGCGCAAACTGTAATTCTACTATTTTAGGACGTCGACTTCGCCACCCTTCGAACCAATTGCATGGGAGGACTAGGTTCAGGCTTACCTCGTTCCAACTTGCCACCTTTGACGTGAATAGATTAATTTCCTCCGTAGTGGTGAGCTTCCTGTAGCGCAGCTTCCTGTAGAAGTCGTGCACGGGTTCTGGAGAGCACGTCAGTGGTTTTGGGCCTTCTGTGCAACCACTAGACGTTTGAACAGGCCGAGGACTCGGAGTAATAGTCTTCAAAAAAATTCAGATGCTTACTCGACTGCAAAGTGGTTGAGGATAAATGAGTGGAGTGCCATACGCGATATAGCCAGTGGATTTGAATCCCTGCGGAACTCGTGGCGCGGGGGTGAGCTGTCCCTGCCAGACCGTTGGACGACGTCACCTGTTATCATTCCACTGTAAGTCTGCCTAACCGTCGAATCATTCCCTACATATCTACCGCCGCCATTTCTGTTAGATCGCTGCTTCTCCCCGACTGGACGCTTCCCACGTGTCCATTGCCTGTCTTGTTTGACACAACCAACGCTTTCCGAATCGGACGAGACCATCAGACTGGTCATGGTGGCCAGTTGAATGGCTACCCAACTGGCTCAACCCATTCATTTCCATACTCGCACACATTTTAGAGCATTGTTCATGTAACTTGACGAAAAAGGGTGAGGTACTTACCTGTGGGGCCGCGACGTTATTTTCACGCTTCAGGACGAGGGTGACGGATCCGCTTGCTGCTGCTTCATGCACAGGCACGGGAGTTCCTTCTTGCCGACTGCTACTGGTTACGAGACCGGTTGCCTGGCTGCGGATGGTGCATGCGCTAGCTTTATGAGTTGTAGGTGCCTTCATGGTGTATGCTCTAGCCGAATCAACTGCTACAGGATTCCTGTAGCCGTTTCTCCTCCTAGGGTGCATGCTGAAACAGTGGAATCACGGTCACGGTTGCAGGGTCCTCGGATTGCCTTGATAAGTAGCGCATTTGGCCTCTGCATATTTTATTCCATTTGAGAATTGTTTCTGCTGAGAATCCAACGTTCTGATTTGACTGTGTAGGTATTTCCATTGTATGGCAGCAGGGGTGGTAGAAGGAGGCGACAGCAGTGGCTGATGGAGAAAAACATTGGTTGCATGCCTCCTTATTGGACTTCGGGCTTCAAATTCTTCCACATAGTCGGTCCTGGGCCGTCCAAAGATTCTATAGGAAATTTCCTGTAGAAATACAGAACTTCCTGTAGAAAGTCCTGTAGCTTCCTGTAGAAGGCTAAACTGTGATCAAATCGTGCCCAGACCTTGGAAGAGGGGAGTGTTTCTGGAGGGAGTGCTGGTGAGGTCACCTGGTAGCATAGTGGGGACCCTTTTCCTTGAGTTGAGAGACCTCCTTTCTGCATGGAATACCTACAACCTGCATGGATTGTCAAATCTTGAGCCCGTTTTCCTGTTTCTGCTTCCTTCTTTTATGTTTTCCTTTTCTTTGTTTGTTTTTTTCTTTCTTCTTTTTCTTATTTTTTTTTTTTTGAAAGACAGCAGGGGTGCCTCAGTGAGGTTTTCACCCCTACCATCTACCTTGAGTGCCTCAGAGAGGTTTTCGCCCAAGGGTCTTTTTTATTCAAAAATTTTCAGAAAGACAGCAGGGGCGCCTCAATGAGGTTTTCACCCCTACCATCTGCCTTGGGAGCCTCAGAAAGGTTTTCACCCAAGGATCTTTATTTTTTCTTCTTTTTTCCTTTTTTTTTTTTGATGTTCAGGGTATGCCCAAAATAGAGGCATAACCCTTCTCTATGACCAGCACTGATTTTTCCACAGTTTTGATGAATTCTTGCCTCGAAAGAGGTTTCCTATAGATGTTTAGTTGATGCCCATTGACGAGCATGGGGATGGCTTCCTCATCAATGGTCTGAACAAGAACAGACCCATTTTCATTACACTTCTCCACTGCATATGGTCCCAGCCATCTTGTTCTCAGCTTCCCCTTAAAATCCTTATGTCTGGAATCGTACAACGGTGCCCAATCTCCCAGCTGGAATTGCTTGTCATTGAGGTGCCGGTCATGCCATACCTTCCTCTGAAGTTGAACCACCTCTGAGTGGAGAAGGGCCTGCATTTGGTGTTCATCCAGCCCATTCAGCTGCAATAACCTTTCTTGTTGGGCATGGCTAAGATCTAGGTCCAGATGAGCTGCCATCCTCACGGTGTTGTACTCGAACTCAATTGACAGCAAAGCTCTCTTCCCATATACCAGCTCATAAGGTGTGAAGCCGGTTGTGGTCTTCCAAGTGGTGTTGTAAGCCCAAGTGGCTTCAACCAGATGATCTGCCCAATCTTTTCTACTGTTGCTCACCACCTTAGTCAAGATCCCTTCTAATGCTCTATTGGTGACTTCCACCTGCCCATTTGCTTGAGGATGATAGGGGGTGGAAGTCCTATGCTTGATTTTGTGATGAGCGAGTAGGTCTTCGATTAAGTTGGAGGTGAACTGGCTTCCTTGATCGGTGACTAGCTCTCTTGGGTAGCCAAATTTGTAGAAGATGTTTTCTCTTAAAAACTCAGCCACCTTTTCTTCTGTCGTTGCTTTGATTGCCTTGGTTTCTGCCCACTTTGTCAGGTAGTCTGTGCACACAATGATGTAAGACCTTTGCATTGAAGGAGGATTGATAGGACCCACAAAATCCATACTCCACTTCTCAAATGGCTCAAGAGTCACTTGAGGTTGGAGAGGCATTTCGTCCCTTGGAGTCGGTTTCCTCATCCTTTGGCATCGGTCACATTGACTGATATATCTTCTGACATCTTGATGAAGCGTGGGCCAATAGTAGCATGCCTGTAGAATTTTGAAGGCAGTTCTTTTGGCTGCAAAATGTCCTCCACAAGGCCCGTCATGACAGGTTAGGAGGATATCAAAGACTTCCTCCTCCCTTACACAACGCCTTAAGATCTGATCGGGGCCAAGCTTGAACAGGTTGCCCCCGATCCAAGTGAATGAGGCACTCTTCCTTACGATTCTACTCTTCTCTCTTGAGGATAGGTGCGGAGGGAACTGTGCTGAGACAAGGTAGTTTTCTATATCAGAAAACCATGGAGAGAGTACTAAGATAGCAAACAAATGTTCATCTGGCATCTGGTCATCCACTGTTCCATCCTCACTTGCAGGTAAATCCAATCTAGACAAGAAGTCAGCAACAACATTTTCTTTACCTGGTTTTTCAACGATAGTCAAATCAAACTGCTGCAACAAAAGTAACCATCTAATAATACGAGCATTCACATATGGTTTATTCATTAAATATCTAATTGCAGCATGATCAGTATGTACAAATGTTTGATAGCTAGTGATGTAGTGTCGGAACTTGTTCAGGGCATGGACCACGACCAAGAATTCTTTCTCAGTTACAGTATAATTCAGTTCTGCCTTGGATAAGTTTTTGCTGACAAAGTATATGGCGTATGGAAGTTTTTGTTCAACTTGTCCTAAGGCTACCCCTATGGCTTTGTTCGAGGCATCAATGTGGATGTGGAAAGGTAGGGCCCAATTTGGACCTCTCAAGATTGGGGCAGACACCAACTTATCCTTTAATTCATTCAGAGCCCTCTGACAATCGTCAGTCCATTTAAACTCAACATCTTTTGCTAAGAGGCCAAACAATGGCGAGGCTAGCTTGTTGAAGTCTTTAATGAATCTTCTATAATATCCTGCCAAGCCTAAGAAACTTCGAACATCTCTTACCTTCTAAGGGGGTGGAACCCTTTTGATGAGAGCAATTTTGTTAGGATCCACCTGTAACCCTTGGCAAGAAATGGTATGTCCTAGCACGGTCCCTTCAGTCATCAAGAATTCACATTTTTCAGGACTAAGGGACATGTTCATCTCAATGCACTTGGTTAGGACTTTTCCCGGATTGGACAATGCTTCCTGGAAGTTGGACCCATAAGGAGTGAAGTCATCCATATAGATCTCCACCGAATCATGGACCAGCTCAGAAAAGATGCTCAAGACGGCTCTCTGGAAGGTGGCAGGAGCATTGCATAGCCCAAAGGGAAGAACTTGGTAAGAAAAGGTACCCCAAGGACAAGTGAAGGCGGTCTTATCTTGGTCTTCCGGGCTGATTTGGATCTAATTATACCCGCTAAACCCATCTAGGAAAGAGAAAAACTTCTTTCCCGCCAGTCCATCCAACACTTGATCTATGAAGGGTAGAGGAAAGTGGTCTTTCTTGGTGGCTTTGTTCAGTTCTCGGTAGTCCACACAGATTCTCCACTTCCCGTTTTTCTTGGGAACCAACACCAGAGGGGACACCCATTCGCTATCCGAGATGGGGTAAATGAATCCTGCATCCAACAGTTTTTGCAATTCTTCTTTGACAATGTCCTTAAGGGCTGGATTCATTCTCCTTTGGGGTTGCCTGACCGGTTTACAATCTTCTTTGATGTAGATGTGATGGGTACAGACCGAAGGATGGACTCCTTTCATCTCCTTATAGCTCCAAGCAAAAGCATCTAGATGACTGGCCAACAGACTACACAGCGCCTTTTCCTAGGAAGGAGATAGGGAGGAGCTGATCTTTAACGTTCTCTCGGGGCCAAACTCCACATTTTTGACTCTGGGAGTGATTGGATTGGTCACACAAAGGTCCACTAAGGTGCGGGCTTGGGTATCCTCCACCAATTTCTCTAAGGACAATGCACTGGGAGGTGGATTCTGAATCAAGGTCTCAATCAAATCATCCTCGGTTTGAGGACCTCCCCTGGTGGTTTCTAGGGTGCACAAGGGTGCAGAGTACACCTCATCCTCCTCTCCTTCTTCCAACCAAAGTGGTAATTCATGCTCTAATAGGGGTCGGGCAGGAGGGTATAGGACTAGCTGCTTGGACATAGGACCATTTTTTATGGTCATGTTTCCTGCACGGCAGCTTATGTAAGCATCCGCAGTGGCTAACCAAGGCCTTCCAAAAATAAGGGGGTATCCAGTAAGCTTTGCCTTTGGTTGAAGAACCAAGAAGTCTGCAGGGTACTCCCAAGAGTCAACAGAGACCAAGACATCCTCCACAATCCCTTCGGGAGTCACGGTGGAGCGATCTGCTAGCTGCAGGACTGTCGAGGTCTTTCTTAAGGAACCCTGAAGGTTGAGTTTGAGCATGGTATCTCTGGTCATCACATTAATGGCAGCCCCTAAATCAATCAAAGTGTGGGGTATGATGGTGCCATTGATGTGGACATCAACTATAGGACTCCTAGGATCCAAATACTTTGGGCAGATGACTTGCCCCAACATAAGATCAGACAGTTGTCCTATGACATTGATGGTTGAGGCATCTCTTTTTCGCCTGCCTGGGTGTCTGAAACACTTTTCCTTAACCAGTTTGTTGTATATCGGTACATCTTTGATGGCCTGGAGAAGGGGTATTTTCACACACAACTGTTTGAGTTCTCCCAGAAGCTCATCCTCCTCTGGGTTGGGTTGTGTGGTTGCTGTTAGTCTCTCAGGAAAGGGTGGAATGGCTTTTGGTTCACTTTCCTGTTTATCTTCCTCGTCCTTTGGGGGAGGAGGTTGGCGATCCGGAAGAGTCTTTCCAGATCGCAGGTTGATCTCCTAGATCTCCACAGCATAGGTAGGGCATGATGTTTCCCCAATATATACCTGCTGGGCCTTTCGGTTGTTGGGGTTCGGGTTCAGTTGAGCAGTCATTTGGGGTTGTCTTGGAGGAGCAGGAGGTAATGGTTGTGGTTGAGCTGGTGGTGGAGGCAAAATGGCGGGAGGAGTGTTGTACTGGGGCCTCCACCCTGGTTGAGGTGCATTCCACTGAGGCTCCGGCTTGACATGTGAGTGAAATGAATGAGTAGTGGGTTGAGTATGGTATTGAGGTGGGTAAGACCATGGAGGAGGCACAGACTAGGAAGGATGAGCAGGGGGACCCTAGGAAGGCATAGGAGCAGATTGGTTGGGGCTATAATAAGCTTGGGATGTCCCTTGCATCCCCTATTGGTAAGGTCTAGGTCCATGTGGCCTCCTTTGGTTGAGGAAGTAGAGAGGTTCAGTGGGTGCCTCCATTCCTTGGTACATGGCTTTAAGCCCAGGTAAGGTTGGGCATTGGTTTGTGGGGTGGTCTTCCTCACAAACGAAGCATACCTCTACCGAATGTAATGGGCACTCATTCTTAGGGTGCTTCCTTGTACACCTAGGGTAGAAGATAGCCAAAGCCCTCTCAGCTTCCTCTTTCTTCTGCTGGATTCGGAATGTATCAAGTTGCATGGCAATGGTCTGTCTCACCTCACTCTTGAGGTCCTCTAACTGATTTGCAAACTCATGTTTGGAGAAAGGAATACTAGCTGAGAGGGAGTTTCCTCTACCTCTTTTCCGGGCTGCCCTAGAGTGGTTTCTAAACACAGTCTTTATATCCTCATAAGGTAGTTGGTAAATATCTCCTCCAGCTAGCATGTGAAGGGTATCTAGAAGGTCTTCAGGGACTCCTCGGAGCAGGACCAACTTGAGAGATTCAGGGTCAAGTGTGCACCTGGCCCGTTTATAGCTAAGTTGGAACCTTTCCTCGTAATCTTCTAAAGACTCATCATTTCCCATGGTCATCCGAAAGATTTCTCCCTTGGCTTCCTTGAACCTACAATAGTCCCGGTATTTGGTATTGAAAGCTTACTGCATCTGAGCCCAAGTGGTGATATTGTTCCCAGGTAAGCCCATGAACCAGCGTAATGCTGCATCCTTAAGGGTAGAGGGGAAGAGTTTCAGTTTTTGCTCATCTTCGGTATAGTCATAGGTTCGACAAAGGACAGTAAACTCAAACAGGAAGGTATCAGGGTCTTCAGTAGTCAGTCCATGGAAGTGAGGTAAAGCGGAGGGGCTTATGTTTTTCATTTTCATGTCTCCATTGGTCTCTCGGATGGGAAAGGCACCTTCTATTCTCTCATCTTCTCTTCTATTGTCAGCCATGGCTTCAGATGGAGTGTTCTCTAACTCTTATTCTGTTATAGGATCTTTGTATATCTCAGGATGCTCGCCTATAGGTTCTTCTGGATCACTGTCACCAAAGAAGAGAGAAGGGTGACTCAGTGAAGTGGTGGGGGTGTTGTGCAATCATTTTTCTAACTTATCTCTACTCCTACAAGGCATGCAATGAAATCTTTTTGGTTGATTTTTGTTTTTTTTTCTACTTCTACCTGAAAAACTGAAATAGATTGCACTGCAACTAACTATCTTGCTAAAATGAAATGCAGAATTGAAATGAAAGCAGGAAAGGACTAATCTATTTTGCTCAAATGAAATTGCAGGAATGAAATGCTAGGCTACGCTTGCGGAATTGAAATGCTAATCTACGCTTGCAAAAATGAAATTGTGGAATTGAAATGCTAATCTATGAAAACAAGAAATGAAATTGCGGAATTGAAATGCTAATCTACAAAAGCAGGAAATGTCTACACTACTTTTGCGGAAATGAAATTGCAGAATGGAAATGAAATAAACTACTTAGCAGAAGGTTGTAGTGGAAAATAGAAGAAAAGCAACAATCACCAATACTCTGACGCTTCCCTGGCAACGGTGCCAAAAAGATGGTGAGCCCCAGTATTGTAGCAATAATGCTACAACTCCTAGAACTCCCTTCTTTAATTTTATCAACCCGGTAGTTCGTAACAAACTTGGAAGCGACGGTGTTGTATGCACAAGTACTAGCTCTTGCTGCAGCTGTCACTTGGTCAGCTGGCACAAGTCCGCCAGGGGCTTAAGCCAACTTCTATGAGCTCTTAGAAGAAGCTTTTTAACTTATGGATGAAAGCTAACTCAAAGGAAGCTAATCTACTTGCGGAAAGAGACTGAAAGCCAAAAAGAAACACAAACCCTAGCAAACCCTAATTCTACCAGCTAGTCCTACTGATGCAAAGATGAGAATGAAAAATACAGAGAGAGATTCCATTACTTCTATGAAGGTAAGATACATGTGTCTAGACCTCCTCTACCTGAAGAAAACATCTTTTTGTATTTTTGAATAAGTTATTAGAATTATCATGCATGTGCTTTTAACTGGCTTTTTACTGTGTAGAGGTGGATCAAGGAGGAGAAATGCTTGGAAGAGGTCAGGAAGGTTCAGAGAGGGTCTAAGGAGTCCCTAACACCCTTCCAGAGAGTTTCACAAAGTTTGGCTACCAAGAAACCTCATTTGTAAGCTTCTACAGGAAGTCTGCAGGGGTTCTACAGGATGTTTCAGGGATTTCTACAGGATGTTCAGAATTTCTACAGGATGTTCTAAGGTTGGGTTTTGGATGATGGGTGAGTGAAAGAGGATGCATGAATGGACAGGGAGGTAGGGTAGGGGTCTGAAATAACTCGGTGACCGAGGGATGAAGTGATAAGAAGGTGTGGAAAGCTAGCTTGTCTTAAAGAGGGCTGAGGCAATGGAAGGGCAAGAAGTTAGGGTGACGTGGGCAAAAGAGTAGTTGTGAGACGAGGGACCTAACTTGGATATGGATCAGTTGGCCTGGACGAAGCTTAGATGGACGAGATAGTGATGGAGATGCACCGCACAGTGTATACTTAACCAAATCAACCACGTCCTGCACACAATCAAAATATTAACTAATCTATCCTAACTGTTAATGAAACCAATGAACAACAACGTTATTTCTAAAGAGAACCATGTACAACACTGAAGCAAAGAAACATTCCAAGAGGTCTGAACGCATGAATAACTCCTACAAATGAAAACATTGCACCAAAGATTGCATGGGTAAGCAAACTAGTGTTTTTGTTGGGAAGCACTGTCTGCAATTCCAACCCCTAGGAAGAGGTGAAAATGAGAGTGCAGGCAACCCTTTTCTGGAGCTCATATCAATTCTTATCTCATTACTTTATTCTAGATATCTGAAGCAACTCTACTTTTCAACAATGACCTACTTAACCACACAACGAAATCGAACTCAACAAACTGCGTTTCAAATGCATACAAGGAAAATCATAATGCTGAAAGGAAAGATATTAGTACAAAGAACGAGGCCCTAGGCTCTCAGGTTGGGCCCAACCCCGAGAGCTATGGCTCCTCTAGAAACTCAGAGCTGAGATCAAATCTGACTGCTTCCCATTAAAAAATAATAATCATAAGTCAAGAGTTATGCCAATAATGGCTACAAAAGAACAAAACAGAGCTGGCAACTCGTAGTGCAGAATGTGAAAAAGTTTTTCCAAAAGTCCTTTTCGAAGGCTGAAGCCTTATCATTTATACATCACGAGGCCCAAGCTGGCCTCCTAAATCTATGGGACTTGGCTGACCAAACTGGGAGTGAACAGCTGCTTCCACAAAATCTGTTTGGTTGCCTTCTAGATCCGGTTTTGGTGGCTTTTGGAGCTCGGAGTTGGGGGTGAAGATCCCGAGGAAGGCTATTTAATGTCGTTGACAACCCCCCTATGAATCCTCAACCCCAACTTGGCTGTCTCCTAGCCCTTGTCTGCTCGGTTTTGCTCCAACATGTGTCAAAAAATCTTGAAATGAGCACGTGTTAGCCACCTAGGAATAGTGACTACCCTTATTCGTACAAATGACATAAAAATACTAAAAACTGATGCATAAGTTATGAAAAATGAAGGATTGAGCAAGGGTAGTTAGGCCAAATGAGCCCAAAATGTTACCAAATTTGGGGCTCATCAACTCTCTGGAGGCAAAAATCAAGAGTTAGGTGGCTGGAGGATGGTGAAAAGAACACGAAATTCTTTCACAAAACTACGGTGCAAAGAAGAATGAACAATCACATTTCCCATATCAAAAATGAACAAGGAAGTAAAATTGAAACCCATGAAGGCATTGAACAGGAATTCCTCAATTACTTCAAACAGGTGAATCAAGAACCTAACATAGATCAAACAGAGGCCATTGATAAAGTCATCAGACATATTCCCAAATTAATCACTGAGGATCATAATCTTCTCCTTCTCAAGCCCACAAGCCTTCAAGAGGTTGAGATTGCTATGCATCAGCTAAAAGCAGGGAAAACGCCAGGACCGGATGGATTCACCTCAAAAAAATTTCACCATTTCTAGGATTTAATAAAATGGGAAGTCTCGCAGGTCGTGGAAGAATCACGTACTTTGAGATGGATGTATCCAGGTCTGAATGCAACATTTATTGCATTAATCCCCAAAGCAGAGGATTCCAATACTCTGGACAAATACAGACCGATTGCTCTATGCAACATCATATACAAAATTGTCTCCAAGGTTATAGCTTCTAGATTTAAGCCTTTGCTTCCCCTTATCATCTCTCCAGAAAAATCTGGATATGTAGAAGGACGACAGATCATGGATGGAATTATTTTAACTCATGAAATAATCCACTCCCTCAAGCATTCAAAGAAACCAGGTATGTTACTCAAAATTGACTTATCTAAGGCTTTTGATAGTCTAAGTTGGACATATATTCAAAAAATACTTAATGCCTTTGGTTTTGCCCCTTCCTGGGTTAGATGGGTCAGTAATCTTTTATCCTCCTCGTTCTTCTCTATTCTCATCAATGGCATCCCATCACCCACATTCCGTCCCTCTAGGGGTATCAGACAGGGAGACCCACTCTCGCCTTTTCTGTTTGTCATCTTAGCTGAAGGACTAGGACGCAGCATCAAATCGGCTCTCCTCTCTCAAAGCCTCAAAGGTCTCTCTTTTCACCATGCTCCCTCCTATTCTCACCAGCAATTTGTGGATGATAATATGCTTTTTGGTCATCCTTCTGTTCAAGAAGCTCGTACCTTCAAATCCATTCTTTCAAACTTCTCTGATGCTTCAGGAGCCCTCATTAACAAAGTCAAGTCTCAGATATTCTTCTTTAATACCCCTCCTCCCACCCAAAGAGCCATTGCCCGCATTCTAGGCTTCACCATTGCATCCCTTCCTTCTAAGTATCTGGGCGCTCCCTTAATTGCCTCTGCTCTCAAGCATTCCTCATGGAAAGACCTTTTAGAAAAGCTTGAAGCTAGACTGTTCCTATGGACCCACAGAGCTCTTAATATGGCCAGCAGGTTGGTGCTCATTAAAGTTGTTCTTCATTCCATGCCTCTTTACCTTTTTTCTATTCTAGCTGCACCTAAGTGGGTTCTTAAAGAAATAAAGCAGCTTCAGCGCAACTTCTTATGGGGTAATTTAGGTCCAAATCAAAAGTGGGCTCTGGTCAAATGGGAGAATGTCTGTCTCCCAAAGAAAGCTGGAGGTTTTGGGCTAAGAGACCCAGAACACAGCAATATGGTAATGGGTGCCAAAATTTGGTGGAGATGGCTCTCAAATCCCAGCACTCCTTGGGCCTCCCTATGGACAGCGAAATATGCGAGCAATACACCCATAGAGGATAGAATCAGAATGTCATAAGTAAGTAGAGGTTCAGTCATCTGGAACTCAGCCATCAACACCGAAATCTAATACAAAAGTATAGCTTCTAGGATGTGAAGGATGGCAACACAGCATGGTTTTGGGAAGACTCATGGCAGCAGCTTCCAAATCTCAGAGACACTCTCTCCAACCTTCCAGAACAAGATATAAATCAGTACGATAAGGTGAGTCAATTTTGGGACTCACTCTCCACACAAGAATACAGAAAGTGGAAAGCAGCTAGTCAAATAATACCACACAGCACGGAGCAAATTCAACTCTCTCTTTCCTCAGAACTTCAAAAACGAAAAATCCTATCATCGGCAGGAATGGATATTCTCAGATGGGGATACGAGGAGAAGGGCACTTTCACCACCAGAGAAGCATACAAAGTCATTATCAAAGACAGGATAATCAGAGATAATTTATGGGATAAGATCTGGAATTCATCTATCTGGCCGAAGGTGTCTACTTTTCTGTGGCTTTTGTCTCATAACAAGATTCTCACATGGGACAACCTCAGGAAAAGGAATTTCTCTGGGCCCTCCATATGTCCTAACTGCAAACAGGAAGAGGAATCAGCATTACATCTAATGCAAACCTGTCAGCTAGGAAGGAAATTGTGGGAAAAGGTTACATTCCGCTGTCAAAAGGAAGGCAGAGTGCATGGGGACATTAAAGGCACTCTTCGCACTTGGAGCCAAGAGCCATATCAAAGCAGACTCTTAAACACACTGTGGCAGCTTATTCCTGGTTTACTAATGTGGAATATATGGAAAGAGAGAAACAGAAGAATCTTCAAAGATCAATCACTGTCTATTGAGCAGATATGGACTGGATTACACCAAAATATTAAAGAAACCCTGTCTATTAAAGCCTGGTCCCAAGAATATTTCCCATCAATTCCGCAAGAACAAACTATCTGGGACAACTGGAAGATTCACTTAGATCATATGTTTTCTTCTATTAACAATTCCACAAGTTATCATAATCCTTCAGCAAGTTGGACTCCGCCGCCAATAAACGTGTTTCAACTTAACTTTGACGGAGCTTCGAGGGGTAATCCCGGGAAAGCAGGATTTGGCGGAGCCTTCAGAAATCATCAGGGCACTCCCCTTCTAACTTTTTTTGGCTCAAAAGGCGGGAACACATACAATGCAGTGGAACTAGAAGGATTATGAAGAGGGCTTAATCTTGCTCAAGACAGAGGTTTCTTTCATCTAATTGTTGAAGGGGACTCACAAATTATCATCGATATGGCCTCAAAACTTATGCAAGGATCCCCCATTCATAAAGTCAGCAGCAGCTGGAGAATGGCTCCAAGACTTGAGCTTCTAAACCAATGGCTTTCTCATCACCAAGCAATCTCCTTCAAACACATCAGACGGGAAGGGAACAAGTTGGTGGACTTTCTTGCTAATTTAGGAGTGGACACCAAAATGGATTTCTTCGAAGGCCCTCTCTCCAGCATAGCCTTAGAGAACCAACTCTCTGACTTTCATACCATTGTGAAAAATGACATGTATCCGAAGGAAGATACACCCCCGGATGCGGGTGTAATTACTGCGTGTTAAACATAATGCATGCGAAAGCGGCAGCTGTCCACACACTTGGATGGATCTAGTAGTTTACAGAATGTGAAATTAAGGCTCTGGTCACAGCATTTATGGTTCATTCGATTCGAGATCTTCAGACAAGTGATTTAATCATGGCGTGCTCTCTGATGTTTGCAGCGGACATCTGCAATCCGGTTTTCCTCTGCTCGTTATGCTTTCTGCACCCCTGCGCGGCTCAGGGTGTATGGAAGCCCCTCTGGTTTCTTAACCTGGTTTATTCTACCTGTGTCTGGTCTATTGATTTGGTTTATTCCGCCTGTGTCTGGTCTACTCACTGAGTTTATTCTGCCTGTACCTGATTTCTTAACCTGGTTTATTCCACCTGTGGCAAGTCTAGTAATTTGGTTTATCATGCAGGTGTCTGGTCCATTAACTGGGTTCATTCCGCCTGTGTCTGGTCGCCTTTCCCCCAGCTTCAGTCTTCCTATTTACCCAAGCTGCCTGCGCACCCTATAATGGCTCGTCGATGCGGCGTCCCTCGGCGTGGAAGCAATTCTGGTACTCGTGGAGTTTCTCGGGGTCGTGGTGGCTCTACCCCTCAAAGCATCACTCTTTTAGCCTCTGCCTCTCCATCCTCTCCGCCCTCTGATCATTCTCAGCCCTCTCTGAATAGTTCCTTTCAAACTACCCGGTTCAAGTTCAGAAGTAGGCTCAATAAGCCTCTAACCTCAGCCACTATCACTGTTATCATCTCGGAGGAGGAAGATGAGCTTATGAGCTCGGATGACACCTCCAGGGCTCAGTCTCAGTCTCAGGATACGAGCGAATTTCAGGGTGACATGGCTGGAGTAGTCCTCAATGACACTTCCATGCAGCACGAGGATGGCCTTCAGGAAGACCCTCAACCCCAGCCAGCTTCACCACAAGAGCAAATTCTTGCTTGTGAACCAGCGCGCCTTTCTGGAAGCGTTCTGAATCTTGTTATTCCTCCAGAAGGCAGTATGATGGGAGCTGAAGACAATGAAATGGTGACCTGGATTGGCTCCCCCAACCAGGCAAACGTGGACGCGACAGGCTCTCCTCCGCAGGTTTAAAGACTTCTGGCTCAAATGCCATGACAGCAATCCCTCTTCTGATTTCTGGTACTCGTGTTATGTTTCCATGGTTCTTTCTGTGCATGTCTCCGGCTTCTTTTGATATCAGCATGAAATACTACAGTCTTCAGGTCAAAAGTCTGGTTTTGGATCTTTTTGTAATAGCAGTTTTAAAGGATAGTATTTTTGTAAGTGATCAGCTACCTCTGAAGCATAGATCACCTATAGGACAGTCTAGTTTTTTGTCTCTCAAGCTCACTACAATTCTCGCTTCTAAAACTCTCAATTTTGTAAAAGGAATGAAGTTTGCTATCTGCAAAAGTCTTTTTGGCGATGGGCAGGCTACGGCCCCCTCAGAGGTTTAATCCTCTCTGTAAATATTTTTATCTTTTTAATAGAATAGTCTTTATCCAGAAAAAAAAAATAGACTTGGGAGCAGCTATAAATGTAATGACTATGGAGACAATGAAAAATATGCATTTAAACAACATTAGATCAACTTCTATAATTCTAGAATTAGCAGACAGATCTAAAGTTGTTCTAGAAGGAATATTAGAAGATATCATAGTCTCTTTGGATTCATGGGAGTATCCTGTTGACTTCCTTATCTTGCAACCAAAAACAAATTTGGGAGGACATCCTCTAATCTTAGGCAGACCATGGTTAGCTACCGCTGATGCCTTTATAGGATGCAGATCAGGAAGCATGATTATTTCACATGGAGATGAAAGGAAACACATTGCTCTTTATTCACCTGCACAATCATCTTCTTTAGAATCAGTACTTGAAACTCAAGAAAAACAACAAACTAAATCAGTTTTAAGTATAAATCAATTCTTTGACTTTAGAGAAGAAGAAGAGAATGAAGACTTAATGGATCTTTTCATTTCAGAACCAAATATTTCAGAGCAGCTTAGAGAGGTTCAATATGAAGCTGCAAGTAATCTTTTGAATCAATGTTTTTAGGAAACTTGTACTGTTCAAACTTTGCATAATTATTTTATAGACATCTTTCCTGTAAACACAATCTCCAATCCAACAACAAAAACAATTAAGGTATATCTTGGAAAACATTTTAACCTTGGAAACCAGTTGCAATCAGCACAAGAACAAGAGGTAATTGCATTATTACAAAAATATTCAAAAGCTTTTGCCTGGGATTATACTGACATGCAAGGAATCCATCCCAGCACATGTATCCACCACATCTATACAGATGATCAACTCAAACCTGTAAGGCAACCTCAAAGATGAATGAATACCATGATGAAAGAAATAGTGAAAGAGGAACTACAAAAATTGTTAAATGTTGGATTCATCTATCCTATTTCAGATAGTCAATGGGTTTCTCCATTGGTGATAGTACCAAAGAAAAATGGAAAGTGGAGGGTATGTGTGGACTATCGGGAATTAAACAAAGCCACATTAAAAGATCATTTTCCCCTACCATTCATTGACCAGGTGTTAGACTCATTAGCTGGAAAGAAATTTTTCTCCTTCCTAGATGGGTTTAGCGGGTACAATCAGATCAGAATAGCAACAGAAGACCAAGACAAGACGACATTCACTTGCCCATGGGGAACCTATGCATATAAAGTTTTTCCATTTGGTTTATGCAATGCACCTGCAACCTTCCAAAGAGCAGTGCTTGCAATATTTGCTGATCTAATCCACAAATGTGTAGAGGTTTATATGGATGACTTCACAGTTTATGGAAACACATATAATGATTGCCTCAACAACCTTGAGAAAGTCTTGAAACGATGAATTGAAACAAATTTGTCATTGAGCAATGAGAAATGCTATATGATGTTGACAGAAGGTATAGTTTTGGGACACCATATCTCCACTTTAGGAATTAAGGTGGATCCAGCAAAAATCCAAGTCCTAGTTAACTTAACGCCACCTACAACACAAAAAGAGATAAGGAGTTTCTTGGGTTATGCAGGCTACTATAGACGATTCATTGCAAACTTTAGTAAAATAGCCCAACCTCTGTTCAAACTATTAGAAAAAGATATTGAATTTCACTGGACAAATAGTTGTCAAAATGCATTTCAAATACTAAAAGAAAAATTATCAGTTGCACCCATTCTCCGTGGGCCAAACTAGTCTTTGCCATTTCATATTTCAGCTGATGCATCTGATACCGCGATAGGTGCCTAACTTGGGCAGAAAGAGAACCTGTTCAATTATGAAATATACTTTATAAGCAAGAATTTAACACTTGCAGAATTGAACTATACAATCACAGAAAAAAGAAATGTTAGCCGTAATACATGCAGTAAACAAATTCAGGCACTATATAACAGGTTACCAAGTTTTTATTCATACAGATCATTCAGCAATAAAATACTTGATGAATAAAGCCATTACCAATGGGAGAATAACAAGATGGTTCCTGTTATTGCAAGAGTTTAACATTACAATACAAGACTGGCCAGGCAAAGAAAATCAAGTAGATGACTTTTTGTCCCGCATACATTCACCCAACGATCCAAATCCAGTTGTAGACAACTTTCCAGACGAACACCTATTTGCAATAACAGTAAAAACACCATGGTTTGCAGACATTGCAAATTATTTATCTTCTGGGAAGTTTCCAACACAATTCTCTAAGAAGCAAAAACGAAAAATTGTTAGAGAAAGCTCTAGATATAGTTGGGTAAATGGTGATTTATTTTATACTGGTTCAGATTTGATAATCAGAAAATGTGTGCGAGAAGATGAAATATTAGACATCCTGAAAGCATGTCATGATGAACCATGTGGTGGTCATTTTGCAGACAAACGAACAGCCTACAAGGTGCTGCAATTGGGCTACTACTGGCCATCCATCTTCAAAGACTCCAAGGCATATGTCAAGCAATGTGACAGTTGCCAAAGAACAGGGAGACCAATCGTATCAGATGAGATGCCGCTCAAGCCACAAGTCCTCATAGAACCATTTGAGCAATGGGCGCTCGATTTTGTTGGACCTATTAATCCACCATCAAATGGAAAAAGGTACATCCTAGTATGTACAGATTATGTCACCAAGTGGGTGGAGGCCAAGGCAGTCACCAGAGCAACAGAAGATACAGTGGTCACCTTTCTCTTTGAAGAAATCTTTGTAAGATACGGAGTACCCAAACAAATTGTAACAGATCAGGGAGCACAGTTTACTTCAAAGCTGGTACGAGATCTAACAAAAAAATACAAGATCAAACACAGGAAGTCTACACCATATCACCCTCAAGCAAATGGGCAGGTTGAATCAAAAAATAAAGTCCTAGAAAATATCATGACTAAAACAGTACAGCTGAACAGAAAAGATTGGTCTGAAAAATTAAAGGATGCACTATGGGCCTATAGAATCACATGGAAGAATACAACTGGCTTTAGCCCATACCATTTGGTATATGGGAAAGAGGCTTTATTGCCTATAGAGTTTCAGATACACACATACAAACTGGCAACTGAACTAGAACTAGACCTGTTTGAAGCACAACAGCAGCAGATCATGGAATTGAATCGACTAGATGAGCATCGTCAGCAATCCATAGAACATACCACATTGGTGCAACAGCAAAGAATGAAGTGGCACGACAGATTTATCAAAAGCAAGACATTTCATAAGGGAGACTGGGCATTACTGTTTGACTCCAAATTCAAAGATTTCAAAGCAAAGTTCACAACACGCTGGCTAGGCCCATATGAAATCGAAGAAATCTTTGACAATGGAGCAGTCAAGATCAGGACAATCGACCAGGACTCCACATCATTTTTAGTAAATGGACATATTCTCAAAGTTTATAACAGGCCTATCAGCAAGGAAGCATTTATGAAACAACTGGTAGAAGATACAGAACTGGAAATCATGGCACAATAGGCTCAGCCATCTTCCAATCTTGTAGCAGAATAAAAAATAAAAAATAAATAAATAAATAAAAGAAAAAATAAAAAAATAAATTGTTTGCTAGTGAAAACCAGGAAACTGGCACCAAGCAAACACGAATTCATAGGGGACAACCAAGGCAACTTGGACTCTATGAATTCCTAATTCTTGTTCTACTGTTCTCACAAAAATTTAATGCAGGAAATCCTCCACACACATGACTTGAGGACAAGTCAAATCTTAAGCAAGGGGGAGAATTGCACAAGAACTTTAGTTGTGTAGCTGAAGTACAGATGGAACTTGTATTGTTAACAGCTGGGACCTGAACAAAAATGTCAGAGGGACCTGAACAACAGTCAGCAATTCAAGAACCAGAGCATGCAGAACAAGGAGCAACAATAAATTCTACTTTTCAATCCATCTACAACATTTGATCAACTGATTTCATCCCACTTGTACAGACATCATCCAGGGGAGTATATGTATAGTCATTTTGTGCTTGAAAATTCAAATTTTTCTTAGAAATTTTTAGTCTTTGTTAAGTTGAAATTAGTACCTGAAGATATTAATTATCATTCCATACCCTATATTCCTTGTACATACCCTATAACCCTTACACATTCTATTCCATTTCATGTCCATAAACATCCTATCCCATTTCATGTTCATTAACCCCTAAGTATTTTTCTTTAGAAGCATAAAGGGACCAAACGAGGACAACATTTCAACCTGCACATACAATTCAATGATTAGAAATGGTGATAATTTTAAATATGACCCAAGATGGTCATTTTAAAATTATAATAAGGGTGTGCATATAACTTTGGAAGTAATGCGCTATATGTAAATATATTTGAATATATGCAATATGAAAAGCCATTTGCATAATGCGCAATATGGACGAATGAATATGTAATATGCATATGCGATAAACATGGGACATATATGATAAGGCACAAGGCAATATGCATATGAATAAGGAGACATGACCGCATGCAACACAAAGTCAAGTTTATATGCGGCCAAAGGTTATTGCACGATCAAATATTATTGCATATACGGTGAGTGCAGAGAAGGTTATGAGTGCAACGACAGTCCACCCACGCACCAACCCAATGCATGAATTGCACAGACCTTCAAGCGCGGATGTGGCTTGAGCAACGTGGCATGGAGGTACATGTAAACCGTCAAATGTTTGCATGATACCGTAAGCTGCATAGGAGGATAGCCACGACCTGCATGGACGGTAGGCTCAAATTTGAATCATGAGAATAGGCAGGTCATCCTAATGACGCAGTCAGGCAACTGGTCAACAGGACTACCATGACTTGCATGGCATGCCTACGTGCCCATGACAGCCAATAAGAAATCCTATGGCTCAGCTCAGCCAAACGCATGGCCAAAACACGTAAACGGTCATAAACTGACCGACGGTCTCCTGCGCCTGTTAAAACAACTTCATCATCGCCGAATAGCTCAGAGCGTTGTGTTGAGAGCTGCATAGTCGCAAGCAAAGAGGAAACTGAAGCAGGTCTGTGGAGATATAAGAAGGTAAAACGTCCCGAGTGCAATGCAAAGTGATCACTGAAATCTCGGGATAACTCAGGTAATGGCATGATTTGCTTAGCTCGCAAACCATGAGTCATGTTGAAACACTGCCTGTTGTTTAATGACTAACGCACCTGCTCTTGCTACCAGTCAGCCAAACGCAACTATAGGGATTCGGAGTGCTATTTAACACTCCTCAGCGCTCGTGAATAGCCAGGTAAAAACGGCGAAAAACTCCAGAATTAATAACTCTAAGGGTTAGATGACAGCAATCTAATAAATATGCAGCTTGGCGATAAGATTCATAGATATAGTCGCATGTATCACGGCATAAACACTATGGAAACAGTGCAGCAATCTAATTCTATCTTGTTGCATGCATAACACGTCATTAGCATGGGCTCGCATGCGCATTTTTGCAAGTCAAAACAGAGTTTATAAAACAGAGGAGGCAGAGTCATAGTTGCTAGCGCCGAAGATGTGAATTTTTTTTGGATGTGTTTGTATAGCCGATTTTGTTTTGCGCTGTTTGGTTGATTTTACTGTTTGTATGCCTGATATATTGCATGTCTTTGAATGGAAGCGACCTGTAATGTGAACAAACACGAAGAATGTGAGCTTTGTTCTGGTTAATACAGGGGATTGGTATGCTATAGTAAAGTCTGTTTAAGGCCGAGCCATTTAAATCCTATTCCATTTAAATGTGTTGTGTGATGTTTAAGTTTTTTATATAGGAGGCCGAGCGCTGATTTTCCAGTTTTCAGAGAGATAAAGGCCGAGCCATTTAAGGAAATGCGCTGTTTGTTTTTAATGTCTTTATATACACAGTGTAGGGTGTTAGGCATATATGGAGCAATATAAGGATGATGCCTAAAAAATACATTAAGAAAACTAAAGGTCCATCATGAATATGATTGTTTTCATATGTATTTTGTTTACCAGACAGAGTTTAGCATGTTGACAGAGATATACAGGTGTTTGATTGTTTGGACAGGGATTTAAAACTGTGTTGCTGCAGAGAAAGGGTAAACATAGGCAGAGGAAATTGAATTAAAATTGTTGTCAAAAAGCAGGTAAGCTTATCTGATTTCGGAATTTAATTTTCAACAGAAAAGTAGTTGTAAATTATTATTGTTAAGATGAAATTAATGACAGCAGAAGCATATATCCACTAGTTTTCAGAAACAATGTCAGCTAGAATAGAGCCCAAATTTCAAATAGAGAGCTGGAAAAAGGAAACCATAGAAAAGCTTTACCAGGCAGGATTGATAGGCTTTTTGCAAAAGTTTGATGGCCACAGTGAGGAGATAACCAGGGACTTCATAAACAACTACAGTCAGGACCAAACACGGGTAGGAGATGTCATTATTCCTGTGACTCAGGAATACCTTTCCCAAGCTCTAGATCTTCCAATGATAGGTGAAAAATATCACAAAGGCCTGCACTTCAAGGAGAAAGCATGGAATTTCTTCTTTGAAAAGAACCGGAAAGGGACTTTTGATAGAACCAAGGGGATACCAAGGGAATGGTTCAATGAACCATGGGGTGAGTTGGCTCTTGTCATCTAGAAGTTTTTTAATTGTGATAGAGGATATAGTGTTGCCCACCTATATCATGTCTGGCTTCTACAGCATATTAAGGGAGAAGATAGGATTAACTTGCCATATGTCCTATTTAGGAACCTCTTGAGAATGATTAAAATAGTGAAACATGAACACAGGCCCAAAGTAGGACAGATTTACCACCAGGGATTGATAAAAATCATGGTTGAGTATCAAGTAAGGTCACAAGGCATAGTTTTCAGGGAGTTCATGTCTAGAAACCAGTTTAATGAATAGGTTAATGAAGTGCAGGATAAAGTAGAGCAGGAAAACAAAGGATTAATGAGTTCACCCTTGTATCCCAGAACTAGAGCTAAACAGCAAAGTAACATGGCCATGCAGGAAAATGAGGCATCTGTTATGTCCATTCCTAGAAGATTTAGGAATAAAAGTCCCATTGACATAGAAAAGGAAGTAGACACATATTCTCCAAGAAAATAGGTAGAAAATGACATTGCACAGGAAGTATTTGAGAGGGATTCTTCATATGATGATGCAGCAGCAACATCACTAATCAAAACAACACAAGACTTTGAAAAAGAAATCAATTTGGGAAGAATCAAGGACTTAACTGACCAACTAGAAATTAGTAAAATCATGGAAAAACAATTAAAAGAGGAAAAAAAGGCAAGTAAGAAGGATAATACTAAGTTGGTCAAGGCAAATGAAAAGCTAAATGAAGAGCTAGGGAGATTAAAATGGAAAAATGATCTACTTTCTAAACAAGCATTTAAATGGTTAAAGGAAAAGAATATGTGGCAGGCAAAGTATGAAAAACAGAAGGTAAAAGAAGCTTTGTTCAGGGAAGGACATGACTCAGGTTTGGATTGTTTGGTCAGGGCAGCACAACAGGAAGCATCTACAGGAACAACATCTACTACAGAGAGAAGAAGATCAAAGAGGAATAAGCAAGCATGGGGACATGCTTGATGATAAGCAAGGGGGAGATGTTGGGCCTTAGTTTTGGTCTTGTTTTTGCTCTAAGAAACTTACTAATCCATTTATTTGCCATCCATTTTCCCCTTTATTCATCCCATTTTGATATATTTTATATCCATTCAGGTATTTAATTTTAATTTTTCAATTTCTAAAGTTTTTATGAAAGTTTGGTTTTAAGTGCAAAAATTGGCAGATTCAGAAATTCCCGTAATAGCTCTATGGTTGATATGGTTGCAGGACACTTGGGAATGAATTGAATGCATGGATGGACAGCTTGGGAACTAGGACTAAGCCAGCTATGCTTAGCTCGAACAGAACAAGCTTTATTAGGTCTATTTAGCGCTAGTCAATCATGACTAGTCATTCAGAAATCCCATAGAAATAGGGTAGTTTTGAGATTCTATGGGATTGATCATATATTTTGGGATGGGAGTGATGAATTCAACTTAGATAGATGGATAAGAGTAGATGGGTTTGTTTGAGTGAATTTGGATCAGTTTGTTTCATGAGACTTCTATTTAAAAGCCAAGACTTTGATGGCTTATGTATTGACTTATTATATTTTTATGCTGAGACACTTTTGGATTGGAGAGTTAATTTGAAAACTTGTGCTATTATTATTTTTCTGTTCAATGCTATGGATGTGTGGCTGAATTTGAGCTTCTGATATCACTCTTCAAGTGTGCAAAGCAAGGGTGGAGGGCCGCCATTCCAAGCTAAGTACACTTCCTTGTTAACTAGTTTTATTTCTTGTAATCTGGTTATTATAGAACTGGTTTTTCATGCTTTATTTCAGATTGATTTATGGTTAATGTATGGTGATTGCTTTCATTAGATCTTAGCTTATTCATCATTTTATTGAGTTGGAAAAACAAAGTGTTCAAGTTGAGCACCACTTCTACTAATATGGTGAATTGTAACTAGTTTCCTTTGATTGCATGCAAGTAGCTTCTTTATGTGATTTTGGCATTAAGGTGAATGAATTATGATGAAACACATTATGTGTCTCTTAAGTTAGGAGCATTCTTTCATTAATAATTTATCCATCTTAAGTTCTTAGTTTCAATCTCTGATTCATTAAGTAGTAATTGAGGCAGAAGTGGACTTATTGAGTTAAGAACCATTTCAATATTTTTCCTCTTTTCAAACTAATTGAATTGGAGTTGTAGTATGTATTGCTTTAAGTTTTTGAATAATTTATCTTTCAAGGTTTGATTACATCTGATATTCACACATAGTGAACTTGCCTCAAAGTATAAACAACCTGGATTGATAAGAAATATTTGTGTTAATTTCGGTAAACAAATTAGCTCAACATTTTGGCGCTGTTGCCGGGGAGGCAAATATCAGCATAGTCAATAGGAAGATAAATTTCAAACTTTTCTAAAAAAACAAAAACATTAGTTACACTCCTTTTAGTTATGTTTCTTTATGCCTAGATATAGAGATCCTCAACGTAGATTCTTTAAAACCCCCCACAAGTAGAGATAGGATCATCAAAAACCCCAGTTACTGGTAATCCAATAATTGAGGAATTGGCAGAAAAACAAAGAACTGGACAAAGGTTAACTTTGATTGAGAGGCAAACTTTGTTAGCTTGGGAAGCAAAACAAAAACAACCCTCAACTTCAGGAAAACAAAAAGAAATTATCAAAGAAAAACAACCTGTCTTTCCATCTATAAATCAACCTGTCTTTCAACAACCTGAATCTCCACTCAAAATTGAAACAACTAAACCAATGGCAGAAGAGGGACATGGATCTATTATTTTCACAACTGAACAACGAATTGAGTATGAAAGACAACAAAGAGAATGGAGAAGAAAAAGAGAGGAGGAGGAAAAACAAGAAAATGATAGGAAGATAGAAAATGATCGGAAAAGACAAGAAGATGGTCATGATCAAGAAGCTACCTTTGGCTTTCCAATAGTAGACACAAGTGCAATATTAGGAGAAGAGGTGAAAATGAAAAATATTCCACCTTCTGTATTGCCAAATTTTTATGGAATGTCAACGGAAGATCCTGATGCTTTTATGTTTGAATTTGATATTCTATGTAGAACATATGGATACACTGATGACATTCACAAACTTCGTCTTTTCCCTACTACATTAAAAGAAGCATCTTTAAAATGGTTCATGGGTTTAGGAGAGCAAACAATAGCTTCTTGGGATGATATGAGATCAGTCTTCCTTAAAAAATATCAAGCTTATTGTAGATCTAGAGATTCAAAGGAAGATGTTTTCAGAATGACACAACAAGAAGATGAAAGTTTAGAAGAATATTTGGAAAGGTTTGCATATAATCTACGAAAATCTAAACAACACTCTCTAAATCAAGAAACCATTCAAACAATCTTTCTCAAGGGTGTAAGGGATGAATACCTTGACATTTTGAATGTGATGGGTAAAGGAGACATTTCAAACCTACCATTCGAAGAAATTGTTGAGTTATGTCAAAAATATTCTAGAGGAAGATCAAAAACTGGAAAGAGAGACTCTGATCTATCTTCCAATGAACTTGCTTCTATGGTTTTGACAAAACCCTCTATCCATACTCCTATAATCTCTAGCTTTATGTCCATAGTTAGAACATTTGTAACAATGGCCATGAAATGTGTTAGCATACCTGGGTGTGTAGGGTGCAAATATGTTGAAGGCGTCTCACCCTTGAGAATACCCAAGGCTTTATTATTCTCCACTTCTGAATGGTCCCCTATGAATTGGTGTCTTAAATGGGTCATCCTGATTTCTTGAGGCATTTTTCTTCCATCTTTCTACGTTGGTTGATTTGCGTAGCACTTTGACTTTGGGATTCTCTCCATTTTTGGCATGAGGCTTCCTCTCATAATACTTGGTCTCTTTGACATGTAGCTACTCTTCATCTTTGGGATGATATTTTTCTTCAATTGGTTTTTCATCATCATTGGGATGAGGCTTCTCTTTAACCTTGTAGCTTTCATCCTTACTGCTTGAGGGCTCACCAATAAACCCTAGACTAGTCTTGATAAGGGGTGACCTATGGAAATTTATGATGTCATCAAAGACCTTGAACTCCTCAATTGTTGTTTCAGCTTGTTAACTTCTATTCTCAAAGTGACAATCTCCTACTCACAGTTCATGCAATATTCTTCCCTATGCTTCATTTGAGACCTCACAACTTCTTCAATCCTTTTGGCTTCTTCAAGTTCCCTTTTGAGAAAGGTGATAGGATTCCATTTATCCTACTTGTTCCCTTTATTTGGTTTATCCTTTCTTTCTCCTTGAGTTGCCTTGTCAGTGTGCTTTCTCTCTTTTTTGCCTCTTCCAACATTTTTTTTGAGATGCTCCACTTCCTTCTTTGCTTCATCAAGTTCTTGATCCTTTCTTGATGTTTGTAGTTCTTTTATTTGAGATTCAAACTACTTGATATCAATTTCGGAAAATCTCCATCTATCGTAATAATTTGTCTTTTCAGCGTTCAGGTCTTCATGTTCTCTATAAAGATTATTGTACATTATCATGGTTCTATCCCTGTCTAATGCCATTACTCGAAGTTGTTCCTTGAGGGAATCAACATCCTCTTTCAAATTAGTAGTCATCCTGCAAACTTTTCTTAAGGTTGTGGATTTGTATTCAAGCAGTTAAGCCTATAAGAAGGACCTTCTTTGATACCATTTGTTAGAAATACTGAGAGGGGGGTGAATCATTATTTCCCTATTTTTAATCAATTGGTTAACTTTATTAACTTAGATATTCAGAGAATATATATATATATATATATACCAAAAAACAATCACACCAAATAAACAATACACAATGTTTGGCTCAACAAAAGCTCAATTATGTATGGTATACATACAACATTTACCAAATAATCCTAGAAGGAAGTACAAGAATCCTAAGGGGTTTTACTAGGAAGGGGTTTTTATTGCTCCACCACACTAATGCCACATCTTCTCTTCACCGTTCCACTCTTGTTCAAATATTTTTTTTTGTTGATCCCCTTATTGTCTCTATATCCATATTCACTGTATTGTTTTTCATATATTCTGTTGTTGTTGTCGTTGCTCTCAGTGTCTATTCTACTATTGTTCTAACTTCCAAGTAGATATCTATTGCAAGTCATTATCATTCTTATCCAACCACAAAAATCACCATCAATCATCCAAGGTTGCTACCAAATATTCTTCACATAGCAAGGCCATAAACTCTCATCAAGATTTGGGAAACAAGGTCACTCCAACTTATTGTTACACATGTCACTGTCACATCTAGTGTTACTATACCATCAAGAATCAACTCTTAAGGGTTTGAGTATAACCACAGTCACATCTTCAAATCAACCACAAAGGTTGTGTCATTAATGGTTGTATAACAAGAATACTGCAAACCCTAGCATCCGCTTCAAATATCAACACATTGTGCCACAGTCAAATCCATTAACTGTTGTGTATATCACTATTACAAATGTTATTTTTGCATCAAGTTCATTTCATATTCTTATATTGATCCCTATCACAGATCACCAATTCTGCCATAAATATATCATTGTTCAAAGATTAAGGTATCACTATTATAACAAATTTGTCACGCATCAAGTTCAAATCATACAGGTTACTACACTCTGTATTATCTCAAGATCATTGTCACCTATGTGTTCAACATAGGATCATTGTATAAACATAAAATTTTTGGTGTATATATATATATATATATATATATATATATCACATGAAAAATACTGTCAAAGTTCCATGTCACAAAGATCTATGGCATATATTATTGATATATCAAATTCCCTTTGTCTTACATATAATATTATTCAAGTATTTGAAGGGTTTTCCACACTGAAGAAACCTTCACAAACACTCTTACTTGTTGAATGATTAAAAATTGGCCAACATAAAGATTCACTGCACATATATCAAGTTACTGTCATATACAATTGTCACATTGTTATGATCTATATATTATTGTCACAAACCATGCCTGTGTCAAGCCTTCTTATTTATGTTTCATCTCATTCATGTGATTAAACTTTAGGCAGTATCCTACGCCCAGTGGATCTGTCATCTATGCACTATCTATATAAACTACTATAAATTCCACTACTTCTTTTACAATCAGTGAAAAACAAGATATTTAGAGATGTAGTTCTGATATTATTTCCTTTTCAGTGACTGGATGTTCCAAGCTTCAAGGGGGACATTACAATATGTTTGTTGAGGTGTACTACAAGATAGTCAAACAAATTCTAAGTATTGTCGAAGAAACTTTACCAGGACTATGGAGGTTCTTAGAAAGGTACAGCCGTAAATATTACCTTACAAAATTAAACATATTCCTTTCAAAACCTTCCAAGAATATGGAGCTTCAGTGCTTTTGTATTGTTCATTGTACATTCAAGCCATACACAAACTTTAGTTCAGGAAGACATGCATTAGATTACTCAAAATATAATAAGTGACATTGCTCCAGTGACACAGAGATATGTCGAGAACCACGTATTTGTGCACTGCATAATTGAATTGTCACCATTCCTTACTTGTTCATGTAAGGAGCCTAAAGTATGCCAAATTTTTCTACCATGGTGAACCCTCAGAATAGGATCTAAATTGGTGGCAATATCGAGGAAGGAAACGTGTCAACAACCATTTAGCTTCGTAGATCTTCCAAATAAAAAAGACAGGGTTTTAGGTGTGAGGTTTTAATGCACTTTAATTGTTTTGGCATGCCCCTTTGTAATGGCTTTGGTTTCACAAATGTAGCCAATTCATATCTGCCGAGGGAAAACTAAGAGTCGGCCTCCATTCTTGCATCCGCTGTTGGTCTGGTTTGGCTGTGTGTGTGCGTTGTGCCTTCGCTTGTTTCTTGTGGTGGTTTGTTTGCTGGTCCACCGAGGCTTCAGTTCAACTTTCAATCTGCACTTTTTTTCACTTATTTTGTGTTGCCTAGCTTATGCTTCGTTTTTTTTGTTCTCGTGGTGGTTTCCGATGTTGGTTCTAGTGTTGATCTAGCTCTGTGTAACCACAGGTTCTTCCCTTGATACTTCTGTGGATGGCTCAGCAAAAGCTACTTCAAGTAATATTTTGTTCTGGTTTCATTTCTGAATCTCATTTTTGTGATTCTAACCCTATGGCCCCTTGGTTAGCAAGTAAACTTACCAATGGTGTTATTTCTGGGAGAAACCCTTTGGCGAGAGTCTCAGTTCTTGTCCTCTGACTCAAAGATAGGCTTTTTCCAGGTAAAACCTTGCTCTTCCCTTCTTTTATCTGCTCTCTGTCACCTTATTTTACTTGCCTTTCTGGTTTTTGACTACACATCTCGTTTTCGTGGTGATGTGTAGGTTGTGCCTAAAGAATGCTACTCCATGGCCTCATTCTTGGGAGTCTTTGCAGCTTGGGAAAACAGGGTAGGATCCCTCCGTGATTGTCTTGTTGTTTTTTCTTGCGTTATTCTTAGTCATACATAAACCCTTGGGGTTTCATTTTCTCAGTTATGTTTTGTATGGTTTCATGGGTTTCAAACCCTCGCTGTCAGATTGGTCTTGGCTTGCAAAGCATTGTTTTCGGTGCTTGTGGGTTTCGAAACCCTCTACTGTTTTGGTTTCATAAATGTATATTAAACTATTAAATTTTGAAATGTAACAAATGCATAGATGTGCTTGAACACTGAATGTAAATGTACTTGGGTTTTTGAGAAAGAATGTGATATCTTTGCTGGCTTTGCCTTTGTTTGGTTCCTGGCCTAAAATGCCTTCAGTCACGAGATTTTTGTCGATGGCATTCGGCCTCTTAATGAAATACTCCACTATTTTTCTTTAAAGCAATATTTGAAATACTAATGCGTAGGGAAAAATAAATAAATTGTCTCTCTTTCTTAAGGACAGAGATTTTAGATTCATTTGCTTTCACATATACTCAAGAAAATAAATTGTAATTTCAATTTCTATGTTCTTTCTTCTCTCTAGATGGCAGTCCCCCATAGTGGGGATCTGGTTTTGCTTTTATGCCTTACCAGTAGCCCCTTACAATTGAGAAACTTTCTTTCAGTTACCTTACAGTTATCTAACAGTTTCTTTAAACATACTCATAACTATCCTATTTTACTTGTTTGCTTAATTTTTAAAGGACAATGGCTGTATTAGCCTTAATTTAAGTAAAACAAAAAATAAAACAAAATTCGTAATGTTTTTCTTCCTTTCCAACAGAAAATAAAAAACCATTTCTAGCTCTCGCCTTTTCAGTCGGATGCTCCTGCATCAAGCTCCCGGGGTAAATTAAACTCATGGCTCTTTTCCATGAACTCTTCAATAGAGTACCCTACACTTTGAATCTAGCCAGCATCTAACCAAGAACTATCTTCAATAGGACGGCCCTTCCACTTGAATAAGTACTGCAAATATTCTTTTCTTTGATTCTGTCTAGCCACCTAGGTGTTTAGGATTTGTTTGATCTCTAAAGGCTTTGCTAGGGGCATCTATTTAATCCACGAGTTGTTCTCATTCTGGGTGTTCCATGTTTGTCTTTCCAAACTGTCTTCTTCATTAGCAGCAATGTATGGGTATAGATCTACCACATTAAAAATGGGCAAGATTCCTATACCTGGAGGTAACTGCAACTCATAAGCATTTGTAGAAAACTTTCGAAGAATCCTACAAGGCCCAATTTTCTTTAATTTTAACTTGTTGTATTCGCCTTTAGGAAACCTCTCCTTGTGTAGGTGTGCTAGTACCAAGTCCCTACGTTGAATTATACCTCCCACCTTTTCAAATTTGCTTTCTGTTTGTATCTTTGGTTGTTGTCTTGTAGTTTTAATTTTACCTATTCATCAAGATCGTTCATTTCCTTTGTGAAATCTTCACCATCAGCACTCCTGCACTCCAACTAACCCAAATCCCACAACTCATGTACTCCACGTGGGTGCATTCCGTATAGGATCTGGAAAGGACTACTGCCCATGCTTCTGTTGGGTGAATCATTATAAGCAAATTCCGCTTGTGCAAGTACACGATCCCACTGTCGAGAATTTTCACCAACCAGACTCCTTAGTAGATTTCCTAGACTTCGGTTCACCACTTCGGTTTGCCCATCGGTCTACGGGTGATAAGCTGAGCTGAAGTTTAGTTTGGTGTCTAACGTTTTCCATAAGGTTCGCCAAAAATGACCTGTAAACTTTATGTCTCGGTCCAAAATAATAGACTTTGGCAAGCCATGTAATCTGACTATCTCTATGAAAAACAAGTGTGGTACATGTGTGGCATCACTGGTTTTCCTGCAAGGAATGAAATGTTCCATTTTGGTGAAATGATCCACCACCACCATGATGGAATCGAATCCCCGTTGTGTCTTCGGCAAACCTAAGACAAAGTCTAAACTGACTGAGTCCCATGGTCTGTTCAGGATAGGTAAGGGCGTATACAACCCTGTGTTCTGGTTGTGTCCCTTTGCAAGCTGACACACTTTGCATCTAGTCACAAACCTCTGTACATCTCTACGCATCTTCGGCCAATAGTAAAAGTGGCTCAACTGATCCAAAGTCTTGTCTATGCCAAAATGCCTGGCTAAACCTCCATTATGCTTTTCCTGGATTAAGTTCTCTCTCATAGAACATTTCGGGATACACAACTGCCCTCCTTTGAACAACAACCCTTCCTACATATTATAGTCCAGCCATGAACTGTTATCCCTCAACAGTGGATTTTGGCAAGCTTCATAGGCTTCATTAAAATCTGCATCTGTTTCATACAAGTCCTTAAGATGTTCCGATCCTAATACTTGTATCGTACTTTCCTGTAGGATCAAATTCCTCCTGCTTAATGCATCTACCACTTTGTTGGCTTGACCACTAATGTGTTTCAACACAAATGTAAAACTCTGCAAGTACTCCACCCACTTCACATGTTTATGGTTCAGCTTATGTTGTTGCATAATATACTGTAACGCAGAATTGTCTAAAAATAAGACAAATTCATTGGCCAGTAGATAATGTCTCCAATGCTTTAGTGCTTGGACCACTGCATAAAATTCTTTGTCATAAGACGTGTACTTCTGCCTACTTTCATTTAATTTCTCACTAAAGTAGGCTACTGGCTTGTCTTCTTGGCTGAGTACTGCACCGTTGGTTGTCCCACTGGCATCACAACGAACATGAAAAATTTTGTTAAAGTCTGGTAATCTTAAAATTGGTTTTTCAGTGATCTTCCTTTTGAGCAACTGAAAACTCTCCTCATCCGATTCTGTCCAATGAAAAGGTTGATTTTCCTTCTCAAACAAGCTCTTGGGAGACGACCAGCTAACTATGGTTGCAACCTTTTCCAGGTCCATTTTTAGTTCATTCTTGGAAATCACAAATCCCAAATAAATTAATTCTTTCTTGAAAAAATAACATTTCTTCAAATTTATCAGTAACCTATTTTGTTGCAATTTTTCCAATACATACCTCAGATGTTGAAAATGCTCTTCCTTTGTTTTACTGAATATAAGTATATCATCTAGATATATAATCACAAATTTACCAATGAATTCTTTCAACATCTCATTCATAACACGTATGAACATGTTGGGGCCATTGCTCAGTCCAAATGGCATAACCATCCATTCATATAAGCCTTCACTAGTCTTGAAAGCTATCTTCCACTCATTACCTTCTCGAATCCTAATTTGGTGGTAGCCGCTTTTCAAGTCTGTCTTTGAAAAGTATGCTTCTCCACTCAAACAATCCATCGTATCATCCATCTGAGGTAAAGGAAACATGTACCTAATAGTGATCTTGTTAATTTCCCAGTGCACATCCGCCAATCACCTCCTTTCTTGGGAGCTAAAACAGTCAGAACCGCACAAGGGCTTAGAATTTCCCAAATCAGTGCTTTATCCAACAACTCCTACACCTGCTTCATGATTTCCTCATTGTCCTTCGGACTCATCTGATAAGCAGCTTTGTTTGGTAAACTGGCTCCCGGAATGAAATCAATATGGTGACTAATGCTCCGTGTTTAGTCAATTTAGTGTTCCTAAATTGATGTCATTAATTGTCAACCCGGGGCTCGTAAGCTGATGAAGTGAAGGTGTACTATATGTACTTAAGCAACCTCTTAGAGCTTTTGTCGTTTGGGGTGTTGTTTGTGGTTAATTTATCTTCCTAGGATGGAGTGATGTTTTTATGAACAGATGAGTGATGGTGTGTGTAAGGTGAATTCTAGATGAGTGAAGGTGTGTGATTAGTGGTTTCTAACTACTTGCTGAAAAGGAAAAGCTTGAAGGAAATAAATAAATTAAAATGAACTGAAAGCAAAGAACCACTTTCTAATGGCATTAGACACCATTCATGCTGCTGCAAATAAAAGGTAAGAAAATCACTTAAAAGACCAATGATAATGTTTATCTCTTCCTAACTCTCTGCCTCTAACACATAGTACTGTGTAAGACACGATTAGGAAGTAGCTAAAGATAAGTCTAAGAAATGATAAAAAATGAGAAAAATCTACTTTAAAGACTAGTTATAATGTTTTGCTATTTCTAACTCTCTGCCTCTAACACATAGTACTGTGTAAGACACGATTAGAAAGTAGTTAAAGATTAGTCTAAAAAGTACCCAAAGCCAGCTGCAAGTTATTAGTATTCTGATCTCTAAAAGATAGACAATTTATAATAAAGAGACTATTCATATGTTAGCAGACAGATTTGAGAAATAAAACTAAAAATCAGCTATGAAAATAAAGTAAAGGCAGCAACTTTGAATCTGTCAACTGAAACTACCACTAGATATAAAGCAAATACACAAACACACAAGCAATCCCGGGTCAAAAACCTACAAAAGAACAATGCTGATCAGCTTAAAATAAACGCTGGAAATGAAATAACATGAAAGTAAATTACGCTGTACATGTGTCAAGAAAAGGAAATGCTGAATGGAAATAAGGAAATGCTGAACATAAAATACTATACAAGGCTAACATGAACATGGGCCCTCCATTCATATAACCCAAAGAAGACTCAAGGTATTGAAAACTTCAGAACAGCACTGCTTCTATTACTCCATGTGCAGAAAATTACAGTCAAGAGTGCTAGAAAAGCACTATAAAAACAGAGTCTTGGAATGCACTAAAATTATAACACAGCAACTAAAACACAGAAACTAAAAAGTAACATAAGCGTACGCAGACGCAAGTTTTTATAGGCATCTGAAAGATGGCCTAATGCGTACAGCTAAAACTGAAAAATAAACTAACTGTCATGCGTAATTAAGGTTCAATAACACGTCATAAGCCTCGTGGATGAGCTGGAGGTTCTGGTCGTTATGGGCATTGAATCCAGAGTTGGATTATGTCCCCCACAACCTGCGTAACACGGACAAATCACCGTTTGAACTGACGTGACCCAACAGCTTACGTATCACCGTTAAGCTGCCTTTGTTGACCGTAACTTGACCCTCGTTGACCGGAGGTACAGATGACGTGGCTGGGTGAACTAATAGCACAGGAACCTCGAGCACCTTAATTCCTAAGTACCCATGTGGCTGGTTTGGCAAAATGACACGTGGAACCTTGAGATCAACAAAAAGGCTGCGGGATCATCAGATGGCTGCGGAATCAGCAGATGGCTGCGGAATGCCTGTAAATATGTCAAAATCTAAACAAAACAGTCACACATTAGCAAAATTCCTTAATCATGCTTAAAGTCATATAATGTAATGATCTGGGTTGGTTTTCAAGGAAAATGAGGTAAAAGTGAGAGATGAATGAGGGAAAACTGTAGGTAATGGTGGATAATCAAGTGTAAAGTAGAGGCTCTACATACCCCCACTACGAGGGCATTGCATGTCCTCATGCAATCAAAAACATGGTTCAGTCCACCTGCTGGGATGCCTCTGCTAAGACATCCAGCCTTCTCTTCTTTCTCTGTGTGGCCACATTGACTCTTGGTCTTTTCATCAAACACCTGAATTTCAGATTGATTAAAGCTCTGTTTAATTTTCTGCATCTCTTCTTGAGCTTTTTGTTTTCCTTCTGCCACAGGCCCATATGAAGCATGGTGTTATCTTGAACCATCTTGTCCACATTGCTCTGTATCTTCAGTTTTTCATTTTCTTGTTTGATGTGGCGATTTAGTACCTCTAGCTCAAATATTTCCTGCTTCAGTGATTGGACTTGCTGCTCCAAAGGTTGAGCAGTACTTGGCCCAGCAACTGCTTGTTCTAGCGTCTCCAGGTAATTATAAACTTTCTGCTGATCAGGGTCAACCTCTGGTGACCGCTTTGGGCTAGGCTCATACTGAAATTCGGATCCATGTTCAAATTCAGGCTCATGCTCAAAAGGACTTTCCTCACGTGGAGGACTAGTCTCAACCTGCTCAACACGTGGAGAGTTTTTCTCAAAGTCAGGACTTGTAGCACCTTTTTGAGGTGTGTTCAAGTCAATAAAGAATGACTTTTTGTTATCTGTGGCCCTCTTTTTGCTTTGTAATCTGCTGCTCCTTCTTACGGTGGTAGTGCTTTGTTTTCCTTTTTGTGCTTTTTGCTTTTGTTTTTCCACCTTCTTGGAAAGGGCAGTTTCATGGAGTTGGGCCAACCTTTGTGCTAAGGGCTGAGTGTCTTCCTCACTAGAGTTCTCAGGAGTGAGGTAGGTTTCTTGAGCTATGGATTTTCCTTTATCTTTCTTTTATTTTATCCTACTCTCTTTTCTCTTTTGAGCAACTTTTTGGGCAAGTTCTGAAAGGGTTTCTGTGATGATTCCTTGAGCTGTTTGATCAGTGTCCACAGCAGGCTCAGGATCAATTTCATGTTCAGAATGATGTACATCAGTTTCTTCTTCAATATGTTCTTGGACAGTTTCCTCTTGGACAACAGTTTCAGGGGAAGCCTCTTTTCTTTTTCTTCTACTCTTTCTAGGCACAGAGGTTTCTCCTGCTTCTTCAAAATGGTTTCTCACAAGAAATTTCTCCCAGGTATCTCTTTTTGCTTTCAACTGTTCCTCAACTAGCATCTTAACAAGACCATGATGATACAGATGTGGTTCAATGTTTCTTGGGTTCCTTTGGGCAATTGAACACATTTTTCTAAGACTTGAGAGTAGAAAATATGGAAGGTTAATATCATCTCCTAAGAAATGCATCATGACTTTGGCATGGTAAACATATAAAACTCCAAACCTTCCCTCACAAGTAAATAATTTTTGCACTAATAACAGTAAAGTTGCCCATTCTTCCTTGACATAAGTAACAGGAATCCCTTTTGTAAAAATGCTGGTATCCATACCTGGATTCTTTAAGATTTGCTTCCACTGTTGGTCTTGTACTGATCGGTTTTTAAACCATCTTTCTCCAGTTTGTGGGAGTGAAGTGGCCTGTGCTATGCTGCTCTCAGTGACTGTAAACTTCAGGTCCCCTATCTCCACTTGATTATCTTTGTCTCTGAAGGAACGTGCAAAGGCCTTCGTAACCTCTCTGTGGTAACCTCTGAATTTCTGGATGCATTGGAGCCAGTTTGCTTTCTGCAAAGCCTCTTTAACTTGAGGATATCCCTCCAGAAATTTTGAACCCTCGGGTTCTACCCTTAAGAGTTTACCCATTGGCTCTACGGCTTTGTTCTTAAAACTTTTGGAAAAGGAAGGTTACACGGCTTCAACAGTGGTCTTAACACAGTAAATTTACGGCTCTGTTCTAAATCAAAAGGTTACACGGCTTCAACAGTGGCCTTAACACCGTAAATTTACGGCTCTAATGTAACAGCCGTAATACTGATAATCAGAATTAGCAGAGAGGAAGACGTGAAACAGAGTATGGCTAAGGTAGCAGCGTAGTGAGCACAGCGGAATAAGGGAACTGCGGAAATGAAACAGTGTGAATGGAATGATACGAGAGTATGAGGGTTATGAAATGATGGGTAGAAACGGTTAGGTCCTTAGGTTTCGGTCATGGGTTTACACTTGGCTGCGGAAATTATGACACAGAGAGACGTAGTACAGTAGTCTACGTCACTTAGGTACGAAAATCTTAATGGAGGAGCAGCCGCAGTTGAGTTTCAAAATCGGGAGGATCATGACCGATAAGTGTGGGGGATACGTGGATTTTTGGTCATATGATGGGAAAATTGGTAATCATTACATTAAATGGCAAGAAACATAACCCCGAAAACTTTGCAAAATAAGATAACCGTAAGTTTAAGATTTAGATCATACCTCAGATTCGCGCTTGGATTGCCTTTGATCATTTTCCACTAACCCTTCATTGTTTTATTGCTGTTGCATGACTCTTTTCCATTTATTGTTGATGACTTCTGAACTGAAAATTTCTTTTCAAACAGACTGTGTTTTTTTTTATGCAGGCGCAGAGAGCTGCGGAATCGTTAGATGGCTGCAGAATCTCCAGATGGCTGCGGAATCTGCAGTGGTACCCTCCGGCTGCACAAAATAACTTTAGTTGTCTAAAAAAAATGACTTTATTGATGGAATGAAATGTAATGAATGGATTAATGAATGGATGGATGGATGGAAAGAAATGAGGTGAGGTGAGAGTGATTAAATGAATGAAATAGTGAATGAGGTGGATGAAATGGTGAAATGAGATGGAAGAGAGAGAGATTTTTTTTTTTGGAAAACATGAGGTGTCAGGTGACCCTGATTTTCACCTCAGGTTTTCTGCATGAGACTGCCAATCAAAGATTGGTTTTCAGGCTCATACATTTATTTATTTTTTTCTTTTTTTTCTTTTTTTTTTTGAAAAACCAAAGATTAGGCTGATGGAGGAGAAGAATCCTTCTCCACCAACCTGATTGCAGAATCTTCTTTAAACAACTTGACAAACTCTTCTTTTGAGAATGGCTTTTGGTAGATTTTCAAGCGATGGCCATTCACAATAAGAGGAGTATGAAATTCATCAATAGTTTTCACTCGAACTGCTCCATTGCTAAAGACTTCATCAATCTCATATGGCCCAAGCCAATGAGTTTGAAACCTTCCTTTGAAGTCTTTGAACTTTGAATCAAATAATAGAGCCCAATCTCCTTTCTGAAACTTTCTTTCTTTGATATGATGATCATGCCATTTAGATCTTTGGTGCTGAACTAGATCGGTCCTTAGAATTGCATCTTGTCTTATTTCATCTAGCTCATTTAGCTGGTCCATTCTGTGTCTTTGAGCTTCTGAGAGGCTCATTCCCAATTGGACTGCCATCTTGAAGGTCTTGATTTGGAACTCAGTGGGGAGCAAGACTTCGTTCCCATAAACAAGTTCATAGGGAGAATGTCCTGTTGTGTTCTTCCATGTAGTCCTATAGGCCCATAAGGCTTCAGGGAGCCTTTCCGCCCAATCTCTTCTATGAAGATGAACAGTCTTGGTGATAATGCCTTCAAGAACTTTATTGGTAGATTCCACTTGGCCATTGGATTGCGGATGGTAGGGAGTGGATGTTCTGTGCTTGATCTTATATTCCTCCATCAGCTTCTCCATCAATTTAGATGTAAACTGGCTGCCCTGATCTGTCACAATTTCCCTTGGGACACCAAAACGAGTGAAAATATCCTCAAAAAGAAATTGAACAACTGAATTTTCAGTGGCAGAAGGCAATGCTTTTGCTTCTACCCACTTAGTAACATAATCAGTACAAACCAGTATATATTTCTTTTGCTTTGATGGAGGATTAATTGGTCCAACGAAATCTAGAGCCCATTTCTCAAAGGGTTCGATGCATACCTGAGGCTGTAGAGGCATTTCATTTGAAGGGGTTGGTTTCCCAACTCTTTGGCAGCTGTCACACCTTTTAACATACTGCTTTGCATCTTTAAAGAGAGAAGGCCAATAATATCCTAGAGAAAGGATTTTATAGGCTGTCCTCTTGTCAGCAAAGTGCCCGCCGCATGGTTCATCATGACATGCCTTAAGGATGTCAGGCATTTCATCTTCCCGAACACACCTTCTGATTATACAATCTGGCCCTGTTTTGAACAATTCATTAGAAATCCAAGAATAATGTGCACTCTCCTGAATGATTTTCCTTTTTTCATTAGGAAATAAGTGTAGAGGAAGCTTCCCTGTAACAAGATAATTAGCCATATCTGCATACCAAGGAGTCTTGGTAGTCACTGCAAACAAGTATTCATCTGGAAACTTATCTTCTACTGGAGAATCTTCATTAGTGTTTTGGATTCTAGACAAGAAATCAGCTACTGTGTTTTGTTTTCCAGGTCTATCTAACACAGTAATGTTGAATTCTTGTAAAAGCAAAAGCCATCTTGTAACTCTACCATTAGTGACAGGTTTGTTCATTAAATATCTTATGGCAGAGTGATCAGTATGGACAAAGGTTTCATAGCCGGTTATGTAGTGTCTAAACTTGTTGATTGCATGTACCACAGCTAAGAACTCTTTTTCTGTAACAGTATAATTTAACTCAGTGGGAGTCAAATTCTTACTTGTGTAATAAATGGCATAAGGGATCAAATCCTTTTGTCCCAAAACAACTCCTAGAGCTGTATCTGAAGCATCAGTAGAAATGTGGAAAGGGAGTTTCCAATTTGGCCCCCTTAAGATGGGTGTTTCAGATATTCTAGTCTTTAAAGCTTCAAAGGCAGATTGACACTCAGGATCCCATTTGAACTCACAGTCCTTGGTAAGCAATTTGAAAAGAGGGGATGCTATCTTAGTGAAGTTTTCAATAAATCTTCTGTAATACCCAGTAAACCCAAGAAAACTTCTGACATCCTTCTGGCAATTTGGAACAGGTAACTTAGAGATGACTTCAACTTTGGATCTATCAACCTTAATCTCATCTCCTGAAATATGATGTCCTAAAACAATCCCTTCAGTAAACATCATAAAACACTTTTCATGACTTAAAGAAAGATTTGTTTCCTTACATCTTACCAGTACATTTTCCAAATTTTCTAGAGCTTCTTCAAATGTGTTACCATAAACTGTGAAATCGTCCATGTATACCTCTACACAATCATGAATCAGATCTGAAAAGATTCCTAATACAGCCCTTTGAAATGTAGCGGGTGCATTGCACAATCCAAAAGGGAGTACTCGGTAGGCAAAAGTTCCCCAAGGACAAGTAAATGTGGTTTTGTCTTGATCTTCAGGTGCTACCTGAATTTGATTATACCCACTAAAACCATCCAAGAATGAGAAATACTTTTTACCTACTAAAGTGTCTAGTACCTGATCAATAAAAGGTAGAGGAAAATGATCCTTTAAGGTTGCCTTGTTCAGTTCTCGATAATCAATGCAAACTCTCCATTTACCATTCTTTTTGGGCACTATAACCAAGGGAGAAACCCATTGGCTATCTGAAATGGGGTAAATGAAGTTTACCTTGAGCAATTTCTGGAGTTCTTCTTTCACGATTTCCCTAAGGTTTGGATTCATCCTTCTTTGTGGTTGCCTAATAGGTCGGCTATTTTCTTCAATATAGATGTGATGAATACAAGTCTTAGGATCGATTCCTTTCATGTCAGTGTATTCCCATGCAAAGGCAGTGGAATGTTTTTGCAACAGTTTAGTTAATTCTTCTTGTTGTGGTCTTCCCAAGTTTTTGTTAATGTTCAATGTTTTTCCTGGAAGGATTTCAACTGTAGAACTACCAAAATCTTCCATTGAGAAGAGAGACATATGTCTAGAGGAAAGATATTCAATGTCTGCATCTAACTGAAACTGTGTAGAGTCATATTCTAAAGGTATTTCAAAATTTTCTAATGTATTTAGAATTTGACTATCCTCACTGATCTCAGAGATGGTTAGAACAGGTTGAATAGTATCTTCATCCTCTACCCATTCATCTTCTCCTATTTCTGTTATTGCCTTTGCTGGAGGATACAAGTTGAATTTCTTGGTGGAATTACCATCTGATATATACATGTCTCCAGACCTACAACTGATGAAAGCATCAGCTGTTGCTAGCCAAAGTCTTCCTAAGATAAGAGGATGTCCTCCTAGATTGTTCTTGGGAGTTAAAATCATAAAATCAACTGGATATTCCCAAGAATCTAGAGAGACTGGAATATCTTCCAATACACCATCAGGTTTAATGATTAATCTATCTGCAAGTTGCAGTAAAGTAGGTGTAAAGAGAAGGTTAGGAAGCTTTAACTGATCCATGGTCTGTCTACTCATGATATTGATCGCGGCTCCCAAGTCAATCAAAGTATTTGGGATTTCAACCCCATTAATATGAGTTTTGACAATAGGGCTACCAGGATCTACATATTTTTGCATGGTAATCTTACCCATCATTATGTCTGCAATTTTTCCAACTAGATGTATCCTTTTAGTATCTCTGGTTCTTTTTCCTGTTTTCTTCAAACTCAACTTCTTTATTGTCTTCGCTAGAATGGGAATTTCTTTAATGGCTTGTAACAAGGGGATCTTGATACAGACATTCTTCAATTCATCTAGGAAGCTATAGTCAGGCACCCATATCTGCTTTTCCACTCCTTTGTCAATTTGCAATCTTTCAGGAAAAGGAGGCGTAGCTACAGGTGTAGGTTGCTCAACTATGGGAGTTGTAGAGGTTGATTCTTTTTCTTTTTCTTTTTGGATATTTTGGTTTTGAAGTGATACTTCAGAACATTTATTGACTTTGAGAGATTCTTCCTCAGAAATGCTTGGTTGTTGAACACTTGTAGAAGGTTGATCTAAGATTCTACCTGATCTGAGTTGTACTTCATTGAGAGGAACAACCATATAGGTAGGGAATGGTTGACCTTCCATCATGTAAGCATTTTGAGGGTTCCTATTATTTGGATTTGGTAATGGCTGAGAGGGAAGTTGATTTGATTTCTGCTAGGATTGAAGCGATAGTTGAGAATTTTGATTTTGTGGAGGAGGTTGTTGTTGTTGAGGGTATGGCAATGATAGTTGTTGACCTTGGTTTGGAAGTTGTGGAGCTTGCTGATTCTGAAATGATGGAGGATATTGATAGAATTGAGCAAATCTCCCATAAGGATTTTGCATGCTTTGCATCCATGCTTGAAAAGCATTTTGAGGTTGAGGCCAAGGTTGTTGCCAAGGATTCCAATTTGGTTGGGATTGAGAATTCATAGAGTTGTTAAACCCTTGATTCTGTTGTCCTTGCCAAGGTCTCCTTGCAATAAAACAGAGAGATTCAAGTGTATCTGGATCCTCTTGAAAGACTGCTTTGAGGCCAGGAATTGAAGGACAATCCTTGGTCTCATGAGTTTCTGAGCAAATTACACATGTTTCTACAACGTGTGCATCTAAGGGACATTCCCTTAAAGCATGTTACTTTCTACACTTCGGGCAAAAGATAGCCAAAGCCTCAGCTTCTGCTTTTTGTTTATTGTGAATCTTAAGGGTATCAAGTTGTTCACTAAGACTCCCTAAGATATCAGTTTTAAATTCATCAAGCATACTGCCGATTTCAGCCCTACTCACTGATCCTGTTGCAGATTTATTTGCCTTAAGGAGAGAAGGATCTCTAGGCCCTTTTTGAGTTTTTGATTTGCCCCTTGAGAGATGGATACAAAGTTCTGCTATATCATTGAGAGAAAGTTGAGAAATATCCCCTTTCCCCATCATGTTTAAGATGTCTATCCATTCATCCCTAATGGATTTTAATAAGAGGGATTTTAAGGTCTCTTCATCCAAGGTACTCATTTTTGCTCTCTTCAAGTTATATTGAAATCTTTCAAGTAAATCTTCTAAGCTCTCATCTTCTTTTTGTATCATTTTAAAAGCCTCGTCCTTGTGATTAGTAGGCATACAATAGTCCAAATACCTATCCAAAAATGTCTGTTTCATTTCATCCCAAGTCCTAATGGATTGAGTGAGTAACCCCATTAACCATTTCAAGGCTTGATCCTTCAGTGTTGAAGGGAACAACTTGAGTTTCTGAGAGTCATCCAGGTAGTCATAAGTTTGACACACCACTTCAAACTCGAATAAGAATGTTTCAGGGTCCTCAGTCCTTAACCCATGGAAGTTAGGGAGGACAGATGGTGATATGTTTTTCATGGTGTCTCGGGAATCCTCATTAACAATGGGAAACCCAAATGAATTATCCCCATCTCTATTTCCTCCTCCAAGGGGACCTCTACCTCCATTATTGTTATTGTTGTTTCCTCCTCCTCCTCTACCTCTACCTCCTCCTTCTTCCTCTGCCATGATGATTCTCCTAGGGATTTCTAAATCTTCTGGTTCCTCCACAAAAGGTGAATGAGAAGAGATTTCTCCTTCTTCTTCAGATGATTCCAATTCCTCAATTACAATTGGTCTTCCTGTAGGAGAAAGAGAAGAGTCTCTTCCTGGTTCAAATTCAATAGAAGGTGTAGGAGAGTCAACTCTTGTCTCTTGAATTCCAGGAATTCTAGGACTAGGAGTTTCGGTTGGAGATAAGGGGGGTGTCTCTTGTCTATCCCTTGAAGCAGATGGACTTGTAAAAATTGAACTTCGAGCTCTAGCTAAAAACCTTCCTCTAGAATCTCTAGCTCTATGCATGTCATTTTTTTATTATTTTTCTTCAAGTCAAGTTAATAGTTCTTGTTCTGATCTTCTAGTTCACTCTAGGTGCAAGAAGAGAGCATACTCAAGAAACTACCGAGTTAATAACTTTCTCTTTTCTGATCCTCCAGATCACCTTGCAGTGCAAGAGGAGAGCATACTTTGATAGGTTATCAACTTCTTTCCTTGAAATTTTTATGTTTTTTTTCCCTAAGAATATGGCTACTTAATTTCACTTCCCCGGCAACGACGCCAAAATGTTTAGTCAATTTAGTGTTCCTAAATTGATGTCATTAATTGTCAACCCGGGGCTCGTAAGCTGATGAAGTGAAGGTGTACTATATGTACTTAAGCAACCTCTTAGAGCTTTTGTCGTTTGGGGTGTTGTTTGTGGTTAATTTATCTTCCTAGGATGGAGTGATGTTTTTAAGAACAGATGAGTGATGGTGTGTGTAAGGTGAATTCTAGATGAGTGAAGGTGTGTGATTAGTGGTTTCTAACTACTTGCTGAAAAGGAAAAGCTTGAAGGAAATAAATAAATTAAAATGAACTGAAAGCAAAGAACCACTTTCTAATGGCATTAGACACCATTCATGCTGCTGCAAATAAAAGGTAAGAAAATCACTTAAAAGACCAATGATAATGTTTATCTCTTCCTAACTCTCTGCTTCTAACACATAGTACTGTGTAAGACACGATTAGGAAGTAGCTAAAGATAAGTCTAAGAAATGATAAAAAATGAGAAAAATCTACTTTAAAGACTAGTTATAATGTTTTGCTCTTTCTAACTCTCTGCCTCTAACACATAGTACTGTGTAAGACACGATTAGAAAGTAGTTAAAGATTAGTCTAAAAAGTACCCAAAGCCAGCTGCAAGTTATTAGTATTCTGATCTCTAAAAGATAGACAATTTATAATAAAGAGACCATTCATATGTTAGCAGACAGATTTGAGAAATAAAACTAAAAATCAGCTATGAAAATAAAGTAAAGGCGGCAACTTTGAATCTGTCAACTGAAACTACCACTAGATATAAAGCAAATACACAAACACACAAGCAATCCTGGGTCAAAAACCTGCAAAAGAACAATGCTGATCAGCTTAAAATAAAGGCTGGAAATGAAATAACATGAAAGTAAATTACGCTGTACATGTGTCAAGAAAAGGAAATGCTGAATGGAAATAAGGAAATGCTGAACATAAAATACTATACAAGGCTAACATGAACAGGGGCCCTCCATTCGTATAACCCAAAGAAGACTCAAGGTATTGAAAACTTCAGAACAGCACTGCTTCTATTACTCCATGTGCAGAAAATTACAGTCAAGAGTGCTAGAACAGCACTATAAAAACAGAGTCTTGGAATGCACTAAAATTATAACACAGCAACTAAAACACAGCAACTAAAAAGTAACATAAGCGTACGCAGACGCAAGTTTTTATAGGCATCTGAAAGATGGCCTAATGCGTACAGCTAAAACTGAAAAATAAACTAACTGTCATGCGTAATTAAGGTTCAATAACACGTCATAAGCCTCGTGGATGAGCTGGAGGTTCTGGTCGTTATGGGCATTGAATCCAGAGTTGGATTATGTCCCCCACAACCTGCGTAACACGGACAAATCACTGTTTGAACTGACGTGACCCAATAGCTTACGTATCACCGTTAAGCTGCCTTTGTTGACCGTAACTTGACCCTCGTTGACCGGAGGTACAGATGACGTGGCTGGGTGAACTAATAGCACAGGAACCTCGAGCACCTTGATTCCTAAGTACCCATGTGGCTGGTTTGGCAAAATGACACGTGGAACCTTGAGATCAACAAAAAGGCTGCGGGATCATCAGATGGCTGCGGAATCAGCAGATGGCTGCGGAATGCCTGTAAATATGTCAAAATCTAAACAAAACAGTCACACATTAGCAAAATTCCTTAATCATGCTTAAAGTCATATAATGTAATGATCTGGGTTGGTTTGCAAGGAAAATGAGGTAAAAGTGAGAGATGAATGAGGGAAAACTGTAGGTAATGGTGGATAATCAAGTGTAAAGTAGAGGCTCTACACTCCGCTTTTGTGGTAATTTGTTTGGTAGAACATCTACCACAATATCACTAAATTCCTGTAGCATGTCCTATATCTCTATAGGCAAGTCAGTAATTTTAGTATGTATCAATACTGGTTTTGGCCTTCACACAACTTCATATTTTACCTTATTATCCTCAATCTGTCATAGAAACTCTTTTCCACCAAACAATGATGCTTTTGTTCCACTAGTTTCTGCAACATCCTCTTCCTTCATGGGCACTAGCGTATGCTTTATCCCATCTTTAACAAAATTGTAACAATTTGTTTCCCCATCATGGACAACTTTCCTATCATATTGCCATGGTCTGCCCAGCAGAATATGGCACACGTCCATCGGCGTGATATCGCAAGTCACCTTGTCCTTGTACTTGCCAATATGAAACTCTACTTCGCGCTGCTCATCGACCAGCAGTTGATGTCCTTTCTGCAACCAAGACACCCTATATGGAGTTGGGTGCTTCAACTTCTTCAAATCCAATTTCCCCATCATTTCACTAGCTACCAGATTATCAGTACTTCCACTGTCTATGATTAATTTGTAGCATTTCCCATGCGACTTGCACACAGTCCGGAACAATGCTTTGCTCTGTGTCTGATCGGCTACTTCCTTAGCTAGTTTCAATAACACCTTGTTCAACACCAAGGCTTCCCTGGTTTTAGGCATATTTTCCACCTCCTATGGCGGTGCCTCTGCTTCATCAGGCTGAGCAACATATGCTCCCCTCTGTCTAGTTTGTTCATTTTCAGGACATTCAAAGGACCTTTGTCCCCACTTGTGACACTTGTAACACTGATAGGCATTTCCTCTACCTCTGCCATTACCTCTTCCTTGTTGGTATGACCTTCCTTCTCTAGTGTTACCTTCCTTTTCAGTTTGTCCCGAAGTTTTCGAATTGTTGCCCTCTTCATTGTTGTTGGCAGTTCTACCTTTGCCAAAGGACTATCCCCTACCTCTGCCAGAACCATGTCCTCTTTTGGCATTCTGTTTCCTAGCAATCTTTTCCTCCACCTTCAAATCACTCTGATAGGCTTCCTCTATGGTCTTAGGGGAAAGAATACTAATTTTTTCTAGGATCTCCATCCGTAGACCATTTACAACCTCGTTGTTTTCTCATGGGTATCTTCAACATAGCCAGCTCTCAGGTTTACTTTATAAAATTATTCAGTATATTCCTTTACAGTCATCATTCTTTGTCTCAGGTTCTGTACTTGTCTATAAAGGGAAATTTCGTAATCTTTAGACATAAATTTTCTCTTCATCTTAGCAATCATCCTGTCCCATTTTTTAATATTCTCCTTTCTGCCTGCACACTGTCCCACCACAGTGTTGCATGTCCTTTCAATTTGGTGACAACAAACCTGATCTTCTTGTCTTTGCTGATTTCTTCATATTCAAAATATTTATCTAGTTCACTTATCCATTCCAACAATGCCTCTGTGGACAAACTGCCATCATAATTATAAAGCTTCGGTCTCAACAATTTAATCTTTGGTCCCTCTTCATCTGACCCATCCGTTGTGGCGGCATTTTCTTCCTCATTGTCATCCCCACCTTCCGGATCTCTACGCCTTCCTGCTTACACTGCTGCCAAACGTGTAGCTAAGGTCCTGATCTCTTCTCATAGCCCTTCATCTGCTACTCTTCTGATGGCTCTACCTCAACCTCTTCTACCTACCTTCATCTTTACTGAGAAAAAGGAACTAACTTGTTCTGATACCAAAAATTGGTGGCAATATCAAGGAAGGAAATGTGTCTATGATTGTTTAACTTCATAGATCTTCTGAATAAAAAAGACAGGGTTTTAGGTGTGATGTTTTAATGCACTTTAATTTTTTTGGCCTACCCCATTGTACTGGCCTTGGTTTTGTAAATGTAGCCAATTCACATCTGTCGAGGGAAAACTAAGAGTCGGCCTCCATTCTTGCATCCGTTATTGGTATGGTTCGGCTTTGTGTGTGCGTTGTGCTTTCGCTTGTTTCTTGTGGTTGTTTGTTTGCTGGTCCATGGAGGCTTCATGTCGACTTTCAATCTGCAAGTTTTTTCACTTATTCTTTGTTGCCTGGCTTATGCTTCGTTTTTTTTCTTCTTGTGGTGGTTTCTGATGTTGGTTCTAGTGTTGATCTAGCTCTGTGTAACCGCAGGTTTTTCCCTTGCTACTTCTGTGGGCGGCTTAACAAATGCTACTTCAGGTAATTTTTTGTTCTGGTTTCATTTCTGCATCTCATTTTTGTGATTCTAACCCTCTGGCCCCTTAGTTAGTAGGTAAACTTACCAATGGCATTCTTGCTGGGAGAAACCCTCTGGCAAGAGACTTGGTTCTCGTCCTCTAACTCGGAGATAGGTTTTTTCCAGGTAAACCCTTGCTCTTCCATTCTTTTATCTGCTCTCTGTCACCTTATTTTACTTGCCTTTCCAGTTTTTGACTACCCATCTCGTTTTCGTGGTGATGTGCAAGTCAGGCCTAGAGAATGTTGCTCAATGGCCTCGTTCTTGGGAGTCTTTACGGCTTGGGAAAATAGGGTAGGATCCCTCCGTGATTTTCTTGTTGTTTTTGCTTGCGTTATCCTTAGTCAGGCATAAACCCTTGTGGTTTCGTTTTCTCAGTTATGTTTTGTATGGTTTCATGGGTTTCAAACCCTCGCTGTCAGACTGGTCTTGGCCTGCAAAGCATTGTTTTCGGCGCTTTTGGGTTTCAAAACCCTATACTGTTTTGGTTTCATAAATATATAATGAACTATTAAATTTTGAAATGTAACAAATGCACATGTGTGCTTGAATATTGAATGTAAATATACTTGGGTTTTTGAGAAAGAATGTGATATCTTTGTTGGCTTTTCTTTTGTTTGATTCCTGGTTTGAAATGCCTCCAGTCATGAGATTTCTGTTGACGTCATTTAGCCTCTTAATGAAATATTTCGCTATTTTTCTTTAAAACAATATCTGAAATACTATTGCATATGGAAAAAAAGAAGAAGAATAAATTGTCTCTCTTTCTTAAGGATAGAGATTTTAGATTCATTTGCTTTCACATATACTCAAGAAAATAAATTGTAATTTCAATTTATGTATTATTTTTTCTCTCTAGATGGCAGCCCCCCATAGTGGGGATCTGGTTTTGCTTTTATGCCTTACTAGCAGTCCCTTACAGTTGAGAAATTGTTCTTCAATTACCTTACAGTTATCTAACGGTTTCTTTAAACATACTCTTAACTAATCCTATTTTACTTTCTTGTTTAATTTTTAAAGGACAATGGTTGTATCAGCCTTAATTTAAGTAAAACAAAAAATAAAACAAAATTCGTAATGTTTTTCTTCCTTTCCAGTAGAAAATAAAAAACCATTTCCAGCGGTCGCCTTTTCAGTCGAATGCTCCTGCATCATAAATTTTTCTGCAACTGCTTCAGAAGATCAACGCACATTTTCCCATAATGCTTGCTTAATCATGTCTATACTTTTCTTAGAAATGTCCCTTGTATTAAAGGAACAAGATTTGATCCTTAAGTTGTAGAGAGGAATGATCAAAATTCCTTCACTCAGAAAATTTGCCTTATAGAAGGGTAGAGTGAAGCTTAAAATATTATCATGATATCTTCTGTAGAGAATTGACAATCTAGGCCGAATTTGTAATTGTTGTTGATTCATATCACAGGTTTGTTAATTTCATGATTTGAACCATAATACAATCGATTGGATATACAATGTTATTCATTAAGGGTTGCAAAGATCTGTGTATTTGATGGTCCTGTCTCAAGTCAATAATATTCGTTGCATTGAGGAGAATCGAAATATAAAGAAAATCGTTGCATGACTTCAAAGAAACCAACCGAATCCTATGACTTCTAGCAATAAATCTTTGTGGCTTTTGTAACAAACATACCTGACACGGAAACTCATGTTCCATAAAAACCCATACCATAAGCATGTACAAAGGAAGAACACAAGAAAAAATTCCAACAATTTTGACCTTCAAGAATTTCCACAACTACTCCTAGACACAAAGAAACTCGGAGATTCATACTCCTTGCTTGCATCTTGAAAGAGGAAAATGCCATGTTTATATAGAGGTGAAGGATGCTCAAGGAATAAGGGTTGACTAGCCCTTTTGGAGGGATAGTTTTTAAATTTAAATTTTGAAAAGCGCCAAAACCCTAATTTAAAATGAGCTGACTTAGGGGTTTTGAGAAGTCTTTTAAAATTTAAATTTCAAAACAACTTTAAATGAATTAGAAATTTCACATACCTCCTTAAATTTACCCTTTTGGGCTAAAGATAAATTTCCACGTCATCAACCCTTTCGGGTTTTGGTCCATAGGTTGGGGATTTGAATTTGCCTAGGCATATCTCACAATCTGTGAGGGTCCACAAAATGCTCCACACACTATTGGAAACAACTTGACATGATAATTCATCTGAAGAGGTTTTCAAAATAAGCTCAATGATTTGTTGCTTCAAAACTCTAATCAAAGGTGGGGTGTCTCCATCGTCCAAGGAACTCAAACCCTAATTCTAAGGTTTTATCTAATAGCTAGGGTTTCATCCTCCACAATCAACATTCAAGACCCAAGAATATCAACTTGCACCATTATTATCTGCACAAGGATCCAAACACTAGGGTTAGGGTTTCATCCTGTCAATTAGGGTTTCTGCTATAACTAGGGGTTCATGGTTAAGTTGCATCATCCCATCATATCAATGGCCTCCAAATCCTGACATCAGTGATGATACCTGCACTTACTCTGCTTCCTGCACCAACCTGCACCACTGCATCTGCTCCTATTTTGACATCAATGACAACATACTCAACACATGAAGATGGAATAATGTATGCAACATTAGTCATGATCCCTAATTGGTTAGATGAAATATTATTTGAATACACCAAAGACCATAAATATTACTCCATGATCAATAACTTGGTCTATGGTCCAAAATTTAAATAGAGGAATGACATGACTCTAACATTTTAAAATAAGAGTCTAGAGGAATCACATGACTCTCTAACCATTGGACAGGTAGGATTTTTCCAAACTTACTATAATGCATGCAAATACTTTTATTAGAAGGGATTCAGTGAGTACATCTGAGAATATTTTACTTAATGTTACATATGTAAAAAAATATAAGAGTGGAAATGTTATGTTACCAGGATTACTTCACCCTCTACACATTCCTAACCAAAAGTGGGAAGAAATATTAATGGACTTCATTGAAGGGTTTCCCGTATCAAATGGAAAGGCTAGACTTTTTTTCAAGGTTGATAGGTTATCTAAGTATGCATATTTCATGTTAAGGGTAATTAAAACAAATATTTGGAGTATTTTTCAAGAATGTTTATAAATTGCATGGTTTTCCAAAGGTTATTGTCAATGAGAGGGATGCAAAATTTAAAAGCATTTTTTGGAAATACTTTTGTAAACAAACTAGGATTTCCAATAAGGTGAGTTTGGAAAATCATCCACAAAAAATGGTCAAAAACTGTAAACAAATGTTGTGAAACTTACCTCCATTGTTTTGTGATAGATGAGGAAAACAAGTGGGTTTAATTGTTACATGTAGCAAAATGGTGTTACAATTCTATCTACCACACATCAACAAAAATGAGTCATTTCCAAGCCTTATATGGCTATGAAGCACAAAAAAAGGGAGTTTGCATTGTCTAACACTGAGGTGCCAATATTAAAGAATGAACTCACTAAAGATTAGAAGGTCATTCAACTACCAAAAGAGAACTTAGTAATTATTCCTAATTAAATGAAGCGAGTAGATCAACATAAGTCCAAGCGGGAATTTTGTAAAGGTGATTAGGTAAATTCGTAATATTTTAGCCCTATAAATAATTGTCTCCTAAGAAACGAAAGAACAACAAATTGGCTCCCAAGTTTTATAAGCCACATCAAATTAACAAAAGATTATCCAAGTATCATATGGATTGAAATTGTCAAAAAATAGCCACATCCATAATATCTTGCATGCGTAGTGTGTGACACTTCCAACCACCATTAGGGCATGTTACTACCTCTGCACCATCTATAAAACAAAAACAAAAACAAAAACAAAAAAAAATCTATCTTATATACTTCTAATGCCATAATCAACCATGTCCAACAAAGCTTTATTAGCAACCCGAATATAAATATTTTCTTTGTAATAAGACTTGGTCACCATACCAAGCCTAATTCATGCAATTGGGCTCCCATAGTACCACAATTCAGCTTTGTACACACATTCCTCATGACATTATATGATATGCAGCTATAATGATAACCAAAACATCAATAAAACCATGCATGGGATATAATACATGAACAACTTATAATTATCAAAGTAAACATAGCATTGAATACATACAAAATCATAATTGAAAACTTATCTTTCATAATTCATCAACTAGCTATAGATCTTAGATGTTCTTTCCAACCAAAGACTACACTACTCCTAATATTTTAGCAATAGATCACCCTTAGGCTAGGGCTATGAATCCACCAAGATGAAGGTTCACCTAGAACTCTCTATGGTTAGTGATTAGCACAATCAATTCAAAGGTCGAGGTACTAAACCCTAGCAACACTCAAACCTACAATCTCTCATCCACCATCAATTTACACAACCAAAGGTAGTTCACTCCCTTCTCTTCCTCTATAATCCCTCAAGTTGTGGCACCACCCTTCCAGGGCTCCAACATGGGTTGACCAAGATGTCATAGAGCTTTGTGGCTCTAGGAGTTCCAAATAAGATCAAAAGTCTCCAAGTACCATACAAGCCTCACATAGGAATACCCATCACTACACTTTTCCCTCTTCATCCAAGGCTCTAACCTTCTTGAGGAAACCCAAGGAGAAGTGTGCTCATGCCTAGTAACAGTAGCAGGGTCAATCTCCCCTAGAGTAGGCTCAAAATTTATAGTGGTAGAGGGGAATCACTATATGGTAGTGTGTTCAAAAGGATAAAAATGATGGAATAAAATGGAGATTTACACTAAGTTCTCATTTTTTATTTGCATGTGTTAACCTTGACCAATATCACCTCCAAAATCCCCTTTCCCCCACACTTGGATATTTTCACCCTTAACTTAGGAACATAGGCTTAAGTATGTGTATGGGAATTTATTTTATTATTTTTGGATTAAGCCCCTTCCTTAGCCCTTATCCCCCTTTTTCCATTTGTCAAGTCATAAGCCCCCATCTCTCTTATCTAACTTGGTCTGTAGCAATAGTGCATTTTATTAATTTTGAGTGTAATTACATTGACTCCCCCGTCTCTCTTATCTAACTTGGTCTGTAGCAATAGTGCATTTTATTAATTTTGAGTGTAATTACATTTTACATTTGTTAGGCTCACTTGCATTTTAAGGCATAAGATCTTTGGATTACCTCACACAAGCACTCTAGTCTAAAAACATATATACATAGAGATGTTGGCTCCCCCAAAAACACTTATACACACTTTGGCTCACATGCCCAACACATCCTAGCTCACCATCCTAATAAAAATATGTACAAATACATACAGGGGTCTACTAATCGTGTTACATTCGCCTCCCCCTTATTTATGAATTGTCCTTAGTGCATTATTTACATATGTATAATAAAAAAAGAGAGAAAAAAATATGAAGGTACTCTTCCCTTGTGGAACCCACATGCTCCCATGTAGCGTCCTCGAGATGAAAATGTGTCCAATGCACATTTACCAATGTGTTGGCTCGATTCCAAAGCACTTTGACTTTATTGTCCAATACACACATCAGTATGACTTGAATGTCACCATCTTTCTCTACCTAAATCACATGTCGATTGATTAGACGGTTAGCATTGACCACATATTTCTTAAGTAATGATACATGAAACACATTATGGATATATATAGATGCAAGCAATGGAAACATATATTCTTTTGGCCAAATCGTTTCTAGGATTTCAACAAACCCATAAAATATGGCAACTAGCTCCCCAACTTTAGGGAACTCTTCTTAGCTTCGACCTCTAAGAAGATATGGTCTCCCACCCTAAACCCCTTATACAATCTTCCTTTCTCCACATAGTTTGATCCCTCTCGGAGCTTGAGAGATCTGAAGTTAATATGGATCTAGGCTAGTTTAAGTCGTGTGCGTCCAAAAAATATCTAACAAACATATGATTAATGTTATCAATAATATGTAAATTCATATAATATTAATATAATCATTTTAAATATGCTAAATATGTCTCAGATTAATCTAGTCATTTTAATTTTAAATTTGTTGAGTTATCTCAGTTCGTTGAGATGATAAATATTGTTAAAAACTTTAATGATGAAAAAGATGAAATAATAAATTTGAATGTAAAGTGACAATGTAATAGTGTTGAATGATAGAAAATGTGAATAATAAGAATATAGTCAATTATAAATAGTCTTCATTGTGATTAATCTCAAATTATTTTCTTCTATTATTCTTATTGTCACCCTTGTTACTTTTGTCATCTTTTCATATCGATTATATGAAAAGGACAGGTTAAATCATAAACCATTTAAATATTTAGCTCAAGCTATTGTAGTAAACATCATACCTTGTTTCTCTTTCTCTCCAATATTAATAGGTTGAATTATTATAACAAAAAAATCAATGTACATTATCAATAATTTTTTGTGCTTACACTGAAATCAATGCACAATGTTAATCTAATCACTTTAAAATTAATGTACCATCATACATCCAATTACATCAAATCAGAAATCAACATATACACTGAAATCAATGCATCTAATGCAAGCAATCAAATAAGATTAGAAAACAACATTTACATTCAAATCAATTCATCTAGTGCAAGTAAGCAAATAAGATTATAAACCAACATCTATATTGAAATCGACGCATCTAGTGTAAGAAATCAAATATGATTAAAGATCACCGTCTACGCTAAAATCAATGCATCTAGTGCAAGCAATCAAATAGGATTAGAAATCACCATCTACACTGAAATCAATGCATTTAGTGCAAGCAATCAAATAGGATTAGAAATCATCTACATTTAAATCAATGCATCGAGTGCAAGCAATCAAATATTATTATAAATCAACATCTACATTGAAATAAATGCATCTAGTGCAAGCAATCAAATAGGATTAGAAATCACCATCTACACTGAAATCAATGTTGCATTTAGTGCAAGAAATTAAATAGGATTAGAAATCATCTACATTGAAATCAATGCATCTAGTGCAAGCAATCAAATATCATTAGAAATCAACATCTACACTAAAATCAATGCATCTAGTGCAAGCAAGCAAATAGGATTAGAAATCACCATCTACACTGAAATCAATGCATCTAGTGCAAGAAATATTCTTCTCTCTACCCCCTTCATATATATCTATATCTCCCTCCATCTCTCCTTCTTTGTCTCTCTATCTCAACCCCCCAAACACACACGCTCTCTCACTCCATATATATCAATCTCTCTATCCCTTCCTCCCTCTCTCCATCTCTCTCTTCTTCTCTCTCTTAACTTTCCATCTATATCTCTATCTCCCTTTATCTCTCTATATCATTCCCAAAACATATACTCTCTTTCTCCAATATATCTATCTATCCCTCCCTGCTCTTCTCCCTCTCTCTCTTTCCCTTCCCCTTCTCTCCCTCTCCCCCGCTTCTATCTCTCTTCCCTCCTGTTGTCCTCTATCCCTCTCTCTCTCTCCATCCTTCTCTCTCTATTTCTTTCTTCTTACCTCCCTCTCTCTCACCCTCCAACTCGATCTCTCTTTCCCTCCCTCTCTCAACTCTCTCACATCCTCTCTGTCTTCCTTCCTCTCTCTCCCTCTCTCTCTGCACCCTCCAACTCTATTACTATATCCCTCCCTCTCTCCTCTCTCCCCTCCCAACTCTATCTTTCTCTCACTCCCTCTCTCTTCCTCTCTCTCCGTTTCTCTCCTACCTTCCTCTCTCTTCCCCCATATCTCTCTCTTTTTCTCTCTCTCTCTCTTCCCTCCAATCCTCTCACTATCTCACTCCCTCTCTCCTTCTCTCTCTCTCCCCCTCCATCTTTGTGTCTCCCTCTCTTTCTCTTACCTTTCTCTACCTCTCTCACTCATCTCCCCCCCTCTCTTCATTCCTCCTCTCCCCTCTCATTCAATTTATCTCCATCCCTCCCATGTCACTCCCCCTATGTCTCCACCTCTATCACTCTATGTCTTTGTTCTCCCCTCCCATATATTTCTAGAGTTAATAGATATCATGATATGTTAATATATATTATAATATAAAAAATTTAATATTGTATTAATCCAAAGTTATTAAATTTAATAATATTATAATATGAATATTGGTTTTAATAATATTATTAATATTAATCTTTTACTATTAATATTAGGGTTAATAATATTTTTTTTGCATGGTATTAATAATAATTATCGTATTACCATGGATTACCCTTGTTGGCATGGTTGAGAGTAATACGATAAAACCCAAAGCATGGTTATGAGTAATTCGATAAAACCCATGATGATGATGGAGGGGTATTTGTAGGTATAGGTACATGTATGCAGTTATAATGTAGACCGACAGTTGCAACGGTTGGCACCTATGCATTCTGGTGGATGGTTGCTCCTTTATATGGACATCAACATATTCTTTTGTTATGTTTGACCACCGCTAGACATTGCATATTGAAATCGAGACAAGTAGTCATTAAGAGGGTGACTTGGAAATTGTAATTCCTACTTGTCTCAATTGTGATTTATTCTATCTACAGCAGTTTGTTCCTATTCATTAGGGTTGTTATATCGAGATGTTCCTAGATTGGTGTGTGGTTGAGATATTCTCTCAACCAAGTGATTGTGTGTTCAAGATAGTCTATCTATCATGAGACAACACTAAATGTATTTATATGTAACCTTATTTAATGTGAAGATATAGATTAAGTGGGCATACTCAAATTTTAAATAGTCTCTTGTCCCACAAACAAGGAGTCTCATACACCAATGTGATGTTCGAACCAACGTGGTGGCTTTAAAATTAAATAATAATAATAATAATCTCTTAATAGAATAAGCATACCACAACAAAATTGAAACCATGGATAGGTTAACCCTTCGTAGATCTCACCAATATCTCCTTATAGCTAGTGCTTAAAAATTCCCCCATAAAATATATCTGCACGAGTTGAGCATGTGGTAGATTTTTAAGCCATTGACTCCCAATGAAGGTACACCATATTTCTAACAACGCGTGCTATAAGAAACTAACTCTGATCATGATCATTCATATAAGATTATTATTAAAAATAGTTATGTTTAGTGTTTTCTGGTTGAGAATGATAATTCATATAAGATTAAAATTGTAACTATATATAATTATGTTCACTAGCTTTCTCTGCATAACAATCACCAATAATCTCCACAGGAACACTCTCCATCCTTGAAATGATGGAAACAACTGGCATCCCTCACGATAATCTCTCTTGCAACCATTTTGGAGATGAGTTTAATGGCAGAGTGACAGTCACCACACACTCGAAGGTTCTTCACTACTCGGATAGGTGTTCCAGCGCATGTATTTATAAGACCAAATGAAATTGCAAGCTTCTCACTGTGGTGAAAGAGAATATGTTCCTTTTGCTCCTCTTCAACATCATGGACAACAAATTTCGTGTCTGGCAAATACCCTGCCTCCTTTATCTGCCCGGATAGTTTGTTCAAATATGCATAAATAGTGTCCATTTGCAGGTGTGTTCTGTCTCCTATGAGAAAAGAATACACCTTGTTATTAACCTCGACCCAGCTGCATCCCGGATTCTTTTCTACTCTCCTGTCCTTCATTATTTTCCTCACCTTTTGTATGCCATCGTAACGGCCAGCTGCTGCATAGATGTTTGACAATGTTACATAATGTGCAGCATTTTTAGGATCCAACTCAAAAAGGCGGTCTGCAACATATTCACCTAACTCTAGATTCGTATGGACCCTACAGGCACCAAACAAAGATGCCCACACTGCAGCATCAGGTTTTATTGGCATTTGGTTAATGAAGTCTAGAGCTTCATACAGGCATGCAGCACGGCCAAGAAGATCCACCATGCAGCAATAATGATCTATTCTAGGGGTGATTTCATAATACTCAGTCATGCAATTGAAGTATTTCCAGCCCTCATGCACCAGACCAGCATGGCAGCATGCTGACAATACACCAATAAATGTGACATGATCTGGCTTCATCGCAGACAGCTGCATTTGTTCAAAGACTAGGAGGGCTTCCATGCCACATCCATTCATTGCATATCCTGTTATCATTGCAGTCCATGATACTACATCTCTCCTAACTGTCCCATCAAACACTTTGCGAGCATCCTCTATATTCCCACATTTGGCATACATGTCAATAAGGGCACTCTGAACAAAGCCATCAAACTCCAATCCACTTCGAATTATGTCTCCATGAACCCTCTTGCCTTGTTGCAGAGCTGCCAAGTTTGCAAAAGCTGGCAAGATACTCGATAAGGTCTCTATGTCTGGCTTCAAACCCGTCAGCTGCATTTGTCTAAAAAGCCGTAGGGCTTCATCAGGAATCCCATGTTGTGTGCATCCTGCTATTATGGCATTCCACGAAACCAGATTTCGTTCTGGCATATTTTCGAAGTGCTCTAGTGCCTCGCCAATAAAACCATTATGCACGTAACCTGCCATGATTGTATTCCAAGAAACTACATCTCGGTCTGGCATGCTCTGAAAAAGCCTCCGGGCCTCCTCCACCTGCCCATTCCTGGCACATCCTCCAATCATGGTATTCCATGAAACCACGTTTCGTTGCGGCATTTTGTCAAACACCATGCGCGCATCCTGCATGCTCCCAGATTTCACATACATGTCTACCAGGGCACTCGCCACAACCACATCACATTGAAACCCATTCCTGATTATATCTTCATGAACCTCCTTGCCATATTCCAGAGCTGCCAAGGTGCGGCATGCTGGCAAAATGCTGGCGAATATGAACTGGTCAGGTCGAATGCCAGTTTGCTGCATTTGGCAAAACTGAGCCAAGGCCTCCTCGGCATGTCCACGCCTTGCGTAAGCTGTGATTATGACAGTCCATGAGACCACGTTTCGTTCAGGCATTTCATCAAACACTTTGTGAGAATCCGTCAGACTCCCGAGCTTGGCATACACAATGAGGAGTTTGTTACCGCAGAAGCTGTCCAGGAACTGAAATCCAGTATGCATGATATGGGCGTGGACTAGTTTTCCCTCTGACAAGGTCCTCTCCTTAAGGCAAGCCTGCAAGAGAGAAGCATAAACAGACAAATGAGGATAAATTCGTCGTTCGTTCATAAGACGAAATGCCTCTTTCAACAAGCCCTGCTTACACAATGCTATGATATTTGCTCTTATGTCAATGCAACTGCCATTGTCATTTGCAGGAGATATGATGTCGCCATTGCTCATTTCACTGCATCTATTTCCTTCCACAGCGATATCACTAGTATTAGACATGGGTTTAGGACTGTAGTAGTTTTGAGAGCCAAGCATGGATTGAAGAAACGATGCCATCTGCTGCTTCTTCTTCTTGTCAATCTGTAATGACTGTGCCATACAGCCACGCCATGACATGGCTTACAAGTCAAGAAAAAGCCACACAGTGACATGACTTGCAAATGATACTTGACTGAAGAGAGGTGAGTTATCTATAGTCATCTCGCTTGATGATAAAGATTTTGTTTCAAAACGGTAAAGAACACTCAATCCTGGTAAATTGCATTTTTTAAATCTTTGGGAAATACATTCATGTTAATTATTTTTACGGGGAGGGTAGATTTGGAGAATAGTTTAAAATTTGTTTTTTTATAAATCTTAAGAAGTTAAGTGGTTTTTTTTTTTTTTAATACGGGGAATATAACTAAGAAATTAAGATACTATAGTTTTGAAGAGTTTACAATTTAAATTTGTGATTCCAAAAACAAATTGTATTAGAAAATATATCAAAAAAGGCTCCAAAATATAAAACAAAAAGCTCTCCAAAACATAAAAAAGGTAGACTACCACTTTTAAAAATATTCCAAAAAAATTACACTTATTCTCTTTAGTCCATCAAATTATTTTCAAAATCAACTAAATATTTTTGAAATCAATCACCAAATTTTTTGTTGATTCTTAAATTAACTTTTATCTCGATTTTCAAAATCTATCGGAGGATTTATCTTAAATACCAATCTAACATGAGCAGAGAAAGAACCAATTTCTTCACGTTCAAATATTTTTATGAGCCAAAGTTATTGAAATGTTTTATATAGTTATTTAATTTTTAGATTTTTAAAAATTTTTATTTAACCTCAGCAAAATTTCAATTTTGATAATGACAAATAGACACCCTTACACATCATCACTGCCAATAACCACAAACACACTTTTGAATTTGTGACGAGCAGTTTGGCACGTCAGTTGGGAAAACCATGGAGCTCAATTTCATGTTGCGTTGAGCAATTCTTTACATTAATGCCGAAGTTGGGTTAGTAAAGATGGTTTTTAACGTTAAAACGATGAGTATCCACGTAAATAAAATTCGTAGGCAATAAGTCTATGTTGAGAAAAAAATAGTGAAACTTGTCGCTGTAAATACATATTAAAAAAATAATTAAAGCATCGAATGTAAAATTAAATGAAATTTGAAATTTGTTAAGCTCACTTTCCTCTAGGGTTGCTGAGAGATTTGGAAACCAATTGCAGTCTTTTGTCTAAATTACTGAAACCAATTGCAGTTATTTTTTTCAATTACAAAAACCAATTGCAGTTAATTAATTTCTTGTTAGGAACCCCTGCAGTGGTCCATTACTCCCTCTGCAGTTCTCTACCATGATCTGTGGAACACTTAACACATAGTCAATAGAAGCTTGGCTATAAATATTTTTGTTTGGTTCCCAAGCTCACTAACTCAATCTCCTTCAACTTTACACCATCAAGTTAGAGTAGGCAGAGCCTGGAAGTGCCAAAAAAAAACACTTGCCTGGTTCTTCCATGGTGAAGTTTCAGATGCTGGTATTTTCGAGGAACTCATTGTTATCCGCGTCCAGAGGACGAGGCAGTTGCGTCTCCGTCCACCAAATTGACGAGAGCGCAAACACTGTGTAGTAGCTTCGTGGAGGTCGTGATGAGACTGAGCGTTGTTTTGTTACTTCTTCTAGCATTCATTCTCATTGCCTCTGATTCCAAGGACTACCAAGGTCAGTGATGTACTTGGCCAAGTTACTCTCAAATTCACTTACTTTGACGCATTCAACTTGTGCCGAAGCTTTATCGTATGCACACAAGAGAGGTCTTGATTCCGGAAAATAATATTCTATATTTCAACTTTATATGTGATCAGTCTACCGGCTTTGATCAAGCAAGCCAACACCGTCGTAAACACATCAGCGAGTCTGGTATTGGAGTGTGAGTAGCATCAATCGCTGGAGGTATGATTTATTGGACATTAAAGTTTTCGATTATTTTTAAGTGTTTATTCCGCACTATAGAATCGTTATTTTTGCTAACATTTGGTATTAGAGCTATTTTTATCTCTGCTTTGGTGTTATAGACATGCTCTGTTTGGCTAAATGAAAATTTTCTGAATTAAGACATTTATTTGGAAATATGTCTAATTTTTGCTTAATTTTTATGCTTATAATATTTATTTAATTATATGCAATTTGGATAATTGTTGTGCAAATTTTATTAATTATGTTTGTATTTAATTTGCCTGAATTGATTATTTCTGCTCTAATTAAAACATGTTATTTTGGATGAGTATACGAGATTCATCGTTAAATGTTATGCATGAATATTATAGTTTTATTTATTCAAATTATCATTATTCTCATATCAAGTTAATTTTTATGAAAGAAATAATGTCTAGTAATCCGCATAATTTTTAATTGATTAGAGAATTGTCACAACATCTCTAATTAAATAATATTATATATTATGATCGATTAGGATCACATAAAGAATATTTAGACATTAATTGTAATTAATTATACTGGATATAATAAATTTTTTTCCACGAGAATTTTTATTATATTTATATAATTAATTAGGATAAAATATTCATAACTTACCCACAGGAATTATGAATTAATAGTTTTATCATAAAGTTCAAATTTAAGATAGAATTTATATTGAATTATAATCATAATATACTCTTTAGAATTATGAATTAAGTGAATAATTTGATAAATTCTATCATAAAGAATAATTGAATCTGCTTGAATTAAAAATTTAGCCCACAGGCAATTTTTTATGTCATTAGATTCAATTTTAAGCATGGTTTACATTGGTAAAGCATGAAATTTTATTTAGGCCTCAAATTTAACATAAGCATGTGATCTTTAATTTTATGCAGTTGTACAACCTGCAAATTTCTCTGAAATTCGTTGTGATATCCCTTAACTTAAGAGAGATAACTATAAAGTCTGGAATGAGAGAGTTCTCCTTCATTTGGGGTGGATGGACATAGACTATGCTATTAGGAAAAATGAACCACTGGCACTCACTAATACCAGCACTGCAGCGGACATCACACTTTATGAACGATGGGAGCGAACTAATCGCCTAAGCATGATGTTTATTAAGACTAAAATTTCAGCTGGTATTCATGGTTCCGTTGATCAGCATGAAAAGGTCCGAGACTTGCTGAAAACCATTGATGATTAATTCATCACTTCAGACAAAGCACTAGCAAGCACCCTAATCATGAAGTTCTCTTCCCTAAGGCTTACCAGTGTGAAAGGCGTACGCGAGCACATCATGCAAATGAGGGACACTGTGGCTCAATTGAAGAAACTCGAGGTTGAAATATCGGAGTCCTTCTTGGTGCACTACATCCTAAACACCCTTCCACACCAATACGGACCCTTCAAAATCTCATACAACACACATACGGATAAATGGTCAATTAATGAACTCACGACCATGTGTGTTCAAGAAGAAGAGAGACTGGTAATGGAACTGAGAGAAAGTGCAATGTTGGGAACGCGAGGAAAGGGAAAATCTCAAGCCAATCGGAAAGGGAAAGGTAAAGTACCTTCCCAAGCCAATATCAAGAAGGATTCCAAGTGTTTCTTTTGTAAAAAGAAGGGACACATGAAGAAGGAATGCGCCAAATTTCAAAAATGGCTTGCGGTCAAAGGTAATCCAATCTCATTTGTTTGTTATGAATCTAATATGGTTAATGTCAATATTAACACCTGGTGGATTGATTCTGGATCAAAAATTCACATTTTGAATTCCTTGCAGGGTTTGTAAAACCTAAAGAAGCCAGTGGGAAGTGAGCAAAGCATCTTATCAAGAAACAAGATAGGCTTGCATGTGGAAGCTATAGGAACACGCTATTTAACTTTAAGTAGTGGCTTTGTTTTAGAATTAGAAAAGACCTTTTATGTTCCAAGTTTTTCTAGAAACTTGATTTCAGTTTCAAGGCTTGTACCTTTTGGATATTCCTTTAACTTTTCAGAAATATCTTTCAGTTTATTTTATAAATATGATTGTGTTGGGAATGGTATTTTGTCTAATGGTCTTTACTGCATTAATTTACAAAACAATGTCACTTATGATTCAATGCATGTTCACATTGGCACTAAAAGATGTGTTATTAATGAAGATTCCTATAAATTATGGCACCGGAGATTAGGTTATATCTCCATAGAAAGAATTAAAAGATTAGTAAATGAAGGGATACTTAATACTCTGGATTTTACTTATTTTGAGACTTGTGTGGACTGCATAAAGGGAAAGAAGACCAACAAGTCAAAGAAAGGTGGCAATAGAAGTTCGAACATATTAGAGATCATACATACTAATATATGTAGTCCAGACATGGACTTACATGGTCAGAGATACTTCATCTCTTTTATAGATGATTACTCACGATATATGTATCTCTACATGCTTCATAAAAAGAATGAAGCATTAGACGCCTTTAAGATCTTTAAGGCTGAAGTAGAGAAACAATGCGGCAAAAAAATTAAGATCGTGAGATCAGATAGAGGTGGAGAATATTATGGTAGATACACAGAAGATGGACAAGCACCTGGGCCATTCATAAAATTTCTTCAAGAGCATGGGATTGTTGCCCAATACACCATGTCTGGTTCACCCAACCAGAATGGTGTAGCAGAAAGAAGAAACCGAACATTATTGGACATGCTGCGGAGTATGCTTAGCAGCTCCAATCTTCCTAAATCCTTGTGGATTGAAGCACTTAAGATGACAATGTATATATTAAACTGAGTTCCAACCAAGGTTGTTCCTAAAACGCCATTTGAATTATGGAAAGGTTGGAAACCGAGTTTGCGACATATGCCCGTTTGGGAATGTCCGTCTGAAGTAAAAATATATAATTCACAAGAGAAGAAGCTGGACCCAAGGACCATTAGTGGGTATTTCATTGGATATGTTGAGGTCTAAAGGTTAAAGATTTTATTGTCCATCTCACAGAACTAGGATTGTGGAATCAAGAAATGCAAAGTTTTTTGAAAATGACTTGTTCAATGGGAGCAATCAAACCAAAAACATAGTTTTTGAGAAGGATCATTCAGAATTTCAATCTTCCACCTCAAGTGATAGACTAGTTATTGTTTACAACACTCCTCAAGTACAAACTAGTGTTGAACAACCAATTGTTGAAGTTCCACAAGCTGCTGACGGCATTCCAGTAGATCAGGTAGTTCAAGAGTTGCCAAGAACTTTTGAACAATGAGTTGAACCACATACTTCTCAGGAAGATGATGGTACAACATTAAGAAGATCTACTAGACCAAAGAGATCAACAATTCCTGATGATTATGTGGTGTATCTGCAAGAATCTGACTACAACATTGGAGCTGAAAATGATCCCGAGTCTTTTTCACAAGCCATGAGTTGCAAAGAATCATAATTATGGTACAAGGCCATGAAGGAAGAGATGAATTCTATAAAGAGTAACGAAGTATGGGATCTTGTTGAGTTGCCTAATGGTGCAAAAGCCATGGGTCTTTAAGACAAAGAAAGACTCATTGGGCAACATTGAGAGATACAAGGCAAGACTTGTTGCTAAGGGATTCACTCAGAAAGAAGGAATCGACTACACTGAGACTTTCTCTCCTATATCTAAGAAAGATTCATTGCACCTTATTATGGCATTAGTAGCCCATTTTGACTTGGAGTTGCAACAAATGGATGTGAAAACGAAATTTCTCAATGGAGATCTAAAGGAGGAGGTTTACATGAAACAGCCTGAAGGATTCCCCTCTAGTGATGGTGAGCAATTGGTTTGCAAGCTCAAGAAATCATTATATGGTTTAAAACAAACATCTCGCCAATGGTATTTGAAATTCCATAATGTATTTTCTTCATTTGGTTTTGTAGAAAACACTATGGATCAATGTATACACCTGAAAGTTAGTGGGAGTAAAATTTGTTTTCTTGTTTTATATGTGGATGACATTTTGCTAGCAACCAATGATAAGAGTTTGCTGCATGAGGTGAAACAATTCCTCTAAAAAAATTTCGATATGAAGGATATGGGTGAGGCATCTTATGTCATTGGCATTAAGATCCATAGAGACAGATTTCAAGGCATCTTGGATCTGTCTTAGGAAACCTATATTAATAAAATTTTAGAGAGATTTCGGATGAAGGATTGTTCACCAAGTGTAACTCCCATTGTGAAGGGTGATAAGTTCAATTTGAACCAATGCCCGAAGAACGACTTTGAAAGGGAACAAATGAAGAACATTCCATATGCTTATGCTATCGGAAGCCTAATGTATGCTCAGGTCCGCACAAGACTTGACATTGCATTTGTTGTGGGAATGTTGGGACGATATTAGAGTGACCTAGGTTTAGACCACTGGAGAGCTGCAAAGAAAGTAATGATGTACCTTCAAGGAACCAAAAACTACATGCTTATGTATAGACGGACGGAAAATTTGGAAGTAATTGGCTATTCAGATTCTGACTTTGCTGGATGTGTTGATTCACGCAAATCAACATCAAGATACATTTTTATGATGGCCGGTGGAGCTGTATCATGGAGGAGTGCCAAGCTGACCTTGATTGCCACTTCCACTATGGAAGCCGAGTTTGTCTCCTATTTTGAGGCTACTTTACATGGTGTATGGCTTAAGAGTTTCATTTTTGGGCTTAGAATTATGGGTTCTATCTCTAAGCCATTGAGAATATATTGTGACAATTCAGCTGCTGTTTTTATGGCTAAAAACAACAAAAGTGGGAGTCGAAATAAACACATCGACATTAAGTATTTAGCTATAAGGGAACGTGTTAAAAAAAAGAAAGTGGTCATTGAGCACATCAGCACTGAGTTGATGATCACTGATCCTTTGACTAAGGGTATGCCACTGTTTAAATTCAAAGATCATGTAATGAATATGGGACTTGGTTCCATTATGTAGTTTCTCATTGTATGGACAATGTTATTTTAATGAAATTCTTAATTATTGTGATGTTATTCTCATATTTATGTGCACCTTAATTTGATTTGAGAAAATTCATCTATGTAGGACCAAGAATAAACATAGGGTTTATCATTAAGAAATTGTTGCCACATAAATTTTAATAGAAATAAATACATAGTAATACATGGAAGATAATACTCATCATTAGAGGACTTATCGCCATGATTCATGTATCTATTACTTAATACAGATTATCAATGGGTTTTAAGATGAGACATTAAGATTGGAAGTATGGACCAAGTGGGAGAATGTTAAGCTCCCTCTCTTCTACGGCCGTTGAGAGATTTGGAAACCAACTGCAGTTATTTAATCAACTGCAGTTATTTAATCAACTGTAGTCATTTCATTAAATTATGGAAACCAACTACAATTATTTCCTTCAATTACAGAAACCAACTGCAATTAATTAATTTCTTGTTGGGAGCTCTTGGAGTGGTCCATTACTCCCTCTGCAGTTCTTTACCATGATCTGTGGAACACTTGACACATAGCCAACGAAAGCTTGATGGAAGCTTGGATATAAATACTTCTGTTTGGTCCCCAAGCTCACTAATCCAATCCCCTTCAACTTTACACCATCAAGTTAGAGTGAACAGAGCTTGGAAGTGCCACAAAAAAAAAAAACTTGCCTGGCGCTTCCATGGTGAAGTTTTAGATGTTGGTATTTTCGAGGAACTCATTGTTATCTGCGTCCAGATGAAGGGGCGGCTACGTCTTTGTCCACCAAATTGATGAGAGCGTGAACACTATGTAGTAGCTTCATGGAGGTCGTGATGAGACTGAGCATTGTTCTGTTACTTCTTCTCGCATTCATTCTCATTGCCTCTGATTCCAAGGACTACCAAGATCGGTTATGTACTTGGCCAAGTTACTCTCAAATTCACTTACTTTGACACATTAAACTTGTGTCGGAGCTTTATTGTATGCACACAGGAGAAGTCTTGATTCCGGAAAATATTATTCTATATTTCAACTTTAAATGTGATTAGTCTACTGGTTTTGACCGAGCGAGCCAACGCCATCGTAAAGACATCAGCAAGTCTGGTATTGGAGTGTGAGTAGCATCAATGGCTAGAGGTATGATTTATTGGACATTAAAGTTTTCGATTCTTTTTAAGTGTTTATTCCGCATTATAGAATCGTTATTTTTGCTAACAAAATTAAGAATTTAAAAATAATTATATCACCCATAAAATATTAGGTAAACAACAAAATATTAAGTAAAAAAAGGATAATTAAGTTGTTGTTTGGATTAATCATATCATTAAGATTTGGTCGAAGTTTTGAAGCATCTATTGTGGTTCATTGTCACAATAAATGTGAAAAAAATCAATTTACCTATAAGTTTAAATAGCAGAGATGCATCAAGGTCCAGAGTTGGCCTTTGGGAATAACTAATTCTTAACAGCTAACTCTGGACCCTATGCATCTCTTCTATTTAAACTTATGGGTAGATTGATTTTTTCACCTTTGTCTTGATGATGAACCACATTAGATGGTTTCAAACTTCGATCAAATCTCAATGATGTGATTAATCTAAAAGACAACTTCATTATCTTTTTTTTTACATAATATTTTGTCCTTGATGTAATTAATTTTAAATTCTTAATTTCAAATTTATGATTTAATTATACATTTGAAGCTTTAATTTTTTTTAATATGTATTTTAGTATTTTTTCCTCAATAAATGATGTGATTAATCTAAAAGAAAACTCAATTATCAATATGGATCACAAAAGTCTAAGATCTAGCAAAAAAAATATGTTAATTAATTGCTCAAGGAAAAATTCACCACCCAATTATAAGATCTTTCTTTGAGTTATGACGGTGCTTTTTTCTACCCCTCTTATAAATGTCATTATGAATTGTAAATCATGTAAATATTGTGGAAATGTAACACAATGACTAGTTTGGAGGAGTAGACATGGACTCAGAGGTCTAAAGAGGAGGAGTTGCTTGGGAAGTGATTAAACTTAGGCTACTTAATTTATTATGCTACCAACTTTCTCACTGAGTTTAATGGCCAGCACAAGAGGTAGAGAGGTAGAGTATGGGTTCCCTGTGATAAGGACGAATTCCATACAACCTCTATCCTCATGGGGCATGTTGGGTGGTCAACAAACAAGAGGCAGACAAGGAGTCAACAACAAAAGAGGCCAACAAGAAGAAAGGAAGAGAAGTTGGATAGATGAGGGCATACAAACATGAATTTCATGTTGGGTATGTAAAGTATTGCCAGGATGCACATACGATAATTACGAAAAAAATCACAGAAAGAGAACACAAGGGAGTAAGGTTGGTACAAGAGCATGTGTTTTGGATACCTGTAGGGTTTAGCCGGTGGAAACATAGTGTGCTCTAGATCCCTATCGAGTAGGTGGTGATACTGTGGGCTATGATTTTTTGTAGTATTTAACAGGTGGAGACACTGTGTGCTCTAGACCCCTATAAACGAGTGGAGACATTGTGACCTCTGAAACCCTGTGCGATCTGACTTATTGGAATTGGTGTGAATTCCCTTGAGCACTTAATTCCTCGTACTTTGAATTTGGCTCAAGGGTGTTGAACTGCAATAAAGATTGCATGTAGCTAGCCTATGATTAGGTAGACAGTTGAAGTCCCTCCATCAGTTGTAGGTCATTTAAGTAAATTAGATAAGTATGTTTATTTGTACATATATTACATTGTATATGGTAAATTATATTGCTATGTGTTCTTACAATGAATGTATCAACATTGCTTATGGAGGGATGTCACATTTCCGGTTGGGTTTGGTGATATGCTATCTATATTTTTTCATGATTATGAGGGGCATGAAGGCCTTTATGTTTGTTGATACTTTACTGAGTTATAGAGTTATTTATGTGGTTTGAATGAATGCTTGATGTGCTCAATTAACTGTTATAGTGTGAAAATTCCATTATTTTTTATGTAATGAATATCATGGATCCCTAGATGTACATCTAATGGAGGTTTTTTGAGATGCATCATGTGGTTTAATATGATGCCATTGAAATTAAGTTACGGTGTGGAATGGATAAGGTTTAGCTTGTTCCATTTCTTGCTAATAGGGATGTTTATAACTGATTTGACTGTGATAAGGTGAAGTATAAATTTTAGGATGTCAGTGTTGGATTGAGGGATTCATCCCTTTAGGAGATTATGTTTAGAGTGACACTAGATTCTAAGGAAATCTTTAGCAAATTCCTAGAAATTCCTTAGCATTTCTAAGTCAATGTACTACAAAGAACTGACTTGTATTCAGGCTAGGATCCTCATATTAACACTAATTATCCATGATTACCTTAATGGAGGTTTTATCCTTAACTTCAATGATTGAAGCTTAATTCATTGTTTCACCTCATCACCAAGTGATAACCCTTTTGGAGTAGGCATAATAGGCAGAAAGCGTGACCCCAAGTGTCACCATTGAATGATGGGGAGATGCACGTCGCTGTTGGCATTATGATGTATGTGTTGTACTTGATGGAAACCCACTTGTAGCAAAACAACTCTCTTGTACATGGTAGTTGTGTTAACAGATATGATGCAGGGAAGAGATATCAGATGTGATACAATACATGGTAGTTGTGTTAACAGATGTGATGCAAAGCAGTTCAAAGGAATCAGTTCAGAAGTAATGTACAATGGCAACTCACTCAGATGATAGATCACAGCTCATGGAATGAAGAAATAGAGGTATACACAGGTTCCCCATTGACCAAGCTGCGTGTACATGCTTGTTCGCAGATCAAAAGGCGCGTATAACGTACACACACACCTTCACGGAAGGAAAGGCGCGTACATGTTGGAAAACTTAGTTTTGGTTTGTGGTATATGGTCCATGGTATTTTGATCCATGGTATTGGTCCAAGGTATCTTGTTCGAAGTGTTGACCCCAGGTATTTGGTCCAAGGTATTGGTTCAAAGTGGTTTTGGTCCATGGTATTGAGTAAGGCCTAAGACTATAAAAGGAGGAGAAGATCATTAGGCTAAGTCACTCATGAATTGTATATCTGATGAAGTGTGAAGATCAGGTATGCAGGTTATGGGTTTATGATGCTCTGCTTGATCTGAACCAAGGAGGAGCTTTAGCGGTTGATGGAGGACAAGATCTAATGATGGATCGGGATCTTAAGGCTTGGAATGAATAATCTTTATATGGATTGATCATGTTTATTCTAGATCTATATACTGATGCATGTGTTGATCTATAAATATTATGATCTGGTTATAACTGAAGTCTCGAATAGTTGCAAAATTATGAATGATATTTACAGATGTATACATTGGTTGACCTTGATAAAAGCGTGTATACACACAGGTTTGACACATCGAAGTAGTGTATACCTTTTGATCTATGATTTTTGAAGTTACAATTGGTTTTGGTTGCTAATGCAAAGTTCTGGGTTTTTCATTGTATTCTGGTGACTGTTTTCTAATGACAATTTTCTGCATATTCAGATTGGTTGATTGTGATTAGCTTCAGTGTTGATGGATGAAATCTAATGGTGGATCAGGATCATAATGACTTATCATTATGTGATCTGATAATGGATGGGCTAGATCTGATCACTAACACATGTTCTTCCTCTATGTGTGATTATGTCTGAAGTCTAGAAGTGCAGCAAAGTGTTTGTAGATCTACACACGGGTTTGCTTCAGGGAAGCTGCGTATACACGTAGGTTGGCTTCTGCCAAATAGTGTATACCCTATGAAGCATGGTTTTAAGATGACAACTGATTCTAAATGATAATGTAACTCAGATCTGTGTATTGGTTACAATGATCTATCTGTTACAATTGATTAGTTAAAGTATGAATGGATGATTGATTCAATTTCGTCAGAGATTCAGAGGTTGTCAGTGCTTGATTGAGTTTGGTTGATTCAGATTAAGTTTCAATGATTGGTTGATACAAATATAGTTGATGAATTTATTGCAGTGGTGATTGATTTTGAGCTTCAATGTTGTTGATGGGTCCAGTATGAAAATTGGATGAAACGTGGCCTTCAAATTATGATGTTGTGTTCCAGGAGTATCTAGTATGAAAATTTATGAAACGAGGTCCCTAGAGGAAGAGAGAAGGTTGTAGCCTTCTCTAAGTTGGCGCCTATGTACTAGTAAACATATTAGCTAGTACAAGAGTTAGGGGGTTGTAGCTCCCTTCCAGTAGAAGCTGGAGAATGAGATAAGGTTGTAGCCTTCTGCAGGTAGAAACCTGCATACTGGTATGAGTCTGCCCAGTACAATGTTGTAAACAATTTTTCTTAGTATTAAAAGAAGACAGAGACGACAATAGCAGGTGGTTTTCACCGACATTGGGTTTCCACCTTAAATCATGGTGTTCATGTGTGTTTCTTATGTGTGATGATCTGTTCTGTTTTTATTGCACTTGGTTACTGTTTATATGGTCAATGAAGTTTTGATGCACTGATTAAATATCAACATATGATGAATTAACTGAATCATAAGTTTGTTGGATATATGCTAGTTGCATTAAACATAGTTGCGTGTACACGTGAGTTCCCTTAACTGAAGTAGCGTATATGAATCTGATTATGGAAATGAAAAAGTTATTGATTTGCTAATACTGATTCATCCCCCCCCCCCCGCCTCTCAGTATTATTTCCAACAATTGGTTTCAGAGCAGGTCCTTTGGTAGAAGCTTGATCGCTTGAAGGAGATCCGTAGAACAATGGGAAAGAAGCTAAAGAAGAAAGCACCTCAAAATAAGAAGACATCTCAAAGGAACTATGACAGTGGGAGAATCGATTGGGTAATATGTGGAAGCAACTCTTCATATTCAGAATCAACTCATAATGAAGAAGAACAAGCAAAAGATCTATCAGGTATGAATTTGTTATCCTCTGGTGATACATTTCTCCATCCATTTGAAGATGTTGAAAGTGATAGCGAAACAACTGAATTTTCTCTTATGGGTGAGAAAGAAAGATATCAAATAGAGGCAAAATTTAAAAGGCTTACGGATAAAATTAGAGATCAACAAGATATAGTGGACAAAAGGGAATATTCCTTCACAGAAGAAGCTACCAAACTAAAAGCTCAACTAGAGGAAGGAAACAAAGTAAGGAAGCAATTCAAGGAAAAGGAAGATCAATGTCAAAAGCTACAGGATGAAGTGAAATCATTAAGAAATGAAGTAAATGAAAGGAGCACAACAATCAAGAAACTCAGAGATAGATCCAGTTACTACGAAATTCTTGAAGCTAAGATCCTCTCGCTAAAAGAAGTTCTTGAAAAATCAAATAAGCAGAATAAAGAACTACTCCAAGCTCTTGAAAAACAAGAAAAAAAAGTTCTTGAATTAAGGCAACGGATGGAAGAAGGAAGAAAAGCTGAAGGAATCATGAAGAAGCGGTATCTTGAAAAGTAAGAGCATCATCAGGTTGAGGTAAATATTCTAAAAGATAAATTAGAAGAAAAGGATAAGATCTTACGATTTCAAGATAGTACTAAGATCTTGGATGATATTCTTAGTAGTCAAAGGTCTCCTGCCATCAAAATCGGTCTTGGTTTTCATGAATTTGTTGAAGGTGAATCCAGCTCACAAAGTGAGGCAAGAAACTCTAATGCAAAATCTAAAATGCTCAACAAGGAGATGAGAGGTCAATCCCATCAGCAACTAAGGAAAGAAATTATTCAAAGAAAATATTTTACTCCTAACCATGGAAATGATAGTCGGTTATTTCCTCAAATTAATAATGTTGAATAATTTATATGTCATGATCTTGGACATGTTGTAGCAAGATGCGGAAGAGGAATGGTTCACACAGAAATATCATCAACTTGCAGGTACTTTCAGGGATATTGTTTTTCTTGCAATATGTTTGGTCACAAAGCCATTAACTGCTATAGAAGAAATATGAAACATATAAGATGCTATGAATGTAACAAGCTTGGACATATAGCAAAGGAATGCAGGAGAAAATATCAGACACCATACCAAAAGAAGAAAACATCATCATGCTCGAAGATATGGAAGAAGAAGGAAGTACATTCAGAAAAATGTGGCATGGCACAATGTACAAACATGACAGACTTAGGAGAAGCCGAAAGTATGAAACTTCAATGTTATAAATTTCATATGCAAGTTTCATGAAGGCAAGTCACGTATATACGTGAGTTCAATACTTCACAGTCGCGTATATGTAGTTTGAGAAAAATATTGTGGGACAGTCTTAGAAAAACTGATGTGATATGATTCAGACAATTATCAGTTATCCTTTCTGTCATAGATGAATACAGTCTGTGGATATTATTTAGAAGTATTTTGATCCTAACAAGTTGTTGATCGCTTGATGTATATCTGATTGATGATGATGCCTTGATACTTCTTATTGATATATGCAATGATCAGATCTGACAGTGAACAGGTGGAATAGGTTCAGGGGGAGAACATGCTATGCTTCTAATAAAGCATTGTTGGCATTATGTTTAGAAGTCTTTAGTACCTAATCAATGATGATGATGCTTATATATGGCTAAATGATACATCTTTCTATGATATGGTTATGAGTTGCCCATGATAAAATCTCATATTATTCTTAGGGTCACATAGTTGATGTTCAGATCAGGTTTATGGATGACTCTTTAATAACGCATATAGTACATATACGTTGCTTACATGATGATCTTCATAAGGACAAATAGATGTACAAAGCTTGAGTACAAAACTTCATTATTTGATGATGAGCCACTCATTTCTTTTATTCTGCTGTCATCATGCCTTCAAAGATGCATAAAGTTAATATGGTGCAGTTATGATACATGATTCCTTGAAGATTGTTGTTGTTGATAATATCAAGAAATCTTGACAAATGGCCATGAGCTCATGGTTTGCTAGATACTTATTGCTATGATGGATACATGGATGATCCCTTAAGTTGCATATTGACAAATATTGTTGGTTGGCCAAGAGAATGGTGGTATTTCAGGTCTCATGAAGACATAGCTATTCGAAGACATGGCTTAATAAGTTCTTACCTTATGATGATAGGTTGATACTCACTTATATTGATTACCATGGTTGATGTTTATCAGATGTGCGATGTTCCTTAGTGATGATACATGGTTTATATATTGAAGGTCCTTGTGGAAAGATCATGCAGTTCTTGATGATGATCATACTATGGTGTTTTCTCATATGATATGGTGTGAATGACTTTGTCACTACTTGGAGATATGACATATGATAAGTTTATTCATGGAAGGAAATGAAGCAAGTTGATCTTGATGAGATCAAGAGGATGAGGTGATATCTATATATGCAGACATACTTTGTCACAGGTTGATGATATTTACACTGACATGGACATATACAAGTTGTTGGTTTGGATGCTGTTGACAGATGCTTATGGAGCAGAACATACATGGTGTATGATAGCTGTTGATGAATATCATGGTCTTGTTTAGATATTTGGCCTCTGTTATAAATGTCATGTATATCATTCAATGCAAAGGTCATATCAATACCCATGATGTAATAATTTGTCTTTGTAGTCTTTTGATGAGTCCCTTTTGGTCATATGATGTAAATTGTACACCCACTAGGCATGGGATAAATGATGTAATGTTTCTTGTTTTTGACTTGTATAAACAAGTGATATATCCCCACTTGGTTGGGTGGATGAGTCAAATTTGGTATATCCCTACTTGGTTGGGAGATGGATGCATGTATGAGTCACTGGTGATAGGAAGGTCAGTTGTGATGTATTTATAGAATCATGTTATTCTTTTAGAACATTTTCCTTGCAGACTTTTCTTATGCTGAGGGGGAGCATGGACTCGATCATGGGAGCTCAATCAGCACTTCAACATATTAGAAAATTCAGCATGCACTTAGGGGGAGCATGACCCTTTGCCTTTGATGTCAAAGGGGGAGAATGACTTGGTGTGGTTGTTGCCATCAAGTCTAAAGGGGGAGATTGTTGGCATTGTGATGTATGTGTTGTACTTGATGACAAACCACTTGTAGCAGAACAACTCTCTTGTACATGGTAGTTGTGTTAACAGATATGATGCAGGGAAGAGATATCAGATGTGACAGAATACATGGTAGTTGTGTTAACAGATGTGATGCAGGGCAGTTCAAAGGAATTAGTTCAGAAGTAATGTACAATGGCAACTCACTCAGATGACAGATCACAGTTCATAGAATGAAGAAATAGAGGTATACACAAGTTCCCCATTGACCAAGCCGTGTGTACACACTTGTTCGCAGAACAAAAGGTGCATATAGCATACGCATGCACCTTCATAGAAGGAAATGTGCGTACATGTTGGAAAACTTAGTTTTGGTCCGTGGTATTTGGTCCATGGTATTTTTATCCATGGTATTGGTCCAAGGTATCTTGTCTGAAGTGTTGACCCTAAGTATTTGGTCCAAGATATTGATTCAAAGTGGTTTTGGTCCATGGTATTGAGTAAGGCATAAGAATATAAAAGGAGGAGAAGATCATTAGGCTAAGTCACTCATGAATTGAATATCTGATGAAGTGTGAGATCAAGTATGCAGGTTATGGGTTTATGATGCTCTGCTTGATCTGAACCAAGGAGGAGCCTTAGCGGTTGATGGAGGACAAGATCTAATGATGGATCGAGATCTTAAGGCTTGGAATGAATAATATTTATATGGTTTGATCATGTTTATTCTAGATTTGTATACTGATGCATGTGTTGATCTGTAAATATTATGATCTGGTTATAACTGAGGTCTGGAATAGCTGCAAAATTATGAATGAATATTTACAGATGTATACACTGGTTGACCTTGATAAAAGTGTGTATACACACAGGTTTGACACATAAAAGTAGCGTATACCATGTGATCTGATAATGGATGGGCTAGGTCTGATCACTAACACATGTTCTATCCTCTATGTGCGATTATGTCTGAAGTCTGGAAGTGCAACAAAGTGTTTGCAGATCTACACATGGGTTTGCTTCAGGGAAGTTGCATATACGCGTAGGTTTGCTTCTCCCAAATAGCGCATACCCTCTGAAGCATGGTTTTAAGATGACAACTGATTCTGAATGATAATGTAACTCAGATCTGTGCACTCATTACAATGATATATCTGTTATAGTTGATTAGTTAAAGTATGAATGGATGATTGATTTAGTTTCTTCAGAGGTTCAAAGGTTGTCGGTGATTGATTGAGTTTGGTTGATTCAGATTGAGTTTTAGTGATTGGTTGATACAAATATAGTTGATCAATTTATTGAAGTGGTGATTGATTTTGAGCTTCAATGTTATTGATGGGTCCAGTATGAAAATTGGATGAAACGTGGCCTTCAAATTATGATGTTGTGTTCAAGGAGTATCCAGTATGAAAATTTATGAAACGAGGTCCCTGGAGGAAGAGAGAAGGTTGTAACCTTCTGTAGGTCGGCGCCTACGTACTAGTAAACATATCAACTAGTACAAGAGCTAGGGGGTTGTAGCTCCCTTCCAGTAGAAGTTGGAGAATGAGAGAAGGTTGTAGCCTTCTGCAGGTAGAAGCCTGCGTACTGGTATGAGTCTGTGCCAGTACAATGTTGTAAACAATTTTTCTTAATATTAAAAGAAGACAAAGACGACAACAGTAGGTGGTTTTCACCCACATTTGGTTTCCACCTTAAATCATGGTGTTCATGTGTGTTTCTTATGTGTGATGATCTGTTCTGTTTTTACTACACTAGGTTACTGTTTATATGGTCAATGAAGTTCTGATGCAGTGATTAAAGATTGACATATGATGAGTTAACTGAATCATAAGTTTGCTGGATATACGCTAGTTTCATTAAACACAGTTGCATGTACACGCAAGTTCCATTAATTGAAGTAGCGTATATGAATATGATTATGGAAATGAAAAAGTTATTGATTTGCTAATACTGATTCACCCCCCCCCCCCCCTCAGTATTATTTCCAACAGTCGCACCATCCTTTTAGCGCCAAGCCTCGACTAAGTTATTTTGGACTTGGACACGGTCAATAGGAAGCATGATATAAGCCTCTTCCATCTTTAAATGAAGCACTAGGCCTCGTGGGACCCGAAACAACTTGAGGTGGTGGACACTACAAAGGTCAAGTAAGTCTAAATGGACGCCACACATGTAGAATATCATGGTAAGGTTGTTGACGTGGCACACTATTGGGATGACACATGGTAGGCAGAAATGTCCCTTTTGGTTGGCCAAATGGATGGTTTTTGGATGACACACTACACTGATAGAGGATGTCACATGGTAGGGTGACTTCACCCTTACGATAGTGTGACGTCAGCAAGAAATTATGAAGGTAGGATGATTTAGAGTCATATGACATGGGTTCTATGTGGACACATGGATACCCAAGTGGTGCCATGTCACATGCCATGTCATCCCAGATTGTGCATATCAGAAGATCCTTGAGGATCGCCCTTATTTCTTGGTGTGGGTAACAGGGAGGGTGACATCAAACTTAGTGTTTTAGGGTGGGAAAGTTTCCATTTGCACCTTTTGTCTAGCACCAACTTTTGTTTACCCATCCCCAATTGTGGGCATTATTAACAAAATGTGTGACTGATGGGTTATCCATTAACTAACGTGGAAAATGTTAATAGCAGATCCCATTAATTATTAGGGAGGCAGGGGATCTCGTTACTAACATGGTCTATTGGTTTATATCAGAGTAGTTGGACCACGGTTTAAATTGCGAGGTGGTAAATCCGTTGGTCACGTGGGGTGCCATGTGGAACTACCTAATTGGTAAATCTTCTAGAGGGAATAACTTTCAATCTATGATATGAAATTAGACACTTAAATTTTTCTCTAACTTCAATTTATACTTCTAGGATCTTGTGTATTAAGGCTTGAATCCAACTTGGAAATTCAATACCATTAATTTCACTTAAGTCTCTTTAATTATTAACTGATTAAGAAACTTGGTTATAGAAATAAAGAGCATAGGCAATCATCAAATAATAATGACATCAAAGGAAACTAGTTGATAACAGAGTTCACCAGACACCTTGGCTACATCTTCGGGTTCGCTTAACCGTGCAACTATTTTATTATCTCTCCTTTGAAAAGCTACTCTCTTTGACAATACAAAGGGATAAATTATCACATCAAGTGGCAATGTCTGTCTTTCAAAGAGACATTCTCCTTTGGAAATAAAAAAGAATGAACTCTCACATCACGTGGTAGTGCCTCTCCTTCAACGAAATGTTCTCATTTGACAATACAAAAGGACTTGAAATATCACATCAAGTGGCAATATCTCTCCTTCAAAGAGACATTCTGTTATAGACATTTTTGTGCCTTACAACATTGAGCATGAAATGTCCATAATCTAAGGGATCCAAAGTCCCTAAACATGTTGTTCCTACCCCTAGAGGAACAAGGCCAAATAACCACAACAATTCACAGAAGTTCTCCACCTGAAACCACTCAAAAACAAGTCAATTCAGGGTCATGTCAACTGCTCCACTGAGCATCTGCGCTGAATGTCAACTGCTCCACTGAGCATCTGCGCTGAATGTCAACTGCTCCACTGTCTACCTGCGTTGAATGTCAACTCCAACAAAGGCTACCTGCACTGAGCGAGTTTGGACAAGTGGCAGGCTCATTCCTCAATGTGTCAATGCCCAGGAAGCTTCCAAAATGACACTTGCCTCAGGGAATTCGACTGGTGATGAGTAAGAGGTTCCAAATCTCCAAGTGGAAGCAAGAACCTCCAAGTGGACTCAAGAACTGAGAGAGGGAGAGGACACTAGTCAGATCTCAAGCTGACTCATCCTCTCTCCAAAATAACTATATATAGATCTCTCCTCCATGAGATCTGGAGGCTGGAATTTTGTTATTGCAAAGAATTGCTGTTGGTTTGTGACTGGAAACATTGGGTGCTTAATGCTTTGAAGGGAGCTGAAGAAGGAATTCCATTCTGCTGGGAAGGAGATGCTGGATTGGAGCCCTCTGGGTTGTATCTCTTCCTAAACCCTGTTATCAATCAATAAAGCTATCTTGGTTTTCTCCTATATACTGGTGTATTTGCATAATTGCATTAGTGTATTTGATTTACTTCTAATCCTGAATCATTTATGAATATGAATATTTGCCTTTGTGTTGTGTTCTTCTCTTGTCGCAAGTAGCTGTTCTCTTGTCACAAGTAGTTGTTCTCTTGTGATCTCGTGGGAATCAAGTAGCTGTTCTCTTGAGCAAGCGAGGAGGCAAGTAGCTGTGAACACCCAAAGAGAAGAGGATCTAGATCGAGGGACAAACGGAAGACAATGGTAAGTCTATCGATCTCCCCTCTTTCACATTTCATAAAGGATGAAACCAGAATAGCTGTACCTGTTTGTTGCTAAGGCACTGTCACACCTTAGGTGGATAGGATCGTCTTGCATAGGCATTTTTCCCCACAACACATTCTCCTTTTTATGACAAAAGAATTGGTCACAAGCTCTTTTCTCATGCCTTGTGCTTTTCGCACAAGCTTTGTTTCATGCTCCATACACAAAACACTTAGTTACAAATAACAACTTTACATAAGCTTCATGTCTTCTTAAGCATGTAAAACAAGTTTCAAAACTCCCTTCAAACATGCCACTAAAAATGCAGCAACAAACACCTAATTTCCCATGCTTAGGCGCAAAGAGAATTGTTTTCACTGAAATGAAAATGGTCTCAAGATTAAATTTCAACTTTGTTGCTCAGATTTAGGTGTAGTCACTATAGTCATATTTGTCTAAAAAATCATTACTTTTGATTATAAATACCCCTACGTTATGAAAAGTACCTCTTAACCTCAATATGGCCTATCCATCTTGGAATACATGCCCAAAATATGTACAACAACATGTGTAAAGCTCATCACAATCATATTCGTCTCCATATGATACTTTGATAAATTTTATTTAACAATAAATATATATTTTTCTACATCGCTTAACAACGGAACTAGTAGACTGATAAGTGGGATGTTCAATTTTATTTTGGTTGATCACGTGTTCAAACTTCCCAGTGAACAAAACGTTAATAAATTTTTGATTCGTCCCACATTAGCCAAATCAAGGGTGCAACATGGCACCACATTATTATCCCACATGTCGCCCTTTGATTGGCCCACTTATTGCCCAATCAACTGCCACATCACTTTGTTTGTCATAGCTTACCATATGTCACCATCTTGGACTGCCACATGTCAACATCTTGCTTTGTCACGTGTTGTCATCTTGGCCTGCCACATGTCATCATCTCAGCCTGTCATGTGTTTCCATCACAACTTGCCATGTGTTTCCATCACAGCCTGCCATGTGTCAAAATCTCTACTTTCCATATATTACCATCTTGAACTAACATGTGTCGCCATCTTGGCCTACCATGTGTTGCCATATCAACCTGCTTGTCATATTACCATGTTAGCATCTGCCCTGCCACATCAACATCTATACTACCACGTGTCATCAATAAAATGCATGTGTCATGTCAAGTTTGACTTTTTCCATGTTGGTGAAAAAGTTCAGAACATCAAACTTTATTTGACACAATTCAATTGGTGTTGGAATTGTCTCGACGAGAACTACACAATGGAGTTATTTTCATCAAAATTTGAGATAGTAAAATTTTATTGGTTTGTAAGATCCACCTGGATCAAACCTCCCCACAAAATGAAATTTTGGACCCAAAATTTTTACATACAAGGATTAAACTCATATTTCTTATTTACAACTCCCATACCCTTTGCTACTCAACAAAAGACCTAAAACTTGTTATGTTGAATACATAAGAAATGTTATAAAACTAATCACTTTTTATAAATTTTCCCATCTATAAGGTCTCATATACAACATGTGATATGCTCTGGTGGATTTTATATAACAATAAATAAATAAAAAATTCGCACGGCTTAACAATGGGACTAGTAGATCTATCATTGGGGTATTCAATTTTATTTTACTTGATCACATATTCGAGCTTCTCAAAAAATAAAACATCAAAAAACTTTAGATTTGTCCCACATTGGACAAATCAAGGGTGCAACATGGCATCACATGATTGGTCCACATGCCGCTCTTTGACTGGCCCACTTATCACTCGGTCAACTATACAATCAACTGCAACATCACTCTATTTGTCACATCCTACCACATGTCACCATCTTGGACTGCCACATGTCAACATCTAGCTATGTTAGGTGCCACCATCTTGGCCTGCCAAGTGTCCCCATCTCTGCCTGCCATGTGTCACCATCTTGGCCTCCCATGTGTCACCATCTTTGCCTTGTATCGTCATCTTGACCTACCATGTGTTTCCATCCTAGCCTGCCACGTGTTGCCATCTCATCCTACAATGTCATATTGCCATGTCAACATTTGTCTTGCAACATCAACATCTACACTACCACATGTCATACTATCATGCTGCCACATGCCTTCTATATAGTGCATGTGTCATTTCAAGTTTGACTTTTTCCCTACTAGTGGAAACCTTTATAACATCATAACTTCTTCATACAAACTCCATTTGGTGCAATTCAAGTGGCATTGGAATCATCTCGATGAGCAATATGCAATGGAGCTATTTTCATAAGAATTTGAGATAGCCAAATTTTCTTGGTTTCCAAGATCCAAATGGATCACACCTCCCCACAAAAAGAAATTTTGGACCCCAAAATTTTACATACAAGGATTAGACTCATCTTTATTATTTACAACTCCCATACCCTTTTCTACTCAAAAAAAGTCCTAAAAATCACTATGTTGTAGACACAAGCAATGTTATAAAAATCATCACTTTTTACAAATTTCCCATCTCTAGGGTCTCATATACAACATGTGATTTACAAAAATTGTAGCAATCAACTATTCAAATAGTCTACTCATCTCTTACCTAACCAGGCTAATGGGCTCACTTTCTTTAGTTGACCTTCTTCATGAGCTTCTTCATGGATTGTTACATTTTTATCCACTTTATCATCTGCTATTTCCTTCACAGGTGTTTGCATAACTTTCTTGTCCTTCTTGGGATGAAGTTGTGGATGAAGCTTCTAACACTTCTTGATCTAATGTCAAATAATATTGCAATGAGTGCAAATTTTTCTACCCTTTTCCTTTAACAATAAGTCCTTCTTTCCATGTGTACTTTGAAGGTGTTCTTTATGACTCATCTCCTTTCCATTTGACATGTTAAATTTCTTGAACAAAGATTTCATCTTTTGACACTTGGTCACACAATGGTTAGGTGATCAACAAAAAATACAAGGGAACATATTACACAAGGTTTGATTTACATGATCATGCTTCTTATAATTAAAGAAATATTTTGAATAATCATCAAATTTATATCTTTCATGGCCATCTTTAGTGTATATTTGGCAAGGAGAACTTGACTTAGACTGTCCTTTGAAATTCTCACCTTTCTTTGGAGATGACTTGTTACCATCAACATTTTCCTGGTGTGATGCACCTTCAACTTGTGGGAGTTCTTTTTGCATTGACTCATCACTTGAATAATTGCTCACTTCTATGGTTTTGGAGAATTCTCCAACTTCCTCTTCACCATAACCTAATCCTGCATGATGAGGTTTCTCTACCACATCTGTAACAACCCTTGTAAAAATTCCATGTAAAAATATATAAATACCATGGATGATGGGACAAGTATTCCAAGCTGAATGGTGGGCAAGACATCCTAGGGGGTGTTCATTTGGTTGTTTATGGCTAAGGAAATTGGCAAAGGCAATGGATAAGGCATTAAAGTGGCAAAGAGGTATTTTGGCACATTGATTTATGAAAATAATGGAAATTAGGAGAAAATGAAGGTAAAAGGTCACAGGGTGCATTTGAGGAGGAAAATGAAGGAAAATAATGGAAATTAGGAGAAAAAGGAGGTGAAAGGTCATAGGTTGCATGTGAGGAGGAAAATGAAAGAAACTAATGGAAAATGAAGAAAGTAGAGGCCTCATTAATAAAAAGGCTTCTGAGGATCAATGGGCAAGACTTTGTCAGTTTAGATTTGGAGCTCTCTCATTATTCTCTCTCTCTCTCTCATACTCTTGGACACTTGGAGTTTTCTTGGAGCACTTTGTCATTGGAGAAAGAAAAGCAAAGAAGGCAAGAGGAAGCAAAGATCAAGCAGGGAAAGGCAGGATCAAGCAACTACAATAGGCTTCATTGCAGGTATCAACTTGCATGTGTATTTTCCTTGCTAGATTTGGCATGCATGGGATTACATGTGTTTATTTTCTACCATGGCATGGGTTTTTCTAGGTGTGACAGTATTTTTAGCCTAGCCTTGCCATTTCCTGATAGCTTTGATGAAATGGGTTCTCTCACACATTTTGTGGGGGATGGCTGGATTGGATTCGAAGATGAGTGGGGTGGATCTCTGAATTGAAAAACACATGGTGGTAGTGGTCCCTGAACTAGACTGAGGATGCACAAAGCCACTGACCTAGTAACCCCTGTATCGGATTGTGGGTTGCGTAAAGCCAAATTGTGTGCCTTGGTGGGCCTAGGAATCCTCGCCTGTGAATGGCGGGATATATGATAAAGCTAAGAGGTGGATTTTCTCTTTATTGGGCCTAGTGATGACGGGGTGGAATGCACGGTAAAGCTTGGAGAGTATGTCTTGGTGTAGGGCCTAGTGATCCCTGGATCAGATTGTAGATGCATAATAAAGCCTGAGATACTAGGAGGCACTCAAATTCCTCACGGTGTAGGTGGAGAACTCTGGTGGAATCCACATTGATTAGTGTTTTTTTGATGTGTTTTACGAGTCCCACATTCATGCTTGGAATATGGCACAAGGGTGATTGGCTGAAGAGAGACTTGGCTCAACCAATCTATGGTCGGGTGGAACGTGGTAGTCCCATCACCGGTTGGTTCATTGCAATTATTAATGAAAAAAATCATTCCTTTGATTTTCATGTGAAAATGTACTAATATATATATGGATTTTGATGGCTGATATGTTTATTGTATTTTTGTTCCTATTATGTTGTTTATATGCACATTTAACTCGGAGGGTGTTACAAGTGGTATCAGATCATGGTTCAAACACTTGGACTGGATGGGCTCTATTATAGGTAAAATGAAGAACAAAAGTTAATTTTTAGACATATCTGTCATATATGTTATAAATTTTCTTCTGTCGAATATTAGAAGTCTAAAATTTGTCCATATTGAAGGTAAATCCCACTAATAATGTGGTAAAAATTTCAGATATTGGTTCATAATACTTTAGGAATTATGATCCAAGGAAGATGACCTTCCTGAATGCACCTTTAAACAGGTCATGTTGGCATTTCTACAATAACTTTTCTTCTGTAGGCTTTCAGAAGCTGAAAATTTGTCCAAATTGAGGCGACATACCACTAATTACGTGGTAGAATTTTCAGATATTTGGTCACAATATTGTAGGAGATATGAGTAGAGGGAGTGGAGCCTTCTGAATGTTCCTAAAATCAGGCCTCAAATAGGTCACGCTGTCATTTTTGTTATAACTTCTCTTTTGGGCTCTCTCAGGAGCTGAAATGTTTTACACAATGAGGGGAAATCACACTAATATTGTGATAAAAATTTCAGATATTTATTAGCTATAGTTTAGGAGATATGATCAGTGGAAGTCGAGCTTTCTAGACACTCCTAGAATTGTGCACCAAATAGGATTGTGTGGGTATTTTGTTATAACTTTTCATCTATGAAATATCAGAAGTTGAAACTTCAACCATTGTGAGGGAAAATACCACTTATCATATGGTTCAATTTCCATAACTTGTACTACTACAATTTAGGATATATGCATTGAATGATTCGCTATATTAGTTTGCATGCAAAGTGTTTGATGAAATTCTTAAATGGTTCAATGATTAATTGCATACAAATTGTTTGATAAAATGCCCCAGTGAGTATGTTGTTCATGGTTGGGGATAGCATTGATGTGTAATAGTATTTTATAGTGATATATGCTTACTTTTATGCAAATACTTTGCTATATAGTTTGCATGTAAAGTGTTTGAAGAAATACTTACATGCAAATGTAATAATATAATAGTTGTTTGAAGAAAATGTAAAAGTATGGTAATTGTTTGAAGAAAATGTTATTTTTTTAAATGAAATAGTATTGTAGAATGATAATATGGATGTATATGATCTATGCCTATTTTCATGCAAATAATTTGAAGAGTTGCGTGTAGGGAATTTGAAAGGTTGCATGCAAGGAATTTGAAAAGTTGCATGTAAGGAAATGGAAAAGTGGCATGTTCTTAGTTATTATGTTACAAGTAGAATAAGTGCAGTGTTTTGACTTAATCTCATACAAAATGTGTGAGAAATGAAAATCAATTTCTTTTCAAGTATGGTTAAATTTAATAGAGATTTGGAGATCCCATTTCCATAATTGAACATTGGAGATCAGGCCATTATAGTAGCTTCCTCCTTCTACCTTAGTGTGGACCATGGATAGTAAGGGGGTATGTTTATAGGTTGTTAGTATTTGTGAATGCTGATTTCAAATTAATAGACACGATGTATTGATTTTTGGAACATTCGATTGACTGTGTATGGATTATATGTCGCTTACATGTTGATTTCATGATACCTACTTACATCCTTGTATGTTAGGTTACATTTTTGAATATTTTGATTACATGTATCAGTCTTGTAGGTTGATTACAAGAATTGATTGCTTATGATCGACTACATGCGGTTATGTGTATTGGTAGTTGGTTTGGCATTGCTTATGCATACTGTTGGTTGCATGTGGCAATGTGAACAATGGAGTAATGGTTGTTGTCATGCTTGAGGTCACGGTTTGTGTAGTTGATATGGTCATGCATTGATGACTGGACTCTAGCTATAATGATGTGTATATGGTTTGGTACTCATCTTTTATGTGTGTATATGCAGTTGTTATGCATGAATGGTTTTGGCTACGATTATGCATGTATAGTAGGTAAAACATGCCTTGTGAAGTCATTGTATGCAATTTAGGTCATCATGGTGCTATTGGTTGTTATGATGCTAATGAGTTGGTTGAGATAAAGCAAGAGATGCATATCATCAAAGTGAAGTTGCAACATTGGACCTCGAGGCAAGGGTAGATCATCATATCGGTATTGCATTTGAGCATGCAAGTATGTAAGTTAAGGATTTTTATATGCATTAGGTTTATGTACATGTCTTTTGATGTTATGGTTACATTCATGATAGTTGTTGGTTGATTAGTGTAGTTATATGCACATGTGTCAGATAGTCAAGAATGATAGTAACATGTAGTTGTATGCATTTCTATTGTTGTTTTATATTATATAACCCGATGATTATGCTATATGTTGTTGATGAGGATGCTATAGGTTAACTTGTTGATTTTTATATGACAATTAACTTGACATTTCGGTTTTATGTTGTTGATGAGTATGATATATAGGTTATTGTTATTATATGTTATTAACTTGATGATTAGAGTTATTTCATTGAGATCTTGATGCCGTAATTTGGATTGGTCATATGTGTGATGGTTATGTTCATTACATTGAAGATCTTGATGTTATATGTATTGTGTTAACTTGGTTTGACCTATGCAGATGGTCATGGTTGTGATAGTCTCCCTTGAGGTACACTAAGGTATGAGTTTGCTTATGTATTATACTTGGTGTTTCATAGTTGATTATGTCGTCTATTTGATATTTGAGTGTTGGTGCCTATTATTTCATCTAATTGTTTTATTTAACATGGTATGTTTGCAAGAGGTTGAATAATTGATGAATTGATTAATATGAGTATGTGTTCAAATGATTTTGTTTTAAGATTATTGTACTAACATGTATGTGTTGATACAATTGATATGTACTTGAATGTAGTGATAGTTGTAGTATTATGACTGATGACTCTGAGTTGACTATTGATTATTACATGATTGTTAGTCTTGGTAATAATTGATTTCAAATTAATAGATATGATTGTATTGATATTTGGAACATGTGGTTGACATGTGTGAGCATGATGTAGGGCGTTGCATGGCAAGAGAGGTTGCCATGAAATCTTGAAGAAGGCTTGGGTTGAACTTTCCCTGGGAACCATGGGGATTGAGTCATGGTTTTTGTTTTTAGTCTTGTGCTTTTGGTATTTTATGAATTGTTGAGATTGATTTGTGGCTTTGTTTATGTCTAGTGTATGGCCATACCTCTTTGTTTGTGGAGTCATGTTGTTATTGGTTTTTATGGTCTTCTTCTTGTTTGTTTCTTGTCTTGCCTTTTTTATGTTTTGAGTCTTCGGAATTTGTTGGGAAAGAGGAAATTTGATGGAAATCGGAGAGATTTGTGGTACCCAACCGATGATATAAGACCCAGATGAAGCTCTTTTCATGAGTAAACGTAGCGAAAGGTAGGACTATGACAATTGGTTGGACCGGCTGGATCCATTGTGGTAAATGGATAGTAGCAGTGCAGACACAAGAAATGTAACCAGAAAAGGTAAATTAAATGGATCAGAGGTTTCATATGCTTTGGCTATGTTTGGAACTCTTTCTCTCAATGCTTGTGCATAAATAAGGAAGTTCTCTTAACCTAGACCTTATGTCATCTGGTAATTATTTTATGATCATGATTATGTTGAAGTTTATATATGTATACATGTGTGTAGGTATGTCGCTGTCTGACAGTATCATGATTGTTATATGCTAACATTTATATATGTATGTATGTATCCATGTATATATGTTATTGTCTGATAGGGTTGTCATGGATCATTCTTGTGGAGGAATGATTGCTTATGCAAGAGAACAACATTAATAGGTTCTTGGTCTTACGAGGGATCAAGTGGGAAGAGTAGCCATGACAAATATACGAGGTCAATATCATTTGGATATCAATTGATATTGTATACTTGTATTATGCCTATGTCTATGTTATAATAGGTAATGTTGAAGGATACATCAACAAAGTGAAAGAAGTGTGGTCTACGGCATGCTAGGATAAGCATGGATGAGATATCGGAAGCAAGGTTTCTTGGTAAGGACAATATGGTTTTGGATGTGTGGTACTACTGTTATGCATATGTTGTATATGTTGTACATGTTGCATCTATGATGTGTGAACTTGTGTTGTGTATACATAGCATGTGTACATGTTATTTATGCAATGCTATGTACATGATGACACAAATAGGGTTGTGTGAGTATTGCATATGGGGTGTTGTATACAAATTGTACTATCTTCATTACGTATATGTCACGTGTGTGCATATGGTGCTATATACATGTTGGATATGTGGTATTGTGTACATATTTTACTGTGTGAATGATGAATATGCGGTGTGTGAGCATATGGTGCTCTGTGCATGTTGGATATGCAGTGTTGTGTACGGATGATGCTATGAATATGTTGGATATGCAGTGTTATGTACACTTGGTGTTGCGTGCATGTTGTACATATGGTGCTATGTACATATGGTGTTGTGTGCATGATTATACAAGTGGTGCTGTGAGCATGTGGTGCCGTGTACATGTTGTACATAGGGTGCTATGAGCATGTGGTGTTGTGTACATGTCGTGCATGTGATGCTATGTACATATGGTGTCATGTACACATCATGCGTGTGGTATTGTGTACATGTGGTATTGTGTACACATTGTATAGTGGTGTAGTGTACATGTGGCGTTGTGTACACGTTGTGCAAGTGGTTCTATGTACATGTGATGTTGTGAACATTTTGTGCATGTGGTGCAGTGTATAAGTGGTACTATGTACATGTTGTACATATGGTACTAGTGTACGTGTGTATTGTGTGCATATTGTTGATGTTGTATTATGGGCATGCAGTATTATGCATCATGTAGTCATGGTATTACAGCATGTGTACTCGTCGTGTAGTACTCTGTGTAGGCGTATGTATTGAGTTGTTTTGTACACTAGGTGTAGGTGTATGTGTTGTATGTCAGGTGTAGATGCATGTGTTGCATGGAGTTGCATGTCGTATGTGTGTGATGCACACTATGCGTATGTGCACATGGTTGAGGAGAAGGCATTGGATGTTTGTTGGGTGTGGTAATGAATCCAATGTGTTACAGAAAGAACCAAGGTAGAAGTAAGGATCGATGAAGGATACGTATCGGTATTGTATTTCTGTTTTAATATGCATGTGAACTATGATTTGTATTTATGATCTATGATTCTGGTTTATGATCTATGATTTTGGTTTATGATGGTTACATGTGATTTATGATTATGATGGTTGTGTTTGAGCTAACCTGATGTGATATCTTTATATATGTTAATTTGGTCAAGATTCTAGTTTGACTTCTTGTGACAGGAAGTGAACAAGATTCCAAGTGTACCTTATTGATGAACTACCAATGAGGTATGATTTGAATCTAATGGAAGTTATGTTATTGGTACAGGAAGCATGAACATGCCCATTTGAGTGGTCAAAATCGACTGCAAGAATGAAACAAAGGAATTGAAACATGTAGCAGTGTTTTGGTAAAGCACGTCAGTAGCAGGGCCATTGTGGGACACTGGTACCCAATAGTGTCAATTGATTTCCATGAGCATGCTATGAATGGTATGGTAGTTTTGAGGCAGGTATATTCCTTGGTATTTGAATCTTCTGATGCGAGGAAGCCTGGCCAAGGGATGGGGGTGCCAGCAAAACTTGGAATGTGAGTGACTGCACGAAAGGGGTGAACGGATTCCTGAGGGATTTTGTAGCAGAGAAGGGAAGGTCATAGATGGATTTGTTTTGGTCATTAGCATTGCCATATAGAATCAGATGCACATTGGGAGTGTGCCCTGGAACAATGAGTCAGTAACTATTTGCTGAGAGGACAAGTGGCGTGAGATTATAGCGCTAGACATTGGATGCAGATTTGAATTTGCAGTGGATTCTAGACTTCTTGGGAAGGAGGTGGATCCTATTATTATTCTGAGGGTGGAGGTGTGAGCCTCTATATTCCCTTGTTGCAGATTCATATTATTTTATTTGTCGGTTGAGAAAATGTATATATGTGAATATGTGTATATGTGGTTATTGTAAATACCATAATGAGCTATGTTATAAAGCTCCATGGGCAGTATGTTTTGTTTTCAAAGGTATTTTGGTTATAGGTGTCATTGAAAACCAAGGATGATGTTCCCCCAAGGGGGAGGGTTCTATAACAACCCTAGTGAAAATTCCATGTAAAAATATATAAATACCATGGATGATGGGACACATATTCCAAGCTGAATGGTGGGAAAGACATCCTAGGGGGTGTTCATTTGGTTGTTTATGGCTAAGGAAATTGGAAAAGGCAATGTATAAGACATTAAAGATGCAAAGAGGTATTTTGGCACATTTATTTATGAAAATAATGGAAATTAGGAGAAAAGGAAGGTAAAATGTCACAAGTTGCATGTGAGGAGGAAAATGAAGGAAAATAATGGAAATTAGGAGAAAAGGAAGGTAAAATGTCATAGGTTGCATTTGAGGAGGAAAATGAAGGAAAATAATAGAAATTAGGAGGAAAAGGAGGTGAAAGGTCATAGGTTGCATGTGAGGAGGAAAGTGGAAGAAACTAATGGAAAATGAAGAAAATAGAGGCCTCATTAATAAAAAGGCTTCTAAGGATCAATGGGCAAGACTTGGTTAGTTTAGATTTGGAGCTCTCTCATTATTCTCTCTCTCTCTCATACTCTTGGACACTTAGAGTTTTCTTGGAGCACTTTGGCATTGGAGCAAGAAAAGCAAAGAAGGCAAGAGGAAGCAAAGATCAAGTAGGGAAAGGCAGGATGAAGCAGCTACAACATGCTTCATTGCATGTATCAACTTGCATTTGTATTTTCCTTGCTAGATTTGGCATGCATGGGATTAAATGTGTTTCTCTTCTACCATGGCATGGGTTTTTCCATGTGTGATAGTATTTTCAGCCCAACCTTGCCATTTCCTGATAGCTTTGATGAGATGGGTTCTCTCATGCATTTTGTGGGGGATGGCTGGATTGGATTCGAAGCTGAGTGGGGTGGATCTTCGAATTGAAAAACACATGGTGGTAGTGGTCCTTGAACTAGACCGAGGATGCACGAAGCCACTGGCCTAGTAACCCCTGAACTGGACTGTGGGTTGCCGTAACCAGATTGTGTGCCTCGATGGGCCTAAGAATCCTCACCTGTGAATGGCGAGATATACGGTAAAGCCAAGAGGTGGATTTTCTCTCTGTTGGGCCTAGTGATTCCAGGATGGAATGCACGGTAAAGCCTAGAGAGTATGTCTCGGTGTAGGGCCTAGTGATCCTTGGATCATACTGTGGATGCATGATAAAGCCTAAGAGACTAGGAGGCACTCAAATTCCTCACGATGTAGGCGGAGAACTTCAGTGGCATCCACATTGATTAGTGTTTTTTGATGTGTTCTATGAGTCCCACATTCATGCTTGGAATATGGCATGGGGGTGATTGGCTAAAGAGAGACTTGGCTCAGCTAATCTATGGTTGGGTGGAACGTGGTAGTCCAATCACTGGTTGGTTCATTGCATTTATTAATGAAAAAAGAATTCCCTTGATTTTCATGTGAAAATGTACTGATATATATATATGGATTTTGATGGCTGATATGTTTATTGTATTTATGTTCCTATCATTTACCTCGGAGGGAGGGTGTTACAACTTCTATGGGATTAACTATATCTTGGCCATGAAATCCAAGGCCTTTTCCTTTATATCCCATTTTTATTAGCAATTTCATGCCAACACCCTTAGTGTGCTTTTCAAATGCACCAAAAGAATCATCTAGATGGGAAGAGTACAAAATTGAAGAATTACTTATATTTCATTCTTAAGTGATAGTTTTAGAATCTAGTGTAGAATATGGTTTCTCCAATCCTTCATCACTCTAAAACTTTTCCAAAAGCTCATCCTTGGCTCTCAACTTGTCTTGCAACTTTATTTCTCATCTTTCCTTCTTGCAAAAACCTTCTCAACTTAGCATTTTTTGCCTAAATACTGTAATTGGTCTATTTGAGCTCTTTGAGTCATGCTCACTTTGATGCATTTCCCATGGGGTTGTACTTATATAACCAAAAAATCTTGCAACCTTCAAGATACAAATACAACACTCAACCTTCTCTAATACCAAACTTGATCTAAAGTTAGACACTTAAATTTTTCTCTAACTTCAATTTACACTTCCAGGATCTTATGTATTAAGGCTTGAATCCAACTTGAAAATTCAATACCATTAATTTCACTTAAGTCTCTTTAATTATTATTTGATTAGGAAGCTTACTTGTAGAAATAAAGAGCATGGGAAATCATCAAATAATTATGAGATCAAAGGAAACAAGTTGGTAAGGAAGCTCACCAGACACCCTAGCTACATCTCCGGGTTCACTTATCCATGTAATCATTTTATTATCTCTCCAAAAAATGCTCTCCTTTAACAATACAAAGGGATAAATTCTTACATCAAATGGTAATGTATCTTATTCAAAGATATGTTCTCCTTTGAAAATACAAAAGGATTGAACTCTCACACCATGTGGCAATGTCTATCCTTCAAAGAGATATTCTGCTTTCACAATACAAAAGGAAATATCCAACTTCCAGTGGAAATACTATTCAACTTCCGGTGAAAATATCCAATGATTTACCCCTAGAGTATTGGTAAGAGGTTATTTATGAAATGTTTTGGGAGCGTCATAGCCAAGGCCAAACCTCACAACCGACACTCTCCATATGATACTTTGACAAATTTTATATAACAATAAATACATATTTTTCCACATTGCTTAACAATGAGATTGGTACCCTGATCATTAAGGCATACAATTTGATTTCATTTAGTAGCGTGTCTGAACCTCCCAATGGAAAAAGTGTTAACACAATTTTGATTTGACCCACATTAGCTAAATCAAGAGTACAACATAGCACCACATGTCACCCTATGATTGGTTAACTTATCGCCTATTAGATACATAATCAACTTCCACATCACTTTGCTTGTCATCCTGCCACATGTCACCAACTTAGACTGCCTCATGTCAACATCCAACCTATCATGTTTCACCATCTCAGACTACCACGTCCCCATCTTTGACTACCATGTGTCCCCATCTCGGCCTGCCACATGTCATCATCTTCGCCTGCCACATGTCACCATCTTGGCCTACCATGTGTTGCCATATTGGTCTACCAAATGTTTCCATATCAACCTACCACATGTTCCATCGTGATCTACCATGTCAGCTTTTGTACTTCCATGTCGTCTTTCCACATCAAAATTTATATTGCCATGTCATTCTTCTATGTTTTCATAGTGACAACATCATTTTCACTACCTTGTGTCATACTACCATGCTGCCATGTTTCATCAATACAATCCATGTGTCCTGTCAATTTTGACTTTTTCCCTATTAGTTGAAAATTTTAGAACATCATAACTTCTCTATACTAACTCAGATTGACGCGATTCAAGTGGCATTGGAATCGTCTCAGCGATTAGTATGCAATGGAGCCATTTTCATTGAAATGTGAAATAGTCAATTTTTTTTGGTTTCAAAGATCCACATGGATCACACCTCCCCACAAAAAAGAACTTTTGGACCCCAAAAGTTTACATACAAAGATTAGACTCGTATTTTTGATTTACAACTCCCATACCCTTTGCTACTCAACAAAAGGCCTAAAAATCACTATATTTCATACATAAGTGATGCTATAAAAATCATCACTTTTTACAAATTTTCCCATCTATGGGGTCTCATACACAATTTGTGATTTAAAAAAATTATAGCTGTCAACTATTCAAATGGTATACCCATCTCTTACCCAACCAAACTAATGGACTCTCTTTATTAGTTGCCCTTCTTCATGAGCTACTTCATGGATTATTACAGGGTTCTCCACTTTCTCATTTTTTATTTCCTTCATAGGTACTTGCATAACCTTCTAGTCCTTCTTGGTATGAAATTGCATATGAAGCTTCCAACACTTCTCGATCCAATGCTCACTCATATTGCAATTAGTGCAAAAAAATTCCCTTGTCCTTCAATGATAAGTCCTTCTTTCCATGTGGAATTTGAAGGTGTTCTTTATGACTTATCTCCTTTCTAGTCGACATATTCAATTTCTTAAACACATATTTCATCTTTTGACACTTGGCCAGAGAGTGGTTTGGTGATCAACAAAAAGTACAAGGGAACATATTCCAAAAGGTTTGTTTTACATTATCATGATTCTTATAATCAAAGAAATATTTTGAATAATCATGACATTTATACCTTTCATGGCTATCTTTAGTGCAGATCTGGTGAGGATAACTTGACTTAGCTCATCCTTTGAAATGCTCACTTCTCTTTGGAGATGATTTGTAATCAACATTATTTTCATGGTGTAGTGATGCACCTTCAGCAGTAGTGGGAGTTCTTTATACACTGACTCATCACTTGAAGAATTAATCACATCCATGGTTTTAGTGCATTGTCCAACTTCCTCTTTGCCATAACCCTATCTTGCATAATGAGGTTGCTCTACCACTTCTATGGGATTAACTATACCTTGGAGATGAAATCCAAGGACTTTCCTTCATATCCCATTTTCATTAGCAATTTCAAGCCAACACCCTTAGTGTGATTTTCAAATGCACCAAAGGAATCATCTTGATGGGAAGAATGAAAATTTAAGAATTACTTATATTGCATACTTTAGTGATAGTTTCATAATCTAGTGCAGAAAATGGTTACTCAAATCCTTCATCATTTTGAAACTTTGCCAAAATCTCATCCTTTTCTCACTACTTACCTTGTAACTCTTGCATCTCATCTTTTGCTTCTTGTCACAACCTTCTTGACTCACCATTCTCTGCTTGAATCCTTTGGTTGATCTCTTTTAGTTCTTTTAACCATGCCCACTTTAATACTTTTCCCATGGTTGTACTTATGAAACCAAACATTCTTTGAACCTTCAAGTTGAAAATAGAGCACTCAACCTGCTCTACTACCAAACTTGATATGAAATTAGACATTTAAGTTTTACTCACTTCAATTTATATTTCCAGTGTCTTGTGTATTAAGGCTTGAATCTAACTTGGAAATTCAATACATTTAATTCTACTTAAGTCTCTTTAATTATTATTTGATTAAGAAGCTTAATTGCAAAAATTAAGGGCATAGGAAATCATCAGATAATAATTAGATCAAAGGCAACCAATTTGTAATGGAGTTCACCAAACACCCTAGCTATGTCTCTAGGTTTTATTAACCATGTAACTGTTTTATTATCTCTCCTTCCGAAATATTATCTCCTTTGGCAATACAAACAACTGAATTCTCACATCAAGTGGCAATGTCTCTCCTTGAAAGAGACACTCACCTTTAAAAATAAAAAAGGATTGAAATCTCACATCATGTGGCAATGTCTCTCCTTCAAATAGATGTTTTCCTTTGACAGTGAAAAAAGGACTTGAAATCTCATGTCAAGTGGCAACGTCTCTCCTTCTAAGAGATGTTCTCCTTTTTATGACAAAAGGATCAGTCACAAGCTCTTTACGCATGCCTTAATTGCACTTTTCACACAAGATTTGTTTCATGCTCCACACACAAAACACTTAGTTACAAATAACAACTTTACATAATATCCGCACTTAAATAAGACATGAAACTAACATATTATGAAGAAAATAACTCAAAGGAGTCTTATTAGGCATGTAAAACAAGTTTCAAAACTACGTTCAAACCTACCACTAAAAATGCATCAAAAAACTCCCAATTTCTTATGCCCAGGTGAAAAAATAATGGTATTATCTTAAATGAAAGAGGTCTTAGGGTTTAATTTCAACTTTTCTAATTAGATTTAGGTTTAGTCATCACGATTAGATCCATCACGAAAAATCATGAATTTTGACTATAAACACCCCTATGTTTTGAAAGGTACCTCTTGGCCTCAACATGGCCTATCATTCTTGGAATAGGTGCCAACAATCTGTACAAAAATAAACGTAGAGATAATCATGATCACATTCATCCCATAAAATTATGATTTTTAACTATAAACACTCCTATGTTCTGAGAAATCTCTCCTTACCTCCCATTGGAAATTATGTCTCAATTTTTGTGCACTATAAATTTTATATTACCACCTCAGGTCATGTGCCAAGTCCTAGTCAACTTCTCACCAACAAAACCAATGATTTCCCCCTTGGCATATTGGTAAGAGGATGTTTCTAAAGTGTTTTGGACACATCATGCCCGGGGTCAAACCTTGCGACCGATGGAGGATGCCTTGAGCCACTTGAGAATTCATGTTCTCTGGTCCACATTTAGAGACATGGAAAAAGAGGTTATCCTTGAAATCCAAGCCCTTGAATATGGTGGGACCCCAACCTCCAGTGATGAAGAAGAAGCATAAGAAGAAGAAGAAGTAGAAGAACAAGAGGAGGAAAAAATAGACAAAACAGAGAAAGAAGGAGAAGAAGAAGAAGAAAAAGAAGAAGAGAAAGAAGAAGAGAAAGAAGAAGAGGAGGAGAATAAGGCAGAGCCTGGCCTTGATAAACATAATAAAGAAGGGGAGATACCTCCAAGATTGTCTCTAGATGCCACTAAAAAGGAGGAAGTTGTTGCTTTGGCTGCCTTGAACACACCCATCAAGTCCAAGAGGGAAAGATAGAGGCAGACTCCCCTTTATTTTAAAACAAGTAGAAGCACAAGGATCAAGCAAGGGAAGCCACAAACACCTACAAGAACTCCCATCCTAATTGAAGAGTCACCAAACAAGCACAAAGATCTAGGTTCCTTGGGTATGAAGAGTGAGGAAGGCCCATCACAAAAAGCAACCCCAAAGGATCACATCACCTATGTTAGGAATCCTATCACCAGGTCAACATCAGCAAAGCAAACCAAGGCACATGTGACCCTCTTATAGAAAGTAAAAATTATGCTACAGGATCCTCAGATAGTGCTACATGAAACATTGTCAGTGCTATAGGAAAGAAAGAAAAAACTATAGGAAGGAAAACATGGGCAAAGATAAGGAAGGGAAACAATACCACAGGTGCAGGAGGGGGAAACTTCTCCAAAAGCATCTGAGGGATATTTTCTAGAGTTGCAGGAGCCTAGCCCACAACCAAATTTGAGTTCTTACTACAAGTTCATTGAGGGAGGCAGAGTAATACCACAAAAATTTGCAATCCCTCTCTTCTTTGAGCTTGAAAAATAAAGGGCAAGAACACATCACTAGATGCAAATTGCCAAGTCAAAGAAAGTAGAAGATGTGGGCCATATGGAAGAAAAACTCCTAGAGATGGGAAGGGAGTTGAGTGAGTTGAGAGACAGAGAACACATCATGAGATCTCAATTACAGGTAGAAAACACATGGTTGAGGAGGCAGTTGTAGGAAAAAGAGAGCCAATTGGCCACCATGGCAAGCCTCTCCATGAAGGTGCTTTAGTACGTGATTCCATCTAAATCATATACACTATGGCACAACAGGGGACCATGCCATTCCAAAACTATAGATAATTCATAGAGCTATGTGACAAGAGCACCCTGGAAGAGAAGGCCAAAATATCTGAATTTTACCTACACAACTTTGCCTTGATAGATTTGAATGTGTGGGACCCCAATGCAAAATTGGGGGACTTTTAGTTGATGACCCTTGCATCATGGATGCGTCATGAGAGGGCAGGGGCTAAGGAAGTGAAGATAATAATAGAAAAAGAGGAAAGAGAGTGCCTTTATATTAGAGCAGAGAAAATAAATTCCATGGCTGTCATTAGGAACCACAACATCATTTCCAATGATGCCCAAATTGCACCAAGATACCTGGCTACACAAGAGCAGGTCATCTCCCATTTTGAGAACACTTTAAGATTCCTGTGGAGAGAAAGCCAACAAGCATGCCAGAGGAGATGGAGCAACCTACCACAATATCTAAGGATCAGGGAGTACCACCAGGGAAAATTTTAGGGGCCAATATTCGCAGGTGGTCTAATTTTCCATGTTTTCCCAAAAAAAAGATTCACCAATTTCCATTTTTTCTAAAAATAATTCACCCAAATTTTATGGTATAAAATTTTTTTACCTTGAAAATTGCCAAAATTTTATATAGACTAATGTAAAGTAATTAGAAATCTATATATTAAAAGAGACAAACATTACATGTTTTACAATTTGCATATTAGGGACTAGTATTATTCGCCAAAGTTTCTAAACTTTAAAATAAACTTCCATAGTTAAAATTTTCCCTGAGTGCCACACCCTTGAGAGGTTGAGAAATGCATTGGAAAGGACCCCTTTGTATAAGAATTCCATGTAGAGACTAAATAACAAATAGATTAGACTAAAACTCAGTCCACCCTTATTGTTGGGTCTGTTAGAAGGTAGTAAGGAAGAAGAGGAAAGAAAGAAGTGGGAAGAGATAGAGAAAAATGCAGGGTTCTATCTTCAAGAGGAAACTCCATCAACAGAGGCCTGGGATGTCATAGAGGCCAAAGAGCTATTAAGATATGGATGTAGACTAATTTTCTTAGCAGATGAGCAACACTTTCAGTAGGGGGTGATGATGAGGCTCATCAATAGGTAAACTATATGGGTCACAATGCCACTCTCCAACTTATCAAAATTGTCTTTTCTCACATTTATTTACATATTTTGTTATATTTTGCTTAATGAGAAAGGTGAAGGTGATTTACTATGTCATGTGGCCTAATATGTATTAAATGTAGGAATTGGAGTAGTTTTGGGTTGAATTAAGTGTAGGAACTTGAAGTGGGTAAGAAAGAGAGATTTTAGGAGATTGGTCTCCCTCCTTAACTCCTAAAATCATTCGAAGATTCCTCCACCATGTTTCATCAACTCAGAGTTACTAGTAGCCAAGAAAGCTGAGTCCATTGGAAGCCAGGCCAGTGGAAGTTAAGAAAGCATCATTCTCGAGTTAGGGAGACAAGTCTCCCTATTTTCTAGGGAGCTGTTGGGAGCTCTAGTTTTGTATAAATAAGAGAGCTAAGGGACTCATTAGGATTCGATTCTTTGTTGTAGCCAACAGCACATTTTGAGCTAAAACATTGTGACCATTATTATTATTGACATTTTGATGATAATGAGAAATTATACCTTGATCCATCACTAAGTTGACTTAGAGGGTTGAAGCTATTAGGTTAGGGCCCAACCCTAGCATCAGAAGTTCCTCTTTATATATATATATATATATTCTTAGATTAAAATGATAGTTAGCTACTAAATTTTATTTATGTTTTGTTTAGCTTAACAAACATTTGAGTGATTTCTTAACCTAGTTTCCATTAGTTTGAAGAGGTATATCAGTGGTGTAATACTGAAGAAAAGTACTTTAGTAAAGTTTGTGCCAATGGCCTCTATCTCATCTCCCTAATGGGATCATGATTAGAGGGCACTGCTCTCACAACACCAAAAACATAGTTTTTCTTTTGGTCATTGCATAGCTTAGGGTTCATTCTTAGCTAGATCACTGTTTATGATTTCTTTGAAGCACCTGCAGTTGTTACCTTGTTTTCTTAAGTTTTTTGTAGCTTAAAATGCATTCCATTTCATAGGTCTAGTTGTTAACAATAGATAGATCAACTTTCTCAAATTCAATTCATCTTTTCCATGTTGACATGTAGTGATGCATAAATGAAAAGAAAAATAGGTTTTGTTGCAGGGATTGTTAATCTGTAGGGAGGAACTCATCCAACCAGCTTCACCTAGGTTCTCTCCGCCTTTTGCCAAGGGATACTTGCCCAAAGACCAAACCTCTGTTTTGCAACCACCATGAGAAAGCTACCTTAGGCAAATCCAAATTCCCTGGAGTGATTGGATTATTCTTGGGTAATGTGAACCTTCCCTACATCTTCTATCACCATCATACATCTCTCCAACAACTCATATCACTTTTCTTGCCCCCTTAAGCCCTTCATCTAACATCCTGTAGCAAACCAGGACATCCTGTAGCAATTTTGTGTAGTAGCTACATGATATCCTATAACAGCTTATTTGACCTTGTTTTGACCAAATATGGTAGTATAAGAGAAGGTTAGGTCCTCATCTTGGATTCCATGCCCATCAATTCCACTTAGATGAAACTTCCCATTCCTTTTCCTCCTGCAAGATCAAACAAAATAGCATGACATTTATATTTCTGAATTTAACAATTAAAAGATGTTTTTTTTGCAGATGTAAATGAGATAGTTAGTGCATGTATGTATGATTCCTAGAATGATAGAACAATTTTCCATTTCCAAACAATCTGAATAGCTAGAGGATAATTTGCAAGGTTAGCATAGTTCTTTTCTGCAAGTAATTTGTGTCATTTCCTAACTAGATGCTTTATGGACTTTCATAGCATTTACCATTCAATAAGTTTCATTTCTTAAATAGGCAAGCATTTACTTTCCTACATTAGAACTAGATTTACATTCACTGTCAGTAATCAGACTCCTTCTAATCAATAGAAGTCTGGTCTAGAAACCTAGTGGTCTAGCACCCCAGTTGAGAAGTGACATGAGTAGAATGTTGCATTCGTTGTGCATATAGCATTATCACCTCCAGGTTTGTATGAAACCACAGGTTGATAAAGTAAAGTTGGTAGCCCTAGGAGTTGCAACATCCATGCTGCAATACTGAGGCTCATCAAACTGCATCCTGAGGTCTTTCTCGCTTCTTATCCCACTTTCCTTTAGTATTTTCATTACCTTTCCAATCCCACTTAGGTTCAAACTTATGCTTATACTTCTCATAACAATGCTTTAGCTTCTTGATGACTTCCTCTAATGACAAAGACTTGTCATACTCAATCTGATAGTTTAATGCTAATGGCATTCCACTAATGAACCTTTGGACATTTGTATTCTCATCCTTGATATATGACACATACTTCAAAAACTCCAAAAATTTAGTTGTATACTCTACATCTGTCATAGAATGCATCTTAAGCTCATAGAAGCCTTCATCTGTCTTAGAAGCCTTTATAATATCTCTTGGAGAATTACCTATTTCTGAAAATTCTCTTAAACTCATGCCAACTCAAATCCTTTGTCTTGATGCCTTTGACATGCTTCACGTCTTCCCACTAGATATTTTCTTTTCCTTTGATATTGAAAATAGTTATCCTAACCTTCATATTCTCTGAATAATCATGCAACTCAAAGAAATTCTTCTTCCCAAGCAACCATGATTTTGCATCTTCCAAATTCTTTAGCTCTCCATCAATGGTAGGAGGCTTTCCTTTCTTGAACTCATCTGGAAAGTACCCCTTCTCACTCCTCATGTAAGGATGATGGTGATGATGACCATGGTGTATCTCTGAAATAGAACTATAATAGAACTCATAACCACTACCTCTCATGTTAATTATATCCATCCATCTGCCACATCTGACCATGTCATCCATGTCCAACTTATGTCCTCCATCATACCTACTACCATATGCCCCATTTGTCCTTTCCTCTTGTCCATAATTGATTCTTGTCTCTCCCTGTCTCTGTAAATTTGATAAACTCTAAAAAATCACTGCATTGACCTCTGATTTATTTTCCTAAGTTGTGGCAAGCCTTTCCTATGAATGAATTGTCCTTTCATTATCTTCCTTGCAACTTCTCATTTCTTCCTTCAAACTACTCAATGTATCTGTTATTTTAGGATAGTACTCTTCCCCATGTTTCTTAATTGATCTCTAGGGAGAGTCACGTGATAAAATCAAACTGTAACACTGATGATATACATTACAACCACAAGAAATACAATGCATGGATACAGATGACATGCATGCAAAAAAATCACATCTAGCCCATCCAATCCAAGTTTTTGAACTGGGAAGGTTTGATACCACCCTGTAATCACCCCCCTCCCACATTTACCCAAGTTCACAAGCTTGTCGGGCTAAACATGAGACAAGTGTCACTATGACATGACTCGACATCTAAGTTCTAGTTATGGACATGGGGCTGACACACCAACACTTACAAACATCCTATAGGGACCACAAATCACCCTGTTACTTGAGAAACAAACCAGGTGGTCAATCCTTGAGCTAGAACCTTGTTTCACTGACCTAGCACCCCAATTGCACACAAAACAAGGCAATGGTGTGGTTATAGGGCCTTCAAATGCATGAATAGGCCTTCTTCCATATGGTTATGGAATAAATTCCTTAGTCAATACCTGCAGTACTGAGATCTAAGCCACTTTTCCATGCTAGCCTCTAGACCACTACCCAAAACTCCTCGTAACTTTCCAGAATCATATTTAACAATTTCCCAAAGATAAAAATTCAAACTTGAGTAAAAAACTTGACTTAGACTGCCTAGAACACACTACATATTTTTTCAAACATATGGAAAACATGTAAGCTACAAGTCATGAATGCACACCTGACCATAAATTGATAGTCTTCATCTAAGAATCAACAAGAAGGCTTCAAGCCCTCTCTAGCTAGATGCAATAACACTTTTCAGTCCATGCATTCATCTACCATTTCATAACTTATCAAAAATATGTCAAGATACATAAAAATAATACATCATATAACCAACAAATAACTAGCATATGTAAATCCCCCTTTGTGGGATGGGTCCTTTGATGTCCTTGTGCTTTAGCGATCCATTTCTCTCTCAATACGCAGAAAACCCAAAACAAAGATTTAACTCAAGTGAGAGGTCAAATGGCATGAGATAATAATGGTGATGATGATAATGATCATGGTGAGGAATGACTAGAAAACCCTCTTATTTATAGAAAAGTATTGAGTTAGATTAGAACTTAGAAAATAATAAAATATTATTGACCAAATCAGGATTTGACTGCTAGGAATACTTTATTATATTTTTTGGAGAGGGAAAAGATATTCAAAGTGGAAAAATACCTTTATTTAGAAAATTGTTGAAGTAATTAACAAATAAAATGGTTTATTAATTACTTTGAAAGGATTAAGAAAAGTGTGAATTTGAAATAATTATTAAATAATGATTTAACAATTATTCCAAAAATAAGAATAAGGAATAATAAATAAATAGTGATTTATTTAATTATTCCAAGGTGATTTAGTCAAATGTGTTAAGAAATAATTATCAAATAATGATTTAATAATTATTTCTAGATAAAATTAAATAAATAATGATTTATTCAATAGTTCTCATGTTTTTTTTTTAAAACATAAATAACTTAATAAAAATAGTTTACTAAATTATTTCCCATGGTGAAAGTGATTTTACTATGGTAAAATTAATCCTACAGGGTGTATTTCGATCCACCTAGTTAGAAATGGCTAGGTGATCATTTTTTAGGTGATAACATGTCCCATGACCTTGGTCTTATTTTATTTACATGGAAAATCAATTAGGGGTTGTTACATGCCTAAGGGTCTTCCATCTACTAGAGTGTAGATTTTTACTTGTAGATTCAACAACTTATGTGATGTGCTAAAACATAAGACAAGAATCTACTCTACTCATCAGTGGAAACAAAAATTGATCGATGAAAGCATTAAGTAGAAAAGAAAGAATATCAATCACACATAACACAATATTTTTATGGGGAAAGAAACTGCTCAAACCCCCGACTATCTATATTGCCTTAAATAGAATCTGAGAAGAAAATACAATGCTTGTTCAACCTAAACATTTCTTGCATAAGTACAATCTATCTCTCTATTTCACAAACTAGCTAAAGCCAACACTTAGCCAATGTTGTTGCCTTCCAAGCCCCTACTTCCTTGCACAATTCTTGAGAGAACTAGCCCATATTTAATTGGGAAACTCTCTCTCCATAACTACGCAATCGTCCATAGGCCCTCAACTGATTGCGTGCATCATCTGTACAACTCAAAAAATTATACAATTGATAGTACAATGTCTTTGAACTCTAATCTCTCAACTAGGTCTTCCTCTGAGCTGACATGCATGAGTTATTTATGAGTGGATCTTTAGTTAAGTGATTGATCACTGCATTTGAATTAAATCCAATTTAATTCACTTGACCTCTCACTAGTTCGTCCAACACTTAGAACTAGTTTAACTGAATTTAACTCAGTTAAACTGAATTAAATAATTACAACTCAATAAGAACTCAACTTGGACCCCTAAAATTTATGGATCACTATACATGACTCTAGATAGACTTCCAACTCAAATTTACTGAGCCAACTAAGTCAATTTAACTTACTTAACTGTTACAAGTTGCTATGAGAATAGAATTACTATTTAATTCCTAATTTAATTCAAGGAAAAATTAAATTAGGATTTTTCTAGATGTTATTTTCAACACTCCCTCTCAACAAGAAAGGAATTATCTTCTACCCTGATCTTGCCTCTGGGAAACTCGAATTTTCATCTTGACAAGGCCTTTATCAAAATATCTGCATCCTATTCCTCTGTGGGAATGTACTCCAGCAACATAATTCTCCTCTGCACATAATATCTAAGATGATGATACCGGATATCAATATGCTTGGAACGATCATGAAAAAATGGATTCTCAGAGAGTTTGATACAACTATGATTGCCACAGTAAATCACTGTTAGATCCATCTGCTGACCAAAGAAACCAACCAAAATCTTCCTCATCTAGATGACCTCACAAGATGCTTGACTAGCAGCCATGTACTCATATTCTACTGAACTGAGTGCAACTGATCTTTGTTTCCTATTGTACCAACAAACAATTGTTGACCTAATACTAACAATCCCACTTGATGTGTTCTTCCTATCAGATGGACTCCCTGCCTAATCTACATAAGTGAATCCTTGAAGCTTCACTCCCTATGTCCTTATGTACCAAAGACCATACTGAGTAGTGCCTTTGAGGTATATCAACACATGTTTGGCTACCTTCCAATATAGCTTGGTTGCCTTAACCATTGCTTGACTAAGCTAGTTAACTTCATAACACATGTTCGGCTGTGTATTCACCAAATACATGAGTGAACCCACAAGCTGCCTATAAGTAGTATCCTTACTTCACCAGAAGTGGCATCCTACTTCCTCCAATTACCAGTTAGAGGAGTCTCCATGGGTTTACTGCTCTCCATGTGGAACTTCTTGAGTATATCGTCAACATACTTTCCCCGAGAGACAAACAATTCCTCATCACGTTTCCATCCTTAGAAAGTAGTGCATGAGCCCCAAGTCCTTCATTTTGAACTCTCTTGCAATATCCTCTTTGCAAGACTTGATCAGCTTATCATCACTGATCAGAATCAAATCATCGACAAATAAAAAAGTAATCAACAATTTACCTTCAACCACAATATGGTAAAGGTTTGCATCTGCTTCACTTTTGGTGAATCCCAACTCGATGAAATAGATATCAATCCTGGTGTTCCAATCATGAGGTGCTTGTTTCAGTCAATACAATGCTCATTTAATTTGACACACATGCAACTCTCTGTTGAAGTTCTCAGATCCTTTAGGCTGCTCAATATACACCTCTTCCTCAATCATGTCATCGAGGAATGTTTTCTTTACATCCATATGATGTATCTCCCATCCCATCTGCGTTGGCAGTGCTAGAATGGAACTGATTGATGAGTACCTTGCAACAAGAGCAAAAGTCTCATTGTAATCGGTCCCCTCCACCAGAGAAAACCCTCTGGCCACAAACATGGCCTTGTGTTTCTGCACACTACCATCCACTGCTTTCTTTATCTTGTAAATCCATTTGGAACTCACCACCAACTTATCTGCTAGTCTTGGGACCATATCCCAAACATTTTTCTTGACAATGGAGTCATACTCCTCAACCATGAATGGTGAGCTCCATTATTGTAGCAATGATGCTGCAACTCCTGGGACTCCCTACTTTACTTTTATCAACCCGGTAGTTCGTAACAAACTTGGAAGCGACAGTGCTATATGCACAAGTACTAGCTCTTTCTGCAGGCTGTCACTTGATCAGCTGGCACAATTTCACTAGAAGCTTAAGCCAACTTCTATGAGTTATTAGAAGAAGATTTTAACTATGATGGATGAAGGCTAACTCGAAAGAGGCTAGTCTACTTGTAGAAAGAAGATGAAAGCTGGAAGGAAATGAAAACCCTAGCAAACCCTAGTTTTACAAACTAACCCTACTTGTGCAAGAAAAGAAATGTACAACTACTGAAATGGATGCCATGGAATATTGCAGAGGTAAAATACACATGTTTAAGCTATTTCTAAAAGGAAATATGGAAAATTAATCTTTTTGTATTTTTGAGCAATTTTATGCAAAAATTATTATGCATGTGTTTTAACTATTTTTTATTGTGCAGAGGTTTATTGATGAAAGAAAATGGAGTGGGTGATTGCAGGGGGTTAGGAAGGTATGGAGAGAACCTAAGTGGTCCCTAGCACCCTTCTAGAGATTTCCACCGTGCTCAGATCTCGAAAAACTTCTCGCGTTATCTTCTATAGGAGGCTGCAGGGGATCTATAGGAAATTCTATAGGAACATGCCAAAAGTGATTTTTAGAGGATTGATGAAGGAAAAATGGTGGGGGAGTGGAAATGAAGGATAGATAAGGATGTTAAGAGGTGTGGGACCTGGTAAATGAAGCTAAGGAGTGATGAAGATGGGTGGATTTGTTCAAGGATGTAGAAAGAAATGTTGCACAAATAGAAATTAGGGTTAGTTGAGAAAGTGTGGCAAATGAAGGGAAGAAATCTTGAATTAGGGGTTCGAGCAGGTTGTATGATGGAGGAAGGGTAGTTAGAAATGTATTACAGGTGTTCTACACATCACTTTTCAAAAAATAATCCAAACAAAGACAAAAAACATAGATCTATCTACTTTGACCTAATCTACTCTTAAAAAACAGAAATATGATGAACAGCAGTGTGTAAACTAGAAATCATGCAAGAGAGCTATGGAAACTATGCAAGAACAACTCTGAACATGAAGAAACAACTGATATCAACTTTTCCAATTCAAAATCTCGCACTAGCAGTTGCATTAGAAGGCAAAAACAATGTTTTGTGGCAGCAAGTGTACCTTGGTCTCAATTCATGATCCCAAGGATGGAGAACTGAGATCAAGGACTGCTTGGTAGCCTTTTTGTGGATCTTTTCTATTACCAAACTGTCAAATCAACCTGAAGCATGAACAACTATCTAAATCATCAAAAGCAACCTAAGAAATGAAGCAAGATTTTAACCTAAATAACAGAAATTAGTCTATGAATGCAAGAAAAACACATAAAAGTAAACAAAGGAGGTACTGGCACTTGGTTTGGGCCCAAAACCAATAGCTATAGCCTCCTAAGAAAGATCAGAGCTGGCGCAAAGCAAGATTCATCTTCATTGATAAAGAAATAATAGCTACATCCAAAAACTGTTTACAAGAAGAAGCTCGAAAATGTGCTGATACAAAGTTGCACTAATGTGCGAAAATAGACTAATAAAATGACTAAAATACCAAGGCTTCAAGCCTTCCTACTTATGCATATGAGGACCCTCAATAGTCCTCCTTAACTTGAGGAGCTTGGCTGCCCAAAACTACAATTAATCAACCACTTCACTAGACCTGCTTGGTTGCCCTTGAAATCATCTTTGGTGGGCTGTAGAACTCCGAGCTGATGGTGGAGAACTCGAGGAAGGGGTCATTTAGTGCAGTAGACATCCCTCTTACAAATTCTCAGCCTTGTTTCCTCGTATTTGGCTGCCAATCTGCTCATAAATGCCTGATCTTGGTCCCAAAAATGTCCAAAAATCTGCAATAAACACGTGTTAGACCTTGTGGTAAAGTGACTATTCCAATTCACACAATTAACATAAATATATTTAAAAGCATGCATAAAACTATGGAGAATGGTGGATTAAATGAGAATATTAGGCAAAAAGAGCCCATATAGTTACCCATTTCTGGGGCTCATCATCACCCCCCTGCTGAATGTGTTGCTCATCCTCTGAGCAACTAATCCAATTCATCATCCTTGATTGCTTTGACTACCTCTCTGACATCCCAGGCCTTTGAGGTGATGTCCTCTTCCCTATCATGAAATCCTACCTTTCCGTCTACCTCCTCCCATTGCCTTTGCTCCTTTTTTTCCTTGACCCCTTCTAACAGCCCCAACAGTAGTGGAGGGCTGAACTTAAGGCCAATCCAATTGGCTTTCAGGTTCTACATTGATTGTTTGTATAGGGGTACTCTTCTCATAGCCTCCCTCATCCTAGTTGGGGAGTGGTACTCTCTTATTTTCAGACTATGGGACAAGGTGTTCCATCTCCTTGTGCAAGCATGAATGCAATTATCACCAAACAGTCTTTCCATGTCCTCAAAGTGAGCAATGGCCTGAGCTTGTCTTTCAACATAGTTAGGCACGATGTGAGGGTTGTCTGCAAGGTACCGATGGGAATATATAAGGGTTGAAGGATCTTCTGGCTCTGCCGTGATCATAAGTGGCTCATTTAGTTCCCTAGCCATAATCTTCTGAATCTCTACTCCCCTTTTTTCCTCATGGCTTAACCAAGAAGCCATGGCCATTAGTTGTAGATATCTTAATACAGTGTTTGGGTCCCATAGATTCATGTTAGGTAGTGCCAAGTTATGCAAATAGAATTTTGCCATCTTGGCCTTATCTTCTGCTGAGCTACTGTCACACAATTGCAAAAACTGATTGTAATTCTGAAATGGAGTAGTGCCCCTTTGGGCCAGTATGTTAATTTGCAATTGCAAACATTGGTCCTTAAGGTATAATGCATAAGATTTAGCAGGTTGCCTACATTGTAAGGCTTCTATTGCTCAACTGGTCATGTAGGCCAATTGGGCCTCTTTCTCTTGCAACTGCTGTTTCAAAACTTGTATTTCTTTTGCTGCCTGAGATTCCTGTTCTTGTAGCAATTTTGTTAGCATCTCCACATTATCTTATAGCTCTTCCTCTTTCTGTTGTTTCTCAGTTGTGTCCTTGTTTGCTGGAGGTTCTTCTTGCTGTTGTTGCCCTCCCAAAATGGACAACCTATCTTCCTTGTGGACTTCCTATAACTGCAACTATTTTTTCAGCAGCTCATTCTCCTCCTGCAGCTGGGCTCTTTTGCAGCTTTCCACATGCCTTACCATGGCAAATTCTCCCCTTAATTCTTTGAACTTATCCTCCATGTGGCCTAAGTCCTCAACTCCCTTAGATTTGGTGATTTTCATCCATGTGTGTGTTCTGATCCTCTCTTTCTCTAATTCGAAAAATAATGGTACACCAAATTTCTATGGGATGATTTTCCAACTCTCTAACAGATTGTAATATGAGCCCAAATCAGGTTGAGGGGTAGGATCATGTATTTCTTCAGTTTTTCTCTCCCCTTGTGATTGTTTAGCTACCTTCTCCTCCAATTTCTCAATCTCCTTTAACTTGGCTAGAGTTTCTTGTAGAGATGTTGCAGTTTCCTGTAGAAATGCCTTTGAGTCCATGAACTTAATTTTCTCTTTCCATGTAGAGGTTTTTGGGCTTCCTCTTTCATAAGTGATGGATATCTTGGAAGGGGAGTCTTATTTTTAGTGGGTGAGTCCTCAATGACAATCGGTTCCTTGGACGGTGCCTGAGGTTTGCCTACTTTGATCCTTTTGCTTTTTCTAGCTTTAAAGTACATGGAGCTCCTTTTTCTTTTTCCTCTTTGTTTTGTAGGTGTGCTTAATGCAGCAAGCATAGCTGCTGCCTCTCTTGCCAACATTTCAGTGGATTTCTCTTTCTGCTGTTATTTTTCTTCACTTCCTGTAGAAATCTCTATGCCCCCTGTTTCTGCTTGTGTCCTTGATATCTCAGGGTGTGTCTCTTCTTTCTATTGCTGGGTACCTGCCTTAGCTGTGGCAGCCTTCTTTTGGGCCTTCTTGGCCTTTTTCTTCCCAACCTTTGTCTTTTTCTTTCTTTCTCTGTTTTTGTTGTTTTCTCCTTTGCTGTCTTAGGTTTAGCAGTCTTGTCAAATTCCTCTTTTTCTTTCTGTTCTTCCTCTGTTTTACCCTCTGCTTGAATGTCCTGTGTTCCCTCATCAATGCTCTTCTCAGTTTCTTCAATTTTCTCCCCCTCATCACTGCTGGGTGGGCTGATGTTCTCAGCCAAAGTTTTGATGTTATCATCCCTGGACATATTTCTGAAGATTTCCCAAGCTATGGGGATAGTATAGGTGTGTAAAGCATCTTCCACCAACAGTTTGATGAGTCCATGGTGGGCTAACTGATCTGGGACTCCTACGTTTAGCTTTGTACCACATTCAATCAAAGACTGAAGGAGGAAATATGGGATGTTCAGTTTCTTAGCTGGAGGTAAGTCCATCCTATACCTCAATTCATGTAGCAACCTGAAATGATAACCATAAATGATGCTAAACCTCCCTTCACATGTGATATACTTCATGATTTGATAACTGGCTTCACTCTAGAGAGGAGGCAAGCTGGTCCTTCTGACCCCATTTTTTTCTTGTACAAGATGCTCCTCAGGCAGAAAAAATGTTTTCTTAGCCACTTGTCCCAATGACTTCTCCTCTTTGCTCCAAGGGAGCCCCATTGGTACACTGGTAATTCTACTGATGAAATCAGGGGTAAGTTCTAAGGTCAAACCCCTAAAACTAATTGTGGCATGTGTCTTCGAATGTGGTCTCAGGGACATAAAAAAATCTTTAGTCACCTCCTCATCATAACCCTGAATTCTGTCAAAGAAGGATATCTAATGTGCCCTGGTGAAAAGGTTCACCACCTCAGGGTTTTCGTACAATTTGCTAGAGTTTAAGGGTTCTTTCCTCATGAATCCTCCTAGCATGGTGTTGATTTTGGTCGTTAACCAGAAAAGAAAATGCTCAGGTGGGAAAAAAACATAGTCAATCACTGAGACAGAGGATAGTTGAATTTGGATTGTTTCTTATATCAAAGAAGGAATTTCTCGTGTGCCCCTTACAATATCAAATGGCAATAATTCCCCTGTTTGAAAACTGCTGTCACCCAGAATTTGGTCTGTCTGTTTATGAGAGAATTTTTTTTTTTTACAGAATAGAGCATAAGGACACAAGTTTTTTCTTAGCACATTGATAGATATGTAAATTTGAGTTTTTTTTCACACACATAGGTTGGCCTCTACTGCTGCATGTCTTCCTTATAGGAGAAATTAAAAAAAACTGATGAGGAGATTTTGGATGCAGAAGAACAAAAACTAGGTAAACTCGGTGAATTATGTAGGCAGACTTCCACTTTTCTCAATGCACAGGCAGACTTTTTACTCTCATTTTTCAATATAATTCCATGTTCAATTCACCATTTTGCACCAACAAGTCATGCACAGAAAAGTTTTCTCGAGCCTACCTCATTTTGAGCTTGAAATTTGGTGAAAGTCTTGGGTTTTCTTTCTGCAGAGCTGTTCTCTGCTTTTCCTGTAGAACCCTTCCTGTAGAAGTCACCCAACGCCTGGAGAATGAACTGTGCTTCCTGTAGAGTCCGATAGGTGGGAGAATTTCAAAAAATAGGCAAAAATATGGCGGAGGACGATTGGTTAGCTGCTCTGGAAGTGGTAGCTATGTACTCCAGTCGAAAACGCCGTGAGTGCAAAATGAAAAAAAGGTGATGAATGGCTTAACTAAGCTGTGTTTTATCTATGGGCGTGATTCGTGGTGAGGTGATGAGGTGGCCAGACCAGACCGTTGATCCTACGTCATGGCCATAATTTTACTACATGCCGTCTGACCACCATCACCTCCCTTACTCCTGTTATTTGCTGCCACCACTACCAGTCCCGATTATTTCTTCGTGAATGGACATTCCACACGTGCTGGTTGCATATCTTATCAGCAATTTTGAATTTAATGAGGCTCGGTTGGATTCCACAAGGACGTGTAACTAACCGAGGGTGGCCAGTCAACTAGCCACCGATTCCATTCAAACCGAACCATTCCCATAGTTACGCAGCCTTGAAATATAATTCATGTAATTGCAAAATAGGTTTAGTCACTTACCTGTGTAGTCGTGGTCGTGTTATGCACATTTTGGATGCTGGAACCCATTTCTTCATGGCTGTGGTTGCTTGTGTTCTGCATGCTCGACCTCAGGCTGTTGCTGATGTTTACATGTTCAAACAGGGCTCATGCATGTTTCATAGGCTATACTTTGTTGTCCTTGGCTCTATAGTATGTTTTTCAGAGGGATCAGCTACTACAGGGATCCTGTAGGATTTCCTGTAGCTGCTTCTCCTTCTGAGATTCAAGATAAAATTAGTAGGGCTATAATTACTAACAAGGGTCTCTGCTGGCAAGGAATCTCAGATGGAGGGTAGCAGGTATGGTGAGTGAAAAGAAGAACTGTTGTTTTGATTTGTCACTAAAATTTGTTTGCATAATAAAAAATAGGATTTTTGTGTGACTGTGCAGGGACATGAAAACGATTGGAATGGAGGTGTATGGAGATGGAAAAGGATGACATATGGTGAGGGATGGAGGCATGGAGGTTTATAAGCCTCATAGATAGATCTCAAACCCTCGGGTCCTATTTTAAGACCGATTTTGGCTTGTCTGTATTTTCTACAGGATCATCCTGTAGAAGATACAGAGCTTCCTATAGGATGTGGAATTTCGGGCCAAATGAGACCATATCTTGGGAAAAGGTAACGATGATGGAGGTGTTAGCACCTAAATCTGCCTTAGGCTGAAGGAAGGAAAAATTCAAGGTAACCACAAACCACGCTCAGTCTGGTAGCTAGCCCTACCAGAACAGGAGAGGGCTCTCTCCGAGTCACGCTCAGCGAATAAGTAAACGGAATGGTTTGAGATGACTAACAGTGAAATATTGATCTTAGGCTAGTAAGTAAATATGGATACAAGAAGCAAATTTTTTATGAATGACTGATTTTCTGGGATGGTATGGGACCATCGGACAGCAATGAGCAGAGAATTTAATACAAAGGCACAAATTACTTCGTGAGGCAAGACAGGCGGAAAGTCTGGAAATTTAGTTTGAAATAACACGGAATGGAGGAATTGTTTAGGAGGTTGAAAATGGCATAAGTACATGAATCCTTTTCAACAGAAGAAGAACACTGAACATGAAATTTTCCCACAGGCAGAGCAATAAAAATGAATTCTTCCTTATCTAACTTAGAAAATTTCACTGGAAATGAATATGAAATGAACCGTGAAACATTACGAAATACATATGAAACATAAGAGACACATTAGCTACACTCACAACCACATGAATCTCATGAAATAGAGCCACTGCCTTTCATTAATCCTCTGTCAAAATATACAATGAAGAACTGAGTTTCTCTCCCACAATCTCCCAGAAATTACAAGCCAACCCTTTGAAAATGGTTTGCATACAATAAATAGACTATGCCATGAGGAACTAGAACGACCAAGAGTTGGGGAGTTTTTTGAATCATTACAAAGTGGAAGTGGAAAGCCAACCATTAGTTACAGGTGCAACGTTACAAAAATGACAAATGGCTTGGGTGACTGCTCACCTTCCTTTGCCACTTGGATAGGAGCCCACCTTTAATGAAAATGCTTTTTAAACATTGCCTTAGTTGCCAAGAAAAACATAGTGTAAATGAGCGGGCCCACTTGGAGAAAGTCGCAAATCGAAATTTCGCGAAACGGGCGCGATTTTGGCCTTTTTCTCTATATGCGCCGCACCACTTTGGAGGTTGTTTTGAGGCACCTGAAGGAGTCCAAATTGTGCCAAAGTATGCTTTTTGGAAATTTTGGCCTGTCTACTTTCCAACCCAAGTAGAGTTTCTGAATTTGGTGCTCATTTGCCCCTCCAAATCTTTATTCTCCCAAGACTGCTTCCTGTGTGTCAAAATAGGGGCAAAGAGGTCATGTTTTGAGTGTTTTTGACCTCCTGGAGACTCAAATCATGCCCAAATTTCTTGTCCAAACGCCAGTAGTCGTGATTTTGCATGCTGAATCCAAAAATGCAAACCATTTGTGATTTGGAGCTCGCAATCCTAAGCGCCGCGCCAGTGGCGCGGCGCACAGGGAGAAAAAACTTGTGTTGTGACCAAAAATCTACCATGTGACCAAAATTGCCCCAAATTTCTTGAAATTTGGGCTGGAGCTTCCTTATCAAGTGTTATGCTAGGCCAAAGAGGCTTCAGCCAATATCAAAAGTCAATCAAGCTCCCTTTGCCTCTTTTTCTTTTTGATTGCCTTCCTCAATTTCGCCTTCAAATTCCTGATTTGGGCCTTGCACACTTTGTTTCGCGCCATGTAGTGGAAAGCCATGTGTCTTAGCAATGCATGGTCCTTGTCAGCCTTGTCCAGCAACCTCTCCAAGTGCATGTTAACTCTCTCGAGGTTGGCCTCCCGATCCTCATTAATCTCTTGCTCCAATGACGTGAGCTCAACTATTCTCCTTTGTGCAGCTTGGCGATGCTCACGAATGTTTTGTAGCTCCATAATCAGTTGCTGATCCTCCAGCTATTTGTTCCTCTGCTCCAGATAATTCATGTTCCACTTAGCCCTCTCCAAGTCAAGGGATAAGGCTTCGATCTCTTATTACTGCTCCTGGATGATCTCTTTGAGCTGTGCACTTGTCGGTTCTGTATCTGTATCATCATCATGAAGGAGAATGAATTCGGTCTCTTGTTCACCTGATGGCTCAGCTGAAGGCCCCTCATCATGCATTGGTTCCTTACCTCTGTCCTGTACCTGTAGTGCTGATGTCGGAAGCGAGGCCCCTTCCACCCCGGTTGTTGATAACACTCGCTTTGCTGCTGCAAACAAATGTCTAGCACCCTTCTGATATGTGATGAAAACCAGCTCACTAGTAGTCTCATGGCACTCATACCGATGAGAAGGTTCACCCTCATGCTTAACCTCTGATAATACCTGTGAAGTGCTGAAGAGGTCACAAGAGATGAAATCATCCCAAGTAATTCCCTGCAATCCCAGGTGATGAACCACCAAAATCTTAATAAGAGCAAAGTGATAAACACTGTTAAGTTGCTGCTGAGGGGTCTTGTGCTGCATGAAGGTGTTCATCCTCTCTATGTTCCTGCAAATGAAAAATGGGATGTTCATCATCCATACCATGGTAAAGTGCATGAGCAACCTAATGTGATAGGCATATAGACAAGAGAACCTCCCCTCACAGCTGAAGTAATTCATGATCAACTTCATGAGTGGAGCATATTCATCTTTCAAATATTTGAATGGAAAGACTCTTGTGAGCTGCCTCAAGCAACTGGCCTTAATGTAAGGCTCATAATGCTGCCGATTAACTTTCTGTTTCTTGTGCCATGGTTCTCCAACATTCGGTATACTGGTTGCTAATGAGACAGTTTCGAGTGTCAGTGTGAAGGTGACACTGGACAAGATAGAGTGATCTCCATGTAGGTGAAGCACAAAAAGACAGGCCAACTCATGATGAACTCGAACATTAGCCACTCTTTGACAAAACTCAAAACATGATAGATGCTGGAAACATGACATAGCAAGAGGGCATGCCTGCAATTCTGTGAGGGTGGTTGGCTCATCCCTAACATGTTTGCCACTATTGTGATGTCTCCTGGGAGCCTGTTCTTCCGAGGATGAATCACTTTGTGTCTCCATCTCATACTCTGATGAATGATCAGATGCCATGACTGCTGTGTGTACTGTACTTGGGCTGCCCTTTGATGATGGTGTGAAACTAGGTGTTTTTGTGATATCTACCACCAAGGGGAACAATGAAAAAAGGGAGTATTAGGAGGGAATAATATGATGGGAATAGGGGTTATGGGGAGAAGTTTTGTTTAGGGATATGTAGGGGGGTTTGGGGATATGATAAGGTAGGGTTTTGGGGTGTTATGTTGACAAATAAGAGGAGGGGATACGGAATGGAGTTTGGTAATATTTTAGGGTAGGGGTAATAGGGAAAAATGAGATACGGGGGAAGGGAAAAATGGAGAGGAGGGAAAAGATGAGAGGTGAAAGAGGAGCCTTGGCATCAACACCACAATTTTGCAACCCTAGCAACAATGGCTTTGGTGTTTTCTAGTGGTTGGTTTTATGAATTTTAATTGCCACTATAACTAGCCATGAACCACCATTACCTTCACAAAAATACATGAGCCATCGAGATTTAGAGCCTAGCTGTCGATTTGAGGGGTTTCAAAGGCAATTTGAGGCAATTTGGCACGATTTCGGGCCTTTGTGGGTGTGTGTCGTGCGATAAACCCAGTGCGCCGCGCCCTTGTAAACTTTGCACTGTGGGGTGGCTCTGTGTGTGCCGTGCTCTGTATGTGCGTTGCGCCCCTCTGTGTGTGTGCCGCGCTCCTGAAAACGACTCCAACTCCCTCCAAACGCGTGCTTTGCACTCTCAAACACTTTTCTATGTTTCTCAATAACCTTGATTTGCACAATGACCTTGTTTCCTTGTGGAAATTCTTATATAAAGACTTTGAAGTCATGGATTAAATTTTTGCTTCTTCAAAAACCCACTTTGCTAATGTTTCCTTTTGACACTTTTCACTGACTTAAAGCAACACTGAATTTCTTTCTTCCCTTTGAATTTTTAGCTAGAATGATGAAATTTTCGGCACTTTTTACAGGGGTTGCATGACAAGGCATTTGGCCACGGAAACCATGACTGCATCTGAAGAAATCAACTGGCGACCTTTTGAAAATTTTATCACACATGACATTGTTTGACTTTTTTCTTCAAAACAAAGTTTTGAAGAATAGTCGAAATTTGTCCACATGATGATGAAACTCTCTGAATCATAACTTTGTAAGGGCCCCACTCTAGCCTTCATGGATTTATTGGACATGGTTGAAGACTGAATTGATTAATCCCTAGACCTAATTATCGAAAATGACTTTTGTCCATTAAAGGACCAGACCTTGACTGTCATGGACTTTAGTGATCATTGACAAAAGACCTAAGCCAATAGGAGCCAGACATGAGGGGAAATGACTAGCATGACCTTTTTCGTTAGATTATGGCATGCTCCTATAGCGGAATGTAGCTGGGTAAATGGAGCGGGACTCCCAAAAATGAAATGCATAAACAGTTTTGATCTCTGACGGAGGATTGACCAGACCAACTCTAACATTGGCTCCAATGGGGGATGGTAGCTCCTTGGAGGTGCCAAGAATAACAGATCTCTGGAAGAGCTAGACATTGCCTTCGTCCATTGGGCTATGGAGTCATTTTTTCGAAAAACAACACAAGACTCTAACTCATTTATGAATTGGAACTTGACTTAAACCGACATTAATTATGAAATCAACATGACTGAAAAAACAGACTCAATGCAAAAGGAAATGACTCATGACTGACTTAACTAAAATAAGAACTGACAAAAATTATTCAATGGCAGCAGTCCATCAAGATTCGAGGGTTTCAAATTATGATGACAACCACTTGCATATTAATGCAATATGTAAATTCATGTGTAATGTGTTTTCCAATATAACCAATCAAGCAGATGCCTTCTTGATTGATTCTCCTGATCAGATCTCCTGGTCAACAACAAATACTGGTAACTGGGCATCCAAAAACACAGTCGACCATGATCTCCTTCATCACTGAATACTGCAATAATCACCTTCACTGCTGACTGCAACAGATTTGCCATTGGATCATGAAAAACATGAAGATTTACCTCCTGTTTAGGAAACAAGATGTCTTTTTCTTTTGATGCTGATCTTCCTTCATAATGTTCTTCAGAAAAAGTATGGTCCTGGTCCTCAAAAATTTCTAAACAAGTGGATGAACAGATTTCCTCTTCAAAAAACATTTCAAAACATGAGACATATGAGGAAGAATCTAAAAGGGAATCCTGAATAGTCTGGTCTGCTGAAGTTTGAATATATGGTAGGTCATCTTAATACGATATGACAGTCAGATTCTCATTACATTCATCAATCATGAGAAACACAACTTCAGATGTTTTTTGAAACCTAACACTAACATTTCTATCATCTACCATAAATTCATCCAGAGGAACTTTTTTACTTGCTTGAGCAATGATCTCATCTTGCTGTTCTTGAGCTGACTGGATTACCTCTTCATGAAGAATGTGTTCTACTGACACGAGAACATTCAGATCCAAAACTCTGTCTTCTTCATCCCAGATGGTTTCAGCAGCAGAGTTCTCTTTTATGGGACTTAGTACAAGGTTTTCTTGGTCGTCACAATCTGAATCTGAATCTGAAATGGGTGACTTGACATTATCACATTCTGGAATTAGAACTGGACTTCCTTGCATGCTGTCTTCTTCTATGGACAAATCTAAACCGACACTTTTTCTTTCATCACTTTCAGCCATATGGAACTCTTCAACCTGCTGATCTATTTCATGTAATTCATGTTGACTGTCAAGATGCAAAATTCCTTCATTTTCCACCGTACAAAGATCTTGATTCTGCTGCAACGTTTCCTGAGCATCTTGATGGGACTCCTTTAGTTTCTCTTCATGTTGCTGAAATCGATTCTCATACAAGGCTTCCATGATCTCATCATCCATAAAATTATCATCCTCATAGTATTTTTGAAGGCTTTCAATAAAAGTAGAAGCATGTTTGCAACAGTCATGAACTAGATTTAATGATGGATAAGATTCTTGATATCTTTCAATGAACAAGGCATGAAAATCCTTTAAACAGTAAATACAAGTAGGCAGCAAACTTTCATACCAAGATTGGGCTTCACCTTCCAGAGTGGTTAGGAATATCTTCATCAAGCAATCTTCAGGAAAATCAACCTTCAACTTGCGAATATGCATGTGAAATCAAACTAGATGTAAAGCAGCGTCCTTCTTACCATCATCTTTAAACGTAGGTAGATTCCTTGACCAATCTACCTTCAGAATTTGATTTGGAAAACCTGGGATGTGATCTCGGCTCATAGGAGCATATCTTCTTACAACCCGCTCCATTTTGAAAATCTCAAAGCTACTGATCTCTCTGCAGTGGAGTCACCATGAAGGATTGATTGCTGGATTCTTCAGTGAATGGAGTCACCAGGAGAATGATTTCAGCCTTCTTATGTCTGATCATTGTTCACCATCAACAATAAGCTCTAAACTTGAGAAACAATCTTCAAGCAAACCATTTTCATCCCCAGTGGAGTCGCCACTATGTTAGCACCTAAATCTGCCTTAGGCTGAAGGAAGGCAAAATTCAGGGTAACCACAAACCACGCTCAGTCTGGTAGCTAGCCCTACCAGAACAGGAGAGGGCTCTCTCCAAGTCACGCTTAGAAAATAAGTAAACAGAATGGATTGAGATGACTAATAATGAAATATTGATCTTAGGCTAGTAAGTAAATATGGATACAAGAAGAAATTCTTTTATGAATGATTGAGTTTCTGGGATGGTATGGGACCAACGGACAGCAATGAGAAGAGAATTTAATACAAAGGCACAGATTACTTCGTGAGGCAAGGCAGGCGGAAAATATAGCAATTTAGTTTGAAATAACGTGGAATGGAGGAATTGTTTAGGAGGTTGAAAAGGGCAGAAGTACATGAATCCTTTTCAACAGAAGAAGAACACTGAACATGAAATTTTCCCACAGGCAGAGCAATAAAAATGAATTCTACCTTATCTAACTTAGAAAATTTCACTGGAAATGAATATGAAATAAACTGTGAAACATTATGACATACATATGAAACATAAGAGACACATTAGCTACACTCACAACCACATGAATCTCATGAAACAGAGCCGCTGCCTTTCATTAATCCTCTGTCAAAATATACAATGAAGAACTGAGTTTCTCTCCCACAATCTCCCAGAAATTACAAGCCAACCCTTTGCAAACGGTTTGCATACAATAAATAGACTATGCCATGAGGAACTAAAACGAACAAGAGTTGGGGAGTTTTTTGAATCATTACAAAGTGGAAGTGGAAAGCCAACCATTAGTTACAGGTGCAGCGTTACAAAAATGACAAATGGCTTGGGTGAATGCTCGCCTTCCTTTGCCACTTGGATAGGAGCCCACCTTTAGTGAAAATGCTTTTTAAACATTGCCTTATTTTCTGAGAAAAACATAGTGTAAATGAGCGGGCACACTTGGAGAAAGTCGCAAATCGAAATTTCGCTAAACGGGTGCAATTTTGGCCTTTTTCTCTATATGCGCCGTGCCCAATTCTATATGCGCCGCGCCACTTTGGAGGTTGTTTTTAGGCTCCTGCAAGAGTCCAAATTGTGCCCAAGTGTTCTTGTTGGAAATCTTGGCCTTTCTACTTTCCAACCCAAGTGGAATTTCTGAATTTGGTGCTCATTTTCCCCTCCAAATCTTCATTCTCCCAAGACTGCTTCCTGTGTGTCAAAATAGGGGCAGAGAGGTCATTTTTTGAGTGTTTTTGACCTCCTGGAGACTCAAATCATGCCCAAATTTCTTGTCCAAGCACCATTAGTCGTTATTTTTCATGCTAAATCCAAAAATGCAAACCATTTGTGATTTGGAGCTCCCAATCCTAAGCGCCGCGCCACTGGGAGAAAAAACCTGTGTTGTGACCAAAAATTTGCCATGTGACCAAAATTGCCCCAAATTTCTTGAAATTTGGGCTGGAGCTTCCTTATCAAGTGTTATGTTGGGCCAAATAGGCTTCATCCAATATCTGAAGTCGATCGAGCTCCCTTTGCCTCTTTTGCTTCTTGATTGCCTTCCTCAATTTCGCCTTCAAATTCCTGATTCGGGCCTTGCACACTTTGTTTTGCGCCATGTAGTGGAAAGCCATGTGTCTCAGCAATGCATGGTCCTTGTCGGCCTTGTCCAATAGCCTCTCCAAGTGCATGTTAACTCTCTTGAGGTTGGCCTCTCGATCCTCCTTAATCTCTTGCTCCAATGACGTGAGCTCAACTCTTCTCCTTTGTGCAGCTTGGCAACACTCACAAATGTTTTGTAGCTCCATAATCGCTTGCTGGTCCTCCAGCTATTTGTTCCTCTGCTCCAGATATTTCATGTTCCACTTAGCCCTCTCCAAGTCAAGGGATAAGGCTTCGATCTCTGATTGCTGCTCCTGGATGATCTCGTTGAGCTGTGCACTTGTTGGTTCTGTATCTATATCATCATCATGAAGGACAACGAATTTGGTCTCTCGTTCACCTGATGGCTCAGTTGAAGGCCCCTCATCATGCATTGGCTCCTTACCTCTGTCCTGTACCTGTAGTGTTGATGTCGGAAGTGAGGCCCCTTCCACCCCGGGTGGAGATAACACTCGCTTTGTTGCTGCAAACAAATGTCTAGCACCCCTCTGATATGTGATGAAAACCGGCTCACTAGCAGTCTCATGGCACTCATACCAACGAGAAGGTTCACCCTCATGCTTAACCTTTGATAATACTTGTGAAATTCTAAAGAGGTCACGGGAGATGAAATCATCCCAAGTAATGCCCTGCAATCCTAGCTGATGAACCACAAAAATCTTAATAAGAGCAAAGTGATAAACACTGTTAAGTTGCTGCTGAGGGGTCTTGTGCTGCATGAAGTTGTTCATCCTCTCTATGTTCCTGCAAATGAAAAATGGGATGTTCATCATCCGTACCCTGGTAAAGTGCATGGGCAACCTGATGTGATAGGCATATAGACGAGAGAAACTCCCCTCACAGCTGAAGTACTTCATGATCAACTTCATGAGTGGAGCATATTCATCTTTCAAATATCTGAATGGAAAGAAGCTTGTGAGCTGCCTCAAGCAATTGGACTCATTGTAAGGCTCATAATGCTACTTATCAACTTTCTGTTTCTTGTGCCATGGTTCTCCAACATTCGGTATACCGGTTGCTAATGAGACAGTTTCGAGTGTCAGTGTGAAGGTGACCTTGGCCAAGATAGAGTGATCTCCATGTAGGTGAAGCACAAAAAGACGGGCCAACTCATGATGAACTCGAACATTAGCCACTCTTTGACAAAACTCAAAACATGATAGATTCTAGAAACATGACATAGCAAGAGGGCATGCCTGCAATTCTGTGAGGGTGGTTGGCTCATCCCTAACATGTTTGCCACTCTTGTGATGTCTCCTGGGAGCCTGTTCTTCCGAGGATGAATCACTTTGTGTCTCCATCTCATACTCTGATGAATGCTCAGATGCCATGACTGTTGTGTGTACTGTACTTGGGCTGCCCTTTGATGATGGTGTGAAACTAGGTGTTGTTGTGATATTTGCCACCAAGGGGAACAATGAAAAAAGGGAGTATTAGGAGGGGAATAATATGATGGGAATAGGGGTTATGGGGAGAAGTTTTGTTTAGGGATATGTAGGGGGGTTTGGGGATTTGATAAGGTATGGTTTTGGGGTGTTATGTTGACAAATAAGAGGAGGGGATAGGGAATGGAGTTTGGTAATATTTTAGGGTAGGGGTAATAGGGAAAAATGAGATAGGGGGGAAGGGAAAAATGGAGAGGAGGGAAAAGATGAGAGGTGAAAGAGGAGCCTTGGCATCAACACCACAATTTTCCAACCCTAGCAACAATGGCTTTGGTGTTTTCTAGTGGTTGGTTTTATGAATTTTAGTTGCCACTATAAATAGCCATGAACCACCATAACCTTCACAAAAATACATGAGCCATCGAGATTTAGAGCCTACTTGTCGATTTAAGGGGTTTCAAAGGCAATTTGAGGCAATTTGGCATGATTTCGAGCCTTTGTAGGTGTGCGTCGTGCGACAAACCCAATGTGCCGCGCTCTTTATATGCGCCGCGCCCTTGTAAACTTTGCACTTGGGGTGGCTCTATGTGCGCCACACTCTGTATGTGCGCCACGCCCCTCTGTGTGTGCGTCGCGCTCTTGAAAATGACTCCAACTCCCTCCAAACACGTGCTTTGCACTCTCAAACACTTTGCTATGTTTCTCAATAACCTTGATTTGCACAATGACCTTGTTTCCTTGTGGAAATTCTTATATAAAGACTTTGAAGTCATGGGTTAAATTTTTGCTTCTTCAAAAACCCACTTTGCTAATGTTTCCTTTTGACACTTTTCACTGACTTAAAGCAACACTGAATTTCTTTCTTCCCTTTGAATTTTTAGCTAGAATGATGAATTTTTCGGCACTTTTGCAGGGGTTGCATGACAAGGCATTTGGCCATAGAAACCATGACTGCATCTGAAGAAATCAATTGGCGACCTTTTGAAATTTTTATCACAAATGACACACTGTTTGACTTTTTTCTTCAAAACAGAGTTTTGAATAACAATAGAACTTTGTCCACATGACGATGAAACTCTCTGAATCGTAACTTTGTAAGGGACCCACTCTAGCTTGCATGGCTTTATTGGACATGGTTGAAGACCAAATTGATTAATCCCTAGACCTAATTTTCGAAAATGACTTTTGTCCATTAAAGGACCAGACCTTGACTGTCATGGAATTTAATGATCATTGACAAAAGACCTAAGCCAGTAGGAGCCAGACATGAGGGGAAATGAATAGCATGACCTTTTCTGTCAGATTATGGCATGCTCCTAGCGGAATGCAGCTGGGTAAATGGAGTGGGACTCCCAAAAATGAAATGCATAAAGAGTTTTGATCTCTGACGGAGGACTGATCAGACCGACTCTAATAGGAGGAATGGATTGTGAGGGATGCATGCATCCTGGTTCTGTCCTTTGTCTCTGACTTGCACGATTCTCCCAAAACCTGTAATGACCTTCCTACAACCTACAATTTATTCGACATAAATTAGATTTATTTATTTATTTATTTATTTTTGTCTGAGAAAGTTGGGGTGCCTCCAGGAAGTTTTCACCCTCACTGTCTGCCCTGGGCGCCTCCAAGAGGTTTTCACCCAAGGATATTTTTTTTGTGTGTGTTTTTTCTTCATGATGTAGGTAGAGTGGAGACAGGGACCTGCTCCATTACCAATACTGATTTTCCAAGAGTCTCAATGAACTCCTACTTAGAAAGGGGCTTCTTGTAGATTTTCAATCTATGCCCATTGACGAGCATGGGGATGGCTTCTTCATCAATGGTCCGAATAAGGACTGAACCATTGTCATTGCATGTTTCCACTATATATGGTCCCATCCATCTCGTCCTCAGTTTTCCCTTGAAATCCTTGTACCTTGGATCATATAACAACACCCAATATCTTGGCTGAAATTGATTTTCTTTGAGGTGCTGGTCATGCCATATCTTTCTTTGAAGCTGGATTACCTCTGAGTGGAGAAGGGCCTGCATTCTTTGTTCATCTAATCCATTCAGCTGAAGCAATCTTTCCTATTGTGCATGGCTAAGATCTAGGTCCAGCTGAGCTGCCAACCTCAATGTGTTATATTCAAATTCTATGGATAACAAAGCCTTCTTCCCGTAGACCAGCTCATAGGGTGTGAAACCTGTCGTAGTTTTCCAAGTAGTGTTGTAGGCCCAGGTGGCCTCAACCAAGCGATCTACCCAATCTTTTCTGCTGCTGCTCACTACCTTAGTCAAAATCCCTTCAAAGCTCTGTTATTAACTTCCACCTGTCCATTTTCTTGCGATGATAAGGGGTGGAAGTTCTGTGCTTAATATTGTGATGAGTGAGCAGGTCTTCAATCAGGTTAGAGGTAAACTGGCTTCCTTGATCTGTGACTAATTCTCTTGGGTAGCCAAACTTGTAGAAGATATTTTCCCTCAAAAACTCAGCTACCTTTTCTTCTGTTGCTGCTTTGATTGCCTTCGTTTCTACCCACTTTGTCAGGTAATCTATGCACACAATGATGTAGGACCTCTGTTTTGAAAGAGGGTTGATAGGACCCACAAAGTCCATGCCCCACTTCTCAAATGGCTCGAAAGTCACCTGAGGTTGTAGGGGCATCTCATCCTTTGGAGTAGGTTTCCCCATCCTTTGACATCTGTCACATTGGCTGATATATCTCCTGACATTTTGATGAAGAGTGGGCCAATAGTAACCTACCTGTAAAATTTTGAAGGCAATTATCTTTGCTACAAAGTGGCCTCCATAGGGCCCATCATGATAGGTTAGGAGGATTTCAAAAACTTCCTCCTCCCTGACACATCACCTCAAAATATGATCTGGGACAAGCTTAAAAAGATTTCCCCCAATCCAAGTGAATGGGGCACTTTTCCTCACGATCTTGCTCTTCTCTTTTGAGGATAGGTATGGCGGAAACTACGCTGAAACCAAATAATTTGCTATATCAGAAAACCATGGAGAGAGTACTGAAATAACAAATAGGTGTTCATCTGGCATTTGATCATCCACCATCCCTTCTTCACCTGCAAGCAAATCTAGTCTAGACAGAAAATCAGCAACAACATTTTTCTTACCTGGCTTATCAACAATGGTCAAATCAAATAGCTGCAATGAAAGTAACCTTCTAATTATACGAGCATTTACATTAGGTTTGTTCATCAAATACCTAATTGCAGCATCATCAATATGCACAAAGGTTTGATAGCCAGTGATGTAGTGTCTGAACTTGTTTAGGGAATGGACTACAACCAAGAGCTCTTTCTCGGTTACAGTATAGTTTAACTCCGCCTTGGACAGGTTTTTACTAATAAAATATATGGCATATGATAGCTTCTCCTCAACTTGTCCTAAGGCTGCTCCTATGGCTTTGTTTGATGCATCTGTGTGAATGTGGAAAGGCAGGGCCCAGTTTGGACCTCTTAAGATTGGGGCAGTTATTAGCTTACCTTTTAAAGCACCCAGAGCCTTCTAACAGTTGTCAGTTCATATGAACTTAGCATCTTTTCCCAAAATACCAAACAATGGAGAGGCTATCTTACTGAAATATTTAATGAATCTTATATAATATCCTGCTAAGCCTAGAAAACTCCGAACATCTCTTACCTTTTGAGGAAGTGGGACCCTTTGGATGGCAACAACCTTGTTGGGATCCAACTGTAAACCTTGCTGAGAAATTGTATGACCTAGCACTGTCCCTTCAGTCATCAAGAATTCACATTTATCAGGACTGAGGGACAGGTTCATCTCAATGCACTTGGCTAAAACTGTCCTCAAGTTAGTCAAAGCTTCTCGGAAGTTAGAAGCATAAGGGGTAAAGTCATCCATATAGATTTCCACTGAATCATGAACCAACTCAGCGAATATACTCATTACTGCTCTCTGGAAAGTGGCAGGAGCATTGCATAACCCAAAGGGGAGGACCCGGTAGGCAAAGGTACCCCATGGATAAGTGAAAGTGGTCTTATCTTGGTCTTCCGGGTTGATTTGGATTTGATGGTACCCGCTAAACCCATCTAGAACAGAAAATAACTTCTTCCCTGCCAGACCATCTAACACTTGATCTATGAAAGGCAAAGGGAAATGGTCCTTCTTGGTGGCTTTGTTAAGTTCTTGATAATCTACACAGATTCTCCACTTCCCATTTTTCTTAGACACAAGCACCAAAGGAGAAACCCACTCACTGTCAGAGATGGGATAGATGAATCCTTCATGCAACAACTTTTGTAGTTCTTCTTTGAAAATATCCTTAAGGGCTGGATTCAACCTACTTTGAGGTTGCCTAACTGGCTTACAATCCTCTTTAATGTAGATGTGATGGGTACAGACCGAAGGATGGACTCCTTTCATCTCCTTATAGCTCCAAGCAAAAGCATCCAAATGGTTGTTCAATAGGCTACACAACTCTTTCTCCTGAGAGGTGGATAGGGATGAGTTTATCTTCAAGGTTCCTTCAAGGCCAAATTCCACATTCTTAACTCAGAGAGAGGTCAAATCAGCTACACAGAGATCAACTAAAGCACTGGCTTGGGTTTCTTCCACCAACTCTTCTAATGGCAGCACACTGGGGGGTGGATTTTGAATCAAATTCTCAATAAGATCATCCTCGGTTTGAGGACCTCCCCTAGTGGCTTCCACTGTGCATAAGGGGGCCGAGTAGACTTCCCCTTCATCTTCTTCCTCCAACTAGAGAGGTAAGTCATATTCTAGTAGAGGTTGGGTAGGAGGATATAGGACTAGCTGTTTGGACATATGCCCATTCTTGATGGTCATGCTCCTGGCTTGAAAACTGATGTAAGCATCTGTAGTAGCTAACCAAGGCCTTCCCAAGATGAGGGGATACCCAGTGAGTTTTTCCTTTGGCTGAAGGACCAAGAAGTCAGCAGGGTACTCCCAGGAATCAATGGAGACCATGACATCTTCCACAATCCCTTCAGGAGTCATAGTGGAGCGATCTGCCAATTGCAGTATTGTTGAGGTCTTTCTTAGGGAACTCTGAAGGTTGAGTTTGAGCATAGTGTCCCTGGTAATTACGTTAATGGCAACCCCTATATTAATCAAATTGTGGGGGATTATGGTACCATTTATGTGGACATCAACTACAGGACTCCCAGGGTCTAGACATTTTGGATAGATTATCTATCCCAACATCAGGTCAGAAAGTTATCCTATGACATTGATAGTTGGGGCATCTCTCTTGTGCTTACCTGGGTGCCTGAAACACTTCTTTTTGATCAACTTATTGTGGATTGGTACATCTTTTATGCCCTGGAGAAGCGGTATTTTCACACATAATTGTTTAAGTTCTCCCAAAAGTTCAGTTTCTTCTGGGTTTGGTTGTGTGGTTCCAGTTAGTCTCTTAGGAAAGGGTGGAATGGCTTTGGGTTCACTTTCCTGTTTCTCTTCCTCGTCCTACTTAGGAGGAGGTTGGATATCTGGGAGGAACTTCCTAGATTGTAGGTTAATCTCCTGAATCTCCATAGCATAGGCAAGGCATGTGGTTTCTCCAGTATATACCTGTTGGGCTTGTCTGTTATTGGGGTTCGGGTTCGGTTGAGTAGGTATCTGGGGTTGTCTTGGAGGAGCAGGAGGTAATGGCTGTGGTTGAGCAGGTGGTGGGGGAAAAAGAGTAGGAGGAGAGTTGTATTGGGGCCTCCACCCCTGATGAGGTGCATTCCATTGAGGTTGTGGTTGAGTGTGAGAATGAAATGAGTGAGCAGCTGGTTGAGTATGGTATTGAGGAGGATATGACTAAGGAGGGGGTGTGGACCAGGAAGGATGAGTAGGGGGGCCCCAAGAAGGCATGGAAGTGGCTTGATTGGGGTTGTAATAAGTTTGGGATGTCCCTTGCATCCCCTACTGGTAGGGTCTGGGTCCATGTGGTCTCCTTTGGTTCACGAAGTAGAGTGGTTTAGTGGCTCCTTCAGCCCCTTGGTACATAGCTTTAAATACAGGCAAAGAAGGGCATTGATTTGTAGGATGGTCTTCTTCACAGACTAAACACACTTCTACAGAGTGCAATGGACATTCGTTCTTAGGATGCTTTCTGGTGCACCTGGGACAAAAGATGGCCAAATCCCTCTCAGCTTCCTCTTGCTTCCTTTGGATTCGCAAGGTATCCATTTGCATGGCAATGGCCTGTCTCATCTCGCTTTTGAAATCTTCCATTTGATTTGCAAATTCATTTTTAAGGAACGAACTAGATAAAGGGGTACTAGCTAAGAGTTGACTTCCCCTACCTCTCTTTCTGGCTGCCCTAGAATGGTTTCTAAATACAGTCTTTATGTCATCATAAGGTAGGTAGTAGATGTCTCCCCCAACCAGCAAATGGAGGGTATCTATAAGGTCTTTAGGGACTCCTCTGAGCAGAACCAACTTCAGAGATTCGGGGTCAAGTGTACACCTGGCCCTTTTATGACTGAGTTGAAATCTCTCTTCATAGTCTTCTAAAGATTCATCACTTCCCATAGTCATTCGAAAGATTTCTTCCTTTGTATCCTTTGACCTACACTAGTCTTGGTATTTGTTGTTAAAGGCTTGTTGCATTTGAGCCCAAGTTGTGATACTGTTTCTAGGTAGCCCCATGAACCAGCAGAGTGCTGCATCCTTGAGGGTAGAAGGAAAGAGTTTCAACTTTTGCTCGTCTTCTGCATAGTCATAAATTCGACAAAGGACAACAAACTCAAACAAAAAGGTATCAGGGTCTTCAATAATCAATCCATGGAAGTGAGGTAAGGTTGAGGGACTGATGTTTTTCATTTTTGTGTCCCCATTGATCTCTCAGATGGGAAAGTTACCCTCTACTCTCTCCCCATTTCCTCTACCATTTCTGTTTTCAGCCATGGTCTCAGGAGGAATGGTTTCTTTCTCTTCTTCTGTTATAGGATATTCATATATTTCTGGAGGTTCACCTATATGTTCTTCAGGATCACTGCCACCAAAGAAGAGAGAAGGGTGACTCAATGATGTGGTGGGGGTGTTGGGTAGGAATTTTCCTGAATTGTCTTTGTTCCTACGAGGCATGAAATGAAATCTCTTTTTTTTGGGTGATTTTTGTTGTTGTTTTGTTTTGTTTTGTTTTTTTTTGTTTTTTTGTTTTTGTTTTGTTTTTTTTTTTTTCCTGCTTGTACCTAGAAAACTGAAATAGATTGAACTGCAACTAACTGAATCCTATCTTGCTAAAACGAAAATGCCGAATTGAAATGAAAGCAGGAAAGGACTAATATATTTTGCTGAAATGAAATTGCAGAATTGAAATGAAAGAAGGAAATGACTAATCTATTTTGCTGAAATGAAATTGCGGAATTGAAATGAAAGCAGGAAATAGCTAATCTACGCTTGCTGAATTGACATTGCAGAATTGAAAGGAAACAACTATTCTACTTTTGCTGAAATAAACTACTTAGCAGAATGTTTGCAGTAGAAAATAGAAGAAAAACAGTAATCACAAAATACTCTGACGCTTCCTTGGCAATGGCGCCAAAAAGATGGTGAGCTCCAATATTGCAGCAATGATGCTGCAACTCCTGGGACTCCCTACTTTACTTTTATCAACCTAGTAGTTCGTAACAAACTTGGAAGCCACGATGCTGTGCACAAGTACTAGCTCTGACTACAGGCTGTCACTTGATCAGCTGGCACAAGTTTGCTAGAAGCTTAAGCCAACTTCTATGAGTTCTTAGAAGAAGCTTTTAACTATGATGGATGAAGACTAACTCGAAAGAGGCTAGTCTACTTGCAGAAAGAAGATGAAAGCTGGAAGGAAATGCAAACCCTAACAAACCCTAGTTTTACAGACTAACCCTACTTGTGCAAGAAAAGAGATGTACAACTATTGAAATGGATGTCATGGACTATTGTAGAGGTAAAATACATGTGTTGAAGCTACATATGGAAAAATCATCTTTTTGTATTTTTGAGCAATTTTATGCAAAAATTATTATGCATGTGTTTTAACTATTTTTGACTGTGCAGAGGTTTATTGGTGAAAGAAAATGGAGTGGGTGATTGTAGGGGGTTAGGAAGGTATGGAGAGGACCTAAGGGGTCCCTAGCACCCTTCTGGAGATTTCCACCGTGCTCAAATCTTGAAAAACTCCTCGCGTTATCTTCTACAGGAGGTTGCAGGGGATCTACAGGAACAGGCCGAAAGTGATTTTTAGAGGATTGATGGAGGAAAAATGGTGGGGAAGTGGAAATGAAGGATGGATAAAGATGTTAAGAGGTGTGGGACCTGGTAAATAAAGCTAAGGAGTGATGAAGATGGGTGGATTTTTTCAAGGATGTAGAAAGCGATGTTGCACAAAAATATAGAAATTAGGGTTAGTTGGGAAAGTGTGGCAAATGAAGGAAATAAATCTTGAGTGAGGGGTTGGAGCAGGTTGTATGATGGAGGAAGGGTAGGTAGGAATGTATTACAGGTGTTCTACACATCACTTTTCAAAAACTAATCCAAACAAAGACAAAAAACATAGATCTATATACTTTGACCTAATCTACTCTTAAAAACCAGAAATATGATGAACAACAGTGTATAAACAGGAAATCATGCAAGAGAGCTATGGAAACCTGAACATGAAGACACAACTGATATCAACTTTTCCAATTCAAAATCTCGCACTAGAAATTGCATTATAAGGCAAAAACAATGTTTTGTGGCAGCAAGTGTACCTTGGTCTCAATTCATGATCCCAAGGAGGGAGAAATGAGGTCAAGGACTGCTTGGTAGCCTTTTTGTGGATATTTTCTGTTACCAAACTGTCAAATCAACCTCAAGCATGAACATCTATCTAAATCATCAAAATCAACCTAAGAAATGGAGTAAGATTTTAACCTAAATAACAAAAATTAGTCTATGAATGCAAGGAAAACACATAAAAGTACAAAAAGGAGGTACTGGCACTTGGGTTGGTCCCAACCCCAAGAGCTACAGCCTCCTAAGAAAGATCAGAGTTGGCACAAAGTAAGATTCATCTTCATTGATCAGAAAATAATAGCTACATCCAAAAACTGTTTACAAGAAGAAGCTCGAAAATGCGCTGATACAGAGCTACACTTGTTGAAAATAATACTGAGAGGGGGGGTGAATCAGTATTATCAAATTCTTTTCAACTTATATAAAGATTAGCAGATCTGACTAATGAAACTTGTGTATACCTTCCAGACTTATAATTTAATTTATTCTTCAGATGTTGATCATTAATTTGTGTGTCAGAACCATATAACAGTAAGTAGGAACAGAAAAGTAGAGCAGATAGTCACACAAAAGAACACAAGATATAAGGTGGAAACCCAATGTGGATGAAAACCACCTGCTGCAATATGTCTCTATCTTCTTTCAATTGGAAACTTCCTTTTACAATGATTCTGTACTGGTGCAATCTTATACCAGCACACAGGCTTCAACCTCCAGAAGGCTACAACCTTCTCTCGTTCTCCAGACTCTTCTGGAAGGGAGCTACAACCCCCTTTGGCTCTTGTACTAGCTGAGGTACTAGTACGTATGTGCTGACCTACAGAAGACTTCTATTTTCTTCCAGGGACCACATTTCATAAATTTTCAAACTGGATCCATGAATATCAATCAAACATCAAATAGATCTGCAATCTTCCTTGTACAAATACTGAATCAATAACTTCTCAGAACACAGTACCAGTAACCAAACACTAATTCAGAACCCTGAACACTGCAGTAATAGACAAAAGCAGCTAAAACATATTTCAAGAAAAAGTTCGCAACTTCACCAATAGAAACCTGCGTACATCTACAGTTTTCAGTTCTTTGACCTGCGGGTATCCACACCTCCTCTGTGTCGAACCTGTGGGTATCTGCACCTGTGCTCTATAGATCCTGCGGGTATCCGTGCCTGCTCTGTGTTGAGCCCACGGGTATTCGCGCCTGCGCTGTGTCGAGCCTGCCGGTGTCCGCGCCTCTGCTGTGTCGATCCTGCGGGTATCCACGCCTGCGCTGTGTCACATCTGCGGGTATAGATAATTTATTAGACTTCACTTATACCCCAGATTATCAGATTTACAAATCTGATCATGCGCCAAAGAGATCTCGACCAATCAGTAGATCCGCCTTGTAATGCTTAGGTTTCTCCTTGATTCAGGTCCAGCTATAACTCCCAATCGATCACCAGTATTTTAGATCTTGCTCATCTCAAGATATTCAACCCATTAGTTACCTCAACCAAATGATCTCCTTTCCTTTTTATAGTCTAGGCCTTAGTCAAACCATGGTCCAAAACCATAGAGATCCAATACTAGGGACCCAAAACCTGGGTTCAATACTTTAGATGCAAAACCATGGACCAAAACCATAGGATCAAAAATGTCGGACTAAATACCATGGACCAACCATAAGATTTCTCACGTGCACGCTTTTCTCTGCATGAAAGTGTGTGTACTTTATGTCTGCACTTTTTGTTCGGAGAACCTGTGTACATGTCCGTAACTTTTGTTCAGCGTACCTACATATGTCCATGACTTTTCCAATAGGAACCTGCGGGTATCTCATTTTCTACTATTTTGAGAGCCTGAACTTGTGATCTGCTATTTGAGTGAGTTTCCATCAAGGACAACACTTATGTCATTGAGCCAAACCTGTGTCATAATGCCAACAAAACTAATGTGCGAAAATAGACTAACAAAATGACTAAACTACCAAGGCTTGAAGCCTTCCTACTTATGCATATGAGGACCCCCAATAGTCCTTCTTAACTTGAGGAGCTTGGTTGCCCAAAATTGCAGTTAATCAGCCACTTCACTAGTCTTGCTCGGCTGCCATTGAAATCATCTTTGGTGGGTTGTAGAACTCTGAGATGATGGTGAAGAACTCAAGGAAGGGGTCATTTAGTGCAGTAGACATCCCTCCTACAAATCCTCAGCCTTGTTTCCTCGTATTTGGCTGCCAATCTGCTCATAAATGCCTGATCTTGGTCCCAAAAATGTCTAAAATTATGCAATAAGCACGTGTTAGACCTTGTGGTAAAGTGACTATTCCCGTTCATACAATTAACATAAATATATTCAAAAGCATGCATAAAACTATGGAGAATGGGGGATTAAATGAGAATATTAGGTAAAATTAGCCCATATAGTTACCCATTTCCGGGGCTCATCAATGACATCAATCCAAACTGGTTCCTGCACTGCTTTCTCAAAAGAGAATGGCTCAATCTCTACACATCCGCTCATTAGATCCATGTAGCGAGTGTACCTCTCCAGTGACCTCCTCTTCCTATGTTGTGATGTGGGTGCTCCCACATTCTCTCTAGCATCATGCAATAACCTGTCAGCCTCTCTAGTGCACTTTCTCCCATATCTGGAAGACTCTGCATGAGTGGGTGTTTTCACTCCCTGCTCATCTGCATGTGGTTACTCCACATCATCCTGAGGTTTCTCCTCAGGAGCTAAAATCTCCTCAACTTCATGTAGATAAATTTCCCTCTCTAGGGAACATCTCATGGCCTTCTCTTCATTGAATTTTACATATTTGCAAACCAATTTCATCCTACTGGTTGGCAGGTATAGCCGATAGTTGTGAGGTGTATCAGTGTAACCCACAAATATGCCCAACCCTGTTGTTTGCTCTAGCATTTTTTGTGCTTATTTTGTAACATGGTAGTAGACTAATGAACCCAAAATCTTGAAATGTGCCACATTCGATTTCTTCCCTAAAAAAGCCTCTTCTGGTGTACTCATCCTGAGAATTCGGTGAGGGCTTTTGTTCTGCAAATAAATAGTTGTGTTGCATGCTTCAACCCACAACTATAATGGTGGGCCCTGATCATGCAACATCGACTGTGGCGCTCCCACAATATTCATGTTCTTCCTTTCACCCACCCGATTCGGTTGTGGGTTATGAGGTGATATCAACTCCCATCAAATGCCTTTTGATGCACAATTTTTTTTGAAATCATTTGGCACACACTCTCCATTGTTATCACTCCTAGGAGATTTAACTTTCCTACTAGTATCTTTCTCAAAAAGTGCTTTAAATTCAAAAAAATTAGCAAAAGTCTGATCTTTATTCTGCATGAAGAAGATCCAACACTTATGAGAAAAATCATCAACCAATAACACATAATACCTGTGCTTAGCAATGAATGTTGTCGATAATGGTCCAAACTATTGGGTCCCTATAATACTAGTGATTACCCCATTACTATTGTAGTTATACCCCTTATTTATATTGTTGTGCCCCTATTACCCATATATTGTTATTTTTGTGCCCCATAGAATCCCTCTATTATTATTTTTGTGGCTTTATATTATTATTGTTAGGTCGGCTGGATTATATTGTGACTCCTTAGACTCCTATATATAGAAAGGAGGTTTTGTCATTTGTATCATCCAAGAATTGTTAATTTATGTAATGTAAAGGAGGTTGCCCCCTTGAAGAGGCTGAATTCTAAGGCGTTGATCTTTCTTTTCTATCTTTTCTTGAGCTGGTTCCATAACATTTGGTATCAGAGCTTTGGATTCTAGGGTTTCACTGCTCCAAACAGGTCATCGTGGCATTTTCGCTATAACTTTTTTTTTTGTGACGTTTCAGAAGTCGCAAAAAAAACCCATTTTAGTAGAAATCGCGCTGAACCTTGGATCCGAATTTCAGAGTTTTTCGTGCGATATTTGCGGAGATATGATCTGAGGAAGTTGGTCTTTTTGCAGACTCCTGAATTACACTCAAAACAGCTGACCTGGGGAAAATCGTCATAACTTTTTTTATGAGCATCGGATTGAAATTTAGTAAGAAGGTATAGAAAGAGGACGGACTGTAGTTTTCTTTTGTATATTTTTCAGAGTCAAAGGTTGAAACAGTGACACGTGGCACGTCGTACAAGTTCACTCTACTGAACTAGTCTATAATCAAGTCACTGTGGGAGATTTCGCATAACTCTTCCTTGGAGAATCCAATTTGGGTCAGACTTGTGGCATTGGAAAGAGGACACAGAGGGCTACTACAGGTCACAAATTCAGAACTAGATAATTAGAAAGTACAGAGATACATCGGAGGAAATATCGAGCTCCTACAAAGTGAAAAAAGGTGTGTAGATTTTCTTTAATCTTTGCTTAAGCTTGGTTTGAAAATTTATTTTGAAGGAATTCAAAGGGCATATTAGAGAATTATTTTCGGTAACTGATGCCCCGAGGAAAGAAAATGCAAACACCTAGTAAGGAGCTTGAAATCTCTAGCATGACTCATGAAGAAGAAGAAGAAATGCTATATGATATATCAAAATTACAAGAACAAGTGCAACGAGTGTCACTTGCACAAAAAGCAACAGAATCTAAAATGGATGGTTTAAGGAAAGATGTAGAAGCTAAGATGGATGGTTTAAAGAAAGGTGTAGAAGCTAAGATGGATGGCATGGAAGCTAAGGTGAATGGCATGGACGCTAAAATTGATGGCATGGATGATAAGATGGATAAGTTGCTACAAGAAATAGTCACTAAGGGTGAAAGAGTACTAAAGGAAACTCATGATGAGAACAAAAGAAATGTTAATAATGATTCCATAGACTCTAATGTTGGATCGAAGACTCACCATGTTCCAAAAATCGATATGAGGAAGTTTGATGGCAAGGATCCCGCCACATGGATATTACAGATGGAGCAATTCTTCGATCTCAATAATGTGCAAAACACACAAAAGGTACGTATGGCAACTTTATATTTGGAACCAAATCAGTTTGTATGGTATCAATGGCTTTGTTCTCGTAAACAGTTTATCACTTGGTCAATTTTTACGGAAGAATTGATAGCACATTATGAGGATACAAAAAGCAACACTTTTTTTAGCCAATTGATAAGTCTCAAACAAAAGGGTTCAATAATGGAGCACATTGAGGAGTTCCAAAAATTGAACATAAGGGTAAAAGATATTCCAGAGGAGCATAGGATTGATGTGTTCATAGGGTCTTTAAAGGATAATATCCAACATGATGTGCGCCTTTGGGAACCTGATTCATTAGAAAAGGCATTCAGGTTAGCAAGAAAAATGGAAAGCAAAATTATGGCAACTAGGAAGCATACCATTCACAACTATAAAGACGGAAGTGTTGTTGCCCATAGTCTTCCATATAGAAAGGAGGTTTTGTCATTTGTATCATCCAAGAATTGTTCATTTATGTAATGTAAAGGAGGTTGCCCCCTCGAAGAGGCTGAATTCTAAGGCGTTGATCTTTCTTTTCTATCTTTTCTTGAGCTGGTTCCATAACACAAACACATTTGAGTCAACTCGATCGAGGATCACCTGTGCTCGACTATATTTGTCATGAAAGGAAGCTTTATTGTACTTCCCCAATGTACACCCTTCGACATGACCTTCAAAGTGCCATGGTGAAAGTGTCCCAACCTCCTGTGCCACAAATCACTGATATCTCGGCTCTCCACCTTCTTTGCTTTGGTGCTCAAGGCAACACAATATTCTACCTCCAACTTGTAGAGGTTCTTCACTTGAACCCTATCCTCTTCACCTATCCTATGGCTATGGGACGAAGGAACACCTTTCCCTTACTAAATATCACATCCTAGCCTCTATCCTCCAACATGGCAACAAAAACCAAGTTCTTATTCAAACTCGGAACATACTTAACATCTCGCAAAGTGAGGGGAGAACCAGAATCCCTCTGAAAGGTAACTGTACCAATACTGGTTGTGTTATACCTCCTATCATCACCCATCTTGATATGCATCTGGAGATCCTTCTCCTCCAAGTTATTGAAGAGCTCTTTGTTACCAGTCACGTGGAAAGAAGATCCACTGTCTAGGTACCACTCGCTACCCATCATTGATGAAATCATACAAGCAATGAGGGTAAAATCTAGTTTGAACTGTGAAGCAAAAAAGCCTCACCTGCCACTCCTCCCGAGGGATTATTACCAGCCTTCTTATGCGGACACTTCGTGGAAAAATGTCCTAGCTCATGACAGTGAAAGGACTTGATTTTCAACATGTCCTTCTTCCCACCCTGATAAGAATCTAATTTGGAATGGGATGACTTCCCCTTCCCTTTCTTTGCCTTACCTGCTAAGGCACGATTCTCCTCATCATCATGATTTGATGAGGATCTGTCTCTGGTATTCTGCCGAATCTCTTCCTGTACTAAGTCTTGGTAATTATGCCAACTCTTAGGAAGTCCTAGAAGTGCTAGTCTCACTAAATCATCTTCAGAAATAGTAATCCCAACACTTCCAAGCTCATCCTGACATTGGGCGAACTTGTTCAAGTACTTCAAAATAGAGTTTCCCTTCTCCATCTTGATCTTTTTGAGTTTATCCTTCAGTTCCAACTTCCTGTGCTCACTTCTATTTTGAAACAGGTTCATCAATGCCTTCCACATTGCAAATGGAGTTTCCTTACCATGGAGATTTGAGACAATATGATCTCAAACTCCTTCTAGCATAATCCTTCTCGCTTTTTCCACACACTTTCTCCATTCAACCAGATCTTTAGCATCAGATGTCAGAGGCTTCATAATATCATGATCTATGAATTCCTTCAGGTCGTTGTCTTCCAGCACTGCCTACATCCTGTACTTCCAAGCTAAATTTGAGCTGCCCTCCAAGGCATACTCAAGTCTCAAAGAGTAGAATGACATACTGCTCATATTGAAGTATGAACCTGTAAATTCAATTTCACCTGCATAACAAACTCGAATTCTCCTCTTCTATAATGTCTTCAACTCTAATACCAGGTATATTTTTACTTGTAGATTCAACAACTTATGTGTTATGCTAAAACATAAGACAAGAATATACTTTACTCATCAGCGGAAACAAAAATTGATTGATGAAAACACTAAGCAAAAAAGGAAGAATAGCAATCACACATAACACAATATTTTTATAGGGAAAACAACTGCTCAAAACCTTGACTACATGTATTACATTAACCAGAAGATTTGAGAAGAAAATACAATGCTTGTTCAACCCAAAAAATTCCTACATAAGTACAATCTATCTCTTCGCTTCACAAACCAGCTCAAGCCAACACTTAGCCAATTTTGTTTCCTTCCAAGCCCATACTTCCTCGCGCAATTCCTAAGAAAATTATAACATATTTAATTGGTAAATTCTCTCTCCATAACTGCACAATCCATCCATAGGCCCTCAATTGACTGCATGCACCATATGTACAACTCGGAAAACTTATACAATTGATAGTACATTGTCCTTGAACTCTAATATCAACTGGGTCTTCCTTTGAACTAACATGCATGACTTATTTATGAGTGAATCTTCAGTTAACTGATTGATCACTACATGTGAATTAAATCTAATTAATTCACTTGACCTCTCACTAGTTCCTACAACAGTTAGAACTAGTTTAACTGAATTTAACTCAGTTGAACTGAATTAAATAATTACAACTCAATAATAACACAACTTGGGCCCTGAAAATTTAGGGATCACTCTACATGACTCTAGATAGAATTCCAACTCAAATTTGCTGAGCCAACTAAGTAAACTTAACTTATTTAACTGTTACAAGTTTCTATGAGAATAGAATTACAATTTCATTCCTAATTTAATTCAAGGATAAATTAAAATAGGAATTTTCTAATTGTTATTTTTAACATTTCTTCTTGTTATTTTCAACATAGAGATTATGACCATCTATTTATTTGCTACTGAGACTAAGCATCTGATTCAAGAAATATTAATAGGATGACATCATTCAAGCTAACCAAATTTATTTATCTTAATCAAGGGTGATGATTAAAAGAAAGGAAAGTTCAAAAAGTATGTGTCTAGATTATAGATAGCTCAAAAAAATGAACATTAAACATAATTTCCTATTTCTATCATTGATGAATTATTAGATGAATTGCAAGGATAAAAATTCTTTACTAAGTTGGATATGATCCATTATAGATACCTTCAAATCAAAATTAAGAAAGAAGACATCCCCAAAACAACCTTTAGAACACATGAAGGTTATTATGAATGTTTGGTGATGCTTTTTGGCCGTACTAGTGCACCTTCACTTCAAATCTTGTTGAACTCTATTTTAAAACCCTTCATTAGAACACATGTGTTAGTTCTTTTTGATGATATACTAATCTAAAAAAACACTGGTAAGAGCATGTACAATATATTTACATGGTATTACAACTATTGGAAAAACAACAATTATATGCAAATCCTTCCAAATATGCTTTTTGGGTTCAAGAAGTGGAGTATATGGGTCATATTGTACCTCATGAAGGTGTCAAAGTGGATACCAACAAAAATAAAGCTATGATAGAATGATAAATTACCAAAACCTTATAATATTATATGATTCTAAGGATTAACAAGCTACTACCAATTTTTTGTGAAGAATTATAGTCAACTAGCATCACCTCTTTCAACTTTACTAAAAGAGGAGGAATTTTCTTGGACTAAAGAAACAACCAAATTACTTGAAAAATTAAGGAGGCTATATGTATTACCCCTATCTTAGCCATGAATAGCTTCACAAAAACATTTATTGTGCAGTGCAATGCCTCAGAGCATGGCATTGGTGTAGTTTTAATGCAAAAAATGAAGAGCCACTACATTTGAGAATAGCCAACTTAAATAAGAGAACTTACTCAAATCCATTTATGAGAGGGAAATCTTGGCCATATTACATGTAGTTAAGAAATGAAACCCTCACCTAATAGGAATACACTTGAAAGTAAAAATAAATCATGATATTTTTAAGTACTTCTTGGCGTGATGATTATCTTTAGAAGAGCAACACTAACGGGTTAGAAAGATTTTTTTAATGAATTTGAAACTACCTACAAAAAAGGAAAACAAAAATATGGTGGAAGATGTATTTTCAAGGAAAGAAGAAGACATAAGGATTACAAATTCTATATCCATTCCACAATCTAACTGGATGGAAGAAGCAAGGGTGGGATGGAAGAAGCAATGATAGAATGGAAGAAATATTGGAAGGTAAGCAAGATGATTCAACAAATACAAGATGACCCTATTGAATTAGATAAATTTGTCCAAAAAATTGATTTATTGGGGTATCAAGATCATTTTTATTTATGTAAGAATTCTCAAATCAAATAGAATGTCCATTTGAATTGCAAACTTCTCCTATAGGAGGACATTCAGGGTTCTTGAAAGCTTACTACAAGATCAAAAGGAATTTTTCTAGGAATGTCTAAAAGTTGTTAAAAATTTTGTGGGTGAATGTGTGGTTTGGAAATAAAATAAGGGAGAGATAACAAGGCCCTAGATATCATACAACCATTAGCCATACCAAGTGATGACATAAGTGTTCTCAGACACACAAATTTTATTAATCAAAGGAAACTAAATTCACATAATAGATGCAAGAGCTTGAAACAATCTTCAATACACGTGCATCATGAGAAAAATAAGCTTATGTCCTAAACTACATTCATTATGGACAACTAATCACAAATGGAAAGTGTACACTTACATTAAATGTAATACAAACAATTTTCCTAATTTTAATACTAGGTAACAATTATTTTATAGATCTACTAATAATATATAAAAACCTAACTATATGAAAATATAATTCTAAAACAAAGTATTTTTGGATCCTAATATATAAATTCTCCCTTTTGATACAAAAGTAAATTAGAACAGATACCAAGTTCTTCTCTCAACTTAGTGAATTTGATCTCACCAAGTAGTTTTGTGAAGATATCTACAATATGATCTTCTGAAGGATGATACTTTGGTTTGATGATGCCCTTTGCAATGAGAGTCCTATTGTAATGATATTTAGTGCTGATATGCTTCATTTCGGAATGGAAAATATACTTTTGGAAAGATTAATGGTTTTTTTCATAACAATAAAAAATTAAGTGGCTTCTTCTCGATGAATTCCCAAACCATGTAAAACTCTACGTAACCAGAAAATATCATATGTTGCTTCCCATGTTGAAATATATTTTTCCTTTGTTGAAGAATTTTCCACTATAGCCTGCTTCTTACAACTCCAAGAAACCACTACTAATACCATATTCATCAAATATCCTAATGTTTATGCCCTATCATCAACATTTCCATAAAAAAATGCATCTCAATATAAAACAAGTACAAGCATCTTATTCTTTTTGTATAGCAGGCCATAATCTTCCATACCTTGGATATACCTAAGAACCCATTTTGCTGCATTCCAGTGTATTTTCATTGCTTCTTATATAAATCTTAAGAGAATATTGACAACATATGATAAATCTAGATGTTTTTTTAAGTAGGTCAAGGTACCAATCAATTGTTTGTAACAAGTGTTGTTTACCGATCCCCCCCTCCACCACTTCAAATTTTTAAAATTTGAAATTTTTCTCCATTGGGGTGAGAATGGATTTGCTGTCTGTCATACCAAATATTTTCAATAGTTTAGAGGTATATTTTCATTGGCTAATTAAAATGCTATTTTAATGTTGGAATACTCCAACTCCAAGATAGTAGTGAAGTAATCCCAAACTTTTCATCTTGAATCCAACCTGTAATTCTTGTTTCACTTGTAAAATATGATTATCATTATTCTCAGGAAGGATCAAGTCATCCAAATACATTACTAATATCACTATATTTTCACTCTGCTGATGTACATATAAAGTACCATCTTATTCACTTCATTGAAATCCCACTTTGTGAAGGTAATCATCCATTTTAGCATACAAATATCTGGGAGCTTCTTTCAATGCATATAAAGCCTTGATTAATTTACAGACTTTATGTTCTTGTCCTTCAAGCTCAAAACTAGGAGGTTGAGTCATATAGACTTCTTCTTGCAAATCATTAGAGAAATTTTGAGGTCTAAAATGGGCCTCAAGACAAAAATGTACAACCAAAATAAAATTTATAAGAACCAATAGGATTCAAGATGATGATTCAACCATGGGGGATGATTCACCATTTTTGGAGTAAAAAAGTAAAAGCATTAAAAAAATTAACTTTTTCAACTTGTATTTTCAACTTATCTCCTTACGATTTTACTCAAATTTCAAGTGGGAGCACTCGTTTGATGCAAAATTTATTTCCTCATCCAAGGAATACCCATGTTGCATACTTTCAATGGACTTTATTACACGAAAAATGAGAAACACATGAAAAGCTTGATTGCAATCAAGTTTTTTCATGTATTTCTCATTTTTCGTGTAACAAGGTCCATCAAAAGTATGCAACACAGGAACTCCTTGGATGAGGAATTAAATTTCACATCCAATGAGTGCTCCCACTCAAATTTTGAGTTAAACCTTAGGGAGATAAGTTGACAAAGTAGTTTTTTATTTTTTCCCTCTAAAATGTGATGATGTAATCAAATCTTATTTTATTATTTCCATTATTATTTTATAATATTCCTTAGGAGGCCCATTTTAGACCTCAAAATTTCTATCTAATGTAATTTCCACCTAATGTAATTTCCTTCCTTCATTGAGGAAGGCACTTTCAACATTTATCTAATGTAATTTCCATCCTTTTTGATCTACCAAAATAATTACCATTCTGATTGTGTTTCATTTTGTTGTAGGTGTAGTTGTTGATTTGTAGTCGACCCCTTCCTCTTGTGCAAAACCCTTGGCCACAAATATTGATTTACATTTGTTAATCATTCCATTTGGTTTATACTTGATTATGGAAACTCATTTTCATTCTATAAGTTTGACATTTGGAGGACAAACAACGAGTTTCCAAGTACCATTTTCAATCACTAAATTATATTCATTAATCATCGTTTTTTTCCATTCTTCATGTTTTATTGCCTCTTTGAAAGTTCAGGATTTAGTAAAATCATTTGCTACTAATACAATTTTTTCTTCTACCCTAGCACCACTTTGTGTTTCTATTTTTTTTACTCCCTCTAGTTGAACATATTTCATAAGTTGTTGGGTCCACTTTGGAAATTGATGTTGACTAGATTGGGGATTTGAACCATTACCATTGTGAAAATGAGGATTGATATGAATATAAAATATAGTTTGTTTTGGAGTATTTGAATTGTTTCCATTAGAATATTTTGATCTTTCATTTCCTAAAGAATTAAAATAACTTTATGGCGAATATTTAGAGGAATTTTTTTATGAAGAATTATCATCTATTGCTGGTAAATTAAAACCTTTTTCAAATAATCATTCTTTTTGTATCCTATTTTTCTCCTTGTTTACTTGTTTTTCTATTTTTTCAAGAAGGCTTTCAATTTCTGCAACACTTTTTCTTTCTATTTCATCGAAGATGAAATTTCAACTTACAATAAATTTACCATTAGGTACAAGGTGACATCCCTTATTCTCCTTGGAATATCCAATCATCATACACTTCATACTTCTTAATTCTAGCTTAGTTCTCTTTTCCTTAGGAACTAAAGCATAGAAAATTGAACCAAAAACTCAAAGATGTTTAACTTTTGGTTTGAAACCATACCATGCTTCATATGGGGTGATTCCATCCAAATAAGTAGTGGGAGATTGATTTCTTAAATAATTTATCGTATCTACTCCTTAATCCCGGTATGCGGCACTGAAAGCTTTGAAATTTAACATTGATCTCGTCATTCATAACAAAGTTATGTTCATCCTTTAAGTTACTCAAATCTGCTATGCAGTATAAGAATTCACTAATTTCCTTCTAATCCCCATATCTTTGAAATATTTTTGAAATTAAATTGAAGTGAATTCCCTACCATTATTTGTCTTCAATGTTCCCATATTTTCTTTGGTTTCTTTTTCAACCAGATGATGAAAAGTTTTAAAATTTTCAAATGTTTATGAATTTTATTTGAAAAAATATACCCAAGTCGTTTGACTAAAATCATCAATGAAAAGTAAAAATTATTTTCATCCTCCAAGAGAACTTTCTAGAGGTCCACAAATTTCATTGTGAACAAGTTGCAAACACATGTTTTCTTGCCATATTTTGTAGGAATTGTCTCCCTATTTTGTTTCCCATAAATGCAAGCTTCACACTTTTCATTATCTATTTTAAAAGCAGGTAACCCTTTTACTGTACTCTTTTATTGTAGTTGAGAGAGACTGTCAAAGTTTAAATTTCCATGTACATGCCATAATCTAATACATGAATATTTGAACTTATATCCTGCAAAATATTGCTTCCTAAGAATGACATTTCCTTTCAACCTTAGAAGCTTGTCATCTTCATAACCTATCATGATTGTTTTAAAATTTTGTTTGATGGAGTTACTAGTCCACATTCCATGATAATTGATGTCCTACTTGATGAATTAATAATAATTAAAACTATTATTTTTTAATGTTGATACATACCAAACATTTGAAATAAGTCTCTCCATTGTTGGGGAGATATTTTCACAGTACCCTTTCCATGAGGTTTATGTTTTGCATCATCAACCAAGAACATTGAGTTGAGCTTACGTTCATGAAATGTTCAAAAGAAGTATTTCTTGAATTTCATGTGTTGAGTGGCCCCTGGATCCAATATCCATGCATCTTCATAATCACTACTAAAAAATAAATTGGAGGCTAACAAGACACTTAATTTTTTTTATTTTGAAGAGAAGTGAATACATATTCATAATTATCGTCCTCTTGATCATTTTATTATTGTGTTGAAGTTGAAGATTGCTTAATATTTTATATAATATCAGTTGTAGTTAGAATTATTTTTGCATAATGACCAACTTTGTTACAACTTCTGCTACAACTTGACTTAACTCTCAACCTCGTCCATTTTTTTATTACAATTAGGAGGCCTCTTTTATTTAATTCTTCTAAAATTGTTTGATCCCTATTTAAAGTTACTTCTTCCTCCTTCTCCTTTGTGACTATGCCCTCTTCTATGATTACTTTCTCTTCCTTGACTTTGGCATCAGTCTCGTCCTCTATAAGACCATTGATTTTGATTTCCTCATTCTCCATTATTCACCTAAGTTCCTCTTCCTATTTAAATTTTAGTTGATGACTTACTTGAGCTTGTACATATAAGGAAGAAATATTCATCTAATTGTTTCATTTTTCCAAATGTTTTATCATGTTGAGCTAACATGTCACATAATTGATCAAATGATGCCTTGTCCAACTTTCCTGTCAATTCCAAAGTCTCTAAAAAATGTTTATAAGAGAATGGAAATCTTGGAATTAATATTGTTTCCATCAAACTATCTTCTATAGGAGTAAAACTTGAATTATTGATTTCTTATCAGGGCTTTGATACCAAGCCTTGAAATGTATTCAAGTACATCTCATCCTTTAGACAATTTTTGTTGAAGAAAATGTAATTAAAGATCAACCTGTTTTGTTTCAGGTTGCATATCAAAGAGATATAGGAATTATTTCCAAGTATATCAAACATTTAACACATTCTCTATATGAACATACATTTCTTCATTTATAGAGTATTTTATTAATGCCAAATACTTTTTATCTTTTAGTTCCCACCTAGCTAGAGAATCAACATCGATGGGTTTATTATATTTTACATCACCATTGCATATGTCTTTCCATAGCTCATGACATTTCCATGTTTTATAGTTCTTTGAAACTTCAAGTTTCTTAGTCTCAACAAATAAGTTAATATGTTTTGACATTGTGAATGCTTTGTTGGATGAGAAATATATGCGTAAGAAATTAAGAAAATAGGCAAGTACCATGTAAGGAAAATAATATGAACACACCACACACTGCGCTCCAAAAACAAGGATTGTCATGCCTTGGCCTTGACCCTTGTATAGTCATTTGAGAAAAATATATTGATTAAGATTTTCACTTGGTTCTAATCAATTCTTGATAATTTCTTTACAATATGGCTTCTTGAAACTTTCATAGTTTGACCTTAAAAGCATGTTCTTACCCTTCAATTACATCAATTGTTATAATTGCCCCTCTCTCAAAGTAAAAATTTCTTTGATGTTACAAAATCTATACAGTTTTAATTTACTTCTTCCTTATGACTCCTAACATTACTTATTGATAGAAATGAACAATTAATTCCATCAACTGATACAAGCATAACAAAAATGTGTCATCACAGTCCAATATAATAAAACTGTTTGAAGAGTAGCTAGAAGTTTTATACATAAACTAGGTAAATGAGATCCAACAATGTCATAGTATTCACTTGATTCAGATTTTGGAGGATTGAAAAATAATAAAGCCTACTTCTTCATATTTTTCATGCACTCATATTTACAAAGGAAGATCTACTTTCTAAGGAAGGCATGCAATTAGATTAGGGATATTGGCACATTGAAGAAGTCCTAAATTATGCTCACTACAACTATTATCATAGGACTTTTATGGATGTTCAAAACTCACAACACTAGAAACTTTTATTTTTGGTTTTTTGTAGTTGATATTTCATCATATACTCTGTTGTATGGTTCATCAAGGAAATATTGTATGGAGCCTTTATGGTTGTCACTTCTTTGCACATTTTCTTTCTTATTAATGGTGAGTATATTTTTTAGCTCATTTGACCTATGGGGTCAAACATATATTGTATTTTTCAAGATGGCCATAGATGTATTTTTATTCCTTTGTGTCTTTAAGGGATATGGGAGTCTGTATCTACAAAACGTAATTATGTTTATCATTATAAATATGATTATGATTTTTTCTTATGGAAAACAAATCATAGAAATTTTTATCAATAAAGTAATCACCAAGCCTCTCCACAAACATATTGCAATCAATTCAAGTCAATTCTTCACCAATAACTAGGGTACATGTGGTTTTCTTGATTATCACTCTTCTATATCCTTTTTTTCTTTCGATGAGAGTTGGGTGCTAAAAATAGGATCTTTAATTGCAAACAATTCATGCACCTCAAATTCCTTGAATTTGATCAAGCTTCTCCTCTTTGACATTGTGAAACACCGATTGTAATGTATAAAAGGATACTTTCACAAGGGAGAGACATAAAGTGAGCCTCTAGAAGGAACTAATAGTAGTAACCTAAGATAGACACAAGAGCATAAAAATATTTATTAGTGAAATAGTTAACATAATGATTGTAAAACAAATAAAACACACATTCAACAGGATAAGTACCATAGCCACCAAAATAGTTCAATTTCTCCAGTACATATGAACACAACATACCATAAACTTCTAGAGAATAGTCCTAAAACATTCATGATACATGCATGAAAATGTGTTGGCTGATAGAGCTTGAATTATAAGGTGTACACAATTACAATGATGAGAAACTAGTTCCAGTAGTGGAACATTAATTCACTTCTTGCTTCTCCAAAGAATATTTTTCTCTCCTATGCCAAGTAGGGAGGCCAAGACTAGGTCTCCAAATCTTAAGCATCTAAAATCCCATTTGCTTGAGTTAAGAGATTCCTTTTATAATAAGGGGCATGACCTTTCATATTCCCACATTCTTGAATTACTCTAATGACTCTAGGACTTCTAACATGTCCTTTGGACTTCTAAAAAACTCTTGAACTTATAATGACTTTTGGACTTCTCCTAAAGGTATTTTTTCCATATATGACTAAGTGAATTTTCATATTCAACATATGACTCTTGGATTTTCACACATTACATTATTTCCTTTTCATGAGAATACATCATTACATTCCACATGATGATGTGGCATGACACATGGACACATATTTACCATTATGATAACACGTGTACAAATTACAACTTGATGATGATGACATGGATTTCATGATGAGGTGGAAATGCCAAGATGTCTTCCTTGCTACTTCATCTTCGTGAAAGGTCCACTTTGTTGCTCATATTTATCCAACAGAGAGTCTTTGATCAATAAATGAATCATTCGAGTCATCATGTAATATCTTCTTTCTATCTTGGTCCATCATCTTCTTGATGTCTTGATGATTATTATTATTTTTTCTTCTTCTCTGTAGGTGTTTATTTATGATTTCTCCTTGCTATATGCTTGAGCATTTCCTTTTTATGCTAAGATAGTATTATGCAAATGAATATAATTCATGGTAAGGAATAATTAGTCTTAAAACATCTATTCTATCACTACCTAGATCATGGAATGATCTTCTCATAATAGGTCTGTGAAAGGGTTAAAATAAGAAGGCTTTTGTTATGCAACCATCTCACAAAATAGAAGAAAATATAGATCAACGTCTTAAAAATTATCCTCTTCGAGGGGGAAAACTCTTTTACATTACATAAATAACAATTCTTGGATGATACAAATGACAAGGCCTCCTTTGTATATATAGGAGTTTCAGCAGCCACAATATAATTAGACCCTACATAACAATAATAATGTAAGGGAACAACAATAACAATAATGTGATTCTATGGGGCATAAGAATAAAAATATGGGGGCTACATGGGCACAAAAATAACAATAAGGGGGCTACACTAGTATTATAGGGACCTGACATGCCTTACTCCTTCAAAAAGGTGTTGTCCTCAACACTTGAGTAATTATGGATGCTTCTGTACAAAATTCTAATCCTCCGATGTGGAAGCTTTAGTGGGTAATTTTTTCCACTAAACGAGATACTCTAAAATTGATTGATTCCATAGTTTTTGGGTTCTTGTTTCCATGATTGATTTAGGCTCAAATATTTTTTTTTACTAATTCTTCAAGTTTTGGCAACACTGTTTGAACTGGATCTTGTCAGCGATAACCTTCTTTAAGCATGAAACATGGAAAACTAGGTGTACTCGAGAAGATGCAAGGAAATCCAATTTGTATGCCACAATGCCAATATTTTGCAACACCTTCTAAGGACCATAGTACTTGGGTGATAATTTATTATCCTTATTAGCTAGATTTAAATACATTTATTTATATGGTTAGCCATAAAATACCTAGTCACCTACATAAGAAATTATTTCACTATGATGCTGATGTGCATGTTGTTTCATTTGATTTTTCACCAGCGTGAGGTTATCCTTTAAGAGTTGGAGAACTTGTTGTTGATGCTCGATGTGATATTCCACTGCTTGAACCTTAGAATTTTCTCTTAAATATGATGTTATGGATGGTGAATGATATCCATAAAGTTCCATAATGGGGTCATTTTTGCTGCAGTATGGAAGGAAGTGTTATACCACCATTTAGCTATAGGTAACCACTTGACCCAATGTGTTTTCTTATCAAATACAAATCAATGAAGATATCCTTCTAAACATTTGTTCACTATCTCAGTTTGCCCATCAGATTGAGCATGATAAGATGAGCTATGAGCTAATTAAGTACCAAGAAAAGAAAATAATTCCATCCAAAAATTGACAGTGAAAATGGGATCTTTGCCACTTACTATAACATTTTGGTTTCCATGAAGCTTTTGAATTTTTTCCATAAATATAATAGCAATTGTACTGGATTTAAAAGGATGAGATAATGCACAAAATATGCATGCTTTGTAAGTATATAAACTACCACCATCATGACACTCTTTCCTTCAGACTTGGGTAAATATTTGATAAAATCCATTGAGACCTCCTCCCAATGTTGACTTAGAATGGCTAAAGTTTGTAATAGACCTGGGGTCTTAAGTGTCTCAACTTTATTTTGTTGGAAAAACAAACATTCTGCCACAAAAATTCTGAATATCAAATTTAAGCCATACCAAAAAAAATCCTTCTTGACTTTATGGTAAGTTTTTAAAAATCCCGAGTGCCCTCGTAAGGGAGAGGTGTGCAATTCCAAAATAATCTTTTGTTTGAGTTGGGAATTATTACAAAGATATAAGCAATCTTTGTACCATAATGAATAACTTTTCCAGCTAAAGGTATCAGATGTAATATGATCTTGTTGCAACTTTTGAATAAGTGTTCACATCTCTTCATCATTCTTCCATTCATCCCTTGCTTCGGTTATCCACTTAGGTTGGATATTAGAAATGGAACAAAAAATTCGTCCACATTCTCATGCTTTCTTAAGAGTGCATCTTCAACAACATTTTGATTCAATTTTTTGTAGATGATTTTAAAGTCATAACCCAACATATTTTTCACCCATTTTTGTTTCTCTTTTGAAGATAATCTTTTCTCCAAAAAGTATTTAAGGCTATCATGGTCTATTTTTACCTTGAAGTGTCTTCCCATTAGTTAAGGTCATCATTGCTTTAGTGCATGTACTATTTTAAACATTTCCTTCTCACAAATAGGTTTGTGTAAATACGTTCCATTGATTGGATGACTTTCAAATGAAATGGGTCTTCATTCTTGCATTAAAACAACACCAATTCCATTTCCTGAGGCATCACATTCCCCAATAAAGGTTTTTTTGAATTCTAGTGTAGCTAAGACTTGTGCCTTGAAGATTTCCTCTTTAAGATGTTCAAAGGCCTTAGTTTCTTTTGGAGTCCAAGAAAATGCATATTTCTTCGGTAATGATGTTAGAGGTGTTTCTATGTTCCAAAAATTGTTAACAAACTTACAATAATACCCCGTCAACCAGGGAAATCCTTGAAGATTCTTTATGGTTGTGGGGATTTTCCATTCCTTAATGCCTTTAATTTTGTTAGGGTCTACCTTAACACCCTCATGAAATACAATATGACCCAAATATGCCATCTCTTGTACTCTAAAGAAACATTTGGAGGTTTTTGCATATAAATGCTTCTCCTCCAATAGTTTGAGCACCATGTCAACATGTTGAACATGATCCTTCAAAGACTTGTTGTACATTACTATATCATCAAAAAATAATAACAAAAACTTTCTAAGGAAGGGTTTGAAAATGGAATTAATCAAACCTTGAAATGTGGAAGGTGCATTAGTAAGGCCGAAATGCATGACCAAAAATTCATAGTGACCCTCATGAGTTTTGAATGTTGTTTTTAGAATATCTTCAGTCTTCATTCTAATTTGATGATATCCTGAAAGAAGATCCATCTTGGTGAGGTAAATTTCTCCATGTAATTCACATGACAATTCATCAATGATAGGAATGGAAAATTTATCTTTAATAGTGATCTTGTTGAGCTCCCTATAATCCGAACACATATGCCATGATCCATCGTTATTGTGCACCAATACTACTTGAGAAGAGAAATACCTTTGACTAGGATGAATTATACCAGCCTCTAACATTTCTGCAACCATATGTTCAATTTCACTCTTTTGGGCATAAGGATATCTGTAAGGCTTCATGTTTGGAGGAACACTTCCTAGAATAAAATGAATAGCATGATCATGATCATGAATAGGTGGGAAGACTTTGGGAGTCTCAAACACATTGGAATGATTTTCCAAGACTTTTTGAAGATCTAGAAAAATAGATGATTTTGATGTTTGAACCTCTAGTGAGCATAATTGTGGAATTACGCCTTATTTTTCTTTCTTCAGAAGCTTTCTCATGCCATTAGATATTATTATATTTCCTGATTTCCTTGTGATACCCCTTAATTCAACTTCCTTTCCTTCCCAAAAAAATTCAAGAAAAATTCTTGAAAATTGAAATCTATTGTCCCCACAGATTGTAACCATTGGAATCCTAGTACAAAATCAACACCATTCATTGGAATGGAAAGAATTGGACTATTCAATACATATTCCCCCATGATTAACTTGATATTATGGCACTTCTAGAGAAATTTATAGTTCCTCCATTTGCAACCATCACTTGACACTCCAGTGCTGGATATAGGAAGCAATGCAATTCCTTGGCTATCTTACAATGAATAAAATTATGGGTACTACCCAAATCAATAAGAACTATTACCTTTTTCTTCTTGATATATCCTTCTATCTTGAGAGTTTGAGGAATGGTAATTACTGCTAATGCATTACAACATATGGTTAGATTCATTTCTTATTTCTCTAGCCCAGTTGGTTCCTGGTGTATATCCTCCTCTTTTGATGTTTCTTATTCCTTTTCTTCCTCCTATTCACAATATTTGTAGAATAATTTCTTCTCAACACACTTATGACCTTTAGAGTATTCTCTATCACAACTATAACAAATCCATTTTTCTATTTTTTCCTCCAATTTATGTGGTGTCAACCTTGTAGGTTATGGAAGACTAGGATCATCAACATTTCTATCTTTATAGTTGTGAGTGGTGTACTTCCTTGTTGCCATAATTTTGCTTTCAACTTTTCTTTCCACATTGAATTCCTTCTCCAATGAATCAGGTTCCTAAAGTTGAAACTCACGTTGGACGTTATATTTTAAAGTCCCTATGAAGACATCAATCCTATGCTCCTCTAGAATATCAGTTATCCTAATATTCAATTTTTGAAGCCTTCAATGTGCTCCACCATTGAACCATTTTGTTTAATATTTATCAATTAGCTAAAGAAGGTGTTTCTCTTTGTATCTTCATAATGTGCTTTTATTTCCTCCATAAAAATTGACCAGGTGACAAGTCGTTTAGGATAAAAAATCCATATATACCATACAAACTGATTGGATTCTAAATATAAATATGTAATGTGTACCTTTTGTGAGGGTTACACACCATGTAGATCAAAATATTGCTCCATCTGTAGTATCTATGTTACCAGATTCTTGCCATCAAGCTTCCTCATATCTATCTTTGGAATGTCTTGGTTCTTAAACCCCACATTGGAGTCTCTAAAATAATAATTCATATTCCTTTTTTCATCCTCACGATTTTCATGGATTACCTTGTCACCACCAAGAAGACTTTATTGCAACAAATTTGTCAACCCTTCCAACTTGACATTCATTACATCACTGTCTACTTTAAAAACCTCCATGTTGCCTTTTATGCCATCCATGTCACCATTTATTTCTTATTTTAAACTATCCATGTCCCCTTTTAATCCATCCATGTCCCATTTTAGTTCATCTTTGGTTGCTCTTTGTGAGAGCAAAATTTGTTGCACTTGGTCCTGTAATTTTGATATATCATGCTATAATTATTCCTCTTCATGCATCATAGTAGACCTTTCTTAGGGATTAATGGGATTGGAATTATTTTGTTTTGGAGGAATTTTATAACCCAATACTGATATCTTTGCTTCAATATGCCCTTGGAATCACTTCAAACTGATTTTTCAAAGAAAAGTTATGCAATTAAAAAAATAAAAATACACATATTTTTCGTGCTTTCAGGAGCTCGATCTTGAAACAGTTTTAACTATATAATTTTGGATCTCCAAGGTCTGAACCTAGGTCTTGTGGTATCCCTATGAATTTTCTTTCCAATTCCACAAGCCAAACTAATATTGGATTCTTCAATATAGAGTTATGCCAAATCTCCCATGATGGCCCGATTATGGACTAGTTCGGTAGTGCGAAGTATTATGGGATGACACATGTCATTGTTTCAACCTTCAGCCTTGAAATTACTACAAAAAACAGTACAATCTATTTTCTTTTCACCACTAATTTTACAAATTTTAATTATGGTGCCTGAAATGAAAGTTACAATGATTTTCCCTAGGTTAGTTGTTTTAGACTGAATTTTCGATCCTGTACAAACCCTAACTTCCCTGGATCACCTCTCAAAAAATATAGCGAACCAAGGTCTGAAATTTTGACATGAAGCTCACCTAGATTTTTCTCCACATGGTTGAAATTCCAGCTTCTGAAGCCTCGTATAAACAATGTTATAGTGAAAATTCCAAGATGACCTGTTTGAAGAAGCGAAACCCTTTAATCCAAAGCTCTCATACCAAATGTTATGCAACCAACTCACAAAATAGAAGAAAAGATAGATCAATGACTTAAGACTTATCCTCTTTGAGGGGGAAATCTAGTTTAAATTACATAAATAAACAATTCTTTGTTGATACAAATGACAATACCTCCTTTGTACAGATAGGAGTTTAAGGGGTCACAATATAATCAAAGCCTACATAACAATAATAATGTAAGGCAACAAAAATAACAATAGTGGGCTTCTATGGAGCACAAGAATAAAAATATTGGGGCTACATGGGAAAAATAATAACAATAAGGGGGATACACTAAAAATAAAAATAAGGGGGGATAGAATAGTATTATTGGGACCTAACAACTTTGTTATGTACCTAGGGGGGGTAATATGGGGTACCAAGGGAGGTACCCAAGGTAATAATGTAATAATGGGATGGGCCATAGTAATAAATAAGGTGGTTAACCCATGTCATGTAAGGGACCACAAGTAGTTAATAATAATGTAATGGGCCCATGGTGTTAGTTGATGGTATGAGGAAACCATGGTAATGATGCATGGTATTGTATGTATGAAGCCTATATAAGGGCTAGAGACTCCACATAAAGATGAAGATGAAGAGAAGTATTCTTGTATGAACAGGCATATGGCTTGTGGAGTGTTCTCCTTCCTTAAGGAGTGAATGTATGGTGTTGCCCTACCTTAAGGGTTTTGATAATAAAGTGAATCATTTCTATCTATTTCAATCTTATTATTCTTGGGTTTATTTCTGTGACCATAATATTTCCGGGTTAGATCTACAACAATTGGTATCAGAGCTACAACAATTGGTATCAGAGCAGTTTCTTGGTCAAACCATGGAGAATTTTTTTTTTCATTTTTGCAGGGTTTCTGGGGCGGCGAGTTGCAGGTCAGATCTGTACGTTTTGGTGAAAGATCTATAGAATCTAATTGCAGATCTGTATTCCTTGTGAAAAAATACCCAAATTCAAAAAAGAAATCAGTTGAATCGGAGTCCGGATGAAGGAGATATCGCTGATCAAAAAATCAGTGGGGTTGCAGACAATTTTCAGGGCAGCGAGTTTTGCGGCGCAGATCTAGAAGTCCTAGTGCCAGATCTGCAAGATCTAATTGTAGATCTGGAATATTTGGGAAAAAACACATGATTTCAAAAAAAAATCAGTCGAATCGGAGTCTGAATGAGGGAGATATCGCTGATTTAAAATCAGCTCTTTTTGCAGAAATTTTGGGTGACGCCGGAAGCGTAGCAGTGTAGATATGGAATTCTAGTGCCTGGATCAGGATTTTTATCATATGGGCAGATGCAGAATGATTGTTCCATTTCCAAAAATAGGTTATAATAAAGATTCTGAGCAATATTGACGGATTTGTGGCCATTTCAAATTTTCGCCAAGTTTTTTCAAAACCCTCTTCATGGCTTCTAGCAAGGTTCTATACTTTACTGGAAAAGATGATGGTCCTACTATTGAAGAACACATAAAACAACAGAAGTGGGTATGGAAAAAATTTGGGAGGGATTATTGGCGGTTGGGTTTCAAAGATGAGGCTTACAAATGGTGTCTCTCACTTGATGACAAACAATTGACCAAACTCTCAGATGCAGAATTTGAAAAAGTCCTTTTAGACAAATGGTCTCATGCTAGAAAAAAGGAGAATGAGACACATAAGGGGTTAATTTCTACGGGTGTCTCCTTATTGCAGGTTCATGGATTGATTCAGAAGGAGAAAATCGTTGTGACTATAAATCCTAGTTGCAAGCAAAATCTTATAAGTGCTAATTTGGCAAAAAGATTGCAAGTTCCGGCAAAACACATTGAAACGACACAAGTTGATAATGAGGATGTTCAAGTGTATAAGGATTTGAAGATTTCTATGGATAAGTATGTGTTTCATGGTGATTTTTATGCTTCAGAGATGGATAATATCGATGTTGTTTTGGGATATCCTTGGATGGAATCGGTGGGTACCATCAATATTAATGTGCAGAAGAAATTCCTGAAGCTATGGTATAAAAAGAAGAAAATTACATTACAGGATATTTCCATCCATAAACAGGTAGAGCACATGGAGGCTGAAGTAGAAGATGTTTGAGGGACTGACATATCAGATGATGAGCCTTTGATGATCCAAAATCAAACACAAACAGAGGCTGCAGAAGAAAAGGTTACAGGTGATGATACATCAGAGGAGGGCTCAGTGGTTGAAGTCATATGGACAAAGAAGACACCACAACAGGCACCACAACAGGGTGAAGTCAAGCAAAAGCCATCGTGGGTTAAAACTTCAACATATCATCACCCACATCACCCAGCGAGACAACCATCAAGATGGAAACCAAGTCGTCACATGACGGATCGCGAGGAGAGAAGATCCACCCACTGCACATCAACACAGAAGAGCTACCACGGTCAACTTCCATCTCAAGCGAGCGAGGCACCAGCGAGATCGAGGGTTCACCTTTCTCTTGGATGGCTAGATGCACGTGCATGGTATCAGTGGACTACTCTTTTGAGTAGATCTTATTATTTATGTTCTTCCCATGTTTCGGGGACGAAACATGCTTAGGGGGGTGGAATGTTATGTACCTAGGGGGGGTAATATGGGGTACCAAGGGAGGTACCCAAGGTAATAATGTAATAATGGGATGGACCATAGTAATAAATAAGGTGGTTAACCCATGTCATGTAAGGGACCACAAGTAGTTAATAATAATGTAATGGGCCCATGGTATTAGTTGATGGTATGAGGAAACCATGGTAATGATGCATGGTATTGTATGTATGAAGCCTATATAAGGGCTAGAGACTCCACATAAAGATGAAGATGAAGAGAAGTATTCTTGTATGAACAGGCATATGGCTTGTGGAGTGTTCTCCTTCCTTAAGGAGTGAATGTATGGTGTTGCCCTACCTTAAGGGTTTTGATAATAAAGTGAATCATTTCTATCTATTTCAATCTTATTATTCTTGGGTTTATTTCTGTGATCATAATATTTCCGAGTTAGATCTGCAACAATTGGTATCAGAGCTACAACAAACTTGGTTAGGAGGGTGCAGTCAAACACATCAAGGATCACAAAAGGCCTTCAAGGTGCACTTGTGTTCTCAAGTAAGAGAGAGAGAGCTCAAGGGCATAGGGGCACACTCCAAAGAGACGAATGGGTGAGGCTTTAGGCCTTCATGCCTTCAAGGTGCGATCATGCGCTCAAAGAGACAAAGAAAGCACAAGGGTGCACTCCAAAGAGATGAAGGAGTGAGGCTTCAAGCCTTCAGGCCTTCAAGGTGCATTCATGTGCTCAAATAGAATAAGAGGGTGAAAGGGTGCACTCTGAGGAGATGAAGGAGAAACACTAAATATTTTAGGATGCACTCTTGCACTCAAAGAGTGTGCAGTTCTTTGTGCCAAAGGATTTGGTCAAGATTCAGGCTTCGTGACTACGCCATGCACTCAAAGGGAAGGATGAAGCTTCATGCTTGTTGTTTTTTCCATGTGCACTGAGGCTTCATGCTTCATGAGTGTGCCTTGCACTCTAAGAGAATAATTAAGCTTCATGCTTCGTGAGTGCGACATGCCCTCAAGGAGGGTGCAATTCTTCAAGTCGAAGGAGTGCACTTGTAGTCCCGAAATGTGCTCATTGTTCTAAAGTGCACTCACATTCTCATAGTGTGATTTTAAAAGAAATGTGGTCATTTTATTGTCCAGAGTACACTTTTTAGGGTAGAGAAGGTCCTTGTTCTTTCGAAGTGTGATTTTTCACTAAGCGTTTGAAGTGTGCTTTGTTGTTTTTAAGTGTGCTTCGTTGTTTTGGAGTGAACTTCATTGTTTTGAAGTGTGATTCATTATTTCAAAGCACACTCAATTTGGGAGGGTTTAATTCTCTCCAACAGTGGCTACTTGTTCATCTAGAATATGCTTTTCACTGAGGGAGGCAGCACAAGGCTAGGTGACTTATCCTTAGGAAGTACTACTACGTTATGAGAGGGAGGATACCTTAGAAAATACTTAGTGCACAAGTATGGGAGGAAATATATGTCAATGAGGCTCATGAACAAGTTATGATTATCACCTAGTAAGACAACTAATTCCTTTATAAATTCCATTGGGTTGAGGTACCAAGAAGAGCACTCACAATGACTATGTGTGGGATTGACAGAGTAAAAGAGGAAAATTCATTCGGACATGAAGCAATCTTGTATCACACACATAAAACCATCAATACAACTTATAAGAATACACATGTCTCATGAATGACAATTACAACTTGAAATGAAAGTAAAGTGACACTTATGTCTAAGTGCGACATTTGAAATGACACATTACGACACTTTGAACACAGGTTACGACAATTATGACAACCGTGACAAAACGGTGAACTAATCTATATGAACGTGTCTGAAACATACTATAGTGATATATCAGACCATATAACGTATAAGGGTGTGTCAGAACTAACTTTGGTGATGTGAAAAGGTGTGACACATGCGGGACTAAAAATCACAAAAGTGACACCCGCGGTGTGAGGAAAACATAAGACAACACTTGCAAAATGCGAATGACCTTAAAAGTGACACATTACAGAGAGAAGATAACATGAAAAAACCACTTATAAAAGTAAAATTAAGTCAAAATGACAACCTCAAAGATGAAAATGACACTTGCGAAAGTGAAAGTGCGCAAAAGACGACAATTGAGTAAACTCACCGAAATAGAAGTACAAACACAACAAAATGAGGGGAACTGTCAATAAAAGTGTGCACTAACTATTGACATGAGTTTAAAATCACACATTCATTATTTTGATGGATGGTGCTATGTTTTTTCAAGCTTGCATAAAGGAGGTGTTCCCATAAAATCATCAAAGATTTTTCATGTGTGTGCAAGTGAATTGAAAGTTTGAAACTAGGACAAATACTTGAATGCTTTGCAACACATCAAATGATCTTAGAGTAACCATAGAGCTTTAGATCATGATATCCTTAGTAGGCTCCAAAATTCGAGTGTGAGAAACTTTTTGGAGGGTATTTGTCATACTGACAACACTTGGCAACACACTAGTAAAACTATAATCTATGTTTAGGATTAATTTTGTAAGTGCAAGGTCTCAGTCTTTCAGGAAGCATTGACTCATCTTCTAGATTATTTTGGCTTCCCCACTTAACCTAGCTAGAGATATAGTCCCCTCCATTCCCTTATTTTGTTAAACACGTATCAAAGTTTGCTAAACACAATTGTTTTAATTTAGGAAATGGTAATATGTGTGGCGTGTTTAAGATATTTAGAGTATGAGTTTCATATCTAGTGTTTCTCTGCTACTAGTAGCCTTGGAAAGTACCCCAGTGGAGTCACTACAGGAGCACAAGAATTACTTCACTATTGGTGAGCCTGATAAGTACCCTGACAAAGTCACTTGCTTCACCTCCTTGCACAGGAGGCCTTCTCTTCTTTCACCCTTTATTTATTTATTTATTTAATAGGACTATGCTTTGGCGCTTATTATTTTCAATGGGTGGAAGAGGGATCCTGAATTATTGAGATAAAAGGAGGTTTCCCCTTTAGATAAGTATTTATATAACCTTTGATATTGGTTTTCTCACTTTATATTTTCCCCTTATCCTTTCTCCAATTGACTAAATCTACAAGAAAAACATTGTTTATTTACAATACCAAGTTGAGGAATGAGGATCTTAGAATAGATATGGGTTTTATAGTTTGACCGAAGGTTTTCGTTTAAGTGGACCAAACTTTCCATTTAGACATCATGGAATTTAAAGATAGACAAACCCAAGATAAAGAAGAGGTAATAGATTATCCAAGCATTATTCTTCACCATAATTTCCCTTTTCAAGTTTTTTCCACATTCTCTTTTGAGCCAAACAAGAGCATATTTCCTGCAAAGTCTTAGTGAACAAAAAAAAAATTACATGACAAAACAAAAAATAAAAATAAAAATAACCAATCAAATGGGGATGAAACATAAAACAACATGCATAGTATACAATAAGAAAACAAGAAAATGCAGAGACTCGATGGAGAGCAAGATAGAGTGTAGATGTGATGTAATGGAAACTAAATACAACTAATCCTAATCCTAACCTAATTAGCTAGAATGTTAGGAATAAGTGTAATGACATTTCCAATGAAGCCATCACTATCGTTCCCGACCTACAAACACAAAGATAAGAGAAATTAAAGCCAATATATAATAATGTGCAATAGAAAACACTAGTATAAATGGGGCTAAAATCTAACGGCTATTAGTCGGATATGTGACTTATTGGCGTCGGATATCCAACACATTGGTGCTTATCAAATCATTGCTATAATTCTATCAAATAGTCGATAGTTTAGATATCATTTAATGTGCAATGGTACATATGTCGATTATCTGACACAAAAAGGTCAAAATAGTCATTAAAAAACTAACTTTTATAGTCAGTTTGCAATGCTACAAATCGTCGAATATCTAACAGATAGAATGTCGAATATCCAAGAGGTTGCACACCAGTCCGCAGTTGGATATTTGACACAAAGTTCATTTTTTTAGTTGGAAAAAATTGATATTTAGGCATCAGGTAATCGACGACATAAATAAATTGTGCAATAGAAGTTTGTCGCTCTCATGCTTTCAAGCTGACAATGAAGCATCAGATATGCAATAGATATTTGACACAAAGGTAGTTTTGACTGATGGAATAAACTGACATTAAGGCATCAGGTAATCGAAAACATAAGTAAATTATGTGACACAAGTGTTGTCACTCTAACTCTTTCAAGCTGACGGTGAAGTGTCAAATATGCAACGGATATTCAACACATAGGTTGTTTTCTTTGATAGAACAAACCGACGTTGAGGCATCAAGAAATCAACAATAGAAGTAAATTGTGTGATAGAAGTGTTTTCACTTCGACGCTTTCAAGCCAATGGTGAAGCGCCGAATATGTGACAAACAGGAGTTCTGTATGATAAGAGTGTTAAGGTACCGACACTTTCATCCGTTGAGTATCTGACGAGTACTCATATTGGAATTTTAAGATAGACAAACCATTTATTTATTTATTTAATAGGAATATGCTTTGCACTTATTATTTTCAATGGGCGGAAGAGGGATCTTGAATTATTGAGAGAAAAGGAGGTTTCCCCTTTAGATAAGTATTTATATAACCTTTTATATTGGTTTTCTCACTTTATATTTTCCCCTTATCCTTTCTCCAATTGGCTGAATCAACAAGAAAAACATTATTTACTTACAATACCAAGTTGAGGAATGAGGATCTTAGAATAGATATGGGTTTTATAGTTTGACCGAAGGGTTTTCGTTTAAGTGGACCAAATTTTCCATTCAGACATCATGGAATTTAAAGATAGACAAACCCGAGATAAAGAAGAGGTAATAGATTATCCAAGCATTGTTCTTCATCACAATTTCCCTTTTCAAGCTTTTTCCACATTCTCTTTTGAGCCAAACAAGAGCATATTTCCTACAAAGTCTTATTGAACAAACAAAAACAAATTGCATGACAAAAAAAAAAAACAAAATTAAAATAACCAATCAAATGGAGATGAAACATAAAACAACATGCATAGTATACAACAAGAAAACAAGAAAATGCAGAGACTCAATGGAGAGCAAGATAGAGGGTGGATGTGATGTAATGGAAACTAAATACAACTAAGCCTAATCCTAACCTAATTAGCTAGAATGTTAGGAATAAGTGTAATGACATTTCCAATGAAGGCATCACTATTGTTCCTGACCTGCAAACACAAAGATAAGAGAAATTAAAACCAATATATAATAATGTGCAATAGAAAACACTAGTATAAATGGGGCTAAAATCTGACGGCTATTAGTCAGATATGTGACTTATTGGCGTCGGATATCCAACACATTGGTGCTTATCAAATCATTGCTATAATCCTATTGAATAGTCAATAGTTTATATATCATTTAATGTGAAATGGTACACATGTCAATTATCTGACACAAAAAGGTCGAAATGGTCATTAAAAAACTAACTTTTATATTCAGTTTGCAATGCTACAAATCCTCGAATATCCAACAAATAGAATTTCGAATATATAGGAGGTCGCACACCAGTCCACAGTCAAATATTTGACACATAGTTCATTTTTTCTGATGGAACAAATTGATATTTAGGCATCGGGTAATCGACGACATAAATAAATTGTGCAATAGAAGTTTGTCGCTCTCATGATTTCAAGCCAACAATGAAGCATCATATATGCAATGGATATTTGACACATAGGTTGTTTTGACTGATGGAATAAACTGACATTAAGGCATCGGGTAATAAAAAATATAAGTAAATTATGTGACACAAGTGTTGTCACTCCGACTCTTTCAAGCCGGCGGTGAAGTTTCAGATATGCAATGGCTATTCAACACATAGGTTTTTTTCTCTGATAGAACAAACCGACATTGAGGCATCAAGAAATCAACAATAGAAGTAAATTGTGTGATAGAAGTGTTTTCGCTCCAACGCTTTCAAGCCGATGGTGAAGCGTCGAATATGTGATAAACAAGAGTTTTGTATGACAAGAGTGTTGAGGTACCGACACTTTCATCCGTCGAGTACTCATATTGGAATTTGTCGAACATTTGATGACCTATCTTTGTTGTTGAATATTTGACGAAGATATGCATTAAAAAAATTATAATACATAGTACTATTTCAAAGACTATAAGAATTCCATCACACATAACATCCTTCATTGTTGACCACCCAGAGTTAAAGCTAAAAGATACTGTGGCTTAACGAGTTATGGTTATAAAAAAAAATTAGAAGAGAGAGTATTTTGTGTGATGGAAATATACTCTAGAATAGGAGAATGTGTAACAACTCCATTTCCATAAAAAACCATCTACATAAACATAGTTATGTAAATTATTTTTTGTGAAAATAAATTTATGACTGGACTGAATGGAGGGACATGTGAATCCAAATTTCTAAGAGGGAGACCTTGTGGTGGGTTGTTGCATGAACATTAAATTCATGTTACATATTGGTTGGTTTTCCTATGATTTGTCATGATAAAGCCCATATAAACCACCCCTAATTGTCATAAATATATGCCTAATGGAGTATTGGCCTACACTGAAAAGCATTGAAATCAGAGTGGGAAGCCTGAGTGGGGGATTACATCATACTGTCCCCTCTACTTATGAAATGTGGATAGGGAGAGAAGGCATTGGATAGAAAAGGCCCCAGGTGTGAAGGAAGAAGGATTGAGAAACTTTAGTATTATGGAATTGCGGAGAGGAGAATGGTAAAAGTGTGTAGAGAAGGCACAAAGAAATTGGTGCAAAACTTTTATTGTGCAAAAAGCAGTTAGACGAGTTGAGTATGAGAACAACTATTTATAATCATGCCTCAAAGAATGAATTGGTCAATGATTTTGGATGGGCACTCAAGGACATGGCTTAGCATGTGTGACAAGTGGGTGCAGTTATTTAAAGGCACACCCCAACCAAAACTTGAGTGAATAGTTATGTACATTGCATGGAGGAGATGTGTGTCAGCCAAAGAATTTTGGTGAGTCAACTTGCATGGGTGTCCTATGTCAACCCCATAGGACTTGAAGGGATATGACATTTTTCTCTCCATACACCCCATATATATATATATATATATATATATATATATATATATATATATATATATATATATATATATATATATATATATATATATATATATATATATATATATATCTATATATCTATATATATATATATATATATATATATATATATATATCCAAGCCTATGGAGAGGGGAAGGCATAAGAACTTGGTGGGTCACATCAACTTGTATGATTGGGTCATGATGAAGAAGGATGCAGATTATTTTGTAACCAATAAAAAATTATCGTGGGGATAGTTATTGAGTTTTTCGGGGATAGTTAATGGACGTGGCTATTGTTGTGTCACTAATGATGTGGAAATTACACATAGGATGCACCCAACTAGAGTGTGAAATGGAAACATAAATGGCTATTGACATGTCACTAGTGATGTGGTATTTTGGATAGGATTTGGTGTCATGGAATGTTGGCATGATGTGTTGATATGGCATGCTGATAGGGAATTCAAAATTTCATAGATTTGACTCATTGATTGTACAAAAATCTGGAAGAAATGAGAAGAGTGAGTTGGAAGAAAAATAAAACCATGCATCTATATGGATTCAAAAGTTTTGGAAATGCTAGATTTGAAAAAGTGGAAATTTGGAAGATCGAATATCTATAAATTTTATAAAAGGATTTTACAGAAATTATGTCATATGAATGGATCAAACATGATTCCATTTGTAACTAAAGATGTAGCCTTATGAAGAGGTGACAGATGGTTAGGGACGTTTCCACATGTCAATTGATGTGACATTACATGGTACTGACACAGGGCCAAAGGGCTACAATGTGGATCTGGACGAGTTTACAGAAATCCATCATATCTAATATCAAGATACCAGATACCTTGGATACATTTTGTAACTCAATTTAATAAATAATTTGAATACATTATTTAATAATAAAATCATTTCTTTATGGGGTTTCATGAAAAAATAAATCTAGAGTAAAGTCATGTTAGACATAATGTAAATATCCCCTATGTCCACATATTAGATATCTTGTTTTGTCCTAGATTTTAAGTTATATATGGATCTAGATCTCTTAAGGAATTATTTACATGAAAACCTTATGAATTATGATTATTTTCCCCCTTTTATTCAATCCACATCTGGTCATATTGTTAAAAGAATTCCTCATCTTCTTTAAGATTACCGGATACCAGGTACATTTTTAATCATATATTACATTTTGACCTAGGTTAAAACAAAAAATATTACACTTGTTTTAGTCTAGATACCTCTGAGTTCTATATGCATATCAAGCTTCATATATGCACTTTACCATGGAGTTTTGTCATTTTCTGATAAATATTTGGAAATCTAGCTTTTTGAAAAGAAGGGTCTTTTAGAATTTCCTAGGATTTGGATATGATTAGTGATAATGTGGCATGGTGATGGGGAATCTAGAAGTTTATAGATTTTACTGATTGACTATAGTGAATAAATTAGCATTCCATGTAAGCCAAATTCGTACCTAGTTCCACATCATTATGACATGCCATCATGCCACATAATCACTAGTTAACTCAATCTTATATATTGGAATTTGGATCTGGGGTTTTTAATAAATGACTCTAATTGGATTTTTCAGATAATCGATCTTCCACTCATAACATTAAACTTTGGGGATAGTCTCCATCACTTGATGGATTTTGGTTTCCGTCTATGAATCTTAATATATTTTAGATCCTCCATTCTGCTAACTCTAGATTTTTTCGTGCATGCATTCTGCCATTTGGATTTTTGCAAAAATATTTTCATACATTTCTCTAGATGTCTAAATATCTAGAACATCCTGACTTCCCACTAATTGCTTTAACAAATATTCAGACTCCACTCCATATGACTTCCAACCTTGATAGATCCAAGTTCAATTGATGGATGCCATATAATGGACATAATTATGTCAAATGGGAATAGTTAAATGGGACATCAACCATTGGGAGGACTAAGATTTTATTCAAAAACTTAAGGTTGGTCCGATTAATGGATCACCAGGCCATCAGAAAGTTTAAAGAAAGGCATCAGATGACCTAAGGATGGTTTGGTTAAGGGACCTCCCCATTCATCATGCTCTCCTGGATTATTAGATACGAGATACATTTTTAATCATACATTACATCAGAATCTTAGTCAAAACAAAAGGATTATATTTTCTTACTCCATATTATGTACGTATGTTGAATACCTAGCAATCTTCATATACCTACATAGATGCCTACATGCGGATTTAGCTTTTATCCTATATTAAATGGAAGTGTCATATAATTTTGAATCTTGACATTAATCCACCTTAGGAAAAGTAACTGAAATTGATTTCTATTTCTTCAAAATATTTAACCACTAAACTTAAGTTAACATTGATTCTAAGAAGTAATTTTCTGGTTCCACTTTTCTTTGTTAAATATATTCTCTTGATTTTTCTGCATTTTCAACTAAAATTATTTAAATTGGGATAAGATTTCTATATAATTTTATTTTGAATTTGACTTGTTAAAGGAATAATGTTGAGAAGAGGAAATGATAAACAACCTAAATCCCTTGAACTTAATAAAAAAGGGAAGAAAATAATGACTGAAGACCTTAAGGATAAGGAATATAGTGAAGAGAAGAACCCAAACAAAACAATTTTTTTTTCATACACCACCTATAATGCAAGGTTAAATAATTATCCATATTGTGAAGAAATTTATGAGTTTCTAAAAACTAGTAATTTTATAGAAGAGTATAGTCAGGCGGGACATCCAGAATTTGGAAAATCATCCAGATTTATATTTATTTGCATATGTCGATAATAAAGTTCCAACCTCAAGGTTTTTGTTATAAGCAATTATGTAAAAGTTTGATCTAGTATCCATTATTTTGATCAAAGAGAGAGAAACTATATTCTAGATTATCTAAATGCCCAATTTAAGCTTCCATTTAGACTTCCACATCAAAGGAGTAATAAAGGATGAGAAATAGATCTAGTAAAAAAAATAACTCAAAATGAAAACCCAAATTATTCAAATTTCCACATCGAATGTTCCACTTCATGATTCTATCCACAACTAAAAACTTAAAAGGTATGAAATGTGGCCCCCACATCCCATTTAATAATCCAATTGTAAATAAATAAGCATAGATGTGGAGGTGGCATGAGATCCAAATGTATCAAACTTCCTTCATCTAGATCTAATATTGATCGATAGTTTTGGATACAAGAACCCAAAGACATTTGTTTTGTGCAAGATATCTGGATCAAGTATGTAGATATTGTCTTAATAGGGAAACCCTATATTAAAAAAAATTGGATCTATTTAGTAATATAATAAATGACTTACAAAGGTTACAAAAAGGAATAATCCTACATTTGGATTATGTCTAGTGATGTGAGAGGTTATGCATTCTTGAGGAGGTTTCAAGAATTTACATCAACCTAAGGATTTGCTAACTCCACAATGGGAAAGTTGGGTGTTATTGAACTAAGGGCTTGGATGAACATAAACTAGTACAAATGGGGTAGCATATCATATTTTTAAAATGCATCTCCTATGAAGGAATTCTAGGTATAGTTTATGTTTATATCAATTTAGACTCCTATACCAACTAGACACCAACCACACTTATAACTTGTAGAGACCACAAATGTTCCATACTTCCTCCTACAATCCATAAATGGAATGATTTCCAAGGAAAAAAATGGGGTAAACATGATGTTATCCCATCATAGGCTCGTTCAACTACTGGTTTTCCACACTTTGGATAAGTTGGAGCACATCTTCTTTTGGATTCATTCAAGAAGTGAGAGAAAATATTATAGGACTAAGAAATGGAGAGGAAGCAGAGAATATTAGAAGACTATTATAGAGAGGAAGCCAAAAATGTGAATTACAGAAACAATTACAGGGAGGCTAAAGTTCCTTATTGTAGAGATGATTACAAAAATGGTCGTGACTATTGCAAAATAAAGGCCGATATTTCTGAAGCAGGAAGGCTAATATTTATGAATTAGGAGGGTCGATACTATTGTAGAAAGACGGTCAAAATTTTGAAGTTGAAATAGATAGAGCCAAGAATCATGATTGCAGATAAATTGCAGGAGGAACTAGTCTAGTGGTTGGAGTAATTCTATTTATTTAGTCAAAGGTCAAGTGTGTCTCAACCTAATTTAATCTACTAGAGAAAGAGTTGACAAGGTTTTCTCCTTCATAGGGGTTTTACTTTGGCTATGTGCTTACATATTTTGTTCTTCTCTTTGTGATCTTCATGTTGGAATTTAATTGATGAAAGGAACACTAACATAATCAACATATAATTTCACAAGTAAATGTCAAGATAAGAGAAATCAAATTGAATAATCTAACTCACGTAATGTCGTATATTTCTCAACAAATGAGAGGCATTAGTCCTCATTTGATTCACACAAGTAATTTAGTCTCTTCAAGAAGTCTAAGGAAAATTCAAAGAAAGAAAGAGGTGAAGGATAGCGAGGAAAGAAAGAAGGTATATTTGTTTGGCTTGTGTATCAATTATTTGTTTGGCAAGCTCGCACATATGGGAAGAAAGTTATCTCTGTTCATATTTTAGGCTAGAGAATAGAAGTAGATTGAGTTATGAGTGACTGGCCTATCACTTAGTGAGTTTTCATGATCAAAGGTCTTGGAAGTCTTCCTTGAATTTCTATAAGAAGAGAAGTTTTGGGTTTTTCCCTTATCGAGGGATTTTTCCCTAGCCTGGAGCCTATTTATGGTTTTCTTTTTTGCATTGTGATCTTCTTTATTGGCATTGTCTTGATGATGAACATAAAATAATAATGATGATGATGAACTAACATTATATCACAAGAATTATCAATATAACAAGAGAAAACATTATAAAAGAAACCCTAATTCTATTTGCCCTAGTTTTTCTCAACATCTATGGTCTTGGAAGATTTGTAATTGAGAAATAAAAAATTTCTTGAAATCAAATGCAACGTAAAACTAAATCACACATCTGGTAGCCAAGCACCTGGTGGGCTACAGTTGAGCATTACTTCGATGATTTTTTTTGCGTATATGACTCCAACTGTAGTTAATATTTCAAATCTAAATATGTGAATGGAAGTTCCTACAAAACAATGGAAGGAGGAGAAATTAGATGTGATAAATAATTAATAAAATAGAAGAAGGGATTTTTCTGCGGGGAGAGAAACCGATACAGAACAAAGGAGATGGCCTCGACTGTTTGCGCCTGCTTTTCCTTGGGCTCTCTAGTGGGTTTAGAGCAGGGAGGATCCAGATCCATAGTCGATCGTCCGCCCCTACAACCCCTGGCTCAAACGAACCCGGATCAAAGCGAACCCCCTGCCCGCCAAGATCTGGCAGATACGGTTAACACCCTGAAGAAGCAGATCGCCGACAATCTCTGGGTTGAATCAAGCGGTTCGAACGGCCACTCAGGAGATCACCAGGACGCAGCTGACGAGAGCAAGATCGGTGGAGAAGCGGCCTTCTGCAAAAATGGAACTAGCAGGATGGAAAATCGTAGTTTTTATTCAAGGTATGGAAGTAAAACCCCTTTCATTGATTTTCAGAACGCTGCTCTGTCCTTTATTGGCGCAGATCTGGGTTCCCTCCTACCATGGAGCTCGAATTTGGAGCTCTTCCCTCCGATCCGTGGCATCCTGTACAGAGTATGCCCTAAACTAACAGATCTAGACCCTATAATGGCATATCGACCCCATTTTGACCCGATCCAGGGGAATAAGCGCAGATCGAGACCTGGGAGCGTCAAACCAGATATCAACTCGGCAGATCGGACCCATCAGACTCAAACCATATCAGATCTGGTCGCCCACCCTTTGATATGGGACATGAAAAAACCACAGAACAAAATCTCTGCACCAGATCCATCAATTACAAGAGATGGAACTCCGGCAAGAGGATTCCAAGTATTTATTAAACTACCAGAAGGAAAATCGAAATTTATCTGGGTACAAAAAACGGATACTGTAAAGCAAGTGCAGGAAATGATCAGGAAACAATTAGGATTCCCCATCAGATCACAAAATCTGATATATGAGGGCAGAGCCCTTCAAGATACTAAATATCTCTGGGAATATCAGATTGAACCCCTGTCAACAATCATACTTAATCTGAGATTGAGAGGGGGAGCATCTGTTAATGGCAGAAATAATAATAGAGCTGAAGGGAGTGGCACAGGTGCAGGGAAAAAACCAAGTAACACCTCCTTCAAAGACATCCTGCAAGGGAAAAACAAAGAAGGATCAACGCCAAATCAATCAGGGATGGTCGCCAGGCCATATATTGTGGAACAGCTGGATCATACCCCAGTATATAACATAGACACACCAGAAACAGAGGAGTACTGTAATATATATGAAAGGCAAGCAGTTATATGCAGATTTAACAGCTTTTGGCCCAAACCAGTTGATTTATTCCACTGGATCTTCACGAACTGGACCATGCAATGCGAAATACACCTCTGCTCCAAAGGATTCTTTATAGTAAACTTCTTATCAGCAGCTGACAGGGACACAGTTCTGCAGGAAGGACCATGGTTCTGGGGATCCACAGGACTTTTCATCACACCCTGGTTTCCAGAATTTGACGCAAACACAATGGTTGTTACAAAAATGCCAGTTTGGGTGCGTCTACACAACCTCCCAATACATCTCTGGACTGATCAAGTACTAGCTGGAATTGGAAATACCATCGGACGCTACATCAAATGGGACACACAGCGATTGGAGGAAAGAATTTACACATATGCTCGGATATGTGTAGAAGTAGACCTCAGCAAAGGCCTGCCAGACCAGATTCAGCTGAAGCATGGGCAGCGGAGCTGGACTCAAGGTCTAGACTTTGAAAATACCGCCTTCAGATGTCGAATATGCAGACAAACAGGACACCTACAAAACACATGTCCATCAGCCAAAAAAGACAATCGAAGAAAGAAGAAAACAGAAAAACAAGTGAAGGGATGGCAATTCTCCTCACCTGATTCAGATGACGAGGAGGAAGAAGAGATGGAGACCACAAATCCCAAACAGCCCAGCCAGACAAACGAAGTACCAACAGCGGAAGACAAAAGACCACAGGAAAAATCAGAAATAACACAGGCAAATACAATAGATACCATGGACATGAGCAGAAACAAGCGACATCACATATCAGATTCTTCAGACTCTGATAAAGAAAATCCACAACCTGTGGCTGAAACTGCACTGGCATTGATAAGTCCAACAGAACCACAGGGGGTTTGGAAAAAAGTTGAGAAGAAAAAGGGGCGAAAACTATGATTTTCCCCCACATGTACATAATCATATATGCATAACATGATATTTTCTTGCACTTGTACACCCTGCGCGGTGTTGACAGATCACTGCTTTCTTTTAAAAAAGCACCATTTTTGACGGAACACTGCTTTCAGCATATGCCGATGGCATCTACAACATGTAATTTTTCAACATTAATGAAAGATTACGATTTTTCCAGTGGAAAAAAAAATAAAATAGAAGAAAAATCATATCAGTTCCTTCTGACCAATTAATAGAGTAAGAGTTTCTCATACTTCCCTACATGAAAAATGCCATTTTATGGTTTTTCACTCAAATAGAAACACAATTGTCAAAGAAAGGAAAATACTACATGATTTATTTTCATGGAAAAGTTTGTTATTTCTTATAAAACTTTATGTATATCCCACTCAACCAATAAATACAATACAAATATCAACCTAAACCCTTACCATTTTGAGTTATTTGCTTCAGATAGCTATTCCACTTAATCATTTGAATTGAAACTAGTTGTCCTACACATATTCATGAGACCAACAAGGAAAACTTAGATTAAATTTGATGAAATATTAAATTTAATTGCATGAAATAATAATTAAAAAGACTTATGTGCATGAATACATGAATGAGATCCTCTTGGTTTTGAGAATAAATTGTTGGAGTAGTTTAATCTTGGAGCAAAGCTCCCTCTACTTGACAATGCAATAACGAAGTCAACATTGACTTTGTTGTTGCTTTTTTGGATTGAGGGTGTTTTGCTGCAATATTATGAAAATAATAATTTATTAGCTACTGAACAAGGCCACCATGTGAAGGTTGAAACTCTCATGCGCCCCCCTACAACACCCCCCCAACACACATCACTCTCAATTCCTCAGTATCCAATCTATCAACTATATAGGAAATAGTTGAAAGCAAGACATTAAGATACATTAAAAGAAAAATATAAAACATTCATTCATTCGTAAATCCACAAAATATTTCATCTCAATAAATTTTATCATAAAAAATATGTTTACATAATATGAAACAACGTCATGTACATAAAGAGACATATATAAACAATTCATTAACATATAACATTCATTCATTAATCATAGACACAAAATATTTCATCTAAAAAAACATTATCATCAAAATATGTTTTCATAATATGGTATGTGATGTTTCTAATGATATAACTATTACAATCATTTCTTTTTCTTTTTCTTTATTTTTGATGGCCTGGTCGTGTACTCATGACGTTGTCGAGGCTATCGCAAGAGGGGTGGATCATCAATTGTAACAAAAAAGAAATGTTAAATTGATATTTTTTGTTATTATTCATTAATAAAAATAGCATTAGAGTTTTCTTTACCTCGTGCACTAGTCGACATTGTAATTTAAAAAAGGAAACAATTACCACAATATCAAAACATAAAAGTGTAATTTTGTAGATACTTCTCATACAAAGCGTCGATACTGGTCAAGACAACCAATATTGCCTCCCATATTCACTAGTAGTGTGTATGGCATCTATGTAGGAGTATGTTTGGAATTCATAGATGCCCTAAACACTACTGGTGAAGACGAGAGGCAATATTGGCTATCTTGATCAATATTGACACTTTTTTTTCGAAGTATCTTTAGAATTGTACTTTTCCATTTTGATATTGTGGTAATTGCTTCCTTTTTTAAAGTTTTGAAGATCAATTATAGGTTTTGTTAACATCTGTCATTTTATTTTTAAGCATGAATCACTAATTGATTGTGGATATTCTACAATGGTTGAATTTTGTATTTTCCAAGAAGAGGACAATAAGGGAAATATGGAGATTCTAATATAGACAATATGAATACATGAATGAGCTCCTTTTTTTTGAGAATAAATTGTTGTAGTTTAATATTCATCGAGGAAACCTCCCTCCACTTGATGAATCAACACATAAGTCAACATTGACGTTGTTGTTTCTCCATTGGATTGAGGGTGATTTTCTCCAAGATTATCCAAATCATAATTTATTCTCTATTGAATAAGGCCAACATTAAGATACATAAAAAAACAAATAGAAAACATTCATTCATCCATTCATAAATCCACAAAATATTTCATCTCAATAAATTTTATGATAAAAAATATATTTACATGATATGAAAGAAAATAAGTACATAAAGAAACATATAAAAATTATTCATTAACATATAACACTCATTCATTCATTCATTAATCATAGACACAAAATACTTAGGGGTTTAGGGGAATAGATAAGAGGGATTTGTATAAAATATTTAGGGAAGAGTGTATTCGATGATGTTTCTAGATGCTTAAAATGAGAAATTTAATAACATTGGAAAATTAATAATTGCACATTTATCCTTTAATAGATTAGGTCTCATCCAAACGACATGCATGAGCAGTGTGTTTGAAACTAGGCATCTGAATTGTTGCCCATTTCAAAAATCAGGCAGCAAATATCGATCATGAATAAAGACTGAAATTCACTTTCTGAATAGGGTATCAGAGTTAAGTTTGAAAACACATTGTTAGTATATCAGACCTAGTATGAAAACTACAGTCATCATACTTAGAATAGGACAAAGTAGTCTTGCACACACACGCACATATAAGATCTGAAGTCTAAAGAGGAGTATAGACGATGAGAGCTATGTTTGATGCATATTTATTAATGATTAATATTGGATAAACATTGGCCGATGTGTATGTGTGTGTGTTATCAACATGAAACTTTTAATATTGATCAAACTAAGAAAATAGAGAATATAAATAACCTACAGGATCCCATACCTATGACGGAACGTTTGAAAGATATTCTAAATATAGATTGAGGAAAACAAACTACCTTCATTAAATTTATACTAATTAACCTATACTTGGTGTACCACTTGAATCTAGAGAGTCGCGCAAATAGTGGAAGGCTACAAGTCTTATAAATTTTGAGAATTTGAATAGAACCTCAAAGAAATATTATGACATTCAATGATTATTGGGATAAATAATGAGACAAGTTGATACACCATCCCATAAAGCATCAAGATTAGTCATAATATAGACTAGTTGACACTACTGGAATGGCTTCTATATTATAACCTTGAATGTGATAGCATTGATTTGTCATCACCATCTCAAAATGACCCGACAAATGAAAATTTATCATCTCTGTCATCATCACTTCACATTGTCTCATAGATGAACCCTTCCACAAATTATATGCATGAATTTTTGGCATACCATCCCCTCTACCTAGCCTATGATTGATTGTGAGAATAGGTAAACAAAGTACAATTTATAAATAGGGGATCTTGTCAACAAAGATCCGTTAATTTTTCTTTATTCACTTGTTGCCACAATCAATCATAGGATAGGTAGAGGGGATGGCCTTCCATAAATTCATTCATGTAATTTGTAGAAAGGGCCATCCATGAGATAGTTTGAATTGATGATGACAAAAATGGTAAATTTTCATATGTCTGTTCATTTTGAGATGGTGATGACATACCAGTGCTAGCCTATTCAAGGATATTATAGTGATTGATGGGAAATTTGGGGAGGAAAATTACTACATACCATCATGGACATTACACACATATGTACTTAAATTGTCATCATAATCACAAATTGTTGTGATTAGGCATTGAAGCAAGAGTAGCTAGCACCTAAATTGGGAGTGTGGTAGTGTATGGTCGATTGGGATATGTATACAAATTATTATATGGTTGAATTATGATGGGCACAAATTGTGTAAAGGCTTAGTTTAACACTGGAACCTGATTATATGCTCTCAAGTTCATAACATAGTTAATTTACTTATACCACAAATTTATCAAATATATGGTATTCTACACCCTCCTTGTATCACAAAAAATATGTTTGCACAATAAGAAACAAAATCATTATAATTTTTTGCAATGGACAAATGAAATTTTTTTATTAAGATAGTCTAAAGTTACATATGCACATGCCATGAGGCATTGAACATGTCAACCAAAAATGTGGTACTCAAAACAACGAGCTCTAAATAAACATGTTCAATCATCTTTTATCATATTTATTTCTCTTCTTTAACATGTAATTAGCCAAGATATCTTGATCTTGGCCCCCTTCAGTTGTTGTGGTCTTTGGTGTAATATGTCTTGCTTGTGACCTAGTCTAATGACTATGTTGCTGCATGTGGGGCCAAGTATCAACTGCAATAAGAAATAAATGTTAAAATCATATTTATAGTTATTATTATTACAAATGTTTTATTAATAAAAAGATTAGTATAGTTTTCTTTACCTGCTTCGGTAGTGGAAGGAAGAAAAATACTTCTAGATTTGGCCATATATCCCTCCTCTTCTCTGGCCACATCCTGTACATGCTCTGGTGTATAAACAAGAAAGGTTATAATTAATACATCATTTGCATTTAAATATTTTTAATTGTATTCCATACTACAATTTTTTTATAACACATGAAATACCTCTAGTACTGAGCTGAACATCTGTCTCAAGGCACTCCACCATCAGTAGGCTCATGTGTTGTATCTACATTACTTTCCTACCTTTTATAATTAAGTTTATGCAGGAAAATTTGACTTTTCTTGCTATGTTCATTTCCATGAACCTGCAATCTTAAGAATACCAAGAACTCTACATAAATTTGATTACTCAGCCAATTAACTATTATAGTCATATAAACATATTCATTAACATATATGAAAAGATACTACAAAATCCATAAGCATGTAAAGATTCCATCCTAAAACCAAATTCATATGTACATGTTTGGCCTAATTTCACGTTCATTTGGCCATTAGATTTTCCTGTAGGTTTATAATGATTAAATACAAAGTTAGAATAAAAGTATTTTTTTTACATCCATAAATCACTCTTGATTTATTCCCTAAAGCTATCATGATTTATCCCATAAATGTCTCATGATTTATTCCATAATGCTCTCATGCTTTTCAAGGTAGATTAGCTTTTTCCTTGTGGACAAATCTTTCCTATCCATATTTCTTTCAAAAACTATTCTATACTAACTAAAAGAAATAATAATATTTACTATTAAGGAACTAAAATTCCCTTACAATATAATAATTCAAATAACTAAGAATATTTACAATTAAGGATTTATAATTTCTTTACAATATTGAAACCCATTTTGGAGCTTTATATCCAAAAACCTTGATGGCTTGGAAGCTTTAATGCTTCGACTCCCAAGGTAGAAAATAATTTTATGGTCTCCTGACCATGAGTTGTTGTTCTCGACATCCTCTTGGATCCCATACATATTTTTGTCGATGATCATTGACTTTGTCATGTTGATGTAATGTTCCTTCTTGAATTCCACTATAATTCATATTTTGCCTTCCTTGTTGCAAACCAGTTTCTTTCACCTGCACATTGTTGCTCACTATTTAAAGTGAAAAATTTCCAAACAAAATATATGAACATCCAACCATATTTTCAGCCTTATTCCACACTTATAATGTTTCTCCCTTAACTCTTTGTCTCACTTCAATATGTTGATTGAGCTATATCTCCATGCTTCCAAAGTCTTCCTCCTTTGAATTCGATGCATCCTCATTCACAAAAACTTTTGCAAGTTGTTCACCCAATATTTATGTTCGACATACATCAATTTAAAATTCGATAATCACTTCTGTCGCACCAGCATGCACACAATCAATGTTGAGACCAAACTTTTTCTCTACCTTTGGCTCATCATTCCTTATGAGCATCCCATTCAAGTATTTCTCCTCTCCATTGAGAACAAAATTTGAACTTGGTTCTCCTTGATAGTGTCGGTATCTGCATCCCTCCATTAATGATCAAATTTCTCTTTTTGCATGCATTTTAGGTGTCCCATCTGATCAGCTGCATTCCATTTGGTCATGGATCAACTGATGGTAGTGGTTTTATGTCAACTTCCCTCATGTCTTTCATCTGCTGACCTGTTGTCACATTTTTCAGGTTATTTATTGTCATCCAGTTTCATTTGATTCACAAATCAGTTTTAGGATTTTGTCTCACTAGGTCTAGGGTTTGTCATCATACTCATCAAAAACTGAATAAAAGGTCAGCATGCAGGCGAGGAAGATAAATAAACTCATAAAATTATAAATTTTACTTTTGTTAGGCTCCATAAATTTGTTTCACCTCAAAACTCTGTTTTGAGGTGAAAACAACATTTTTTCCATTTCATGTACAAATTTCATGTAATTTCAAATGTTTCTATATGTAATAAGTTCAGCAGCTACTCTTGGTCACCTTGCCAACTCCAGCCACTGCAAAAAACAAAAGCACCTATGCATCAATCCATCAATTGATCAAGAAAAGTCAAACTTCAAATGAAAAATAGAGTTTTTAAAGAAAATGACTAAGACTTTAGAAAAGTGGGTTTGGTAAATGAAAAAATTAAAGCCAAGGGGATATAAAGCTCATCTATGTGTTTGAAGTCTTCATTTTTTGCAAGTGAGTGAGCTAAAGGCAAAAATCATGTTTTTGGGAGAAAGAGGCGAAACTGAGCAAAAAAAACTCGAAATTTCACTGGCACTGCGGACCTGTGCTTTGGCACTACGCACCTACCTGGCGCTGCACACCTGGCACAACTTTTACACTGAGATTTGTTCGGGCACTACGCATACAAAGTGCACTGCACACCTGAGAGGCAGTGCTACACACCTGTCTGTTGAGGTTCAAAACGATTTTCATCACCTTCCTCTACTTCAAATTTCACGATTGACCTCTCATCAAGTAAGTGAAGCTTCTCATCTTGTCTAGTAAGGAGTTTTTCATCAACTGTGGTGATTTGTATGTCTCTAAAACTAAAACCCTAGCTATCCTCCAAATTGTCTTGTAAATTTGCATAGGGTTTTTTCTTCTGCTATTTTTATTCCCTTACATTATTTTCCTACACCCATTCCCTTACACTAAATTTCCCTAAATCCCTTTCCCTTTCCCTTTCCAAAAATCATTATCACTCACTACCCAAATCCAATTCCCATTTACGAAACCCTAACCCTTTACTCTATTCCAAAACCCTAACCCTTTATTCTATCCCCAAAACCCCAACTCCCATTTCCCATTCCCTCATCTACATTCATAATATCAGCCATTCCCTCATTTCCAAAAAGAAAACAACAGTCACTTCCTACATACATTATTCACCCTCATACTTTAAAAATCTCTTCATACTCATTAGTTTTCTCTCCAAATTCATAAGAATGGAGACAGATTCAGACTATGGGAGGGAAGATGAAACTCTCAGTGATTCCTCTTGAGAAGTTCATGTGCCAAGAAAACCACATAAAGGAGGGAAAGTCATCTGGGAGGAGCCCACCACTCTCACAGAATTACTTGCTTGCCCTCTTGTTGTAACTTGTTTTCAACACCAGTCTTGTTATCAGTTTTGTGAAATGGTAGAGAGGGTGAAATATCATCATGAGCTTGCTAGGTTATTTGTTCTTAGTATTCACAATGGCCAGGTGAACCTTACTGGTGTCTCTTTCACCTTGACACCTAAAATAATTACAGCAGCAACATGCATCCCTAATGTAGGTGAACAGTGGAATAAGGGGCAGCTTGTGGGAAGAGAGCATTATGAGCCTTATATTAAGGCTGGTTATCATAGGCAAATCAGTAGGGTTTTTCCTTTTAAATACTTGTAAAACACTTATGCTCCTCTCATGAAACTCATCATCAAGTATTTTACTTGTGAAGGGAGGTTTTCTCGTCTATATACATACCATGTCAGATTGTTGATGCATTTCACAAGAGTGAGGATGATGAACCTCCCATACTTTATATGTAGGAATATTGAGAAGATGGCTCTATATGTGCAAAGGAAACCTTTTCCTCAACAGTTTAGTAGCATTTACCATTTCTCATTATTTAAAATTGTTGTTTTGCATCAGCTAAGCTTGCTGAACATACCATGGGATACCTTCATTACACATGATATTTTCAAAGCCCTTAGGTGACTCCATTGGTGCTTCAAGAGGAAGGAGGGCATTCAAACCAGCCAAATGTTCATGAGACTAAAACTACAGGTGTGCCAGTGTTTGTCACTTATGAGAAAGGCACCAGGAGACTTTTTGCTGCTGCCAAACGAGTACTATCTCCACCAAGGGTGGAAGGGGTCTCGTTTTCTTCACCGGATCATAGGCAAATTCTATCTTCACCAGGGGTGAAAGGGGCTTTGCCTTCTTCTTCAGCTGAACAGGTACAGGGTAGAGACAAAGGAAAGCAACAGGTGCATGAAGAGGGCCCTACTGAAGGGCAAGACAGGGATTTTGTTTTGATTGAGGAGGCAGACACTGATTTGAGCTCTCAAAGCTCACGACTCAAGGATATAATCATCAAAGAGAAGGAAGCTAAAATCCAAGCCTTATCACTTGACCTTGAGAGGGAAAAATGGATCATTAACTTTCTTGAGCAGGAGAACAAACAACTGGAGGACAAACAAACTATTATGGAGCTGCAAACAATTAGAGAAAATAGGCAAGTGGCAAAAAGAAGAAAAATCAAGATGACATCTCTTGAGCAAGAAATTGAGGCTGACTGGGAATCATGGTTAGAGAGGGAAAACATTCATCTGGAGAAATTTCTTGAGAAAGCCAACAAAGAGAAGAAAATGTTGCGCCATATGGCCTATCACTACTTAACCCAGAACAAAATTTGCAAAACAAGGGTGAAGAGGTTAAAGGCCAAGCTAAGAAGAGTTTTGAGGAGAAAAAAAGAACAAGATAAGCTCAAGATCTTGGCTAAAGCATCATTGGCCCAACAAATCACCTAAAAAGGATCACTCATGCCAAATTTCAAGGAATTTGGAGAATTTATTGTCATTCTTGAAATTTTTAATGCAAAAAATAGGTTCTTTCAACAGGTGCGTAGCGCCACTGGCGCTTCGCTTTTGTTGGGGGCATCCATTTGCAAAAAAGTTTGCATTTTTTGGAATCAACATGAAAAAATATGCATGCTCAGGAATGGCTGAGATTTTTGGACAAGTTCTGGGTCTCCAAAAGGGCAAAAAACATTCAAAAAGTGCCCTCTCTGCCACTTTTTTGCCACACAGGAATCAGTCTTGGGATATTCCATTTTAGAGGAGAAAATGAACTCCAAATCCAAAAATTCAATTTGTTCTAGAAAGTAGACTCACCAAGCTTTCCAGCAAGCTATCCTACACCTAATTTGGACTTCAGGAAGCCTTCCAAAAGTGTCCTGGAAAAGGCGCTATGCATAGGATCAGTGACGCTGCGCATAGGAGAAATTTTGCCAGTTTTGCCTATTTGTTCATAATTTCACCCAGTTTAGCTGTCAGTTGACTTTTTCTTCTCTATTTGGTAAATTAATGATGTACTATGATGTAAATATGATGAAAAATGACTTGAGGGTGTAGATACATTAGTTAGAATTGGTTGGAAGTTTCCATAATTTTAGAGGCAAGCTACTCCACGTCCTATTTTGTAGTTCCTAGTTTAGATGTTGTTGAAACAACTCCTTGACTCATGGATTCGACCCCTGATGGCTAGCATAGGTGGTTTGATGCCTATATCTTGTAATTTCTTAGTCATTTGTCAAGGTTGGACTCTTGTGGATGCATTGAGCACTATTGTAAATCACTTCTGCAGTTTGGCAAAGAAATGAACCAGGGTTTTGCAGCATTTTGTGGGATTCTTGTGGTAATGTGTCTTGGAATTGTTTTCTCTTCTGTAATTTAGTTTCTCTTATGTGTATGTGTTCCAGTATCTATTTATTTCTTCATAATTAAATGAATAAAGAGAATTAGGTAGAATCCATTGATATTCGATGCTCTGCCTAGAGGATACATTTAATTTTTAATGTTTCTGTTGTTTGAAGAGGACTCATGAACCTTGCATGCCCTCTCCAACTCTTCACCAGTCTTTAGAATCACCATCACATTCATTTCAAAGTGCTAAAACACTTGCCTACCTCACCCCATAGAAACCTCTGCAAATCTGAGTTGATCTCTCGGACCCAAATCTACCTTCCTCATCTGATCCAGCAACCAACCATTAAAATCAATCAAAATCCTCTAAGTGAATATACCTAGCCTAAAATCATCATTTAATTTCAGTCATCTCAAGCCTAAGTTGCAATATTATTTTGAGATTGACAAGGAGAGAGCCCTCTCCCGACTTGGTAGGGCTAGCTACCAAGTTAAGCGTGGTTTGATGTTACCCTAGACCTGCCTTCCTTGAGCCTGTGGTAGATTTAGGCAGTAACACTCCTATATCATCCTCTTTCTTCATGAAAGTTTTAGAGGGATGCCAATCATTAATAAAATTTTCAACCATAAACAAACCATCAAGAAAAACATAAGTATTTTTAGCTTCATTTGATGTATCAATTAAAATAAAATCTCCACCAACATTGCCATCTTCTCCATGGATTTTCCCTTGCTCAGGTTCGGCGCTATGAATTTCCTCCTCACACTCAGTAGCTTTGAGTTCTTACTTCAACTTGTGTCAGATTATGTCTTTGCTTCTTGGCCCATAATATTTCAATAATCCATTTAACCCTTTGCCTCATTTTTCACCCATACTTCTAACTCTCTTCACTTTTGACTCTCCTCATTCTATTGTAGAAACTTTGTAAGAACATTCAATTATTCATTTATCTCAACAGGTTCCCTCTAGTATTCTTCATCACTCAATTTCCTTATGCCAACTATTTTGGCATCTTTGTGGCTTCCCTCTAAATTCTTCATATGAATTCCCATAGTCATCTTCATCTTCCCAATTTGTGAGCTTTCCTCTACCCATTATGAACTGAAAATAACCTTTACAGTAACAACTCTCCTTCCTGCTACACATGCCTCACCACACTATCTCCTCTAATCTAGGATTGTCGACATTTCTAGTTCCCTCCTATGGAACTCCTTTTGAGCACTCCTTTCCCTTCAGGTTTCTCCAGTCACTCTTTTTCATCCGTCACAGGTGCCCTAGGTATCATAATTATCACCACATCCTCCTTTTGAATTACGATTACCTATCATCAATATCCACAAATTATAAAAAACCCAAAATCATTTTACCTGCAGTTGTCTTAATCTCGTTCTAATTTTTCTCCATACTGTAGCACAAAATTCTTATGTTTTCTCCATATCTCCTGCTTTGATACCACTTGATGCAGGAAAATTTGACTTTTCTTGCTATGTTCATTTCCACGAACCTAAAATATTAAGAATACCAAGAACTTTACACAAATCTAATTACTCAACTAGTTAACTATTACAATCATGTAAATACATTCATTAAGATATATGCAAAAATACTACGCAATCCATAAGCATGTAAGAAAATTATATGTACATGTTTGGCTTGATTTTAAATTCATTTGGCCATTTGATTTGCTTACAATGATTAAATACAAAGTTAGAATAATGTATATTATTTTACATCCATAAATTACTCTTGATTTATTCCATAAAGTTCTCATGATTTATTCCATAAATGTATCATTCTTTTCAAGGTAAATTAGCTTTTTCTTTATGGAGAAGTCTTTCCTATCCATAAGTTTTTTTTAAACTATTCTATAATAATGAAAAGAACTAAGAATATTTAATATTAAGGAATTAAAATTCCTTTAAAATATAATAATTAAAATAAATAAGAATATTTACAATTAACGAATTATAATTCCCTTACAATATTGAAACCACTTTTGGAGCTTTATCTCCAAAAGGTTTGATGGCTTGGAAGCTTTAATGCTCTGCATCACAAGAACATTACTTTATGGCCAAAAATGATAACCAATCAATTGTACAAGTAATTATTTATAAATGTTATTTGTTGCTTTTATTTTCATGAGTGTTATGTTCAATGCTAGAAGACTGTGAAGATGCAATACTTGTGCTTTGTACAATCACAACTTGATAGTCATACTTGAAAGAAAGATTTAGGTCTTCCTTTGTCAAAGCCTCTTTGAATTGCGTCCCCTACAATTTTGCATTAGAATATGGATTTTTCTTCTTCAGTGATATTAAAGTAAAATTGTTAACAATTTCTAATTTGGATGATTTTTTTATATACTTACAATTTTTGCAGCCAATTTTGAGTAACCATTCGAGCGAAGATGATGCTTCCCATGTTTGGCTATTCTAGCTTGTGTGGATTTGGAACTATCTAATAGCCTATATTTAAAGCATTGAAAAAATTAATTAGATGCTGCAATGATGATAAATCATCATAATTACATTATTGAACATGCATCATACCTTCCTAGTCTGGGTGGAGTCTTCCCTCCTTTTTGACGTGCCTTCTCGTGTGCATCTGCCATGAGTTCTCTCCACTACATATATGGAATCGATGGAGGGTGCTCATAAAACCTGGCCCTTTCCAACATAAACCTATAGTAGTCCCACAAATATTTTAAATGTAGGCCTGCCTTTGAGGTAACTCCAGATTTTTTGAAGGTACCATCACCAAACAATCGAACCATCTAGTTAATAAGTTCCTCTTTTAACTTAGAACTTTTTGATTTCCAGTTTGTGCAAATGGTCGGCCCAAATATTTCCAAGTATGTCATACAAATTACTATAAAATACAACATTCCTGCAAAATGAGATTATCATTAGTTTAAAATAATCACAAACTATATGATAATTTCACTTAGGTTGTACTTAATATTTAAAAAACTTCTTAAATACCTGGAAGTTTCTTTATTTTCATAGGTTCATTGTCATCATCTACCAAAAATGTGATCAGTAGTGATCTCGTGCCACTAACACGGGAAGATCCAGGAAAGATCATTTCAAATTGTGCAAGTATATCATGATCTACATCCAAAACATCATGTGTAGATCCTGGCGTACGTTTTTTAGGAGGTGCAGAGCTTGTTGTGGGTGGTTGAGCAGTTGTACAAGTATCAATGACCGGTGACTCGTGGAGCATTGACGCCGCTACCAATGTTGTCCTGACTCATAGTCATAGCATGAGGATCAAACTCCACCAAAAAATCCTGTAAAATAAAAAGTCTTTTATAAAGGATGAGATAGCTAAATCATAAACACAAAATTGGGATAATTAAATGAGTTTCTCACCACATACTGATGAACTTGTTGTAGCAAGGTTTTGATTTCGCCTTTTATCTCATCTATCTGAGGCTCAGTCAAAAAAAAATAATTAAGTTCCTTGTTTGGTTTGAATTTAATCTTCCTTATTGCTTGCAATGGATCAACAAACATAAAAATTGCATCATCAGTAACCTCTTACTCATGAGCATCCGTGGACTTCTCTAAGGCTGGTGCCTTCCCCTTATCACCTTGTTTATCAAATAAGTGTAATTTGCAATTCATCCACAATTAATCATCATTATATTAATCATAAAACCACTATTGACATATGTCTAAACTTTTATAGAAACTTCACGTAGTAAATGACAATCATAACATATAATAGAAATTGCTTACAAGTTGGGTAAAATTGAATACATAATGCCCCCGTAATAGAAATACTTGTATTTATTCTATTCAAATGGTAATCAATGAGAATCTCTTCCCCTGCAACTATTGATTTAATGGCACATACGAATACATGGTTTCCTTCACATCCCTCGAATATGCAATTAGGTTTCTTATTTGTGGTGGTGGGCCATGTAATATGTATAAACCTTGCAATATTCTCTGTTGCTTTTGGTCTTCCATCAATACACATAGTTTCGCCTTTATTTTCATCATTACCTTTTAGTTGTATATAATTTGCGACCACTCCATATCTTCACATACTTTTGGTATATTGGATTATTCATACCCAATCATTGTGGTTGTAACGGGGTTTGGAATACTTGATCAATTCAATTAATCCGCCATACCATACCTTTATTCCATCCATGGAAAATATCCCCAAACCATGTAATGATGATGGGCCAATGTGGTATATCCTTTCATTGACATAAAAATTAGTGTTTATTTCAGGAATGTCCTTGGGTGGCCATTGTTTCACTAGATGTTTGTACCTAAAGGGAAGCCAAATGTCCTGAATGCTCTCATTATCATAAGAACATGACCCCCCTTTAGCGAGAAAAAATTCCATGCGTCTATGTAATTTTCTTATAATCTTTTCATATTTAGTTGATCTTTGCCTGCAATATGATGTAATAGATGTTTGGTCAATTTATTCTATCCTACCTGAACTTCCGTCACCTGAAGATATATATGAAAAATACTTGTTTGGTTTAACATCCTATAACACTCCATCAAGTGAGAGAAAATGTTAGTGAGTGTCATAAGGGATGTTGAGAAACGTCTTGACGAAAACACAAGAACATTATATTAGTACAAGTGAGTTATAAGGAAGTTCTTTGCGTTTAAAATATTCAAGTAATATTTAAAAACTTGAGAACTTGAGAACCTGTTCATCCTAACCAATTAGCTCACTCGATAACTTGAGAACTAAACATAATTTGATAGCATTTAATCTTCCAGTACAAAAAATTATCCACATACTTCAATATGTTGAAGAATGTAACTAGTTTCGGTTTTCATAATTGTCATTTGAATCATGTATTGATGTAATTCTTATGTATCTATCAAAATAAGAAAGAAATTTATTTTTGTAGAGCATGGGTTTCATGCTTAAGTCACTTTGACATTAGGTCAACCATCCATTGAATGCTCCTAGGGTTCGTCATGAGTTAAAAGTCCTTGTCATATTGTAAAAGACCCTTTTTGGAATTTGTATCAAGGAAAGAAAAAATATTTTGAAACTAGAAATGTCTAGAAGGATCCCAAGGCCAAGTTAGCCTAGAGAGGACTAATGGAGCCTCTTGGAAATTCTATATAAACATGGATCTTTAGTCTATTGATAGACACATCAATATTTCAAAAGTTTTTGATTTATCTTCTAATTTCACATGTGTGAATACCCTAGCATTTCTAGGGTTCCCTTAGGTCCAAAATTGCATAAGGTGTTACAGGTTGCCTCGGTGAGCACGAAAGGCTAGAAGAGCTATCATGTTCAAGAGATCTTGCTTCACTACCCTTGGAGATCTTGTTTCACTATACTTAGAGGGTTGGACAATCTCATCATGAAACATATATAATGAACCATAGTTCTCTTATTGTCATCATGTATCAAATCAAACTTTGTCCAAAATTGAACGAGAAACTCAAAATGGAAATATAATTGATGTTTCTCCTATGGATTAGTTGAATCAACATGCTCTTATATGTTGGGAAATGTAACTAGTTTCTGTCTTCATAATTGTCATTTGTCTCATGTTATGATGTACTTACTATATATTGATCAAAAGAAGAAAGAAAATTGTATAAAGCACGGGTTTCATGCTTGAGACTTTGGTTAATATGATAGGAATCCATTGCATGCCTATAGGGTTGTCTTGAGGAAAAAGTTTATTTTCATTATCTAAAGACCCATTCGGGCACTTGTATCAAAGAAATAAAATCATTTTGTATTTTGGAAAAATGTTTATAGTGATTCTAAGAATAGGTCAACTAGCTAGTTGAAGTTGGATTCCCATTGGGCTTAAATAGCCCTTGGAAGGCTATATAAAGTATAAATTCGACCTCCTTTGAGAGAAATAAAACATGCAATTCATTCAAAGCAAGTCTACGAATAAAAAGAAATGTGAAGTACAAAAGCAGAGGCAAGTTTAATTGAGGATAAATTTTCCTTAGAAGACATTGAAGTTATGTACACATGCGAAGTTCCTATTAAACGTTGTAACTAGTATTGGTCCTCATAATTATATTGGGATCATAACATGATGTATCTCTTATGTAATTATCAAAATAAAAATAAAAATATTATAAAATAAACTTATTACTAAAGCATGGGTTTCTTGCTCAAAGTTTTTGGTTCCTAGGTCTAAGCACCCATTGAGTGCTCTAGGGTTTCTTTCTTGAGTCAAAGTTTATGTCATGATGTAATAAAACCAATTAGGATCTTGTATAAAGAAATAAAATATTATTTTGATGTTTAGAAAATTCTAGAAAGACCCCATGACAAGTTCGAACATCCATGATAAAGTTGGCCTAGAGAGGCCCACTCTAGCCCTTGTGAAGACTATAAATAAGAGGAATTCAACCTCCTCTAGTGATACACAGCTTGGAATTTGATTTGTGATATAAAAGTGGTGTGAGGAGTCTAGAAGAAAATAAATCACCCCAGTGAAGAAAATAAGAATCTTAGCAAAAGAAAGAAGTATGATATCCTACTATTATTGGCCCACTCGTGCGACTTTTTGTGATTCTTAAGTTGCTGTAGTTACAAATTTTTGGAAGCCAAAGTTGCAGACCTAATTGATGAAGCCAAAATTTAGAGAAGTTACGTTATTGGTAAGTTCAACCTTGTTGGCTCGTTGAATATCTTTTTTTTTTTCAAGGAAGATTGTTTGGTGGCTAGCTTGGTCTTAGAAAGTCTTTGTCTAGCTTGTTTGGTGGGTGGCTTGGTATTGGGAAGTCTTTGTATGGATTGTTTGGTGGCTGGGTTGGTCTTGGCAAGGCCTCACAATGATTCAAACTCATATTTATTTATCTCTTAATAAGGAGAGTGTTTAAAAGTTGTTATCATTAAAATTAATAACAAATAAAACATGATTAAATTATGTCCAAATTTTCATTAGACTTATTGTGTTTGATTGCAACAATTTGAATGTCTATGTGATGCTAGAAACTAATTCTCATTTCTATTGTGCATGTGTTCCTAATACTCAGATCGATGGAGAGTATGGTAATGTCATTATTTGTAAACATAATGTGATGGAGTCTTGGCTTAAAGAAAAAAATGGGAAAGAAGAATACTATGGAGGTGCTATAATGATAATTCATGGCACTAATGATAGCCAAATATATGATTCTTGGGAAACAAAGAACTCAAAAGTAGTTCAAAATTATTTGGAGGTTCTCAAAGGCTTAGAGGTTGAAGGATTTCCTATAGAGTATGCACAAGTTCCCATCCCTGATGGAAAAGCTCCTAAATGTTTTGAGTTTGATGCGTAGGCCTTGAACATTCCCTTAGTTTCAAGGCACACTATATTTTTCTTCAATTGTTAGATGGGCCATGATAACTATGATTCATGCCTTGTCAAGGTTTGCATTGATTCTTTTCAAAACATGCAACGAATTCAAAAATGTACAATGGTTTTACTAGTGGTTAAAAGTTCGTGATTAGGAAGTGAGGCAACATTTGAGAAGATTACCTTGGAATGTGTAAGAGCATCATGTGCTATGTTGACTATCAATTTTCATGATATTCTATATCACATGAGTCATATTTGTTGGCATTATGATGCATGTGTTGTACTTGATGGCAACCCACTTGTAGCATAACAACTAACTTATATATAACTAGATGAATCTACAAAATAGATATCCGATGTGATAGAATACATGGGATGTAGGGCAGTTCAAAGGAATCAGTTCAGATGTAATGCAAAATGACAACTCATGAAGATGACAGTTCACAGTGTAGGAAGTTGACATTGACATCAAGTCCAAAGGGGGATATTTTTGGCATTATGATACAGGTATTGTCCTTGATGGAAACTCACTAAGATGATAGATCACAGTTCAGGCTCTCAGAATGAAGAAAACGATATATACGTAGGTTCATCTTGACCAAGGCAGGTACACACGCGGATTAGCAGTACAAAAGGCACGTATGCGTATACACACACTTTCATGCAAGGAAAGGTGCGTACAAGTGGTTTTGGTCTGTGGTATTTGGACCATGGTATTGTGATCGATGGTATTGGTCCAAGGTATCTTGTTTGACATGTTGACCCCAGGTACTTCGTCCAAGGTTTTAGTTCTAAGTGGTTTTGGACCATGGTATTGAGTAAGGCCTAAGACTATAAAAGGAGGAGAAGATCATTAGGAAAATGAATTCAGAAATCTTGAATATCTGATGAAGTAGGAGATCCAGTATGCAGGTTATGAGTTCATGATGCTTTGCTTGATCTGAGCCAAGGAGGAATCTCAGTGGTTGATGGAGAACAAGATCTAAGGATAGATCAGGATCTAATGGCTTGGAATGAATCACCTCTATACGGTTTGATCATGCTTATTCTAGATCTGTATACTGACACATGTAATTTTCTGTAAATATTATGATCTGGGTATAACTCAGTATTGTAATAGATGCGAATCATGAATGAATATTTACATATGTATACGCTGGTTGACTTTGATAAAAGAGCATATACACGCATGTTAGATACATCTATGTAGCATATACCAGATGAACTATGAAGTTACATGTGGTTCTGGTTGTTGAAACAAAGTTCTAAGTTCTCGTGACTATTTACTGGTATCAGTATTCTGCACATTCAGATTGGTTGGTTGTGATTAGCTTCAGAGTTGATGGACGAGATCTAATAATGGATCAGGATCATAATGTATTATCTTTATGTGATCTTATGGAATAGATTTGATTGCTGACTCACGTATTATCCTTTGTATGTAATGATCTGGGTATATGTATGAATTCAGGAAGAGCAACGAAGTTATAAGTAAGTATTTGATGACATATATGCTGGTTCGCTTTGGTGAAGTTGCGTATACACACTGGTTCGACTCTTCCAAGTGGCATATGCACTTTGATGCATGATTTTTGATGATACAGTTGGATCTGAACATTGTTGTAGAGTTTTGTGTTCTACTCTGTGTTCTGGTGATTGCATTTTGTTGACAGGGTTTCAGTGATTCAGTATTGGGTGATTTAGATATTGATGATGCAAGTGGTGATTGATTTTGTGCTTCAATGATATTGATGGGTCCAGTATGAAAATTGGATGAAACATGGCCTTCAGAATATGATGTTGTGTTCCATGAGTATCCAGTTTGAAAATTTATGAAACATGGTACCTGGAGGAAGAAAGAGAAGGTTGTAGCCTTCCATAGGTTGACACCTACGTACTAGTACATTAGCTAGTACAAGAGCTAAGGGGGTTGTAGCTCCCTTCCAGGAGAAGCTGGAGAACTAGAGAAGGTTGTAACCTTCCATAGGTTGACACCTACGTACTAGTACAAGAGCTAAGGGGGTTGTAGCTCCCTTCCAGGAGAAGCTGGAGAACGAGAGAAGGTTGTAGCCTTCTATAGGTAGAACCCTGCTTACTGGTATAAGACTACACCAGTACAAAAATATTGTAAAAAGAACTTTCTTATTAAAAGAAGATAGAGACAATTTGCAGCAGGTGGTTTTCACCCACATTGGGTTTCAAGCTTATATCATGGTGTTCATGTGTGCTTTTGATGTGTGATGATTTTTTCTATTTTACTACACCTTTTTACTATTCATATGGTTAATAGTGTTTTGATGCACTCATTAAAGATCAAGTAAATGAATCATAAGTTTACTGGATATACACTAGTTTCATTAAGCACAATTGCATGTACACGCAAGTTCCCTTAACTAAAGTAGCATATATGAATCTAAGTGTGGAAATGAAAAAGTTAGTGATTTGATAATGATGATTCACCCCCCGCCCCCCCTCTCAGTATTATTTCCAACAATTTGAATCAGAGCAAGTCCTTTGGTAGAAGCTTGATAGCTTGAAGGATATCTGTAGAACAATGGGAAGGAAGCTAAAGAAGAAAGCACCTTAGAAGAAGAAGACATCTCAAAGGAACTATGACAGTGGGAGAATCGAATGGGAAATATGTGGAAGAAACAATTCAGATTCAGAATCACCTCAGAATGAAGATGAACAAACAAAAGAACTATCAGGTATGAGTTTGTTATCCTCTAGTGATACATTTCTCCATCCATTTGAAGATGATGAAAGTGATAGCGAAACAAATGAACTTTCTCTTATGGGTGAGGACGAAAGATATCAAATAGAGACAAAATTTAAAAGGTTCATGGACAAAATTAAAGATCAACAAGATCTATTGGACAAAAGGGAATGTGCCTCCAAAGAAGAAGCTACCAAACTAAAAGCTCAACTAGAAGAAGGAATCAAGGTAAGGAAGCTATTCAAGGAAAAGGAAGATCAATGTCAAAAGCTATAAAATGAAGTGACATCATTAATAAATGAAGTAAATGAAAGGAGCACAACAATCAAGAAACTCAGAGAAAGATCCAGTTACTATGAAAGTCTTGAGGCTAAGATCCTCTCGCTAAAAGAAGATCTTGAAGAATCAAATAAGAAGAATAAAGAACTACTCCACGCTCTTGAAAAACAAGAAAACAAAGTTCTTGAATTAAGACATCAGTTGGAAGAAGGAAGAAAAGCTGAAGGAATAATGAAGAAGCAACATCTTGAAAAGGAAGAGCAACATCAGGTTGAAGTAAATATTCTAAAAGATAAATTAGAAGAAAAGGATAAGCTCTTGTGATTTCAATATAGTACTAAGATCTTGGATGATATTATTTGTAGTCAAAGGTCTCCTGCTATCAAAATTGGTCTTGGTTTTCATGAATTTGTTGAAGGTGAATCTATTTCACAAAGTAAGACAAGGAACTCTAATGCAAAATCTGAAATGCTCAACAAGGAGATGAGAGGTCAATCCCATCAACAACCAAGGAAAGAAAATCTTCAAAGAAAATCTTTTACTCATAACTATGGAAGTGATAGTTGGTTATTTCCTCCGATGAATAATGCTGAATGTTATGTATGTCATAATTTTGGACATGTTGTAGCTAGATGTAGAAGTAGAATGGTTCAAGACCATCACACAGAAAGATAATCACGTTCCAGGTACTTTAAGGGATATTGTTTTTCTTGCAATATGTTTGGTCACAAAGCTGTTGATTTCCATAGAAGGAATATGAAACATGTAAGATGTTATGCATGTAACAAGCTTGGGCATATAACAAAGGAATGAAGGAACAAAGTATAGGCACCATACCAAAAGGAGAAAACATCATCACACTTGAAGATATGGAAGAAGAAGGAAGAAAGATGTGGCACAACACAATGTATAACAAACTTAGAGGGAGCTGAAAGTATAAAATTCAGTGTTCTAAATCTCATACGCAATGTTCATGAAGAGAAGTCACATATATATGTGAGTTAGACACTGCACAGTCACGTATATGTTAGTTTGAGGAAAATCAGTGGGACAGACTCAAGAAAAAGGGTCTGATATGATTCAATCCATTATTTGCTCTGTTTGATAATGATTACAATATGCTGATGTTGTGTGGATATGTCTTGGTACTCGTAAGATGTTCTTGATCCTTACTTGATGATGATGATGTCTTGATACTTCTTGATGATATATGCATGATCAGATATGACAGTGAATAGATGGCACAGGTTCAGGGGGAGCATATACTTTGAATAATGCATTGTTGGCATTATGGTTAGAAGTCCTTGGTGATGATGCTTATATTATACATCTTGCTATGATATGGTTATGAGTTGCCCATGACAAAATCTCATATGATTCTTGGGGTTACATAGTTGGTGTTTAGATCAGATTTGTGGATGATTCTCTGATGATGCATATATTGTGCTTACATGGTGATCTTCATAAGGATAAGGAGAAGTACAAAGCTTGAATACACAACTTCATTACTTGATGATGAGTCACTCATATGCTGTTGGTGATAGCTGTGAGCTCAAGGTTTGCTAGATACATAGTGCTATATACAGTATGCTGAATACATGGATGATTACTCAAAGTTGCATTATAATGGAGTTATTACAGGTCACATGAAGACATAACTATTTGAAGACATGAGTTCTTACCTATGTGATGATAGGTTGATACTCACATATGTTGATTAATTCTTATCAGATGAGGGATGTTCCCAAGGGATGATAAATGGATAGTATAAAAGATCATACATATCTTGATGATAATATGATGACTATGGTGTTTTTCACATATGATATAATGTGAATGATCTTGTATGACATATGTAGAATTCATTCATGGAAGGCTATGATAATGTTCAAAAGGATGAGTTGATATCTATATGCAGACATACCTTGTTACAGGTTGATGATATCTACACTAATGGACATATACAGGTTGCTGGTTTGGATGCTGTTGATAGATGCTTATGGAGCAGATCATACATTGTGTATGATAGTTGTTGATGACTATCATGGTCTTGTTTAGATATTTGGTCTCTGTTATAAATGTCATTCGATGTAAAGGTCATATCAGATTGTCTCTATCTATTGTAGTCATTTGATGAATCCCTTTTGGTCATATGATGTAATTTGTACCCCCACTATGCATGGGAAGGATGATGTAATAATTCAAGTCATGTATAAATAATTGGCATCTGGTATATCCCCACTTGGTTGGGTGGATGAGTCAAGTTTATCCCCACTTGGTTGGGAGAATAAATGTATGTATAAGTCATTGGTGATAGAAGGTCAAACTCACATAGTTGAATTATAGAGCCATGTTATTTTCTTGAAAATATTTACAGAATCTACATGTACTAAAGGGGAGTATGGATGATATAGTACATCTCAGCATGAATAGAAGGGGAGCTCAATTAGAGATTTCAGCATGCACTTAGGGGAAGCATGACCCTTTGCCCTTGATGTCAAAGGGGGAGAGTGATTTGGTGTTGGTGTTGTTGCCATCAAGTCCAAAGGGGGAGATTGTTGGCATTATGATGCACATGTTGTAATTGATGGCAACCCACTTGTAGCAGAACAACTCACTTATATATAACTAGATGAATCTACAGAAGAGATATCAGATGTGACAGAATACATGGGATGCAGGGTAGTTCAAAGGAATCAGTTCAGAGGTAATGCATAATGACAACTCATTAAGATGACAGTTCACAGTAGCAAGTTAACATTGCCATCAAGTCCAAAGGGGGAGATTGTTGGCATTATGATACAGGTGTTGTCCTTGATGGAAACTAACTAAGATGACAGATCACAGTTCAGGCTCTCAAAATGGAGAAAAAGATATATACGCAAGTTCATCTTGACCAAGCCGCGTATACACGCAGATTAGCAGCACAAAAGGCGCGTATGCCTATACACACACTTTCATGCAAGGAAAGGTGCGTACAAGTGGTTTTGGTCCGTGGTATTTGGACCATGGTATTGTGATCTATGGTATTGGTTCAAGGTATCCTGTCTGACATGTTGACCCCAGTTATTTGGTCCAAGGTATTAGTTCTAAGTGGTTTTGGACCATGGTATTGAGTAAGGCCTAAGACTATAAAAAGAGGAGAAGATCATTTGGCAAATGAATTCAGAAAGTCTTGAATATCTGATGAAGTAGGAGATCCAATATGCAAGTTATGGATTCATGATGCTTTGCTTGATGGAGAACAAGATCTAAGGATAGATCGGGATCTAATGGTTTGGAATGAATCATCTCTATACAGTTTGATCATGCTTATTCTAGATCTGTATACTGAGCATGTAATGTTCTGTAAATATTATGATTTGGGTATAACTCACTATTGGAATAGCTGCAAATCATGAATGAATATTTACAGATGTATACGCTGGTTGACTTTGATAAAAGCGCGTATACACGCAGGTTAGATACATCTAAGTAGCGTATACCAGATGAACTATGAAGTTACATGTGGTTCTGGTTGTTGATGCAAAGTTTTGAGTTTTGGTGACTGTTTACTGGTGTCAGTATTCTGCACATTTAGATTGGTTGATTGTGATTAGCTTCAGAGTTGATGGATGAGATCTAATAATGGATCAGGATCATAATGTCTTATCTTTATGTGATCTTGTGGACTAGATTTGATTGTTGACTCACGTATTATCCTTTGTATGTAATGATATGGGTATGTCTAAAGTCAGGAAGAGTAGCAAAGTTATAAGTAATTATTTGAGACATATATGCTGGTTCGCTTTGGTGAAGTTGCGTATACACGCTGGTTCAACTCTTCCAAGTGGCGTATGCACTTTGATGCATGATTTTTGATGATACAGTTGGATCTGAACATTGTTGTAGAGTTCTGTGTTCTACTTTGTGTTCTGGTGACTGCGTTTTGTTGACAGGGTTTCATTGATTCAATATTGGGTGATTCAGAGATTAATGATGCAAGTGGTGATTGATTTTTTGCTTCAATGATATTGATGGGTCCAGTATGAAAATTGGATGAAACATGGCCTTTAGAATATGATGTTGTGTTCCATGAGTATCCAATCTGAAAATTTATGAAACGTGGTACCTGGAGGAAGAAAGAGAAGGTTGTCGCCTTCTGTAGGTCAGCACCTACGTACTAGTACATCAGCTAGTACAAGAGATAAGGGGGTTGTAGCTCCCTTCCAGGAGAAGCTGAAGAACGAGAGAAGGTTGTAGCCTTTCGTAGGTCAGCACCTATGTACTAGCACATCAGCTAGTACAAGAGCTAAGGGGGTTGTAGCTCCCTTCCAGGAGAAGATGGAGAACGAGAGAAGGTTGTAGCCTTCTACAGGTAGAAGCCTGCATACTAGTATAAGACTGCACCAATACAGAAATATTGTAAAAAGAAGTTTCTTATTAAAAGAAGATAGAGACAAATTGCAGCAGGTGGTTTTCACCCACATTGGGTTTCCACCTTATATCATGGTGTTCATGTGTGCTTCTGATGTGTGATGATCTGTTCTGTTTTACTGCACCTGTTTACTGTTCATATGGTTAATAATGTTCTAATGCACTCATTAAAGATCAACTAACTGAATCATAAGTTTACTGGATATACGCTAGTTGCATTAAACACAGTTGTGTGTACACGCGGGTTCCCTTAACTGAAGTAGCATATATGAATCTAAGTATGGAAATGAAAAAGTTAGTGATTTGATAATACTGATTCACCCCTCCTCTCAGTATTATTTCCAACAATATTACTATTAGGATATCATTGATTTGGAATCCAATCAATCAATTAATTTATGTTTGAAATTTCTCAAAAGAAATCCTTGTTATGATGTGCTTTTTCTATTTATGGGCTCTCATTTTCAAAAGATCACAGATGAACTAATGCATATAGAACTTATATAGTAAACAAATGATATAGAGACAATGAGACATCAATCACATGCTCGTCCAAAGATAAAAATAACATGTTATGTTTTCACTTTTCTAGCCTAGCAACATTTTTTCATCTAAAACATTTTATAGGAGATCACAAATAGAAAAAATGACCAAGAAATATGGAAAAAAAGCTGCTGAGATTATTTTCATCAAAGAAGTAATAATAGAAAACATGTCAAAGCTCAAAACATTATATTATATCAAAAATGCTACAGAGAGTGACTATAGAAATTAGAATCACTACCGAGTGAAGCTTAAAGCACTTGCTTATGACACTTCCCTTTGGTTGACTATGAATGTCACAGATATACTCTACTATCTACGATGTATATGAAATGATTATATGCAAAATCCATTGGAATTTACAGATATTTACAGTTCCTCATTAATAAAATTCATTAAATTCCAACAACATGTTATTACCAAAAAGCCAAGTAAAATTGAAAATGAGAGAGAGATCATGGTGCCTCCAGAGAAGTTGCAAATTGGACCTAAGACTACACAGGCTACTCAGTTCAGAAACAAAATTGAGCTAGTGAGACATAGGCATGTCATTAAGAAAACTAGATGGCTTGATGACTGCAATAGACACACAATATATTTTTCATCTTCAAATTTAGTAAGGAGCTCAATAAAGCTTATAAGAAATACATATCTGGACATATTTGGCCTTTGTTAACAAGAAGAAAGCCTTGCTATCAAGATTCATTATCCTTGAAAGACAAATAATTATACTATTAATGCATACTTCCCTAGATAGTTGTTATAGAATTGGTTGAAGAGGTTTTATCCAAATATTGAACATCTCCATCATGAATAATAAAAGAGGAGGAACACGGGTGCTCCCAAAAGGATGTGCATCTATACTTGGTCCATGAAAAAATGGGAAAGATATACGAACCTATAGGAAATACTCTCTACTCACTCTCAAGCTTAAATCAGTGTATGATCCAGAATTGAAATGGGAGCTTTCATATGAAACCATGGATGTGCACTTCAAATCACTGAAATAATTTCAGAACACAATAATGAAATTAGAGCGAAGGGCTGTTACACATGCTATAATAAGAGGCTAGGCATAGAAAGTGCTTAAATTCAAAGGTATTGTTACACATTTCAAAGATCCAAAAATCATAAGGTTCTGCACAATTCTGTGTAGAAGAATCCTAGGATAGGATCTATGCCAACTTGAAGAAAAGACCTTATAGGTTTTTTCTATAATGATATATTAACCCCACGCTAGCAGGCTTGGCTTGAGGAACCTTACTACTGGATATTTTGATTAGACTTGAGGAGACCGACAGAGCCAAATAGGTCATAGCTTGGAACCTTAACTTATAGATTTTCCTATCAAACCAAGACTACCATCAGATCAGGATTGACGGACCTTATGACTTTCCATACGAGAAGGAAGGAAAAACAGGGCCAATACATTTTATTTTCTATGTTTTTAATACATAATTAGGCCCTATTTGGTAAACCATTTCACACTTTTCTATTCGTTATCAATTGATTGAGGGCATGGAAGGTGGTCTTACTTCTTACTGGATTGAATGAGATGAGAGCATGAGGTATGAATCCACTAGAAAGTGAAAATGGGAAGCCCTAACCAGAGGGCAGAATATCTATTTATGACCTGGACTAAAAAAAATGCAATCAAGAATTTCATTACAGGTTTCGTTTTAAAACATGTGGCCATACTTTTTGTTGGAATGGTTTCGAGCTTACCGCCATATGTTTTACCCATCCCCTTGTGGACTCAATGTTGCACCACCTACTCATACCTACTCGAATTGTCGCATGCCCACTTAGCGTATGCTCTCGTGCCCACTTAATGAATGCCCTCCCTGCTCGCTCTATGTTAATAATATATATATATATATATATATATATATATATATATATATATATATATATATATATATATATATATATATATATATATATATATATATATATATATATATATAATATGGTTATAGGGTTATAGAATAGTGGGAGGAGTTGCACCACCAAGTTGGGGATGATGAAGGTGAGTAAATCTATCAAGCATCCTTGAATATAACAAAATGTAATATGGTACTATAGAGAATCCCAACATATTTTCAATGAGAGATTACTCGGATGTGAATATCATTTCATAAGTTGCAACCTTTCTTAGAAAATATGAGGATTTTTCCATGGAGTTTATAGAGATGAATGGAATCAAAAGAGAGTTATGGGAGAGGAAAATCAGGTTGAAACAAATGTCAAACTCATCAAGAAGTGGTCCTACAAGATGTATTCTCAAGTGAGAAAGAACTTAAAGGAAAGAATAGACAAGATGTTATTTATGGAAATGTTTTTTTTCTAGAATATTAAGAGTGCATTACCCTAATTATAATTATGGATTAAAAACCAAGAGAATGGATATGTGTTTATGTGGATGCCAAGGGATGAAATGGTTCTTATGTCCATGAAGCTTTCTTGATAACATTCAATGTTTAGGTGCTTGACCATGTTGTAGGAAGGAAACAAAGACGAATTTTGCTACAAGATGGGGTTTAGACAATATCACACATTTTGGACTTAAGTATGCCCCTAAAATGTTTTGTAAGATGGTCATTGTAGCATTCAAATAAGACATTCACAAGTTTTTGGAGGTCTATCTAGAAGTTTGGACGATGTACAACATACTAAAAGACCATGTAGCCATTGGGCCTTATGTTTGAGTAATATTCACTGTCACATATTTATTTTAATTTTAATGTATTTTTTGGATTCCGTTTAGCACATTATTAGGGTATATTGTATGCATAGATGGTCATCTCATTGCTTCTACTAAAATTGTTTTTTTCTGAACCTATTAGCTTCTAATAACATGCTTACAATGTGGTCCAAATTAGGCCATATATAATGAGTCTTGGGTATATAAAACTTACTTTAAATGAATGTAAATTTGGTTAAATTAACATAGAAAGAGGGATCATGATTGACTATGTCCAACAGTTCCTTACCTAATGATGGAGCTTCATTTTATAAACCTATCCTCTGTCTATAAGTAAGGATTATGCATTAGTGAAATACATTCATTTATTAATTCATCGCCATTATCTACAAATCATTTGTAAAGAAGAAACATGAATTTGTGATAAAATAACGGAGCACCACGGATTGAAAATTAGTTTATGATTAATAAGGTAAGTCTTATAGTGTTAATATGGTGAGGTTTCCTCCCAAATCGATGTGTTCATTATTTATCGCTATTTAATTGATTATATTTATTCTTACATTTGTTTATGAATTATAAGGGTATATTAATATTTTATGTTTTTTAATGGATTAAATTGGTTATATTAGACTTGGAATAAACCATGTTTGCCTAATCGTCGTGTCCCCTAGTTCACTCATCGCCCAACTCACTTGGAACAAATATGATGGTGATGATGGCGATGTTGATGATGATAGTGATGACAATGAAGGGTAAGAAATTTTCTCAAATGGAAGGATATGATTTTTTTCAACCTCTGGACTATGAAGTACATTATAAGCCCACAACTGGTAATTAGTAATAAATAATTTCATCTCCTTGACATTTATGTATGTTATAATCTTTTTGTTTGATTTTTGAATTCTTTCATTGATTCGTATTTGAGTCTCAAAACCCTCCCATATCATCAGTGCATGCATCTACCATAACCATGTCAAATTTCAATGTATATGAGCATAAACTGAAAAAAATTCAATGTTGACCCCATTCTCAAGTCATGGGTAGTCATGGGCCAAGAATACTTCTTTTTTGTGGGCACCCATTGCCAACTTGGGCCGACCCACCAAATCATCACACGGGTACCATGGCATGCCTAGCACGCGACACCTTAATGGACGCCCAGGCACCCCACCTTCGTGAGGGCTCACCTAGCACACAGGTGTTCACCCTAATGTGAAAATCATTAAACACAAATAATTAGCTCATCAATAAAAAAAAAGATATTATCATTTGATATTTCCATGTTGCATGATCAAATCATCGCATGGACACCCTGGCGTGCCCAACACGTGACACCCCCATGGGTGCCCGGGCGCCCTGTCTTCATGTGGGGACGCCCAAGGCATGGGAATTCGCCCTACTGTGAAAATCAGTGAACAAAAATCATTAGCTTATCAAAGATAGAAAAACATCATCATTTTTTATTTCCATGTTCCATGATCAATCAATTTAAACCAGCTTTTAACACCTAAACATTAATTTAGTCAATTTTCTAAAAATCATTATGAGACCCCCTTGTGGGAACTTTCTTCATGGACATTCATGGGTTGACATTACTTATTTTGTGTGGGCGTCCCTTGCCAAGTTGGGCTGATCCACCAACTTGTTGAATAGGTGCTCCTATCGGGCGAGAACTTTGGTGTGCCGGTCAGCACGTGTTGCCCCAATGGGCACTTGGGCATCCCACCTTCATGTGGTCGTGTCTAAGGTGCGGGAGTTCACCTTGCTGTGAAAATAAGTGAACACAAATAATTATCTCATTAATGACAACAAAATATTATCATTTTTTAGTACCATGTTGCATGATCAATCAATTATAAACCGACTTTTAACACCCAAACATTAATTTAGTTAATTTTCTAAAATTCATTACGAGACCCCCTTGTGGGAACTCTATTCATGGGAAGTCATGGATTGACCTTAAATATTTTTTGCAGCTGCCCCTTTCCAAGCCGGTTCGACCCACCAATTTATCACATGGGTGCCCATACTGTGCAAGTGCCCTAGCGTGCCAACATACGACACCCCCATGGGTGCACAGGCACCCTGCCTTCGTTCAAGCGTGCCTACTATGCAAATCAGTGAACAAAAATAATTAGCTCATGAATGATAAAAAAATATTATCATTTGTTATTTCAATGCCGTATAATTAATATTCAATTATAAATTTTCTTTTAACACCTAAACATTAATTTACTTCATTTTTAAAAATCATTATGAAACCCCTTATGGGAAATCTATTCATGGGCAGTCATGGGCTGACTTTATTATTTTTTTGTGGGCACCCCTTGTCAATTTGGGTCGACCCACCAACTCATCGCATGGGATCCCAGGTGTGCCCAACATGCGACACCCCTATGGCCGTCGGGTGCCCTGGCATGCCTAACACCCAATGCTCCCATGGGCATTGAGCAGCTCACCTTCGTGCGGTGTGCCCAGGGCGCGGAAATTCACCCTACTGTGCAAATCAATGAACTCAAATCATTAGCTCATAAATGAAAACAAAATATTATCATTTTTTATTCCATGTTGCATAATAAATCAATTATAAATAGAAGTTTAACATCAAAATGTTAATTGACTTATTTTTATGAAAATCATTATGAGACCCCCTTGCGAGAACTCTGTTCATGGGAAGTCATCAGCCAAAATTACTTCTTTTTTGCAGGTGCCCCTTTCCATGTCGGGATGACCTACCAACTTGGTGCATGGGCGCCCTGGTGTGCCCAGCATGTGACGCCCCTTGGGCGTAGAGTGCCTTGGCATGCCCAGCATGTGATGCCCCCATGGGAACCTAGTCGCCCCACCTTTGTTCTATCATCAACGAAAACAAAATATTATAAGTTATTAGTAGTATGTTGCATAATCAATCAATTATAAACTGATTTTTAACACCTAAACATTACTTTAGTCGATTTTCTAAAAATCATTATGTGACCCCTTGGTGGGAACTTTGTTCATGGGAAGTCATGTGGTGACCTTACTTCTTTTATGTGGGCACCCCTTTCCAAGTTGGGTCGACCCACCAACTCATCGCATGGGCACCCTTACTGGGTGGATGTCCTAACATGCCCAACTCGTGACACCCCCAAGGGCGCTTGGGTGCTCTGCCTTCATGCGTGTGTGTCTAGTCTGTGGGAATTTTCCTTGCTATCCAAATCATTCAACACAAATAATTATCTCATAAATGACAACAAAATATTATCATTTGATTGTATGTCCATGCTGCATAGTCAATCAATTATAAACTGACTTTTAACACCTAAAAATTATTTTAGTCAATTTTCTAAAACTCATTATGTCCACTTGGGGTAGCTCAATTGGAAATGGTCATGGAAATGAAGTCTCACCAAACTAGAAGTATTGGGTTTAAATCTTGTGCTATCCCCCCAATTGGGATGAGAAGTTGGACATGATGAATATGTAGTCCTACCAAGCTTACAATATATCTATATCTATATCTATATATATATATATATATCTTGCCCTAACCCTTACAATCTAGATAAAACTAACCCTTACAATAGTTTAGAGAACGATATTTCTAGCCTAAGGAATGATGGTAATATCCTTTTAATAGGTGACTTCAATGCCCGAACTTCAAGCAACCAAGCTATTATTTTAAGCAATCGTTCCAACCCTAACCCTCTTTGGTTAGACGAAGACCCTACCCTGGCTAGTAGGTACAAAAGGAGCTCTGAAGACCTCGGGGAAAATTTGTTTGGGTCAGAGCTTGTCAAGCTCTGTAGTGCTCAGGATCTCATAATTTGCAACGGTATAAAAAAGTGGCCCAATTCCAGCAAGATGACCTGCATCCATGGACTTGGTAGCAGCGTGGTAGACTACGTTATTTCCGATCTTCCTTTATACAACGAAATGATAAACTTTGACATCTTAAACAACCACGAGCCTGACTCCGATCATAGGCCTTTACTTATAACCCTCAATTTTGTCATGCATAGAGTTCCCATAGAAAATAATACTTCAACCAAAAGAACTTAATATTTGATAAAAATAAAAAGGACCTCTTTCTAAATGAATTAAAAACTAATTTTCCTCCTTTATCTAGTATAGATAACATAGAAGACCTATATCATAATTTTACTACAACCCTCTCATATTTTATTAAAAAGTTCTCAATTGAAGTCTCTAATAATAAAAGAAATAGCAAAACCAATCCTTGGTATGACAAAGATTGTAAAAATGCGAGGAGAGCAATTAAGGAAGCTGTTGATGATTCTCTTAAAATGGACAAGATAAGAATATACAAAGCCCTAATTAAAAGGAAAAAGAGGCAGTACATTCGTCGAAGATAGGAGAATCTCTTACACCTCTCTAAGGTTGCTCCTAAGAAATTTTGGAGGCAGATTCTGACTAGGAAGACTAAGGATAATAATAAAATTGCTCTTCACGATTGGAATTCTTATCTTAAAAAGCTTTATGAATCTCCTAATGTCACGGATAATTTGGAAACCCTGCTCACAACGAAAGAAGTCTTCTCTTTAGAAGACATTAAGTTTGGGGTTAATCGCCTCACGAATGGGAAAGCTAAGGACATTGAAGGTTACCAGGCAGAAATCTTAAAAATTGGAGGCCCTGTCCTCATCCCCCACATCCACAAGCTTTTCAATCAAGCTGTTAAGCAAGGGTTCCCTAAGCCTTGGACTGAGAGCCTCATTATCCCTATTTTTAAAAGTGGAGATACAAATAACCCCTCTAATTATCGAACAATTATGATCAGCCCTCTCTTAGCCAAATTATATGGTAGTATTCTGGAAAAAAAGTTAAGCATATGGCTTGAAAGTGAAGGTAAGCAGGCTAAAGGCCAAGCAGGTTTCAGAAGGCATCACTCAACAACAGACCACCTTGTTACGCTAAGGATCATTGCTGAGGAATGTCGTAATGATAAATCCAATTTATTCTGCTGCTTTGTAGACTTTAGAAAGGCTTTCGATACGGTTCCTAGACACAACCTTTGGAATAGGTTAGAAGAGCTAAAGGTTCCTCTTGAGTTAAGAGCTGCTGCTATAAGGCTATACGAGAATGTTATTGCCAAGCTAAAGAACAATGAGGGGTGGTCAAAAGATATTAAGTGTAACATCGGAGTTAAACAAGGTTGCCCCCTCTCCCCTACCCTATTTGGCATTTACATCGATAAGCTCGAAGGTTATTTAGAAGAAGCAGGATGTGGTGGCACAATCTTAGCTGGGATAGTCATTATCCTTCTTCTCTATGCTGACGATATTGTTCTTCTGGCAAGGTGCCCTTCTGATCTTGATAAGCAACTCAAGCTTCTTAAGGATTTCTGCTCTACCATGGGTATGACTGTTAATACAGACAAAATAAAAGTTATGATTATCAAATCTAAGAAGGACACTTGCGCTAATTTTACGTATGACAATAATAACTTGGAGGAAGTGTATTCTTACAAGTACCTAGGAATTGATATCCATCACAAGCTCAACTGGAACCATAGCATTGAGAAAAGGATCAATGGGGGATGGAAAGCTTATTTTGGTCTTGAGAATAATTGTAAAACAACGAACCTCGTAATGTGGGATAAAAAGAAGTTCCTCTTTGAAACTTTAGTCACTCCTGTTATCTTATATGGCTGTGAAGTTTGGGGCTGCAACATCTCCAGAGAATCATGGAGGAAGATTGAGCAAATCCAGAAGCGTTTTATAACTTATAACCTAAAAATTAAAAGTAATACACCCTATCCTATTCTCCTTATAGAAGCAGGTCTTTCTTCTATTGAGAGCCTAGCTATGCTCAGGTTTCTGATGTACAAGCACAAGCTCAATAACTTAGACAATCATAGACTTCCTAAGCTAGCTTTAAATTCCAGCCAAAATCACCTAAGGCTTAACCGAGGATGGCATAAGGACACAAGGGCCTGGTTAAACTATTGGGGGATCAATGAGAATGATGCTTTGCAAAACATAAATAACATTAAAGATATTGTTACTTCTAAGTTCAAAGAAAAATTGTGTTGTGAGAAAGATTTAGCGTCTAAAAGAAAATTAAGTTATTATAAGAAGGTCATCAACCCCACCCTTGAAGATCAAAAGTATCTCTCTATTCTAACTAGCTCAAAAAAGAAAATTAATATAGCAAAGATTAGAACGAATTCTCATGAGCTCCATAGCGAAACTGGCCGCTGGGTAGTTCCTAAAACGCCATGGATGGAAAGGATCTGCCATATTTGTGAGAACGGGAGCATCGAGGATGAAAACTACTTCCTCTTAGAGTGCCATGTATACAACCACATTAGATCTCAATTTCACAACCTTTGTTACAATACTGACCTTCCTAGCCTTTTACAATGCCAAAATTATAGTGATCTCGGGAGGTTTCTCTCCAAGCTTTTTGAGCATAGGAATAAAATCTTAAATCAAAATAAATAATTTGTCTTTTTAGGTCCGATAGATCATTATTTGGTCTCAGTGGACGTTAACCATCATCATCATCATCATATATATATATATATATATATATATATATATATACATAAATAAAAATATTTTTCCCCAATCAGGGTACGAGTTGGACAGGAATCCCATTATGATAAATTAATGATGATGCCCTTGGGGTACAAACCCACTACCCTCCACATGCTTGAGGTATTTGGTGAAGTGGCTCCATGCATGCATGGTGTAAATATTCCCGCAAGAGGTGACAATGGTATAATTTTTTGGTTTTGGCATTTGGTTAGTCGATCCATTAGAGAAGTTGGTAAGTGCTTTGTTCATGGTCAAGGAGTGGGGAAGGGTGGTGTCGAGCTTGGTGGAACGAAGCGTATTCAAGAAAGGTGGCAGGCTAGTATTCTCCCTATGTGGGTAAATGGTATGTGATCCATCATTCATTTCTCTCCTCCATGAATTGCCTTATTTGTTTGTTGGAATTGGGACTATATGGTTTTGAATTTCTAGGGTTTGTAAGAAAGAGAGGCACCATGCATATTCTTGCATGTGGTTGCCTACTGAAACAGGTCCATCTACATGGCATGGTATTTATGTTTTTTTTGTTCTAGATTATCTGATCCAGGATGGGGTTATATGGGGTTTCTGTGTCTGCGATCGGTCCTTGGGACATCCTTTTAGCTTAGCCTGCCATCGTTGGGATGGGTAGTTTACAGTCCCGTTTTGAGAAAAATACTTAGGGGGGGTGATTCAGTATTTTAAAAAATCAAAATCAAAATTTTATTTTCTGAAATGTATACACGACTTTACTAATCCCAACTCACATACATACGTGACTATTGTAAAAGAAACTAGCGTATGCTTAGTAAACTTGTAAAACAACTAATTCTTTATCTGTTAAACTTAAACCAGAATGTAAGAGGTTTATCAGGCATTTCATAGGCAGTAAGTAGGTACAGTAAAATAGAATAAAGTATCACGCATAAGCAACACACGTGAACACCAGGATTTAAGGTGGAAACGCAATGTGGGAGAAAACCACCACTGTTGTCGTCTTTGTCTTCAGACTTATTAATATCAAAATTTCTTGCATTCTTGTACCGATGTAGACTCATACCAGTACGTAGGCACCCACCTGCTGAAGGTTACAACCTTCACTCATTCTCCAACTCCTACTCGAAGGGAGATCCAACCCCCTGATCTGATTACCATCTACTACTAGAAGGAAGCTTCAACTTCCTCACTGAAGGCTCAAACCCTCAACAACATATGTGGACCATGTTTCATAAATTTTCACACTAGATCCAACTGCTTTAATACATCACAACTTGTAGATAAACTGAAAATAACACCAACTTAATTCAAATAGAACAGTGATATCACTGTAACCAGAACAAAGAGTTGAACTTAGAATACTGCATCAACACACAAAATCAACCGTAACCCTGATCATTCGTATGAAAAAATGTATACGTTACTTCACTTAAGGAAACCAACATGTATACACACTTTTCTGTAGAGCAACCTATGTATAGATATTAATATACTGAAAAATGAAAAATTGTAATTTTGAATCAAACACAGAGTTGACTAGAGATATTTTGAAATATTTTTTTAGTTTATAGAACCCTCATAGAGTTAGTAGCATCAATAATATTTTCAACCATTCAACATGTAAACAAATTCAACTTCATTATTCAATCCGTTCTACTTCAAACATTATCACTCAACCTAGATCAACATGAGGACATTATTGATAAACAACAGAGAAACAACAACACTGATTAGGTTGATTAGTAATTTATGAAAAAAATCCTTGCTTTATATACGTGACTTTTAAGAAACAAACCCGTGTGTATACGCGACTTTATTGAGACCAACCTACATATAGTTTGCAAATTTTCACCTAAAATTTTGTAACTCTTCAGAAATTTGGAAAGACCCAGATCATAATATTCAGAGATAATAACATGCGTCAATACTTAGATCTAGTCAATCCATGAGCAGATCGTACAATGGAAAATCATTTCAGGTCTCATGATCCCGATCCATCATTGTATTCATTGATGCATAATTATTTCAGATCTATGTGTCAACTATGGCCCTTACAATGCAAATATACTTCAGATTTAAGTATTCATCAAAAACCATTTTACATGCACACTTAGCACTTTGATATTCACCTCCTTATATAGTTAGAGCCTTAGCCAATACCACAAATCAAAACTACACTAGTGCTGGTGGTAATCTTGGATGGGATCAAGTAACTGTTGTCACACTCATTACTACGGGCCAATACCATACACGACTTTGCTTCACTAAACCTCTGTGTATGCATGACTTGGCCTTGATGAACCTGCATATTGATTTTAAACAATTCACCTGTATCAAACTTCTAATTCTGATCTGTAAACCTTTGTCCCATCATTCTGTTATTTTGTTCCGTCACTATGTCACCTATGAACTGATCTGTGGATTCATCTAGTTACTATATACTTGTTCTGTTACAAGTGAGTTGCCACCAAGGACAACACATACATCATAATTCCAACAATCTCCCCCTTTGGACTTGATGGCAACCATGTTGTTGCTTATCACCTCAACCTGTAGAAACTTGTTAGATACATCAAAGAACCATTACTCAAACACCAAGATACTCTCCCCTTTTGACATCAAGGAAAAAAGGCAGACCAACGATGAATGAAGACTTCCATATCTAAACTGTTGAGTATGAATATTGACCGTGCTCCCCCCAAGCACATGTTAAATTATATGACAAATTTTCAATGAAGTACATGACTCTATGACTCATAGAATTGGTACTATCACCAAAAAATTACATCAATCACCCAATCATAGTGGGTTTGCATATTTGACTCGACCACCCAACCAAGCGGGATTACATTTTTGACACTACCACCCAACCAAGTGGGATTACAAATTTGACATGACCTTAAAAGTCCATACATGATTGAATATGATAATTATTACATCATAGGTCTCCACGTGATCTTTACATCAAATGATAGATATGACATTAATAATTGAGACCAAAATATCTTAATAGTAGCATAATTCAACAACCATAATGCCAACAATGCATTATATTCTGCAAGGCTAATGCTCCACCTAAACATGTGCTACCTGTTCTTTGTCAACAACTCATCCATCAAAGCATCTTCAACTTTTAGATAAATATCAATGAGAAAAACATAACTCAATACCATATCAACAAACTGTACCCATCAACACCAGACCAAGAAAAATCAAATCATAGTTGTCAGTAGCATGTCAGGGGTTGATCTTGAGTCTGTCCCATTGTTTTTCTATTAGAGAAAAACATGCATGACTGTCTACAAGGAAAATTGCATATATACGTGACTATACTTCATGAAACCCACATATGCATATGGAAAGCAACCTTCTGAATTTTCACATGTAGACTGAGCAGACTAGATTAACAGCAAAATGAGGAAGAGGTTTAGTAAATATATCAACAAATTATTCTTTAGAGGGAACATACTCCATTTTAACCTTTTTCTTAAGAACATGTTCTCATAGAAAGTGATACTTAATAGGAACATGCTTGGTCTTGGAGTGCATAACAATATTTTTCGATATACTAATAGCGCTTGTATTATCACATAGGATGGACATGGGTGGAAAACATTTGATTTGTATATCTTGTAATGTTTGCATCATCCAGAGAAGTTGTGTGCAACAATATGCAACAACCACATATTCTGCTTTCTCTGTAGATAAGGAAATGGAATTTTGTTTCTTGTTGAACCAAGATACCAATTGGGGTCCCATGTAAAATGAACCTCCACTAGTGCTTTTTTGGTCGTCAACATTTCCAACCCAATCCACATTTGTGTATGCATGAAGGGTAAGATCTGCATCTTTAGGATACCATAGACCAAAGTATTGGGTTCCTTGGAGACATTTGAACATTCACTTTACTACCTAAAGATGTGATTCCTTTGGATTGGCTTGGAAACATCCAACAATCCCAACTGCATGCATGATATCTAGTCTGATACCTGTTAGATAAATAAGACTTCCAATCATAAACCTGTAATCTGGTTGGTTTATTGTAGAAGAATCATCATTAGAACTGATGCTACATCTTATCATCATGGGAGTACATATAGGTTTGCAATCTTCCATCCCATACTTCTTCAGAATATGCTTGAGATATTTTTTTTGTGAGAAAAAGGTTCCATCTTTTTCTTATTGCATTTGTAGACCAAGAAAATAGGTTTGTTCCCCAAGTAGAGACATTTCAAATTCTTGTTGCATAATAGAAGCAAAGTTTTGAATCATAGATTCTTCATTACTTCCAAAGATGATATCATCAACATAAACAACAATAATTAGTAGTTTTTCACCCTCAATTTTTGTGTACAAGTTGTTGTCTGTGGATACTTTTGTGAAACCTTGTCGTTGAAGATATTATTCAAGACGATACTACCATACCCACGGAGCTTGTTTTAACCCATATAAATCCTTTTTGAGTTTGAATAAAAGGTTTTCATCATTCCCCAAAGTGAATCCTTCTGGTTGTTCAATATATACTTCTTCTTCTACATCTCCATTAAGGAAAGCACATTTTACATCCATTTGATAAACTTTGAAATTTCGAAAACTTGAAAATGCAAGAAACATTCTTATGGCTTTAACTCTAGATACTGGTGCAAATTTTTCTTCAAAGTCTATAACTTCTTGTTGAGCATAACCTTTACAAACAAGTCTAGCCTTGTTCCTAATGACCTCTCCATTTTCATTCAACTTATTTTTGAATATCCTTTTTGTCCCAATAACATTTTTATCATGAGGCCTTGGAACCGATTCCCAAGTATCATTCTTTTCAATTTTAGCAAGTTCTTCATTCATGGACTTAACCCAACATTCATCTTGACTAGCTTGATTTAAATTTTGTGGTTCAATGGTGGATAATAAAGCTAGATAATTAGAAGATCCTACAAGGTTTCTTCTTGTTTGTACCCTGGATTCCTTTTCTCCTAGAATTTGAGTTTCTCAATGATTTTTGAAAACATACGTGTATGGAGCCTTTTCTTTGCTTGATGTGTCTTCTTCTGCTTCTTCATTAGTTTCTTCTTCTATATCATTGCAATTTGATGTGGGAAAGCATTCATCATCATCATCGTCTTTTGCTAATGTTACCCTTTTGGGACATGTGCATGCTTCATCAATCACAACATCAATGCATTCAACATTTTTTTCAAAAAGTCTCTTATTGTAACATTTGTATCCTTTTCTTATAGATGAGTAACCAAGAAGTATTCCTTCATCTTCTCTAGCTTCAAACTTACCAACTTGTTTTTCATCATTATTTTTTATGAAACATTTGCTTCCAAAAACTCTAAAATGCTTTACAATGGGAGGCTTACCATACCAAAATTCATATGGAGTTTTATCATTATTCATATGAACATGAGCCTTGTTGAGAAATGTGCAACTTCACCCCAGAAGGTGTCACGAGTTCCAGACTCATCAAGCATAGCAAGAGCCTTTTTTTGAACAAATCTATTCATTCTTTCTGCCACACCATTTTGTTGAGGAGTTTTAGCTACATAAAATTGTATTTTTTATGCCATGTTGTTCACATAAATCAAAGAATTCATTTGATATGTATTCTTCTCCCCAGTCAGATCTTAGACATTTGATTTTTAGATCTAATTAATTTTCAACTAATTATTTGAAGACTTTAAATTTATCAAATGCTTCATCTTTGTGTTTCAATAAGCTGATCCAACACATTCTAGAAAAGTCGTCAATGAATAAGATATAGTATTGTTCTCCACGAGGTGAATTTTTCCTTACTGTTCCACACAAATCAATATGGATAAGTTCAAGAGGCTTACTTGCTTATCCTTCTTTCGCATTGAATTAAACTTTGGTTTTCTTTCTGAATTGACATGACTTACATATGGTACTTTTTGGTATGATGATGTTGGGTAGATCACGAATAGCTTTGAGCCTACTTGATTTTCTTATTGGAGAGAAGCTTAGATGTCCCAACCTTCTATGCCATAACCTATTTTCCTTTGCCTTGCCTATGTAACATTTTCTTGGCCACCTTTAAATATATACAAATTACTCGGGGTTCTTATTCCTTTTATTATGGTCTTTCCTGTGTCAATTTCACGAACCACACATTCTTTTGATTAGAATACCACCTCATTTCCTTGGCCACATATTTGGCTGACCTTCAACAAGTTATTCTTTAATCCATCAACATACATAGAATTACCAACTTTAACCTTTTATTTTAAAAAAGTATAACCTTTACCCTTAATGATAGCAGGCGAGTCATTTCCAAAAGTGACATTCTTTTCTTTCTCTAAAGCATTGTATAAATAAGTTTATCTTTATCACCTACCATGTGTTTTGAGCATCCGCTATCAATGTACCATTGATTTTCTTGTCCTTCTGCAAATAATGCTATGCCACATCTTTCAGACTATAACTCCTTCCTTTTCCATACCTTATAATTTGTTGATATTTGCTCCTTTCGATATGTTGGATGTAATTTTCTCTTGCATTCAGATTATTCATGTCCAAAGTTATTGCAAAATAAGCATTCAATTTCATCTATAAGAGGTGAGAAGTTGTTATTAGTGTTCTTCTTGACTCATGTCTCATTCCTTTGTTTTCTTTCTTCTCTAGTCATGATGGTTTTGTATGAAACACATTGGGCATCCTTATCACCAAAATTATGACATGAGAAACATTGTCCATTAAAGAAGAAATTTATGTGATCATAGAATATTATGGTGTTGTTTACCTTTTGATTGGTACTTCTATTGTTGTTTATCCTTGGATTGGAGTGAACACAATTTACCTATGTAATGCCTTTATTATTTTGCTAAGGACTGAAGCTTTGCTGATTGGTTTTTGCTGCATTACTAAAGCTTTTTTGACTGGTTTTTGCTGCATTTAGATAACTTCTAGTGGTGGCAGAAGAGTTTTCTATTTGAGATGTTTCTTCAGTGTATCCAAGACTTGTCTTCATAAGAGGAGAGTACCTTGATAATTTCATCTAAGGTTTCATATCCTTTAGAAAATATATGATTCAGAGTTTTTATTTTCTCAAATTCCTTTCTTAGACTTACTACTTCACATTCTAGCTTCTCATTATGCTTTTATTTTTCTATGAGTTGATGTTTCAATGTATCTATGGCTACTTTATTTTCTTCCAAGAAATTTTTGATTTGAGTAATTTCTTCAAAGAAATCTTTTTCCTCTAAATCATCCACAGATTTATCATTAGACTCATTAGAATTTTTTTCAAAAGCCGAGTAATTTAAGATCTTGATTAGATTCTTCTTCTTCACTATTTGACAATCCATCACTATCATCATGAGTATAATAACTTCTTCTATTGTCAAACCATCTCCTATTACCTTTAGCAGTATCCTTCCCTTTGTCATGATTGTATTTATGAGGACATTTGGCAGAATAATGACCAACTCTACCACAAGCAAAACATTTAAAGGGAAGCTTACCTCTGAACTTGCTAGTGCCCAGTTTAAGTTTATTTACAAATTTCACCTCATCTTCTTCTTATATATATCCTGATTCCTTGTGTTCTTCCTTTTATTTTCATTTTTCAGATGCTTTGAATGTGGCTTCTTTGAATTTTGAGGAACCTCCTTTCCTCATTTCAAAAGCAGTCAGAATCCCGTGAAGTTGAACAACAGTAAGAGTCTACAGATCCTGCTTCTCTTCAATTGTAGACACTTTTGACTCGAATTTAGGAGTTAGAGATCTTAAGATTTTCTCTACTAAAGTGGTGTCCTTTATTTCTTCAGCCATAGTTTTCATGCGATTTACAATCTCATCTATACGAAGAAAGAAATAAGAAATACTTTTATCATTATGCATTCTAAGAGTTTCATATTGAATTCTGAGAGTTTTGATTTTAGCACTTTTTTCCTTGGTATCGTTTCCATAGCTTTGAATGATTTTGTACCATATTTATTTTGCTGTGTTAAACTGCATAAATTTGACAAATTATGATTCTGTCAGACTTCCCTATAATTCATTGACAACTTTGGCATTGGTTTCATACGTCTTATTTTCTATTGCATCTGTGGGAAATGCAGCTTGATATTGGTAACCTCCTTCCACAATTGCCCAAAAATCTGCTCCAAGGGACTGAAGATAGGATATGGTTCTTGTCTTCCAATATATTAAATTATTTCCGTTGAAGAGTGGTGGTTTGATAGATGTCATTCCATCTTGATTGCTCATCTTGGGAGATCTTCCTTCAAGCGATCAAGCTTCTTTTGAAGGACCTTCTCTAATACCAATTGTTGGGAAAAATACTAAGTGGGGGTGGGGGTGAATCATTATTTTAAAAACTCAAAATAACTTTTTTTATTTTATGAAATTCATACGTGACTTTACTGAACCCAACTCACGTACATACGTGATTGTTGTAAAAGAAACCACTGTATGCTTAGTAAACTCGTAAAACAGTTAATTCTTTATCTGTTAAACTTAAACTAAAATGTAAGAGATTTATCAGACATTTGATAAGGAGTAAGCAGGTGAAATAAGAACAAAATAAAGTATCACACATAAGCAACACACATGAACACCAAGATTTAAGGTGGAACCCAATGTGGGAGAAAACCACCACTGTTTTCATCTTATTCTTAAAACTTATTAATATCTAAACTTCTTACATTCTTATACTGGTGTAGACCCATACCAATACGCAGGCACCCACCCGCTAAAGTCTAAAACCTTCACTCGTTCCCCAGGTCCTACTTGAAGGGAAATCCAACCCCCTAATATGATTACCAACTACTACTGGCAGGAAGCTTCAACTTCCTCACTGAAGGCTCCAACCCTTAATAACATCTGTGGACCATGTTTCATAAATTTTCACACTGGATGCAACTGCGTTAATACATCACAACTTGTATATCAACTGAAGTAAACACCAACTTAATTCAAACAAAACAGTGAGATCACTGTAAGAAGAACACAAAGTTGGACTTAGAATACTGCATCAACACAGAGAATCAACTGAAACCCTGATCATTCATATGAAAAAATGTATACGCTACTTCACTTAAGGCAACCCGCATGTATACATGCTTTTCGGTAGAGAAACCTATGTACAAATCTTAATATACTGAAAACTGAAAACTTCTAATTCTGAATCAGACACAGAGTTGACTAGAGATATTCTAAAATATTTTGTTAGCTTACAGAACCCTCATAAAATTAGCAACATCAATAGTATTTTCAACCAATCAACATGTAAACAAATTCAACTTCATCATTCAATCCATTCTATTTCAAACATTATCACTCAACCTAGGTCAACATGAGGACATCATTGATAGATAATAGAGAAACAACAACACTGATCAGGTTGATCAGTAATTTATGAGCAAAAACCCTTACTTTATATAGGTGACTTTGAAGAAACGAACCTGCATGTATATGCGACTTTATTGAGACCAACCTGCGTATAGATCTGTAAAGTTTGACCTAAAATTGCGCAACTCTTCAGAACTTCAGAAAGACCCAGATCATAATATTTAGAGATAAAACATGTGCCAATACTTATATCTAGTCAATCCATGAGAATATCATGCAATGGAAAGTCATTTCAGGTCTCATGATCCTGATCCATCATTATATTATTGGTGCATAATTATTTTAGATCTATGTGTCAACTATGGCCCTTACAATGTAAATATACTTCAGATTGAAGTATTCAACAAAACCCCTTTCACATGCACCCTTAACACTTTGATATTCATCTCCTTATATAGTTAGAGCCTTAGCTAATGCCACGGGTCAAAACTACACTAGATCTAGTGGTAAACTTGGAAGGGATCAAGTAACCATTGTTGCACTCATTACTATGGGCCAATACCATCCACGACTTTGCTTCACCAAACCTTCATGTATATGCAACTTGGCCTTGACAAACTTGCATATATATTTTCACTAATTCACCTGTATCAAACTTCTAATTTTGATTTGTAAATTTTTTTCCCATCATTCTGTTATTTTGTTCCATCACTTTGTCACCTCTGAACTGACCCGTGCATTCATCTAGTTACTATATACTTGTTTTGTTACAAGTGAGTTTTTATCAAGGACAACACATGCATCATAATGTCAATATTATGCTTCTGGGTTTTTTCTTTCCAAAATTTCTAGGGATGGGTTGGGGATTTTTCTCTATTTGTTCTAGAGACGAATTGTTCCCTGGAGTCTTTTATGTTGGTGCCATGACCTCTGCCCCTGTGGAAGTCTTTGTGGGAGTATGTTTGTGGCTCTACAATGGTTTGGGTACTAGTTTAGCCCCTATGGTATAAGCTTCAGTGTTTTCTTCATATCATTATATGACTATTATGTTAAAGGGATCTTGGTTGTGGTAGTTGTAACTCTATTTGGGTCGATCGGTAAGGAAGGTATGCAATGGAAGAGAAGGGAGGAATTCCCTCAGGTTCTTTATTGGAAATTATTGTTTCATTCTTATTCCATGGTAGGTTTGTGGGGTGGTAGTGTCACCTAGAAGCCGGGAGTTTCTGAGCTCGGGCTACCACTTGTGTAAGAAATTTAAGTCACCTTTTTCTCCACTAAAAAATGTAAGAAAACATGAATGTCTCAGTTGACAACAACAAAGGCATGAAGCCCAGCCCTGAGGGGTCATGGTAGAAGAACCAGGGGGACCGAGACAACAGGGCAGTCGAGCTCCTCTGGGGGGAAATCGAGGGGTCAAAAACCAATTTCTAGCATCATAAATGATGCAACTACAATGTATCATGAAGGAAAAAGTAAGGAAATCCAAAAGTTAATTGAGGAATGGGAAGCACACTTGAACTATCAGGCTATATTGATGGAAATTAAGGTGGAGGAATGGCAGGCTATGGTGTCGGATCCAGGGCTCACCCGTGGTCACGTCACCCAGTTCAAACATACCTTGTTCATGTATTGGTCCTTGAATAGTATCTTGGGAAAGGCTTTAGAGCAGGCCTTTGTGGGCATGGCAGCAATGGTATAGGACTTTCCTAACTATAAACAATAATTTTAGAAGCTCCAGTTTCATATGCACAAACAGGATGGCTGCCTTAGACGAATTGAAGATCACCTCCCTTGTATTCTCTCATAGATAGAGATCTTGGGTTCCAATGTTAAGGACCTGGCTCTGGTCAAGTCTACACCTGCCGAGGGAGAAGAGTAGTATGCTAGATGGTCTCTCAGTTTCCTTTCTTTTTTTGTATACGAGAAGCTTTTAGTTTCCTCAATATTGATCTTTTTTATTTTACACATGTAGTATTAAGGAAAGGAAAATACATTCAGACTTATCTAGATTGCTTAGAAAGACTTATTTTTTTATTTATTGGATGGAATATCACGTTGTTAGATGGCTAACAAACTTGGTTTCCCTCAAGGCAAGTTGAGGCCACCTAACTATTCTGTTATGTGGATGTAAATTGTTTTTATATTAATGAAAATGGAAGGACCTACCAATCTTACAATATATATATATATATATATATATATATATATATAGGGCAGTCATGGGTTGAACTTACTTCACATGTCTTCTCGATCGCCATGTTCCCTGGTTCACCCATCGCCCAACTCATCTCGTATGTCTCCTTAATGAACCATTAAAGTGAAAATTGGAAATTATCGTATAAACGTAAATGAACTTCTCTTCTTTTCAAGAACAATATATTATCTAATTAACAAGGCCAAAAATGTGAAGGTGGAAGCTCATATGGCCCCTCCCCACCTCACATCACTATCAATTCTCCATACCCAATCTATCTACTACATTATATTTGAAAGAAACACAGTGACGTTCAAACATAAAAACTAGGAAAATAAATATTTAAGGTGAACGAAAGAGAATCAACTAAAAACATATAAATGCATACCTCATACTTTCCAACATTTTCATATTATTAATATTATTCCTCATCCATATCGTCATCTATATCATCCAGTTCAAAATTCATGTACACAGGATTCACCATATCAGCATCAACATCATCATCATCATCGACATCTATATCTTCATTTGGAACATGCTCTTCTATATTTGGTTCAACTTCTTCACGTTCTTCGTCCGACACAATGTCAATATCATGTAGTTCATCCAAATTAACATTGTCTCGATTAAAATATGTTCCTTGAACTTCTTTCACATCTTCATCTAGCACTGCATGAATCCCCTGCTCCTCTACATCATCTTCTTCTTTAGTTTCATCTTCTTTCGCTACATTATACTTTATGAGCCTTCCTCTGGGAACATATCTAACAACATATGACCAACCTAATTTAACTAGAACATCTACACAAAATCACTATTCACATTGGCTTCGAAGAACATATCACTCTGATCCTAGCTCAAGATTCCTTGTATCAACCATGGTAAATCCGTTAGCATGCTCAATAATAGTTCTATTAGGGTCACATTCATGGATTTGTAGCCTAAACCATTTGACATTGAACAAAACTATTTTAAAGGATTCAAATTCACACACAAATATGTCATGTAGATACCCATAGTCTTGATTCCCAGAGAGTTCTGGATATCTGTCACCCCTAGAGGAAACATTGATAACTTGAAATACTACAATTATCTCAATATTAGAAGTTTTCATCTTTTCATGCAACCTTTTGATGCGAAATTTGTGCCCATTACACCACATTTTGTTGTGGTTTCTCAACTGCAATACATCAAACACATAAAAATTTCTTTGTTAATTGATAAGCATGCATATTTATACTTGCAAATTTTGAAAATTAAGAAAAAAAACATGCCATATGCAGTAATATAGTTGTAGAAAAACTTAGTATGGGTGAATATGCTTGCTTGATAATATTTTAAACCATATGCTAAATCAATTTCCCTCTATGTAATATTGGTATCTCCATCACATTGAGCTTCTTTAATCAATGAAGACACACCATACCATGATAACCTACCATTATTAGTTTGTTTGCATCATTCAATCCATACCTTCATCCAATCTTTATTATTCGCAATGTATAAATGTATTGCATCCCACCCTCAACCGACTGTATTAAAATAAAACAATTCACATATATATAATTAGTCATGATGTTATACTTTCATAATAATGGATTATGTAGAAAGACTAAAAATTAAATAAGTATGATATACATAAAAACAAATAAGTCAAATGTGCTATAAATCTCCATTATCTACTTACATCTCACTTTTCTTATTCTACCTTTACCCATTAAGTTTTCCCTTTCAAAATCATCCATGGAGTTGACATCCCAAATGCGATCCAATACACTAATACATTTTCCTGTTTCATAACTATATTGATGAATATAAGCCATGGATTTATATACCATATATCCCTCCAGCATAGAACCCTCAGGACATGCTCTTTTCCTGACCAAACCCTTAAGTGATTTTAAGTGCCTCTCAACCATCCACATTGATCTTGTGTGTACAGGTCCAAACTTTTCAATCTCTTCAACTTGATGTATGAGGTATTGTTCTTGTGCATTGAAAAATTTTAGAAGTAGATAACTTTTTATTTCACACATTAGGCAACGAATTTGTTTTCTCCAATACTTTATATCTTCTTTATCGATTTCTTTATATTACAACCATCTACAAACAAAGCAATAAAATCATAGGTTTCAACAAAAAATGAAGAATATAGTACATGATGACAAGAAAAACACATGCAATGAAAAATATGCTACACAACAACTTATTGAAAAAATTACACATTGCACATAAATATCCACTTACCTCATGTATTTTCCAAGATCATATATAACTTGTTTGACATCGTTGTCAAAGTTTCCTTGGAGAGATAAACCTATAAAATATTATAACAAAAATAATGATCGATCATTATTTTTCCCAAATTAGTAGAAAAAAACAGTAATTAACAAGGTTTTTCACCAATGTATAAAATACATCTACACCAAAATAATTACCTTAATGAACATATGCCAAGCATGAGTTTTTACCCCACCTAGTTCACCTTTCTTTGTTATGATATTCTTTATGTTTGAATAAAATCCAGTTGGAAATTTATTTATTTTCAATAACCTCTTTAACATGCTTACTTTTTTGCTCTGTCAATAACCATGGAAAGGTGCTTATATTTTGGCCGTCTCCATCTCTATTTGAATGAATCACACTTTGCAATGCATGGTTGGCCTCCTTAATGCCATTACAAATATTCACAATTTTTTATTTATCTCTCCTTGCATCTAAGATTCTCCATAAGGTCTCTGTTAAATTCTTCCTGATGTGCATTGTATCAAACAAATGAACAATTTCTAGGTGCTCATAGTAGGGGAGTCTATTCAATTGCTTGGGATAAATTTTCATTTCTCATGGAAGTGCCCTATTATTAATGCCTTCATGACCTACAGTGTGAATCATAGATAAAGATATTATAACAACAATATAACTTGTCAACTAGTACAGTGAAGAAAATGCCATAAAAAGATAAAATAATCCAAACATATAATGTATATTGATACATAGACAATTAGATACATACCTTGAGAGACTGTATTATATTGCAACTTCCATTCAAAATGTGTCATTCTTCGTGGCCTTACTCCAGTCTCCTCTTTCCCATTGAAAATATGTTTTTCAATACTTTGGTACTTATGGTTATTAGAAAGGAAGTGGCTATAATCATCAAACACCTCCTTTCCTAAGCTTCTTTAACGACGAGATTTAATCTTAGGACCAAAAATTGGACAAGCAAATTTACCATTTTTTTGAAGACCTGCAAGAGATGGAATAATTTTTATATCAATTATTTTAAGTATGTATAATGAAGGTCAAACTTTTTAAAAAACATACTTGAAATGAACTTCATAAAATAAAACATTATTAAAGTGCAAGGTAACGTTATAACGTACCACAAAAATGTGTTAGCCCTAGGGCATCATGAATTGTCCATACAAGCATTACATGGAATCCAAATTCCCTTTGTGCAACAGCTGGTATAGAGATATCATACATAATTACATCATTCCATAACTCCACTAATTCATCAATAAGAGGCTCGATATATACATTTAGATATTTGACCTGGTACTTACCTAATTAATTGAAAATATAATATATAATTACTACATATATGAGTAAATGAATTTTTTATAAGACATAATTATAAGGTATAATTGAACATGTATGAGTAAATTAACAAAAAAATATAGGACATAACTATGAAACAAACAATAGAAATGAGATGTTATTGTGCTAAAAAAAAGTTATTCTAAACAAATTAATATATGGAACAATCAACATTATGTTCTCCCTCTTTATTGACTTCCACAGAGGAATGTTATTATTGATAACAAAAACGAGCCACACCAAGTAAGTAAATTTAGCCTCTCCAAATGGATTCACATTGTCAGCTACTAATGAAAGCCTAAGATTACGAGGTTCTCTTTTAAACTCTAGCCACTTTTCCTTTATATTCCTAAATGAAAAATCCATCTTCAAGCATTTGAAGAACACCATATTCACTTATATTCTCTACTTGGTAATCCATAAGTTTTTCTATGCTTTTGCACCTAAACAATTGTTGCAGATGTGGGATTATGGGAATATAGCAAAGTACCTTGTGAGGCACCTTTTTTGTTACTTAATCAGTTTGATTTCTACTCTCTAGTGTCTCAACTTAGAAATATTAGTTTCATGACACTTAGAGAGGGTGATTTCCATGTAATGATATAAGATTATGCATGGCATAATTATGTACATTCTTATATGCTATAGACCTAGTTTGTGTCACTTGGTTTGTATGTTATTATGATAATATCTATGGTTGTGTGTATAAGAACTGATTTTGATTAAGAGCATATTATCAATGCTTTCTCTTTTGGTATCCTAGTTTGGACATATGTGTATGACATTGATGGTGATCGAAGATTGAGACACATAGATCCATGAATGATCATGGTTATGTGGAATATATGGTCAATTATGATTAATGGATGATATATGATTTGTATGATTATATATGCGTAATCTTGTACTAAGCAGGATGTAGCCGGGGAACTGGTTATTTGTAAACCAGGATGCTAAAATTATAAATGACTGTGGAAGTCATGATACATGATTTGTATGATTATATATTCTTAATCTATTAACATTATGATGCATGTGTTGTACTTGATGAAAACCCACTTGTAGTAGAACAACTCACTTGTATATGGTAACTAGATGAATCTACGTAACTAGATGAATCTATAGGAGAGATATCATATGTGATAGAATGCATGGCAGTTGTGTTTATAGATGTGACAAAATGTAGGGTAGTTCAAAGGAATCATTTCAAAAGTAATATGGAAAATCACATTATAACAGGTCTATTCAGAGGGAACAAAGTAATGGTACAATAGAATAGGATGAAGGAATAAAGGACTATAAATCAGAATCAAGAAATTGAAGAAAGAGAATGATTTAAGAAGTATTGTTGGTTCACCTTGTCCAAGTAATGTATACACACAGGTTCATAGAACAAAAAGGGTGTATATGTATGCACGCACTTTCAGAAGAGGAAAAACGCATATAGGTTGTGAAATTAAGGAATTTCAAGAGTAGAGAATACCAGGGGTCAATACCATGGTATTAGCCCACAATATTAAGCGGAGTAATGACTATTTGATCCCATCCAAGAATACCACAAATCACTAGTGTGGTTTTAGTTTGAGGTATTGGTATGAGGTTTTTGGACCAAGGTATTGGTTCGAGGTTTTTGGACCAAGGTTTTGGACCAAGGTATTGGTCCGAGGTTTTTGGACCAAGGTTTTGGATCGAGGTTTTTGGACCAAGGTATTGGTCCGATGTTTTTGGACCAAGGTTTTGGACCGAGGTTTTTGGTCTGAGGTATTGGTTCAAGGTTTTGGTCCTAGGTATTTTTTCTGAGGTATTTGGTCTGAGGTATTGGTCCTAAGTGGTTTTGGTCCGAGGTATTGAGAAAGGCAAAAACTATATAAGGAGGAGAAGATCAAAGGGATAAGAGCAAAAGCAATGAATATCTTATGAAGTGCTAGATCAAAAGCAAATATGCATGTTATGGGTTTCTGATGCTTTGCTTGATCGAGACTATGTATGCACCTGAGTGTTTGATGATGGATGAGATCTAATGATGGATTAGGATCATAATGACTTATCATTATGTGATCTAATAATGGATGGGCTAGATCTGATTACTAACACATGTTTTATCCTTTATATGTGATGATCTGGGTATATCTGAAGTCAGGAATTGCAGTGAAGTTATAAGTAAATATTTGCAGATCTATACGCTGGTTCGCTTTGGTGAAGGTGCATATACACACTGGCTCGACTCTTCCAAGTAGTGTATGCAAAATAAAAGCTTGATGTTTAGGGATGACTAATCTATCATATTGGTACTACTGTTTTGTTGCAGTTTCACTGTTGTTTTCCAATGATGTCTTCTTAGATCTGAAAGTAGAACTAGATGTATAAGGAAACTGAGTCTGATTGATTGATTGATTGAGAAAGAAGGGCGATCCTTGTTGCTATCTATTTAGAACTCTGTAATATAACAGTAGATCTTCAGAATGTCACTGATTGGTACAATTTCCGGTTCAGAGGTTTTAGGATTTAGTATCTTTAGAGGTATATGCAGGTTGGGCTAAAGGAAGTAGCCTATACATGTAGGTTGACTTCATTGAAGGAGCATATACATTCTAACACACGCCTTTTGAGGTTACAGTTAGTTCTGGTTGTTGATGCAGTGATCTGGGTTCAGATCTGTGTACTGGTTACAGTGATCTGTTTATTCTAGTTGATTGGTTGAATTTGATTAAGTTTGAATGAATGGTTGAGTCAGTTATGTCAAAGGTTCAATGATTATTTGATTCAGTTGTGACCAAAGTTCATAGGTTTCAGTGATTGATTGTTTCAGTTATATCATGGATTGATGATTGAGTTTTAGTGATTAGTTGATGTAGATGTATTTGATGGTTATATTTCAGTGGTGATTTCTATTGAGCTTTAATGTTACTAATGGGTCCATTGTGAAAATTTGATGAAACGTGGCCTTCATATTGTAGTATTGTGTACCAGGAGTATCCAATGTGAAAATTTATGAAATGTGGTCCCTGGAGGATACTGAGGGTTGGAGCTATTAGTGAGGAAGTCGAATCTTCCTGCCAGTAGTGGATGGTGATTTGATTAGGGGGTTGGAGCTCCCTTCTAGTAGCCACTGGAGAATGAGTGAAGGTTGTAGCCTTTTGTAGGTTGGAGCCCACATAGTAGTAAACATATCAGTTATTACAAGACTTAGGGGGTTGTAGCTCCCTTCCAGAAGAAGCTGGAGAATGAGAGAAGGTTGTATCCTTCTGCAAGGTGGGTGCCTACGTACTGGTATGAGTCTGCACCAATACAAGGTTGTAAATAGATTTTCTTATTATTAAAATAAGACAAAGATGACAACAACAGGTGGTTTTCACCCACATTGAGTTTCCACCTTAAATCTTAGTGTTCATGTGTGTTGCTTATGTGTGATGGTTTATTCTATTATTACTGCACATGATTACTATTTAATGTTTAATAAAGTATTGATGCACTGATTAAAAATCAACATATGATGAATTAACTGAATCATAAGTTCACTAGATATACGTTGGTTGCCTTAAGAACAGTTGCTTGCACCCGTGATTTCCCTTCACTGAAGTAGCGTATATAAATCTGATTATGGAAATGAAAAATTTATTGATTTTTAAATACTGATTCACCGCCCCCTCAATATTATTTCCAACATAATCTTGTATTAAGAAAGATGTGACAGGGGTCATGTTTGCTTTCAAACAAGGAAGTTCAAATTATAAATGATTGAGGAAGACATGATACATGATATTGAGGAGGATGTGATAGGGAACATGGTTATTTGCAAAAAATGATGTTCAAATTATATATGGATGTGGAAGTCATTTCTCCATAACCAAAATGAGTGTTGAAGTAATGCACAATCTTTGCTAAAATGTGAATAAGTTAGTTATGAAATTCATTTGATTCCTTTGATCTATGAGATTGTGATGTGTGCAAGTCTTATAACAAGGTATTACCAACAAACCATCAGATGGGTATGAGCTCATAATCAATGCCTTAAGGTGAGGCATAGAGTTTCAAACTAGAGTAGATGATAAGCCATGGAAATTAAGGCACGGAGTCTTGGATCTATAATAAAAGGATTAGGGTGCGGAGTCCTAAATCCATGAAAGATAAAGACATGGAGCCTTTGATCTATAATAAAAGTATTGGAATGTGGGGTACCGAATATTTAAAATATCAAGGTGTGGAATCTTCGATCCTTAGAGTAGATTATGGTGTGGAGTCCTCAATCTACTAAGGCACAAAGATGTATGCAATAGGGATCCGAAATCACTATTCTCCAGAAGAAAAATACCACTCATGGGAAACTCAAGGATGAATTTACTTAATACAATCTCATTTTTGAAAATTCTGGAGTGACTTTCTAAAAATAGAAATTCATGTTTAGCTTCTCAAGTATGAATTTTCAAAAATAGTAATTCACCTTCAATCAATGGGTAATCAAGTACAGTTGAAGGAAAATCACTTAAATTATCATTACTCAATCCTAATAGTTCAATCTTGACTTAATTGAAATCCCTATTCTCCGGAAGAAAAATACCACTCATGGGAAACTCAGGGATGAACTTACTTAATAAAATCTCATTTCTGACAATTCTAGAGTGACTTTCTAAAAATATAAAGTCATGTTTAGCATCTTAAGATGAATTTCCAAAAATAGTAATTCACCTTCAATCAATGGGTAATCAAGTATAGTTGAAGGAAAATCACTTAACTTATCATTACTCAATCCTAATAGTTCAATCATGACTTAATCCTCAATATTATTAATATTAATATTAATATTATTATCTTTTATGAGACTATGATATTATTATTAAAATGGAATTACAAGTCAGACACCTCTCTCCTTCATGACTCTCATGGTTCTATGTAAATATATCTCTTTTTTAATAATAGATTGCACTCTCTTTTATGCAACTCTCATCAAAGAATGGCATATTCCTCTTACACTCATTAAATACAAGTCCTAAAATATTCCTCTTATACTCTCTTTAATGCATATGTTATACTCTCCTTAACTAAGGCATGCGTACCTCTCCTTAATGGCATGTGTTACACTCCTCTAAATGGAATACAAGGCATGCATATTACTCCTCCTTTATGATAAGAATTTGTCGCTCCTCCTATATATGTGTCTCATGTATTCTCACTTGGGGGAGGTGCATGGTGATACCGAGAGTTTGAGAGATTTGAAGAATATTGTGATAGGGAGAGATTTGGAGAGTAGTCAAATACTAATCTAAATTACAAAGTATCTATACCCAATGGAGTTGAACATGAGTGGTATTGAGAGGAAGTAAAACTTATCTTCCTTAGCTTTCCTTGTATATCACTCTACTGCTATCTTTTGGTACTGCTTGTGAGCTCTTATAGCTCGGGGATTCTGGGGGGAGAATTTCTTCCTGGATACACTTGGAATGAAAACTGGATGGTTCACAATGATTTGGTAAGGGCATTGGAGCTGGAGCATACTCTCGTCTTTTTCGAGTTATATATATACACATTGCCAGGTATATCTATAAATTCTCTTGAAATTTAGGTTTCTTATTGGTTTTAAAGTGTGGAGATTTTAAGGTCGTGGAGGCGGCGTAGTGGTAAAGTCGGCCTCGTCATGACGGACCGGTCTTGTGTTCGATCCCGAGCAAGGTCGTAGCTCGTCGTGCGAGTAGTTAGTCTAAACCGGGCCAAGCCCACTACCTTTTCCCCGGATGCGGGTGCTGACGTGCGGAGAAGGGGCGGGCCACATGCCCAACATGTGCCACCCCGTGTTAAACCCACGGCTCCTTGAAGGAGGCCGTCAACTGGCATTCTATCTCCTCATCTGCGCAATGCAGCAGTTAATGCCATTGATGGCTGAGGAAAGAGGTAGATGGAGGAGCAGAGCGCAGTTATGGAGCGCCTGCAGCGAGGGAATGAAACAGAATATGAGGAGCTTAATGTGTCGAGCAAGGAATATTGGTCTGCCGAGTACTGGAGGGTGCAGAAGCACAGTGAGTTCAGGCCGGTGGAGATTTCATCACCCCGCGGCTCAGCTGAAGCCTGTCTCTGTGGCCATCCTTGCCGCTGGTCCGAGAGAGGAAGGCAATTGGCATACCACCAACGACAATTGGGAAAATGGAATGGTCTGGAACCAAGAGGGAGAATTCAATCTGAGTTCTGTGCACCAGAGGACAAAAAGGGAAGGTATTGGCACTGCTACCGAGTTCAAGTTCATTCTCAGGAAATCAGAGGAGGCATTAGGGACACCATGGTTAAGGTACGAGAACGACAGCCCAGCAGAAGGGGACCATGGAGAGGCTCCTCCTCACGAGCCCCTGCAGCAGATGAGCATCATCATTATTGTTGTTGTTACTGTCATCGACGAGCCCGAGCAACCCAGCTCCCCATTAGACAATTCATGGAGGTTGGGAGTTCCAGCGAAGGGAAGCCGGTGCTTCCAGCCTTTGGCTCTGTGGTATTCACTCTGGGCAAATCTGCAGACATTGCAGGGGTCAATGCCCACATTTCAGTCTTATTCACTAGAATTCCGGAAGGAATTGAGGATGGAAATCCTAAGGGCACATTGGAGATGCCAATGGAAGACTCTGGAAAGGAAATTGATGTTGGAGACGGCACGACGGAGATGCCAATGGAAGGCTCTGGAAAGGAAATTGAAGTTGGAGAAGAACCGGCTGTGGAAGAGGTCACTGAAACTGAGCCACCATCGTCTGAAACCGGAGGCAAGGAGGACCAAAATTCGCATGCCCTCTCACCTCCATTGGGGCCAGCCCCTCCAGGCGTCGACGATGAGGTATGGAGGAAAATGTGGGAAGGACGTGAAGAAGGTGACGGGTGGGCGTACGTGGTCGAAGACAAAAGCCTCTGTGACGAGGCGGAAGAACATCTGGCAGCCTGCCTCCCATCCACCACCCGACTCCAGGATTAATGCTTCCACGAGTATTCTGATTTTGTCATTCGGTTATGTTTGCTGGCAGTCGTTACTTGTGTCTCTGTTATGTTCAAATTTGTCTGGTCTTTGGTTTAGTCTCACTTCTGTTAGGTCTATGTGGGGTTACAGTAAATGCATTAATCGCCATGGCTATCATGCGCTCTCAGAAGCTAGCCCCTGCGTGGGCAGTCATATGTTTGGTCTAGGTAATGTTATTCCCCAGAGTTTCTGATAGATTTTGCCCCTGGGTGGGGGCTTTTGTTGTCATGAGAAGTTTTGAGAAGTCTTGTCGATGCTGCCCCTGCGAGGGAGCTTTCAAGTCTACAGTCAAGGTTCCCAGGGTGCTTCTGCAGGCCCTGGAAGACATGTCTTTCTGTTTGTAAAGTTTTTTGTACATATAATTTGAAAGTTTAGCTAGTTTTACAGAGAAAAAAAAAGTGTGGAGATTTTAAATTTATTATTGCTACTTTAAATTATTACAAAATTATGAATATTTATGAGATATTTAGAAATTTATTTATGAGCTAACAGTTTCTTAGCAGCTATGTAAGAGAATTTACATGCAAGGAATGAAAAGAAGAATGTGTTGCCAAAGATTTAAAATTTTGCTTATAATGAAATTTTTCCCAGAGCAAGTCATTTCTATTATCTAAAACTATTATTCTATGTTTTATAGCATTTCATTGTCCCTTTTAGCAATTTAATACATGGTTCTTGCTTCCTTTGAATTGAGTTGTTAGTTGAAACTTAGATTTAAAAAAAAGGGGTTGCACACTAAATGTTTGAGGAAACGCCTCAATGGATGTAGTTTATTGTATGTTAGTTTTAATTGTTGTTTTGTTGCAAATTAATGGACAAAAATCATTAATGGTTGTAGCATTCAGGGTTGCCATGTATTTTCCAAATTGTAGCAATGGTTGTAATACATTTGTCAACTTATGTAAAGGGAAGTAGCTTTGCATATTGTAAAATGTTTGATTAATTAATTGTATAAAGAATTCATATAGTGAACATATAAATTCATAAATTCAATGAAAAACTCATAGTAAAATATTTTTGGGTTATCTTTCTTGATGTAGATTTGTAGATGAAAGTTTGCATGCTATGTGTTTGACAAAAGTGGTAAATGAGATCCAAAGTTTTGTTGTTTTAAATAATTGAATCTCTCGTATTTTTTATTACGATTTAGCTCAACATCAGGGGGTATCCGTGCCTAAAGGCCATGTAACCCCCGATTTCATTCCAAAAAAATACTTTTTAGAACCTAGATCATAAATCTAGGTGATTTTTCATATTGTTGTTGTCAATTATGTGTGTGTGTTGTCGAGTTTTTGATGAAAAACTAATATTGTTTAGTCCCTATTTTAAGATGCCAACATTTGATATTTCAATTTCTGAATTTCATGAGCTAAAAAGGTTGAAGAAGAATCTCAAATTCATTGTTGCCAAGTGTTTGAAAAAATTCCTGAATGGTTGTAGATTTCATACTTGCAAAGTGTTTGTCAAAAGGCCTTAATAACTTGAGATTGCATGTTTGCAAAGTGTTTGTCAAAAGGCCTCAGTGGCTATAGCTTTTGTACATGTAAATTCTTAGAGTAAAAGTCTTGCTTACCATAGTTTCTATGTACTAGAATTTTATGAATAGATTATTTAATGGATGTAGCTTCCTATTTTTGCAATATTTTGGTATGAATGTGAAAATTAATTTAATAATTTGCTGAAGTGTAAATAGAGAATATGATAGTTGTTACTTTTATTATCTAAACCTTTCATAAAAAAAGGGGTTATTCTTGGAAACAATTTTACAGTGACTAATTCTGTATAATTTTGTGCAAGTGAGCATAATAAGTTTCATCTGAGCTGCATGCATTCATGGGTGCATTATTTCATTTCAATGATTGTAGAATTCACTATTTGTGCCTAATTTATGCAATTCCATTGTTTTACTTGGAACTTTTTATGCTTCTAGATTGGTAACAGTGGTTGCCCTTGCTACAACATTCCTTATACAAATCATGATTGAAGCATTTCCTTAATAATTGAGATTGAGAATTTTTAAATGATGAATTTGGAAATGTTGTTGCGTTAATATATTTTGTGATTCCATTTCATAAACATAACATATTAGATTCACCAATGAAGAGAGACATATTCTTCCCTCAATTACCTTGTTATAGGTAAGTTAATACTCGTACACTTATATGTGATTTTTGTAATATAAGCATGATATTTTTGTAGTTGTGATAGCAAGGGTCAATAGGTGTATCTTATTTAGAAAATCTAGGAAACCAAATAGGTTGATCTAGCTTAATGTTTACACATGGAATTATGGTGGAATTTATTTCTAGTCTTACAAAGAGCTCATGTACAAGTATGAAAATAGCACATGCTATCATATTTTAAACTTGAGAGGAAATTTTTTTTGGAATTGGTTTTAAGGGAAAGCTATCCCTAACTTATTACATGATATTCCTATATTGAAATAGAATAAGGGACGTGATTACATGATAATTAAGTTCGTAATGCTAAAAACAAATGTAGTATTAGTGATTAATGTGACCTCTACTTCTCTATATTATTGATGGTTGGTAAGGTGGGACCTTACATATGATATCATAACCAACTACAACACTAGGGCATAATGGGTCAACATGTTTGCTTGTAGGTCGATGATGTATGAATGTTGATTTTGCATGCATGTTGAATTATTGTGTATGTTGACTTGGAAGCATATTGGTTGCATAAGGGATATTATTATTATTATGTCATTTAGAAACTCATGAAAGAAAAATAATGCTTTCTTATATTCCCTTATATTTTTGTTAAGAAAAATTATTAGAATTATGTTAAAAGACTTAAAGACATGCTGGGAAAGGTTGTGCTTGAGAAAGTTGGGGTTAAACTCAAGCATGTGAATGGTTTCACTATCAACCAATGAGTGAGATAGGTGGAGTGCATGCATGTTTGCATAAATGTTTAATACATCATTATCAATAGTAGTCACTTTTTACTAGATGAAATTGTATCTACCAAGAAAAATATTGTCTTAATACGGACTATAGTATGATGACCTTCGTGTGTATCCTTTGGGAATGTATAACAAGTGTAAGACTGAGATTGAATTAACATGATGATTGACTTCATCATGTTAATTTTGACTCTTTCCTTATCTACACTAATGGAAACTTAATATAAGCAACCTTGAAGGATGTCACTTTTAACTACGAATGTATATTCATGAGTAATGTATGTGAATTAATTTGATGTGTCAAAATATGATTTGGGAATACATTCTTAATGAGTAAGAATGAAATTCCTATGATTTCTTTGACATGATTTTGTGTAGTTTGGGTTGACATTATATAACTTGAAATTACTCAGATACTAGGTTGTAGTATGGCCTTCCTAAAAAATAAGAGGCTTAAATAACTTGTGCATGAATGGTTGTGGAAGCCATTTAAGGAACACTTCAAGGTTATGTTCTCCTCAAGTTATGTATGGGTGTGGAATCCATACTAGCATATATCTATGAGATAATGTATCGGTGTGGAATCCATGCTAGCATATATCTATAAGGTAAGGTATGTGTGTGGAATCCATACTAACCTATATCTATGAGCTAAGTAATTCTTTTGGTTAGAATGAACAAATTATTTTAATGAATTCTCATAGACATGATTAAGGAGAATTGATTATGTGAATTAAAGTTAAATGGATAGAGGTTCGTAACATGAATTTCCTTGAGATTTAAATCCATTATATTTTCATTTTATTAAAAATGAAGATACTAAGATTGGTATAGTGAGCACCATTAGGTAGTTTAGAATGTTTGTAATAACTAATTTTGATATATGGAGTCAAGTGTGAACTCGGTATCTATCCTGTAGTATTGTAATTCTTTTGTATATGTTGGATTTAAGTAGAATTAAATTGATTTTCAAATTCTTGAAATGTAGAAAAATATTATTGTGATAAGTTGATGAAATATCTTTTCTATTGGCTTAAGACAAATTCGATCTAGGAAATTTCATAATAGTATCCTTAATGATTTATCAATTGCATATTGTGGAATTCTATTTAACTAAATTAATTAGAGAAATTATGAGGATTGAACTCATGAACTGCTCTAAACTATTGTTAGTTAGGCGAACAAGTCAAAATTTGTGTTGTTTATCAACTCGATGAATTGTTTTATTGGAATTTGATTAACTTGTAAATTGTTAAGAGAATAACATGTCTAAAAGATAAACATTTCTTGTGGGTGAGAACTTTGTTTTATTTTAAAAGGTATGTGATCAACGAAAAGATTATTTGAGTTCTTTTTTTACAAGATTATGTGAATGTGACATTTTTTTGAAGGAGAGTGAGATCTCATTTTGATAAATTAGAATTCTTGCATGATTTAGAAGCCTAAGATGATTGTATTGTATGTGGAATGGAAGAGATTGTTGGAATTAGTAATTTGTGCTTGGATGTATAGTTGTATGAGTAGTCATTAGTCTTACAAATGGTTGTAATATTTTGAGAGGGTGGTCATTCTCCTTAAAACAAAAACAAAATAGGCTTAGATTTAGGCTACAAATTCCCTTTTGATAGTCTAAATCTTATTTAAATTCAACAAGGTTCTTCATATTTTGAGAAATGTGTGGTTTTCATAGCTTGTTTTTGCGTATGTACTAATAGTAAGGAATAAGACCTGAAACCAAATGAATTGATTAATTACTGAATAGAAATCATGAGTAATTTTATAGATGGAAAAAAAAATTACCTACAGTTATCAAGGTAGATTCAATAATGTAGATACCGTAATTACATAATTATGAGAGTTGTTCTTCATTAGAAGCCTCTTTCCAAAAGATATCATTAATTTTGTTTCGGAATGAAGATATTCTAATAGATTCATTAATAGTTTATTCTCAATAATAATGAATATTATGGGAACAAAGGAATGGTATATAATACATAAGTGGTTCAATGAGGATTGTATAGAACCTTAGCTTGTCAGTTAAAAAAAAATGGTGTCTTGAAACTCAACTTGTGATTTTTCCTAAAGAGTAAACATTTAGTAAAAACTATAAGCAGATCCTAAAGATTTTGATTGCAAGGATGTCTTGCGGAATGAGAAGGGGAAACTTGGATTGAGAAGACATAAATCAAGTGGGATGTAAGAGTGGGTTTTATATATGACATCAGGTTTTGTTGTGTAGTTTCATTGGCAATTGTATGTGGACAATTTTATGCTTCTTGTATGCAAATTTGATAGTGAGATGGGATGGACCATAATTTTTGTTTATACAACGATTGTATGAGCTATTTATAGCTTGGAAAGCTCAATGTAATATAGAACCAAGAAGATGACAAATGTAGGATTCATGCAGACTATGAGAAAGAAAAACATGTAGAATATCAAATTATTATAGATAACATAAGTAGATGTCATATCAATTACATAAAATACTATTTTGATATGGTATTATAAATTGTATGCTTGGTTTTGACATAGAAATCTTGGCATTTTATATCAAAACATGCCTAATATGGCATGTATATATTCTCTACCTAATCAAGAATGGTATTTTTTGGTTTTCATGGAGTTGCTTCCAATTTAGCAAACATTAAACTATGGATTGACACAAAGAAAAATAAATCAAATAAATAGACAAAAGGTTAACACCTTATTTATAGGATTATAGAAAAGAACTAAGTATCTTATGACTGTAGGGAAAACTTCAGGCCAAGTTTAGCCCAAGAGGGGGAGTATGTAGTGTCCCACCTTGGAAAGGTTAGTTTTGTGACACTTAGAGAGGGTGATTTTGATGTAATGATATAAGATTATGCATGACATACTTATGTACATGCTTATATGCTATAGAACTAGTTTGGGTCACCTGGTTGCTATGTGCTTATGATAATATCTATGGTTGTGTGTATAAGAACTGATTTTGGTTAAGAGCATATTATCAATGTTTTCTCTTTTGGTATCCTAGTTTGGACATATGTGTATGACATGGATGGTGATCCAAGATTGAGACACATAGATCCATGAATGATCATGGTTATGTGGAACATATGGTTAATTATGATTAATGGATGATATATGATTTGTATGATTATATATGCATAATCTTGTACTAAGCAGGATGTGGCAGGGGACCTGGTTATTTGTAAACCAGGATGATCAAATTATAAATGATTATGGAAGGCTATTATAGCATCATTTACCACCTTTATATACTTGATGCTCTGAGTCATGGCCTTGGGCAGCCCTTTCCCTTCAGACTTGGTCCAAATATTAAAAAGTGTTATTTAAATTCCATACAAAACTCTGCCATGTAAAAAGAGTGTGTACACATGGGTTCAACTATACCCAAACCATGTATATGATTTAAAATATGAAAAAAAATATAAAATCCTTATTTTTTGGGTAGGGTTTATAGGCTACACTGGAAGCCTAACTAAAGGAGCCTGCGGCCTAACTATTTCCCAACTAAAAAATTGTTTTGAGGTCATATAAATACACCCCATGGGGAAGGCATAAGGGGGGAGAGAGAATATTGATATTATATCCAACTTGTCCCTAATCAAGTCGGATTTTATCCTTGTGCCTCTTGCACTCCCAGCTATAGTAAAGCCTTGTTTCCTCATTGTGATGTCCATCTCCTTTATATGGCATCCATGTGTATGTATTTGAAAGAGGATTTATGAGGCTTGGGCTGGATGAATTTGAAGGAAGGTTTCACTTGTTTCCAGAGAAGGATCAGGTTGTATTCTTCCATATTCTTTTGTTGTCATCAATAAAGAAGCCATGTCTTGTTCCTGATGATTAGATATTAATGATTTAATTCATGTTTTAATCTAACTGATGTATGATTTCATGTTTTATACTTATATGCTTATATGATCTAACACTTATATCATGAACATACTTTCAATTACTACTTTTGTATATTATTTTCTAGAATGGGTTGCAGGTTTTAAGACATTGGAGGAAGCAGAGGGTTTGGACCCTACGGGAACGACCTCAAACATAGGACCTTCAGGTAATACTTCTTCTTCCTACTTCAGTAGTTTAAGTATTAAGGCTACTTGTTTGTCTTCTTTTTGTTGGTGTATTCCCTCTTCTCTGTCGGGGTGCTCAACCCATACCCTAGGGTGTATTATTCCCGTAATAGAATTAGCAACTCCACTGGGGAATACTTCTAGCATTTCCTAATTTGGGTTGTTTTCTTACTTGATCTAGGCTTTCTTGTTTGGTTTCCTATCTTTCTAGTATGTTTGACTTGTCTACAACTTGGGAAAATACTCTGATCTTCTGGATCATACCTAAATTTTTTATTTTTCCACTTTTCTATACGCGAATTTCAATTTATATAGTCATGCATACATTGTTTTTGTCCAAAGAAACACATGTATATGTGTTTTTCCTTAAGAACAATCATGTATACATGCGTTTCTATCACTACACAGTCGTGTATGCCTAGTTTTATTTGAATTTTTCAAATGATGATCTAGTAAAGGGTTTTTCTTGATGTTTCTTGCTTCTTTTTAGTCATTGATCGCCTTGTAAAGTCCTGCTTCTGGTAGATTATCAATTTCCTGTCTCTTTGCGAAAAGACCTAGTCAATCTAGGGTTTGCTTTTTTGTAAGGTGTTGGTTTTTGTGTTTGGGTTGAAGGCTTCTCAGTGAATTTCTTGGCTATTCTAAGTCTTTGGAATAAATTGGTTTCAATTCGTTTATAACTGAACCTTTGCATTACTTTGCCTTGCTTTCCTAAAAGTTGGTGTCCTTGGTTTTTTCTTGATTTTTGAGAAAGTTTTTCTTGTAATCTTGCAAAGTTTTCTTGGTTTTCTTGAATTCTTTCTTGTTTGTTGGAATTTGTATGTTGCTCTTCAAATCATTTCATTTGAGTTTGTAGCCTCTTGACATTCTAAGTCTTATCATTCTTGTGATATCTATGGCTTGTGAAGTTTGAGGTTCTTTATGCTTGAATTTGATTTTGAAGCCTTTAGTAGTTTTTTCTTTCTCAAAAACTCTTTTGTGTCCTTAAAAAGAAAAAGATAAAAACATTGTTTTGTTGCCTTTCTTTTTTCTTTTTGGTTTTTTTTTGGTCTTTTTATCATTTTGAGAAATTGTGAACTCTTTTCATTAGGTTGAATTCACTTGATTTTGGGAAGATTTTGTGAGTGAATTTGTTCTTCCTCTTGTCAAGTTTGGCCTCTTGATCGTTTTAAGAAACACATTTGCTTGTTTTTAGAGTAGTCTTTTAAATCTTGCATTAGGATAGTTTCACTGTAAGAATTTAGTAATTTTTGTAGATTTTGAATGTGTGAGCATGTGTTTCAAGAAAAGAAAAATAAATTTTTTCTTTCATAGTTTGTTCGTAGAACCTTGTAGAAATCTCTTTTCATCGAAAGAAAAAAGTTGCATGTGCATATAGCTAGGTTTTCTATTGATTTCTTTTGCGTCCATAACATCATAAAGTTGCAATTCCATCTTATTCTTGACCTAAAGAAATCCATTAAAATCAAGCGCCTAATTTAAAATGAACTAGAATTTTTTGATTTGTCATCAGTAACATCAACTATTCCAGGGCATATTATGGCCTTGGAATAGGCGAGTGGAGAGTTAACTCTCCAAGGCCACTCTAAATTCAAAACGTAGAAGTTGATTAAAAGAGTGAAATCCAGTGTCGTGAATTTGACCGGGAAAGCTCTTCTCTTTTGGGAGTTAAGCACGAGGGCAAGTGAAGGCAGGAAAGAGAGATACCCCGTCTCCAATTTGTTGGATCCCGACCAAAGATTGTTCCACCCAACTGCTGATATGAACTGGTGACCATAGTTTCCTTTCTTAGGGACCACATAGGTGACTGTGGGGGGGAATACCCATGGTACCTGAGGTAGATGTTGTATCACTCTCATTAGTACTTCTGGAGGGTGCCCTTGTGAAGCTTGGGTACTTGCACCAGCGAAGGATTTTTGATTGGAGGTTAGCATTACTATTTATGTTACCTTCACTGGTAGGCCCAGACCATCATTATCCAAAACTATCTAAAGAAAGTCCTCTATATCACTTTCTTGTATTTTGGTGTCTGATCCTAATCACCCAAAGCAGAAATATATAAAAGTGGCTTGATTGATTGTATCTTTAGGGATATTTTAGTGAGTGCTCTTTGCTCCTAAATAGCCATACATTTTTAAATTTTTGATTCTTTACAAGTTCTCGTAATAATTAAAAGTGGTTGATCGACCAGTTCGTTGATCCAGGAGGCTTCATGGGCTCTCACCTATGAGTGTCTAGCCTTCTTCTTGAAGGTATAGGAGAAATTCTGTTGGTGATTTCCAATCAGTAGCCGAGAATGCATCAAAGATTGATCCTCTGTATCAAGCTATAGTTTCATAGGGTAGACCTAGTGCAAGTCATGATTTGGATAGGGATACCCCTATCCTTTCTAGGGTCCTCTTCCAGTCAGAAGATGAAGTTGAGGTTGAAGAGATTCCTTAGTCACCTATGACTCCTTTTTGACCTCTTCCTCCTAATTTTCTAGGTGTTCATTTATACATTGGGACCTCGAATCACAGGCCAAAAAGTCCTGGTTTTTATCGTCCTTTTCCTTTGATGGCCACTACTGGAAGCACGAATCTAGTTATGAGTGCTACTAGTGAGCATACTCCTCTTTCAGTTCAAGGATGAGGTATTAGTGCTATATCCACTATCACTCCTAGTACTACAATATTTGGCTCTTCCATTCCATCTTTGAGTGGGGGTAGCCAACCTTTTGCTTACCACACTGGTTCCTTCCCCTTTGGGATACCTTCTAGTGTAATTCCCTCAATTCTTTTATCTATCCCATCTGTTGTTTCCACAACCATGACTTCTATGGCTAGTGGTTCAAAATCTTTCCAAGGGTTTTCCTTTTGGGAGTGGTCACATTCCTCATTCTAATCCTTCTTTAGGATCTCTTCCTTTTTCTGCTCAAGGTCAAAGTTATAATCCTTTTCAAGGGTGGACTAACATTTCTTTTAGTTGTTTAGGAAGAGGGAGTCAGTTTTCTTTTGGTCAATAGGGGAACATGAGTTACTCCTTTGTAAGTTCCTTTTAGGAATTTTCTCCTACGCTAATGCATGTAACCCTAATCAAGGGCTCTCCTCTCCTTTTAATACTTCACTTGGGGGAAATATTCTTGGTGATGGTAACTTTACGATAGGAGTTGGTCAAACTCCAAATTTCTCTCGACCACAAGGTTTTACTTATAGTTCAGTTACTTCTACGAGGAATCCTTGGAAACCTGGTGCCTCTATGTTGATGCCTCTAAAATCACTACATCAACATCGAGCAAAACCACCCAGTTCGAAGCTTAGTGCAGCTCCTTTTTTGTTTGGTGTGGTGGATCCGACTGGATGTAATGGGACCAGTTTCCCAGTGATATAAGAGTTGATCGGTGATTGGTTTGTAATTTATAATAGAAGTGATAAGTGTTCTATTTTATAATGCAAAAATATACAAAGATAACTAATCTATCCCGGGTATTCTTCTAACAACGCAATTCTTGATTGTTTCTATTAACAAATAACCATAAAGATGAATTATTCATAAAATAGAAATATGCATTTATATGATTATTACTTTGTTTAAGTAGTTAAACAAAGTAATAATAATAACATTATCGCATTGATAATAATATATCACTCACATATATATTCAAATGATAACAATTCTTAAAACATTTAGATGACAAGCTAAAGAATTGATGGAGAAACACACACACACACACACACACACACACACACACACATATATATGTATGTATGTATGTATGTATGTATGTATCAATAATAGCAATGTTGAAAAATGTTCATTCACATAGAGAAATGAAACAAAAATAGAGATAATAGTACCATATGCATTTGGATTCTCCCGATGTAAACAACATTCAAATTCTGCTTTCTAATTTGGGAATGCTTTCAAAAGACGCAATATTGCAAATCTCATAAGAGCCTCTTTGTCAAAATGCAGAACTCTAGTCAAGTCTTTTATAAAAAAAATATATCAGAAGTACAGTAGTGCAACTTCCGAGTTAAGTTTTAATACAAATTGCGGACCCCTTCCAAATACATGAAAGGGTCTTTAAATACTCATAATGACAACAAACTATGAATGAAAAACGCTATGCACTGTGTTATGCTCCTATACCAATAGGTGTCATATTTCATGATTGACTTGATGAGCTGTGAATATGTTCATCTCTTTCCTTATTGCAAAGGTTTTCCATATTGTCAAAAAACAAAAAAAAAATTAAAAATGTAAAGAGGGTATACCCTAAAAGAAAAATCAAAGGGTGAAAAGAATGAAATAATCAAAAAAAGTGAAAGAAAATGAACCCCACCAAAAGAAAGACCAAGGAAAGTGTGCAAGTCTAAATGCCACTACTTTTTACTCTTATGTAATAAACAAATTATGTGCAACTTGTAACTTATGCCACAATTGGTGAACAGTCAAACAGTTTAAACTTGACTAGTTCATATTTTCAATTTTATGTTTTAGAAATAGAGAATAAAATCTGACCAAACTGTTTAATCTTGGGAGATAAGTAGATAGGTACAGTGAATAAAAGGAGCTCAATAGTTTAATCTGAGCCCTTGGATGTAATAAGACTAGATTTAGATAGATTTCTACATGTAAAAGAAAAAGTGTGTTAAGGGTTTGCTAGTCCAAGTGCACCCTAATAAAGAAGAAAAAATGTCAGGCTAAAGTAGGTAGGGTAGGTAGATGATGTTTCATAATTACTTGTGATGGATAATGTCTCTAAATGTGTTAATTTTCACTTTTATCACAAGTTAAAGGTAGACATTACACTTGATGCAGTTCAAGTAAGACAAGGTCAAATAATTAATTTCCCTTCACATTTTTCCCTAAAGATTTCACTAATTCCCCCTAAAGTATTAAGGTCTTTGAAAATTAAAGTGGCTCAGAGCATTTCTTTGACTTCTGGAGGGACCGGACCCTCAGCCCAATAATATAAAAGCCTAAGTACTTGAAATTATTAGTCATTCATTTCCATAAGTCTTTTCCTAAGTAAAATCCTATTTTACTTAGGAAAATACACAATATTACATAAATCCCCTTTTCACTTAAGCCTAAGTTAAATATACTCTCTAATGTTTTACTTAGCGCTTATTCTCATTTTATGTCATATTAACTTTTAAAACATATTATATAACTCCCGAATAAAGCTCGACCCTCTCCCATATTATTTAATTATATATTAAAATCCCCAAATTATTATATACCCCACCCCGGTTAATTATAACCATAAACACAGTTAAAAATGGATTAATACATTAATTTGAGATTCATTAATAACCTAATCTCCCCACTCTGCAAAAATGAATTAATTAACCCCTAAGGTTAATTGAGAACCTCCCTGCCATTCACAATCACCCCAATATGATTTATTAACTTGTTAATTAAATCGGGCCCATCGCAGTTAAAGTTCCATTGTACCCTGCTTCCCGTCCACCATTCGATCCCGTCCCCATCATCCACCGATCATTATCAATATCGTGCCCCCTTGGTGACCGCGTGTTAACGCGCGATCACCAAGTGGTTTTCCTCCCGTACCTCCACCACACATCGTGTAATCAATGGGATCGTTGTCTCCTGGATGAAACCCGCCCGCCTCCAAAAGCAGTGCAATCACTTACCGCTTACTGCCCTCCACATATGAAAAAGTGTCATGTGGTGTTGACGTCATCCCCCGAATAACAATAAACCCCCACCAACCTTGATTTTGTGAATAAAACCGACGAAGTTTCATATGACAATCTCTATTCCCATGGAAAACAACGTCCAAGTCAACCGTTGAAGCTTTTCAACCACCACCTAGTCAGAAAATTGGCAGCAACGTCGTCTAGAACCTGTTATCCATCCTGCCATTACACTGTTCACTTCCCCAATATACGTATTTACCCATTTCCATTGAAACCCTGCAAATTTTGGTTTTATACTGAACATTCCATAGAAAAGACCAATTTCACATATAAATTAAGTCTTTGTTTCACTATATAGGTTCTTGAAACCTGCTGTTTTGACTATTTTTCACAGAAAATCCAAATTCCATTTTTGAATCCACAAGAACCAGAGATGGAAATCCCCATAGCTATAAATTTCATACCCATGAACACTCCTCATAAAGATTTAGATTATCTGCCTCTAGCCAATAAAGATTTTTAGATAAAGGACTTATCCGATAATGAAAACCACCTTAAGATCTTTTGTCAAGCCAGAGATAGTTATCTAAATGGCTCTGACATCTTAGGACTGTGGGAATCCAACCTTCCCATGTACTTTCTCCCTTCAGTCCATGTTTTCCCAAAGATAATTCATCACGGTTGTGCCAATTATGACCCTAACCAAAGAGCAGTCATGTCCCCAAGTGAAACAGTCATTTTTCCCATAAAAGCTCAGTCCATCAATGAAATGCTACAATTCCACTCCAATCACACTCTCACTCCCCTTTCCATGGGATACTTACTTGAGAAATCTCCCTAGTTGTCTCAATTAGAACTAACTCGTATCTGTCAGATATTCATGGACCCTAAACATCAGCCTAAAGGCCCACCTCCTTATCTGCAGGATTTCTCTACAGATACAGGAAAACTTATTGTTGACATGATAACCTCAACCATGGGATTCAAATCCGGAGAGCATGTTGATGAGCTAACCTTAGTATTATTGTCAATTTTTACTCCTGGATAGCCCCCTGTTGTTAAATATGATTATGCCTCCTATATTGCAAATAAAATTCATGACCAATTCCTAAGACTGGACAATGAAGGAGTCTTCAAATACACTACTTTCATCTATCATCTTATGTTGTATTATCAGTCAGACAACTTCCCCTTCCCTGTCAAGAAACTTGACACCAGAGGTAATCTAAGGTCTGTCATATTTTGGAGTCCCATCTTCCATAATCCCATTGAGACCCCTTACACTTAAAATGAGTTCATTGATCTATTTGTCTATCCAGGAACCACTTTATTGACAGGAGTTTCCCCTCCTAGGATAAATGGTGATATGAAGAAAATCCTCCGGCTCTCCAAGTAGTACAGGATAGGTGACTGGTACCTATATAAGAATCACACAGAAATCAGGATTTATGGGTGTGAACTCTGCCCTTTTAAGCTACCAAAGTATGTTCCAATGAGACTCTTTGCTTTGGAATATTTCAGGCAAACGATAAATGCAGACCTAGTCTATTTTTGTAATGCCATGAAGAAAGCTCAGCTTAGAATCAAGAACCAGCTAGGCCCCTTTGTCTGCAACACTAGGGAAGCATGGAAAGAAGCATAATTTTTTTTAGAAGAGCATCTTAAGTTACAAAAGAGTTTTGGGTGGAAACCATATGATCCTAATAGCTTTATATGTGATAGAAAAATGAAGAACAGTTTGTCCCCATATATTCACCATAGGATTCCAGAAATTGAACAATATGCAAATATGGAAGAATGGAGGGATGGTACCCTAGTAGAGCATGATAGTGAACAAGTCAATTTTGAGAAAGTTATGAGAGATCTTGAGAAAACACTTGACTTGGATTCTTTTGGGCAGGTACCACTTAAGTTATCTCAAAGATCAGGAGTTGCTGCTTCCAGTGCTGGAACCTCTCAGCAACCTTCACAAGAAACAAGTACACCAATCACAGGAACATTAAAGGGCAAGGAATTAGAGACTGGCTTTCAACACATTGAATAGCCTGCAATGTCCAAGCAACCTGAAACCTCCAGAGAACAGGCTCAAATACAGACTCCTCCCACTCAGACCAATATGGGAGAGCCTCCAGTTTTGCAAACTCCTCTAAATGAGGAAAGAAACAAAAAGTGAGATAGGGAAACCTGGAACAAAGAGACAGAGAATAAATCCCCTATCAAAGGAGGAATTTGCAGAATAAATTATAGATAGTCAGAGAGAAGAAAGAGTGGAAAGCCAACAAACTTTCCTAGCAGGAGGAACATCCACTAGCTCTCAGAGGCAGGAGCTAGAAAGGCAGAAAAGTCAATAGATATCTTCTTTCAAGCCACCAGGCACTGGTGCCTCAGATATTAAGAAAACATTCACATAAATAAAAGCCAAGACTGATCCATTGAGGCTGCAAGTTTATAACCAATATTTGAAGATGGCTCCTACAAATCAACATAGATTGATGTCATCCTATGACATCAAAGAAGGAAAGATGATAATGAGCTATTTTAAGCCAAAGGTGTAGCAGCCTAGATCAGTAGCAGATTATCTCAAAACAAATTTTGAAGTCATGGCAAAGGATATTCATCCTTTGGATCAAATTGAGTTGCATAAGAAAACGTGAGAAATGATTTACTCAACCTTGACTAGCAAGGCAATGATGGCCCATAGGTTACAAAATTCTTTGGATAATACTACTGCTCAACTACACTTGGAAAAGGCCTCCTCTCAGGCCAAAGATAATAGAATAAAAACCTTAGAAGAAATAATTATTGGATTGGGACATGATCCCAAAGATGCAAAGGCTATAGAAGCCTTGATCAAAAAGAAAGATGAAGATATTGCTGCCCTAAGGAAGCAACTAAAACTGCCACCTTCAAGGCATCCACAGATTGATAAGGTTATAAAGCAAAAATTTGAAGAAGAGCTGATGGATTTACTCTTAAAGCTCAATGAACGACTAAATGATACTGAAAAAGCATTTGAAAAATCATTGAAGGATAAGCAGGCAGAGTCAAACTCCCATCCTCCCAATGTAATACTAGTAGTATCAACAACAGTCCCATCAACTCTAAAAGTAGCATTGGCACCAAATATTCTAGCTATCGCAGCAGAGGCAGTTACAGGTACAGCAACAACTGAAACAGAAGGAGTAGCACAGGGCAGTACTGCTAATTTGAGCACAGAAGAGCTAATAAAATCAATGGAGGACCTGAAACTACAAGTTTCAGAACTAAATAAGGTAAATGAGCAATATGCCAAAATGGAACAAAGCTATGATCTCTCAAAGATAAATGTTGCTGAAAAGGCAAGAGATATTAAAGTATTAGAAAACAAAGTGAAATCATTGGAGAAAGATCTTACTTTTGACAAACCTCTGTCAGAAATGAAGAAAATTCTTTGGGCCAACATCACTCAATCCATAAATGATGTTTGGCCATCCATCCAAGTAATTTTTGAGTAGATTGATCTTGTGAAGGCAGCCTAAGAAGAAATCCAAATAACAAAGGCAGAATTAGGAAAAATGCTTGAGGAAGCCAACAGGGTCATACATTTTTCGAATACTAGAAATAAAGAATAGCTAGAAGAATTAGGCATTAATGACAAAACAGAAACCATTTTGGAAATCAAAAGGGTATTAGCCTAGAAAACTTTGATAAAGAATTTAGAAAGAAGATGTCATGACATGCGGGCAGAGATTAATGCTTTTATGGAGAAGTTTGATATTTTGCAGGGTAAAGGGCTACCTAGTCCTTTAGTGATTAATGACAGATTAATGAGGCATAAAGATTATGTGGAGAAATTGAATAAGTATGTAGGCAACCAAGTAGGTTCATCAACAAGTGCATCAGGAATAAAAGCATTGCCTACAGGCATAGTTCTATATGATAGCCTAGAGAACTTATTCTATGTCGAGCATGAACTAAAGCATTTGTTCCCAATTCAGCCTACATTTTTCAAGTATACAGAAACAGATGAAACCCTCAGAAAGCTTCAGAAAACTAGAATACGACAGCCAAAATGGTGGGAAGAAATGCTTAAAATTTTGTAATTTATTCTAAGTAAAAGGTAAAATTTGATTTTTACTACAGTCAATGAAGGTAAAGGGGATGGAAAGAGATCAACAAGTAAAGAGTATCAAATGCAGGAAAAGTGTATCAGTAGGGAGGTCAAAACACAGCTACCAGCACATAATTACACCAAGGACAGCAAGAGGCCAAATCATAGGGCCTAACTCCAGCACATTCTCGAGAAGAGGGACAACAAACCATTTGGTTGCCTTATCTGTCATCTACGAGATCTTCTGGCCCTATTTTATTGAAAGATATGATTAGTCACCATAGTTTATATCTCAATTTGTTATGAGATATTTCATTGTAAATTTTTTTATATAAATACTCCCTCAATTGGAGTATTGAGTGTGGATTCTTAGACATTGCTGTAATACTGACTATTTTGGAATAAAGTGTTGTTGGACCAGCTTTTGTATGGATTGCTGGATAAAGAATTGATGCAAAGGAATTCCACAGATTTCTTGAATCAAACACCGGATCAATAAGTCCTCTATACCTTATGTTTTAAGGTTTGCTTGTTTATTATATCATCTATGTTTCACATCTGAATGATAAACGAAAAAGATTAATTTGGAATATGCTTGATTGCACTCTATTTTCAATTGTTATTATTCTCCATGTTTTCTTCTGAATTAGGATAAACAATGAAATCTTGATTGCTCCTATTTTCTAGTTTGTTCATTTTGATTATTTATTAAAGAATAATTAACGGCTCTTTAGTAGTAATCATTCAAGTTTCCTCTTTAAATAGGCTGAAGGATTCTTAACTGCCCTTCACCCATTTTAAACCCATTTCATCTATTCCAAGTTTTTATTCGTTCCCTCTTTGACCATCTTGCTCTGTGAAACCATCTTTTGTTAAGAAACCAAGTCCAGTTAAGCCATCTTCTTTGACTCCATTAGCCCAATGGCCTAAGCTACTCAGTCTTACCCCTCTGCTATTGAATCTCACCACCCAAACTCAAACAAAACTCCTAAACTTCACAACTAGCCTAAAATCTTTCAAAACCAAGCTAAATCATAAAGAGAGAGCCCTCTCTAGGTACAAATTGGCTAGATTCTGTACCTAAAAGTTCACGTATGGTTACCTCGGACCCCTTTCCTCTTCCCAACAACTTCAAGCAAAATATGAGTGATAACATAGTGGCAACTCCGCTGGGAATCTGAATAATTTGTTTGTTACTATTGTTTACTTTATAAGCTACAGACGGAGCCTGAAGTTAGCCAGGTAGCCTTTGAACTGCTCTTTCTTTTCAATTGCATAAGTAAATGAATGTTGCTTCAGTCTATCTCTGGTCTAGTTTATGGATTGAACATCTAGTTTCAAATACTTGATCAGTTCCTCTTATCAAATAAGTCTTTAAGAAAGTTCAAATCCCATACCTAAAGCCTCTTAAAGAAACTGTAGAAGTTGTATTGTCCAACCCATTTAGAGAAAAAACCAAAACATACCTAGAAACCTGGCTTCAGAAAGGACTCATTATACCATAGCTAACCCTGATCCAAATCCACCACCTGTGTTTGAAAACCCTAATATGATCCCTAGGATTCTTAGGAGACAAGAAAGCCAAGAGATTTCTGCTAGTTCTCGGCCATTATACAGATCAAGATCCTGTCCCGTGAAGTGGATTTACCTTGAGGATGAATCCTTTGATGAGTATTTTATGACTTCTTTATTTGTAACCTTTTCTAATTCTTGGTTAGCCCACGCAGTTCATGACCCATTATTTATCGAAGATTTACAACTTGAGGTTGTAACTTCACAGACATTTGCAGAATTCCATTCAATCTGAGCTTACCTCTATAGGAACACCAAACCTTTCTATGATCACTACAACCTCTCCAAGTTCATCAACAACACCTCAAACATCTCAACCTCAAACCACCCCTACCACCCCTACATCCACCACTCCAACACTAACCCCAACTATTGTTTCAACCCTATCTACTGCAATGGAAAATAGATACACTCCTCTAATATTACCAGCCAATCCAGGGGCTATGCCCCAAGATTATCAAAGTAAAATCGCCCCTTTCGATGGTTCTGGTACTTACACTGCACAACAACATACCAAAAAGATGACAGACTACTTTGAGATAAATGAAATTGATACGGATGATGTCAGAATGAGAATATTTGTTCAAAGTCTGATTGGAGACGTTAGAACCTGGTTTAGAGCCCTCCCTGCAAATAGTATCAATGACCTACAAGCTCTTTATACAACATTCTTGAACAGATGGGAAAAGAAGAAAGATCCTCTCCAGATCTTATCAGAATATGAAAACCTGAAGAGAGGAACACAAGAAACTGTGCAAGATTACTGCACTAGGTTTAATAATGTTTACAATGCTATTCCTCAAAACCTCAGACCTCCTCCAGATTTGGCATTGATCAAATTCCCTGATGGATTTGATTCTGATATGGCATACCAACTTAGGGAAAGAGCTCCTAGAACTTTAGAAGATATGCAAAGTATAGCTGTCAGTGTTGAAGCCAACCTGATATCCAAACGAGCTAAAGCCAGAAGTGAAAGGAGGATACCATTGAAAGAAGAACCTTTAGCCTTTGAACAAAAACTGGATGCTATTATTAAAGGAATGGATAGGCTAGGAGATAGAGTAGAAACAATTGAAATGAAATCCCCTTGGGATGGTCAACCAAGCAATACTAGAAGAAATCCAAATTTCAGGAAGAACCAAAACCAGAACACTAGAAATATTGGCCCTGATCAAAACATTAGGCCTCCATTCCAAGAAAATTATGCTGAAGCCTCAAATTCTGATGAACCAATAGAAGATACCCAAATCAATTTGATGGGACTCAATAATGAACAACAAGTTTTCTTGACCCAATAGGATCAAGAAGCTCACATTTTTAAACAGTTCCAAACTCAATCAGGTGAATCATTTGACTTTAGGGAGGGATATGATACAGCCATTTATGAGGTCCACAAGCAATATAATCTGAGGAGCAGAAGAATTGATGTCCCTGAAACCAATAAACAGAAAGCTACAAAACAGCCTAACAAAGGTAAGACCAATACCACCCCTGTACATATTCTTTCTTGTTGGGTTGTGTTATATTCTTTCCACGTAGTTAATAGGGGGTTTGAAGGGCACCCGTAACCCCACTTTATGGGGTCCGGGGCAGCGCCCCAGAAAATTTTGGTTTTGGACCATATGTTAGGTTGGGCGGACCCACCTATGGTTTTGTGCATGATTTTCGCACATTTTTTTTGGACGCGATGGTTTTCGGTCCATGGTATTGGATGCGATGGTTTTCGGTCCATGGTATTGGATGCTTCGGCATGTATAAATATGTATTGTAACATTGAAAGGAACATAATGAAAAATCAAGTTGGTAGTCCCGGTTTTGGGATCCAGGGAAAAATCTCTGTGCATATGTGTTTTATGGGTTATGCTCTCGCATTGTTTATTTTCTTTGTTTAAGAATTCATATGCAGGTAATTTCTGTACAGGGTTAAAACCTACATTTGGTATCAGAGTTGTTTTGGCTTCAAGGGGACGCCTTTGTTGTTGAGGGGTTTCGCTCGGGCCTGTGGTAGACCCTGTTCAGTGGGAGATCTGCGAGATCGATTCTGGTGGTGAAAGAAGATGGCGAGCAGTGGAAAGATAGAGATTGAGAAGTTCAATGGTCAGAATTTTGAGTTGTGGAAACTCAAGATGGAGGATCTGTTGGTGGATAAAGATCAGTGGATCGCGGTAGATCCGGGTACTAAACCATCGGGAGTGACCGATGAAGAATGGAAGAAGTTGGATCGGAAGGCAAAGAGCACAATACGATTGTGTGTCTCAGATTCAGTATTGCTAAATGTATCAGGGGAAGCTACGGCAAAGGCTTTGTGGGTCAAGTTAGGGACTTTGTACCAATCTAAGTTTCTGGTGAATAAACTGTTCCTGCGGAAAAAGCTGTATAACCTGAGGATGAAAGATGGAGACTCAGTGATAGAGCATCTGAATGCGTTTAATACTGTGGTAAGTCAGTTATTATCTGTTGATATTAAAATTTCAGATGAAGATAAGTGCATCAGTCTGTTGTGTTCTCTACCAGATTCATGGGATAGTCTCGTTATTGCAATAGGTAGCAATGCAACTGCTTTGCAGTTTGATGAAATAGTCTCAGCCTTGCTGACGGAGGAGATGAGACGGAAAAATATGGACAACCAGAATGGTGATGCCTTGTCTGTACGAGGACGGTCCCAGAACAGAAACAAAAATAAGTCATCGAGTGGGAGATCTAAATCTAGAGGGAGATCTAAATCTCCAGGAAAACCTACAAAGGTGGTGTGCTGGAAATGGGGAAAGGAAGGGCACTTCAGAAGGGATTGTAAATCTAAAGCTCCTGATAAAGGAAAGGGATCTGATGATGCTCCTTCTGCAGAGGCGAAAACCACCTCAGATGAAGGTGGGGATGTGTACTTGGCTTCTTCAAGTACACATGTAGATCATGAGGCATGGTTGATTGACTCAGGTGCATCCTTTCACTTCACTCCCCATAGAGAGTGGTTCTGCGAGTATGAGAAATACGATGGTGGTGATGTCTTCTTAGGAGATGATAGGAAGGCTAGAATCATTGGTCGGGGAAAAGTAAAGTTGAAGTTGCAAGGTGGAAGGGTTAGAACACTTCCGGGTGTTCTACATATTCTTGCATTGGCCAAAAATCTGATTTCTGTAAGCAAGTTGGATGATGCAGGTGTAAAGACGGTGTTCGAGAAAGATACCTGCAATATGGTTTGAGGAGCACTGATATTAATGCGGGGATTTCAGATTGGAACTCTGTACAAGCTGCAAGGTAGCACTGTTGTTGATGGGTGCAATAGTTCTATGGTTCCTGAAAATGGAGTAGAGAATCTAGTGGTTTCTGGAGAGAAGACCATGTTGTGGCATCAAAGGCTTGGACATATTGGAGAGAAGGGCCTTTGAATACTTCATGGTAAAGGTATGGTAGAAGGTATGGATAATAGCTCTCTGGATTTTGATTTCTGTGAAAATTGTGTATATGGGAAGCAGAATCGGGTGAGTTTCCCCTCTGGTGGTAAGAGGACGAAACAAATATTAGAGCTTGTGCACAGTGATGTGTTTGGACCTGTGTAGGTTCCATCACTGGGTAAGTCTGTGTACTATGTATCATTCATAGATGACTTCTCAAGGAATACATGGATATATTTTCTTAAAAAGAAATCTGAAGTCTTTGACAGGTTTAAAGAATTTAAGGCTCTGGTGGAAAATCAGACAGAGAAGAAGATAAAGGTGCTGAGGACAGATAATGGTGGAGAATTTTGCAGCAAGGAATTTGAAGAATTTTGTAAGAAGTGTGGTATAGCACGGCAGAAGACTACTCCATATACACCTCAGCAAAATGGAGTCGCAGAAAGAATGAACAAGACGTTGATGGAAAGGGCAAGAAGCATGCTCAGTGGTGCCGGGTTAGGACAGGAATTCTGGGCAGAGGCGGTGGATATTGCATGTTACCTGATCAACAGATCACCTTCATCAGCGTTGGAGGATAAGACTCCACAAGAAGTATGGACTGGTAAGAAACCCTCTCTTTCACATCTAAGGGTATTTGGATGTGATGCATATGTACATGTTCCAAAGGAGAAACGAACCAAGTTGGATAGTAAATCTGAAAAGTGCATCTTTATTGGGTATAAGGATGGTTTAAAGGGTTATAAGCTTTGGAACCCAGTCACACGGAAGGTTGTGTACAGCCGAGATGTGTTGTTCAGAGAGGTAAAAGATGTTATTCAACATGAAGTCCAACCAAAGGAACCTGAGAAGATAGAGTTTGAGCCAAAGGAGGAAGAATCAGACTCTGCAGCAGAGGAGGAATCAGAAGATGAAGAGCCACAAACTCCGGCTGTGAGAAGATCAGTTCGAGAAAGAAGGTAGCCAGAAAGGTATAGTCCATCTGCTTTCAGTTCAAATTTTGCTTTGTCTGTTACTGATAATGATCCCAGAACTGTGAAGGAAGCAGTGGATTCAGAGGATGGAAAACTCTGGAAAGAGGCCACGGTCAATGAAATGGCATCTTTGCACAAAAATGAGGCTTGGGATCTGGTGGAGTTGACGGCTGGAAGGAAACCCATTGGCAGCAAATGGTTGTTCAAGAAGACAAATGCAAAAGGAAAGGTGGAGAAATACAAAGCTCGGTTGGTAGCAAAAGGTTATTCCCAGGTGCCAGGAATTGATTTTGGTGATATTTTTTCTCCTGTTGCCAAGGTAACTTCTATTAGATTACTTTTATCTATTGCTGTTGCTTTTGATTTTGAGGTAGAACAGATGGATGTGAAGACAACATTTCTTCACGGGGATTTGGAAGAGGAAATCTACATGAAGCAACCTGAAGGCTTTGCGGTGAAGGGTAAGAAAGAACTGGTATGCAAGTTAAAGAAGTCTCTGTATGGGTTAAAACAGTCCCAAGGATGTGGTATCAGAAATTTGATACGTTTATACGGGGACTTGGCTTCACCAGAAGCAAAGCAGATCATTGTGTGTATTTTAAATTAATTGGTGACCGTATTATTTATCTGGTCTTATATGTGGATGATATGTTGCTGGTTGGAAATGACAAAGAAATTATCCAGGATTTGAAGACCCAATTGTCCTCCAAATTCGACATGAAAGATATTGGTGTTGCAAACTATATTTTGGGCATGGAAATTAAAAGAGATCGGTCAAAGAGGAAGCTTTGGTTAAACCAGAGGAAGTATGTCGAGACAATACTGTAGAGGTTTAATATGCAGGATAGTAAACCGGTGAAGGTTCCTATTCCTGTAGGTGTGAGGTTATCTGCTGAACAGTGTCCCAAGACACAAGAAGAGGAAGAGGACATGTCTCGTATTCCATATGAAAGTGCAGTGGGTAGCCTCATGTATGCAATGGTCTGTACTAGACCAGACATTGCACGTGCAGTGGGAGTATTGAGCAGGTTTATGTCAAAACCTGGGAAGGAGCACTGGACAGCAGTGAAGCGGGTTTTCAGGTATTTGCGTAGCACTAGTGATTATGGTTTGTGCTACCAAGGAAGACCAGGATTAGACAAAGTATTGGATATTCATGGCTTTCTTGATGCAGACTGGGCTGGAGATCTGGATCAGAGAAGATCTACAAGTGGGTATGTGTTTAACCTATTTGGAGGTGCAGTCAGTTGGATGAGTAAGAAACAATCTGTAGTGGCACTATCAACTACAGAGGCAGAATACATGGCAGCCACTCATGCAAGCAAGGAAGAAGTTTGGTTGCAGAGATTGTGTTCAAGTATGGGGTTAGTACAGGGAGCTATAAGAATAGACTGTGACAGCCAAAGTGCAATTTTCTTGGCAAAGAACCCTGCTTATCATTCAAAGACAAAGCACATTGATGTTCAGTATCACTTTGTGAGGGATATGATAGAAGACAGAAAGGTGTTGCTGGTAAAGGTGGACACTTTGAAGAATACTGCAGATGCATTGACAAAATCTGTGAGCTCTGAGAAGTTCTCTTGGTGTAGAGAAGCAATGGGAATCTCAGGGCTGAAAAAATGACTAAGCTCTCCTGTGGCCCCCTGTGGAAAGAAAACAACAAGTGGGAGATTGTTGGGTTGTGTTATATTCTTTCCACGTAGTTAATAGGGGGTTTGAAGGGCACCCGTATTGGACCATATGCTAGGTTGGGCGGACCCACCTATGGTTTTGTGCATGATTTCATGTTTTTTGGACGCGATGGTTTTCGGTCCATGGTATTGGATGCTTCGGCATGTATAAATATGTATTGTAGCATTGAAAGGAACATAATGAAAAATTAAGCTGGTAGTCCCAGTTTTGGGATCTAGGGAAAAATCTCTGTGCATATGTGTTTTATGGGTTATGCTCTCGCATTGTTTATTTTCTTTGTTTAAGAATTTGTATGCAGGTAATTTCTGTACAGGGTTAAAACCTACATTTCTAGAACAAATCCTAATCCAGCTAACCCAATTATTGAAGATGTATTTGATAATCAACCAAATAACAGACAACTCTCCACTTCTATTCCTCCCAAAGGAAATGTGGAAGAACCTCCGGAAGTTGATTTGGAAACAACTTCAGCCCATAACCCCACTCCTAAAAAGGAGAAAAACATAGAGAATACAGAAGAAAAAGAGAATCCAATTTATTCTTTCTTAGTAGCTCTTCTTTTATCATCATTCTCATATCCTGATGATGGATCCCATTTGGGATTTGAAATGTTGGTATAAAAATGTTCATACTGTGGATTCTCCGGTCACTGATTCAAAAGAATCCAATTGTCTGAAATACAAGAAATCAGACTGAAAAAACCTTTTAATCTGGAGACTGAAGTAGGCAAATTAAAAATAGTTGTTCCATTGTCTGAATTAACTAAACATGATGTCTACCAAAGCCAAATCAGTAGATCACTCAAAATTTCTATTAATGAAGATTTAGTAAATGTTTTTGATGACCAGCCTGGATTAATCTTTGGCCCTGAAGTGAATGGAAAACCAGTAGATGGAGGAATCCCTCCTTTCTATGTAGGTTTGAACATACACAATAAAATACTTCATAATGCCATGTTTGATTCTGGTGCATCTCATAACTTAATGCCTAAATCTGTAATGGAGAAATAAGACCTAGACATCACCAGGCCATACAAAGACCTATTTTCTTTTGATTAATTCAGGTCATATGTTTAGGATTAATCAAAGACTTGTGTGTATCACTAGTTCAATATCCTGCCAAAACAATCTTAATGGACATAGTAGTAGCAAATATTCCACCAAAGTATGGCATGTTATTGTCCAGGTCTTAGGGTGCAAAGCTTTAAGGATTTATACAAATGGACATGCCTTATGCTACTATTTTAGTGTTCGGTCAGCCTAAGAAACTATACAGAGAAACCTTAATGAAATACGTTATAAGTATTTAGGAGAAACCCCAAAATTTCCCTATCTACTTAGTACACTCTGATATGGATTCTTTCGTTCTTTACAATGCTGAAAGTGCTTCCTCAAATGAATTGGAAGTTTTAGTAGTAGAACCAAAAGAAATTACAAATGAAATTTCTAGTGTTCAAATACAAGAAATTTTTGAGAACAATGAAACATCAGACACCCAAGAGAAACCAAAAGAAAGTAAAAAACCAGTTATCCCTATTAAACAAATTCCTAAGACTCCTGACACCAATTATGAACATGAAATTCTTCGGCACTTAGAATTTGATGGTTCAGTTAACAAATTAGGAGTAGGAGCAGGAGTTTGGGTGCACAATCTTGAAAATGATAATGTTGAAGGCCATGCCTACAAACTAAACTTTAGGTGCACCAATAATATCGTAGAATATGAAGCTCTGTTGCTAGGTCTTAAACTGATCAAAAGATTAGGAGAAATTAGGGTATCTGTATTAGGAGATTCTGAGTTAATAGTTCAATAGATCAAAGGACAATATTCAACAAATGATCTCAGATTCAAATATTATAGAGATACAGTGATAGAGATTCTCAATATATTTATAGAAACTAAGCTTGCCAAAATCCCAAGAAAACATAACTTGCAAGCTCATAGTTTGGCAATGTTTGTGAGCACCTGCAAATTACCATTCAAACCTAATCATCAGTTCACAGCTGAGATTAGACACAGACCAGCCATACCTAACAATTTGAAGAACTGGCAAGTGTTTGATAGTGATAAGCAGATTAACAATTTCTTAACCTTAGATGAAGAATTTTGTAGCATTAACATAGATGTAGATACAGTTAGTGAGATTGATCAAACAAATAAGATAGATACAAACATTTCAGCAGAAAGTGAAACTCAAATGCTTCATCTAACAAAATATACCAACAAAGAAATGCAGGATCTTAAAGAAATGGATATTGAAGAAATTATTGAAGGAGAATCTAAAGTAATCAATTTAAAAGACAATCATTTGCCTAAGGGATTAACTCCTTTGGAAAATCTCTTTGATTTCAACGATATTCCAAAGAAACCTAAGATGGAATCATTAAAAGCAAATATTGAGGACTATAACTTGGGAAGTAAAGAAAATCCTAAAATGTTAAAGTTATCTAAATCTTTTCCCCTTGACCAAAAACTCAAATATGTTGAACTAATGAGAGAATTCTAGGATGTCTTTGCTTGGCATTATGAAGACCTCAAATCTTATGACACCTCCATAATTCAACATACCATACCCCTGAAAGAAAATAAAAAACCATTCAAGCAAAAACTTAGAAGAATTAACCTTGTACTACTTCCCTTAATTGAAAAAGAAATCAAACGAATGTATGAAGCAGGGATAATTTCTCCTATCAAGTTTTCAGAGTGGGTGTCTAATCTAGTACCTACTAGGAAGAAAACTAGAGAAATCAGATTATGTGTTGATTTAAGAAATGTTAATAAGGTTTATTTGAAGGACAATTACCCTTTACCCAAGATGGATCACATTTTACAAAGGGTAGTAGGTGCTTCTCGGATTTCACTTTTGGATGGGTTCTCAGGTTATAACCAGATTCTGGTTCATCCCGATGACCAGGAAAAGACTACTTTTACAACACCATGGGACACATTCAAGTATGTCAAAATGCCATTTGGACTTAAAAATGCAGGGGCAACCTTCCAAAGAGCAATGGACATAGCATTTCCAAAAGAAATCCATGATTTCCTAGTTATATATCTAGATGACCTGACTCTTTTTTCTAAATCAGATTAGCAACATTTGGATCATCTGAGACAAGTAATGCAGAAAATATGGTATTTCTTTAAATCCTAAGAAGTCCTTGTTTGGCCTAGAGGAAGGTAAAATTTTAGGCCATATCATCTCCAAAGATGGCATCAGAATTGACCTTGCTAGAATAGAAGCTATTTTGCAAATACCCCACCCTAGAAATGTCAAAGAACTTCAAGATTTCTTAGGAAAGATTAAATTTTTGAGAAGATTTATATCTAAATTAGCTGAATTAATTAGATTACTTAATAATATGTTAAAAAATGATTCAAGTATCAAATGGACAGTTGAAGCCAAACAAGCCTTTCAAGAAATTAAAATGGCTTTGACCAGAACACCAGTCCTTACAAGTCTAAAGTTTGAGAGAGACTTCATAATATTTTCATTTGCATCAGAACACACTATAGCAGCTGCTTTACTACAAAAGGATGATCAAGGATGTGAAAAACCCATAGCCTTTTTTAGTAAAGCACTTAGGGATGCACCACTAAAATACAAAATCATGGAAAAAACAAGCTTTTGCACTTGTGAAAGCTATTAAAGACATCAGAGTCTACATATTGTACTCCCATGTAATAGCCTATGTACCAAACGCTGTTGTCAAAGACATCTTAACCCAGGATGGAATTGAGGGCAAAAGAAGTAAATGGATTGCTACTATATTAGAGTATGATATTGAAATAAAACCTACAAATCTTATAAAAAGATAGGGATTGGCCAAGCTCATGATTGAAACAAATTGTCAAGCCCTAGACATTAATGAATAGGATAATGAACAGGAGATGGTGACTCCACAAATCAGCCAGACCTTTTTAGACTCACCTTGGTATGCTAATATTATTTATGTACTATTAAACTTGCAAGCTCCTCCAGGGTTATCCAGAACAAAGAAAAGATTTTTAAAGATGAAAGCTTCAAAGTTTTGTATTTTAGATAATGCTCTTTTTTGGAAAAATCATGAAAGTATTCTATTGAATTGTTTATTAAAAGAATAATCTGGCAAGGTTCTCAAAGAATTTCATGCAGAAGACAGTGGTGGACCCCTTTACTAGAAATCAACTGCAGACAAAATCCTAAGGGCTAGATTTTATTGGCCAACCTTGTTCGCTGATGTAAAGAAATTTGTCACTACTTTCCATAAATGTCAAATTTTTGAAGGCAAGAGAAAATTATTACCTTTACCCTTGAGACCAATTTCCACTGAAAAACCCTTCCAACAATGGGGCCTAGAATTCATTGGAGAAATCCATCCTCCCTCTTCTGGCCAACATAAATGGATTCTCACTGCCACAGATTATTTCACCAAATGGATAGAAGCCATTCCTTCTAGACAATCCAATGACACAGTGATTATAGGATTCCTAGAAACCAACATATTTTCTAGATTTGGCTGTCCTGACAAGATCATAACTAATAATGCTGCTACCTTCAAATCCAAGAAAATGATAGGTTTCTGTAATAAGTACCATATCACTTTAGGCCATTCCATAGCCTATTACCCTCAAAGTAATGGTCTAGCTGAGTCTTCCAACAAAAGCCTAATTAATATTATTAAGAAATTATTGGAGGAAAACAAGAAAAATTGGCACAAGAAACTTACTAATGCACTATCGGTAGATAGACTCACCACCAAGAAATCTATTGGAACTAGTCCTTATGAAGTAGTCTATGGCATGAAGGCTGTATTTCCTTCAGCTTTAGGAGTTCCTCTAATGAAACTACTTCAAGAAGCTCAAGTGGAACCCAATGATATTCAAAGGAGGATAAACCAGACCATCCATCTGCAACAGACCAGAGAGGAAGTGTATCAGAGATCCCAAGTGTTACAAGAGAAGCTTAAGAAAATATTTGATAAAAGAACCAAGGCTGAAGATTTCTACCTTGGAAACAAAGTTTTAAGATGGGATTCCAGGAGAGATGATAAAGGAAAACATGGGAAGTTTGACTTCCTATGGAAAGGACCTTTTATTATCCATGCCCTACAAGGGAACAATACTTACTATCTGAAAAACTTGGATGGCATAGAAACAGAAGAAGGGCTAGTTAATGGTCGGATGCTAAAACATTACTATGATCCTACTTTTTAATGTATTCTGATTTTAAAATGTACATACTATATCCTTGGTAATTTCGCAGTTTGGATTGGATAGTAACTTGTTGGAGTTGAAGCCTGAAGAGAAGGCTCTAAGCTTTAGGAGTATTACTATCATATATACAATAAAGTAACAAGAAGAAGAAGATTTCATAGTGCAGTCAAAATCATTCAGAGGCCATCTGACTTGTTGTTCTTGACTTTCCACCAGGAAAAGCCATCCCTAAGTGGAGCTAGTGTTATGCTCCTATACCAATAGGTGTCATATTTCATGATTGAATTGATGAGCTGTGAATATGTTCATACCTTTCCTTGTTGCAAAGGTTTTCCATATTGACAAAAAATAAAAAAAATTTAAAAAATGTAAAGAGGGTATACCTTAAAAGAAAAATCAAAGGGTGAAAAGAATGAAATGGTCAAAAAGTGAAAGAAAATGAACTCCACCAAAAGAAAGACCAAGGAAAGTGTGCAAGTCTAAATGCCACTACTTTTTACTCTTATGTAATAAACAAATTATGTGCAGCTTGTAACTTATGCCACAATTGGTGAACAGTCAAACAGTTTAAACTTGACTAGTTCATATTTTCAATTTTGTGTTTTAGAAATAGAGAATAAAATCTGACCAAACTATTTAATCTTGATAGATAAGTAGATATGTAGAGTGAATAAAAGGAGCTCAACAGTTTAATCTGAGCCCTTGGACATAATATGACTAGATTTAGATAGATTTCTACATGTAAAAGAAAAAGTGTGTTAAGGGTTTTCCAGTCCAAGTGCACCCTAATAAAGAAGAAAAAATGTCAGGCTAAAGTAGGTACAATAGGTAGATGATGTTGCAGAATTACTTGTGATGGATAATGTCTCTAAATGTGTTAATTGTCACTAAGTGCAAGGTAGACATTACACTTGATGCAATTCAAGCAAGACAAGGTCAAATAATTAACTTCCCTTCACATTTTTCCCTAAAGATTTCACTAATTCCCCCTAAAGTATTAAGGTCTTTGAAAATTAAAGGGACTCAGAGCATTTCTCTGACTTCTGGAGGCACCGGACCCTCGGTCCAATAATCTAAAATCCTAAGTACTTAAAATGATTAGTCATTCATTTCCATAAGTCTTTTCCTAAGTAAAATCCTATTTTACTTAGGAAAATACACAATATTACATAAATCCCCTTTTCACTTAAGCCTAAGTTAAATATACTCTCTAATCTTTTACTTAGCACTTATTCTCATTTTATGTCATATTAACTTTTAACACATATTATATAACTCCCGAATAAAGCTCGATCCTCTCCCGTATTATTTAATTATATATTAAAATCCCCAAATTATTATATACCCCGCCCTGGTTAATTATAACCATAAACACAGTTAAAAAGGGATTAATGGATTAATCTGAGATTCATTAATAACCTAATCTCCCCGCTCCACAAAAAGGAATTAATTAACCCCTAAGGTTAATTAAGAACCTCCCCGCCATTCACAATCACCCCGATATGATTTATTAACTTGTTAATTAAATCAGGCCCGCCGGAGTTAAAGTTCCACCATACCCTGCTTCCCATCCACCATTCGATCCCATCCCCATCATCCAACGGTCATTATCAATATCGTGCCCCCCTTGGTGACCGCGTGTTAACGCGCGATCACCAAGTGGTTTTCCTCCCGTACCTCCGCCACGCGTCGTGCAATCAATGGGATCGCTGTCTCCCGGCCGAAACTCGCCTGCCTCCAAAAGTGGTGTGATCACTTACCACTTACCGCCCTCCACATACGACAAAGTGTCATGTCGTGTTGACGTCATCCCCCAAATAACAATAAACCCCCACCAACCTTGATTTTGTGAATAAAATCGACAAAATGTCGTTTTCATTGTTTCATATGACAAACTCTGTTCCCATGAAAAAAAACGTCCAAGTTAACCGCTGAAGCTTTTCAACCACCACCTAGTCAGAAAATTGGCAGCAATGTTGTCTGGAACCTGTTATCCATCCTGCCATTGCACTGTTCACTTCCCCAATACAGGTATTTACCCATTTCCACCGAAACCCTGCAAATTTTGGTTTTAGATTGAACATTCCACAGAAAAGACCAATTTCACTATAAATTAAGTCTTTTTTTCATTATATAGGTTCTCAAAACCTGCTGTTTTGACTATTTTTCACATAAAACCCAAATTCCATTTCTGAATCCATAAGAAATAGAGATGGAAACCCCCATAGCTCTAAATTTCGTACCCATGAACGCTACTCATAAAGATTTAGATTATCTGCCTCTGGCCGATAACGATTTTCATATAAAAGACTTATCCGGTAATGAAAACTACCTTACAATCTTTTGTCAGACTAGAGATAGTTATCTAAATGGCTCTGACATCTTAGGACTGTGGGAATCCAACCTTCCCATGTACTTCCTCCCTTCAGTCCATGTTTTCCCAGAGATAATTCATCACTGCTATGCCAATTATGACCCTAACCAAAGAGCAGTCATGTCCCCAAGTCAAACAGTCCTTTTTCCCATAACTGCTCAGTCCATCAATGAAATGCTGCAATTCCACTCCAGTCATGCTCTCACTCCCCTTTCGATGGGATACTTACTTGAGAAATCTCCCCAATTGTCTTAATCAGAACTGAATCGTATCTGTCAAATGTTCATGGACCCTAAACAACAGCCTAAAGGCCCACCTCCTTATCTGCAGGATTTCTCTACAGATAAATGAAAACTTATTGTTGATATGATAACCTCAACCATGGGATTCAACTCCGGAGAGCATGTTGATGAGCTAACCTTAGTATTATTGTCAATTTTTACTCCTGGATAGCCCCCTGCTGTTAAATATGATTATGCCTCCTATATTGCAAATAAAATTCATGACCAATTCCTAAGACTGGACAATGAAGGAGTCTTCAGATACACTACTTTCATCTATCATCTTATGTTGTATTATCAGTCAGACAACTTCCCCTTCCCTGTCAAGAAACTTGACACCAGAGGTAATCTAAGGTCTTTCATATTTTGGAGTCCCATCTTCCATAATTCCATTGAGACCCCTTACACTTAAAATGAGTTCATTGATCTATTTGTCCATCCAGGAACCACTTTATTGACAGGAGTTTCCCCTCCTAGGATAAATGGTGATATGAAGAAAATCCTCCAGCTCTCCAAGTAGTATAGGATAGGTGACTGGTACCGATATAAGAATCACACAGGAATCAGGATTTATGGGTGTGAACTTTGTCCTTTTAAGCTACCAAAGTATGTTCTAATGAGACTCTTTTCATTGGAATATTTCAGGAAAATGATAAATGCAGACCTATTCCATTTTTGCAATGCCAAGAAGAAAGCTCAGCTTAGAATCAAGAACCATCTAGGCCCTTTGGTCTGCAACACTAGGGAAGCATGGAAAGAAGCAGAAATTTATTTAGAAGAGCACCTTAAGTTACAAAAGAGTTTTGGATGGAAACCATATGATCTTAACTGCTTTGTATGTGATAGAAGAATGAAGAACAGGTTGTCCCCATATATTCACCATATAATTCCATAAATTGAACAATATGCAAATATGGATGAATGGAGGGAAGGTACCCTAGTAGAGAATGATAGTGAATAGGTCAATTTTGAGAAAGTTATGAGAGATCTTGAGAAAACACTTGATTTGGATTCTTTTGGGTAGGTACCATTTAAGTTATCTCAAAGATCAGGAGTTGGTGCCTCCAGTGCTGGAACCTCTCAGCAACCTTCACAGGAAACAAGTACACCAATCACAGGAACATTAAAGGGCAAGGAATTAGAGACCAGCTTTCAACACATTGAACAACCTGCAATGTCCAAGCAGCCTGAAACCTCCAGAGAACAGGCTCAAATACAGACTCCTCCCACTCAGACCAATATGGGAGAGCCTCCAGTTTTGCAAACTCCTCTAAATGAGGAAAGAAACAAAAAGAGAGATAGGGAAATAACTACCCCTGCCAGTGAACCATCAGGACATCCTAGAATAAAGAGACAGAGACTAAATCCCCTATCAGAGGAGGAATTTGCAAAAGAAATTACAGATAGTCAGAGGGAAGAAAGAGTGGAAAGCCAACAAACTTTCCTAGCAGGAGGAACATCCACTAGCTCTCAGAGGCAGGAGCTAGAAAGGCAAAAAAGTGCAGAGATATCTTCTTTCAAGCCACCAGGGACTGATGCCTCAGATATTAAGAAAACATTCATAGAAATAAAAGCCAGGAATGATCCATTGAGGCTGCAAGTTTATAACCAATATTTGAAGATGAATCCTACAAATCAACATAGATTGATGTCAGCCTATGACATCAAAGAAGGCAAGATGATAATAAGCTATTTTAAGCCAAAGGTGCAGCAGCCTAGATTAGTTGTAGATTATCTCAGAACAAATTTTGAAGTCATGGCAAAGGATATTCATCCTTTGGATCAAATTGAGTTGCATAAGCAAACGGGAGAAATGATTTACTCAACCTTAACTGGCAAGACAATGATGGCCCACAGGTTACAAAATTCTTTGGATAATACTACTGCTCAACTACACTTGGAAAAGGCCTCCTCTCAGGCCAAACATAATAGAATAAAAACATTAGAAGAAATAATTATTGGATTGGGCCATGATCCCAAAGATGCAAAGGCTACAGAAGCCTTGATCAAAAAGAAAGATGAAGATATTGCTGCTCTAAGGAAGCAACTAAAACTTCCACCTTCGAGGCATCCACAGAATGATGAGGTTATAAAGAAAAAAATCTAAAGAAGAGCTGATGGATTTACTCTTAAAGCTCAATGAACGACTAAATGATACCGAACAGGCATTTGAAAAAGCATTGAAGGATAAGCAGGGACAGTCAACCTCCCAACCTCCCAATGTAATACTAGTAGTATCAATAGTAGTCCCATCAACTCTAGGAGTAGCATTGGCACCAAATATTCTAGCAGTCACAGCAGAGGCAGGTACAGATACAACAACAACAGAAACAACAAGAGTAGCACAGGGTAATACTGCTAATTTGTGCACAGAAGAGCTAATAAAATCAATGGAGGACCTGAAACTACAAGTTTCAGAACTAAATAAGGTAAAGGAGCAATATGCCAAAATGGAACAAAGCTATGATCTCTCAAAGATAAATGTTGCCGAAAAGACAAGAGAGATTAAAGTGTTAGAAAACAAAGTGAAATCATTGGAGAAAGATCTTACTTTTGACAAGCCTCTGTCAGAAATCAAGAAAATTCTTTGGGCCAACATCACTCAATCCATAAATGATGTTTGGCCATCCATCCAAGTAATTTTTGAGCAGATTGATCTTGTGAAGGCAGCCCAAGAAGAAATCCAAAGAACAAAAGTAGAATTAGGAAAAATGCCTGAGGAAGCCAACAAGCTCATACATTTTTTGAATACTAGAAATAAAGAATAGTTGGAAGAATTAGGCATTAATGACAGAACATAAACCATTTTGGAAATCAAAAGGGTATTAACCAAGAAAACTTTGATGCAGAATTTAGAAAGAAGATGTCATGACATGCGGGTAGAGATTAATGCTTTTATGGAGAAGTTTGATATTTTACAGGGTAAAGGGCTACCCAATCCTTTAGTGATTAATGACAGATTAATGAGGCATAAAGATTATGTGGAGAAATTGAATAAGTATGTAGGCAACCAAGTAGGTTCATCAACAAGTGTATCAGGAATAAAAGCATTACCTACAGGTAGAGTTCTCTATGATAGCCTAGAGAACTTATTCTATGTCGAGCATGAACTAAAGCATTTTTTCCCAATTCAGCCTACATTTTTTAGGTATACAGAAACAGATGAAACCCTCAAAAAGCTTCAGAAAACCAGAATACCACGACCAAAATAGTGGGAAGAAATGCTTGAAATTTTGTAATTTATTCTAAGTAAAAGGAAAATTTTGATTTTTACTACAGTCAATGAAGGTAAAGAGGATGAAAAGAGACCAACAGGTAAAGAGTATCAGATGCAGGAAAAGTGTATCAGTAGGGAGGTCAAAACAGAGCTACCAGCACATAATTACACCAAGGACAACAAGAGGCCAAATCATAAGGCCTAAATCTAGCACATTCTAGAGAAGAGGGATAGCAAACCATTTGGTTGCCTTATCTGTCATCTACGAAGTCTTCTAGCCCTATTTTCTTGAAAGATATGATTAGTCACCTCAGTTTATATCTCACTTTGTTATGAGATATTTCATTGTAAAAAATTTTGTATAAATATACCCTCAATTGGAGTATTGAGTGTGGATTCTTACACATTGCTGTAATATTGACTATTTTGGAATAAAGTGCTGTTGGACAAACTTTTGTATGGCTTGCTGGATAAAGAATTGATGCAAAGGACTTTCCACAGATTTCTTGAATCAGACACCAGATCAATAAGTCCTTTATACCTTATGTTTTAAAGTTTCCTTGTTTATTATATCATCTATGTTTCACATCTGAATGATAAACGAAAAAGATTAATTCGAAATATTCTTGATTTCACTCTGTTTTCAATCGTTATTATTCTCCATGTTTTTTTTTTTTTTTTTTTTTTTTTTTTTTTTTTTTTTTTTCTGAATTAGGATAAACAGTGAAATCTTGGTTGCTCTTGTTTTCTAGTTCGTTCATTTTGATTATTTATTAAATAATACTTAACTACTCTTTAGGTGTAATCATTCAAGTTCCATCTTTAAATAGGCTGAAGGATTCTTAACTTCCCTTCACCCATTTTAAACCCATTTCATCTATTCCAAGTTGTTATTCGTTCCTTGTTTGACCATCTTGCTCTGTGAAACCATCTTTTGTTAAGAAACCAAATCGAGTTAAGCCATCTTCTTTGACTCCATTAGCCCAATGGCCTAAGCTACTCAGTATTACCCCTCTGCTATTGAATCTCACCACCCAAACTCAAAAAAAACTCCTAAACTTCACAACTAGCCTAAAATCTTTCAAAACCAAGCTAAATCATAAAGAGAGAGCCCTCTCTAGGTACAAATTCGCTAGATTATGTACCTAAAAGTTCGTTTGTGGTTACCTGGGACCCCTTTCCTCTTCCTAACAACTTCAAGGAAAATCTGAGTGATAACACATTGGTATAACCAAAAGACATATAAATCTGGAATTTATCTTGAAAATAGCAATGTTGTGGCGGTCGAATGGATTCACTATATTGGCTTCTTTTCCTGTGATTTCGGTTGACAGATTGCAAGCATGGGCTAGATTTCTGGTGGTTCACTTGTCCTGGAGTGTAGCTGAGCTATATAGGTGGCATCGAAGAGTTCGGAGACCATGTAGTTGATTGCATCTGAGAGACACTTCATGGCCATCTGTTGACTATGAAGCTTGACAAGGAAAAACCGTAATGTTTCCCATGTCAAGCTTTGTATTCCTTCGATCAATTTTTCTATGTGTGTTAGCTCTTGTTTCTAATGTTGTTCCAACAACTTTGCCCATGGGAGTTTACCTGGAGAGCAATCTGTGATCAGATTAGTCATATGCAAACTATTGTTTATTAATTCGATCAGATTATTTGTTGCAGCTCTGCATCTTGACGTGGCTCTTTCAACTTTCATTAATTGTGACTTCCATTCAGAAAACAAGATTTCCTTATGTGATTCTTGTATCTTTGGCAGATTTGCAGCTATTCCTTCTTTTGAATCTTGCCATGATAGAAAATTGGTTAATTTTTCATCTGCCTTATCTAATTCAATCCTAGCATCTATTGTTTTTCAATCATAGATGCAGAGATATCACAAAAGGGGGTTGCCAATGATATATTATGACATAGAATATCCAATTGTCGGGATAAAGCCTTGGTTATTTCCAAGGCTTCTGTTATGAATTCATTTACCTGTGGATATCCTTTGAACCATTCTATCTGGTCTTTCATTTGCGCGATTTTTCTTCTTTTAATTTCTTCTCCTACTTACTCAACAGCTGCAGTCTACTCAACTCCTGAGACAACTCATGTTGTTTATGGAGAGTCTGTTCATCAATCCTCTACTTTTCCAGTTTTAACTACTCTTTCAATTGTTCATTTTGCTGCCTATGTTCTATCAACTACTGCTTAAGATAATCTATCTTTCGTTGTTGTCCTACTGATTGTGCTTCTAGTTGGATGATTTCCTGATCTTTTTCCCTCATCGGGTGGCTGACCTCTGAGGCCTTATCCATTGTCGCTGTTGTGTAAGCTCCTACATAATGTGACAGTTTTGTTAAATCCTCAAATGGATTGACCTCTACTTTCCATACCGAATTCATCATCTATGCTTGAGGAGTCAAAAGAGGACTTTGATCAATTTTCCTCTTCTTCCTTTGTCTTTTAACTACAGCCCTATGCTTTAGACTGTAGAAGACATCAAGTGGTGGTATTTCTTCAATTTGCAGTACAATATTCTTAGTGGGATTTTCGGGAATAATCTCTATGTCTTGTTGAAACCTGGGAGGGCCACTTGTTCCTACAATTGGAACTGTGTTGACTTCTGTCTTTTGCACTGTAGCCACTTCTAGTGTAGTGAACTCTTGGGATTTATTGGGGTTGCTAATAATTGAATCAAACTGTTCCCATTCCTTGATTAACTTGGGATCAATATTAATATCCGTAAGGGGTTCACTAGTTCCTTCTTGCTTCAGCTCCCTTTCTAGAGTCTTCTCCTTCTCAGGAATTTTATCCTCACTATGGCCTTGTGGTTGTACCATAGAGGTTGTATTTAATAAGTCCAAAGGTAGTGTTTCCAATCACTGTGCCCTAAACTTATACAATTCCTCTAGTGCTTCTTCTCGCAATTCGATTTTGGCCAAATGTTTGAGTTGAGAAAATAGTTTTGCTGAAACAAACAAATCATCGTAGTTATCCTTCTCATGATCAAATTTGGCGATTTTGGCCTGAGAAGTAACATTGTAGGCAACCGATCTAGGATCATACTGCCTTTTTTGGATGCTTGTAAATTTTAACAGCTTTATTTTCTCGGATTCCTTCTCTGCATTTTTGAAATCATGTAGGGTAAAAGTGCCACATTGAAGGGGAACTGTTGGCCACATGTGCTTTTTAGAATCCCTAAGAGTCCTTGACATTCCTTCAACTATTATTTGATGTGCTAATTCTCTGGTTAGCAATTTATCAGGGATATACAAGGGAAGGACATGTGGGTTGGCAAGGCTGCCGAAAAGTCTTATGTAGGTGAACCTCTCTTCACTAAACCAACTCCTGATTGCAATTAGGTTGACTAATGCTTCCTTGAATAACCGAGAAGCAGGCTTATTGAATATGGCATAATACACTGGAAGGATAAAACCATGACAAATTCTATACAGGTGGTTTTTGTAATGGGCTTTCCACAGCTCCTTATGATAAGTCTGAATGTGATTGGGATCCTGCGAAGTCCATTTCCATCCAAAAATGGGGTATTCGGAATTAAAAAAAATGGTGTCTATAATATAAGCACTCATATAAAATGGGGGTATTACCTGAGTGGTCACAAACCTGTTTTCCTATAGTCAAGTATTTGGTTGGCCATTTTATCAGACAAAATGGTCACCCAATCCATGATATAGCCATTACTTGCAGCCTCCATTAATGGTACTATCTCTATAGAAAATTTAGCAGAATCATGGACTCCAAAGAGTCTGCACATCATTGCACCAGCATAACAATAAGGAGAGGCCAACGAATTTACAGAGTACATACCTAATGATTCATGTTTGTGTTTGGTCAGAAAATGCCTCCATTGTCTGGTAGGATCTGATTCGATGGCATTTTCTTTGGTGAAAGCCTCTAGGAATGCTTTGTTATATCTCTTCTCAGGTTTAGGCAAATGGTACATTGCTTGGATATCTTTTTCTCTGAATGACCCAAATAATTCTTCCATCAGTTGTAAATAAAGTTCTGTTTGTAATATTGATGCTCTCAATAACGCATCTGACGACATCATTATAAGGTAGCACTTTGGCGCGGGCTGCTATTCTATGAAGATAGGAGCAAGCCAAATCTCTGAGAGTATTTTCTGACTTACTCGTAGAATCTGCTATTGCCACTTCTTCAATTTCCTCTGGATCATGGAAAATTTTAGGGGCTAATGTTCGCCCAGTGGGCTAATTTTCCATGATTTTTCCACAAAAAAGATTCGCCAATTTCCAATTTTATAAAAGACGATTCGCCCAAATTTTAGAATATAAAATTATTTTACCTTAAAAATCGCCAACATTATATAGAGACTATATATAAAATAATTATAAATTTGATTAATTTTACAAATATATCAATAAACATTTATAATTTGCATATTAGGGATTAGTGAGATTCGCCAATGTTTTAAACTTCAAGAAAATTTTCCATCCTTAAAATTATCCTTGCTCTGGATCCTTAGCCTCTAGCAAATTATAGATACTTTCCCAAGATGACTTGCCTAAACCAAGGTAAGTAGTATCAGATATTAACACTTTCTTCACTGGTTATTCCTTGGCTACGATGGGGGCCTTAGGTTTCTTGGATTTCTTCGTCATCTTTACTGGATTCATCAACTCAGAGGTGCTCTGTGAAAACAACAAAAGAACGTAATATAGAAATAAAACCACTCAAAGCCAATGTGAAATGAAAAGAGTTAGTAATTCAAGCATGATAAGAAAAATGAAATCAAATATTACCACAGATGAAATCCTCGAAGGACTGAACCTTAACTGCTATATTAATGACTTCCATAACTTCCAATCGTGGTAATTAAATGTAATAAGGATATGCCACATCGCACATATGAATAATAGTTTTTTTACATGGATCCCTTAGTTTTCCCGATCAGTAATCAGTGAAAAATCGCATATCGGAGATCGGGAGGTTCATAAGCCAAGCTTAAACGTTTTCCATTGGTTAGCCCTGATTGCAATAAAGGTGAGAAGTATCATTAGGTGGTGGGATAATCAGTAAATTGTTTATTTCTTGTTTATTATTAATTTAAGGGTTACGCTCGCTAATATACACTTGAAAGGCCTTTTCTCGAAAAGTGCACTTTCCTTTATGATATCGCATTGGCGAATTTGAAAGGGGCTTTTGTTATGTGTCACATGGTATGTGCGATGGCCGATTGCGATTGTGTTATCGCATCAGGGGTTTTGTATAGACCTTTGGGATGCTTCTGTGTTCAACTTTGCGATTTGTGATCTCCGATTGCATTATCGCATTGGAGATCTACTTATGAGAGTGTCTCAATAATAAAGGATATGACATATTATATTATATTTGTTTTACAAAAGGTTTTGGATACTATTTCTATCAGATCAGACCTTTTGATAAGGATTTACATGTGTTATGTGATTAAATCCAAGCTTGTGATTATTATTGCATTATTGAATTTAACTAATTTTTAAAAAGGGGACCCATTTCTAATTAAAGTTTTGAATAAAAATTTTGAAATGGGGGGGTTGTCGTATAGCACAACAATTGGTGATTCACTGGGAGAAACAGTTATCTCTGAGAAAATAATGCAATATCTATAAATTTCTAAATTTGGAAACCCTTTAGGATAAAGAAAACAATCTAAGAATAGTTAGATAAAAATTAACTCTGAATATAATGAAAAATATTTTTGTAATTTCTTTTCCAATCTTAAAAATAAAAACATTCGAGGTTTATTCAAGCCTTGATTGGTTGGTATAGATAAAGCAGGGGGGATTCTCCAACTTAGCTTTAAAGATTACTCAGTTGTCACAGGTAGTGCCTCTGCTACAAGAAAACGTTTATAGTCTCGACAGGGTTACCTTTTAACCATTCAATCATTCATTATCCCATCCATCTCAGAGTATAACTTTTAAGAGCTAATCCAAAAAGATATGTTTACACATATTTTTTCCTTTTTGTATTTTATTTCTTTTAAAAGATAAAAATCCATTGTCCTAGTCTAGTGGCTAGTTGTTGACAATGCCATTCACTGGTTGTAATTGAACTGAACAAACTGGCTCGTGATGAGACCCCTTGTCTTATAATTATAATCCATTACCCTGTTTTGATATGTAGTATTGGTGATGTCAGTTTAATTAGTTCCCTATGATCATGGTAAGCAGGGTCGTAATGAGACCTCTTATCTTTTTATTTCAAACATATTTTAGAATTACACTCTGAAAAATCACAATCTTTGTGGATGGGGTGAATGACTTACTCCTTAAGAGTGTATGGATGACAATTTAAGAGTTGTAGATGCTAAGTTTGGAAAAATCTTTTATTTTTACAAATAACCTCACTTGGCTCTTTAAAACTTGAAATGATTTACAGTATTTTGAGGGCTTGTAAAGGCTTTACAATTTTAAAGAGGTTTTCAGAGTTTTATTTTTATCTAACTTTCTAGAACTGCAGTCTTTTCTTTAAAGGCTTCCATTTTCGGAAGTAAGTATTTACACTATTTTCTTAAATAATTTTCATAATAGCAAAAGGTCAATGGAAGGCTATTCACAACCTTATTTCCTAATTATAGAAATTCAAACAAACAAAACTGCAAATTGAATATTTACAAGTAAGAAGGGGTTACCTCCTTAAGTAAATTTTTTTTTCAAGATAAGCCCATTGACAGGAAGAGAATCCCTCTTTCCTGATAGATCTTGCGATATGAATGTTAATGGGCCTATCTTCTCGATGATTTGAAATGGTCCTAGCCACATCTTTTGAAATTTAGTGTGTTTTCCTTTATCTTCGTGCGCTATGTCCCATTTCAAAACAAGATCACCAATTTGTAAAAAATTTGGGCCGGTAGAAATTGTATCAAAAGAAGATTTAATACTCTGTTGATGTTTTGCATGTGTATTTCTGGCTTTTTCCCTTTGTTCATATAATTTAAGGATTTTATCATATCTTAGTTGAATGGAAGAAGAGGGATTTTCTTCAATAAATTGCACTAGGGCCAAAGATGGGAGTGCTAAGTTTGTTGGTATAATAGCTTCCTTCCCATATACTAAATTGAATGGAGAAGTACCTATTGAGGCCTTCTATGTTATGCGGTCAACCCATAATGCAAATATCAAAGACTTGTGCCAATTCTTTTGATTTTAGTCAGTAGTTCTCTTAATGATTTTGATCAGATTTTTGTTGGTTGATTCTGCTAAGCCATTACCCTAAGGATAGTAGTTTGTAGAATATTTCAATTTAACTCCTCATTTAATAGAAAATTCAAGTATGATATTTCCAGAAAAATAAGATGCATTATAAAAAATGAGAGCATTAGGTACGCTAAACCTGGTAATGATGAATTGATCTATGAATTCAATAATTGCCTCAGAGTTGGCTACCTTCAAAGGAATTTCCTCTACCCACTTTGTAAAGAAATTTGTGGCTGTAAGGATATATCTATGCTACTTGGAGGAATGTGGAACAATTTCTCCTATGATATCAAGTCCCCATTGTTCAAATGGTTGTTCAATGTTGACTGGTTGCAAAGGAAAGGTTGGTTTCCTTTGTCTTCCACTAGTAGTTTTGCATGTTCTACATTTCCTTACATATTCATGGGTGTCTTTGAATAAAGTGGGCCAATAATAACCAACGTGTATTATTTCGTGAGCTCTTGTATCACCTCCAAAATGTCCACCTACTGGACCATCATGTAATTCCTGCAATACTTTTTGTGCTTCAGTGTTTTCAAGGCATCTTAACAAAACCGAATCATAATTCCTTCTAAACAACACATCATCAATAATATCGAAGTGTTTTGCTTTCAGTCTTAAGGCACGTTTTTTTTGTAAGAGAAATTAGAAGGAGCATATCCATTTTTCAAATAAAATAACAAATCTGCATATTGAGATTTAGGGTTGATGATACTTATCTCATTGATTTCCTCAATATTGTTCGAACCTTCATGTTCCTGAATGTTAGAAGCTCCTGCTAACAACCTGCAAAAACCTTGACCTTTTACAAGTTTCGTTGGTTTAATATCTAAATCATATTCTTGTAATGTTGTAACCTAGTTGGCCCTTTTCTCTCCCACTTCCCTTTGGACTAGTAATTGTCTCATTGCCGAGAATCGGATTATTACTTTTGTATGAGTCTTTAGAAGGAATGGCCTAAAGTGTTTAATTAAGTTCAGCACCTTGCAGATTTGAACTAAAAAAAGATATGGGTGCTTCAACTTGCTGATCATTGATTTGTGTCAACACAGCTACATAGGAAGTTTCAGATGCTAAAGTATACAAAATGAAATGATTAGAGAAATTTGGAGTGTTCAAGGTAGGAGCATTAATGATCGCCTTTTTTATTAAATCAAAATATTCCTTTTCATTCTACCCACATTTGAATACCGAATTTTTGTTAATCATGGTCTGTAATGGTAAAACAATTTGTGAAAAATCAGGAACAAATCTTTTTACAAAATTTATTTGACCTAAAAATGATTGCATTGATTTTTTATTGTGTGGAAGAGGAATATCAGAAATCTCCTTAATCCTTTTTGGATCGATATAAATTCCATCTTTGGAAACAATAAATCCCAAGAGTTTACCTTGATCAAGAGCGAAAAATGATTTCTTAGGATTTAATGAAATCCCATACCTTTTACAGCGTTCAAAGATTTGCTTCAAATCATGTAAATGATTTGCTCTTTTATTGGAGAAGACAGTAATGTCATCCAAATAGACAACAACTAACTTATTAATCAAACCCTTGAATGCTATATTCGTTGCTCTCTGGAAGGTAGCTCTAGCATTAATCAAACCGAAAGGCATTTTATGGTAGGTGTATGTTCCCCATTTAGTTCTGAAGGTGGTCTTTAGTCTGCCATCTGGGTGCACCAATATTTGGTTATATCCAGAAAAACCATCTAAAAAAGACATTAATTTAGAACCACCAACTGAATGAAGAGTCTGTTCCATAGTTGGCAGTGGGAAATTATCCTTTTGACTTGCTTTGTTAAGATTTAAAAAATCAATGCTGATCCTTATGTCACCATTTTTATTTCTAACAGGTACTAAGTTAGAAACCCATTTCGAATGTCTAATTGGGAAAATAATCTTAGCTTTCAAGAGTTTATTCAACTCTGCTTTAATCTGACTCTCTAGATTCAGATGTATTTTCCTCAGTTTTTGCTACACAGGTTTCTCCTCAGAAATCATTGGAATTGTATGTTGTATGATGGAAGTATCATATGTCTTTAGGTCATCATAATTCCAAGCGAAAACATTTTTATATCTATTTAATATTATGACAAAGGCAAATATTTCTTCTGAGGTGAGTCTTAATCCCAGATTAATATTTTGCGGTTTGGCCTCAGTGCCAAGATTTATTAATTCAAACCTCAAAGTAGAAATTTGAAGTTTTGAATTAGTAAATTGTTTAAATCTATCCTTGATGTCATAAAGATCTTCAAGTTTGACTATTGATTTCGGTATGGAATTCTCCTCTAGCCTTTTTTCTATTTGACAATCATGATCATCCTCATTAATAATCTAGTCATCATAGGATTTATCAGAAGTTAAAAAATTCAAAATTTCTTCATCATGATTAAATACCGGCCAATTGGTGACACTATATGGAACTGATGGTCTAAAATCAATTCGACTGAAAACCTATCAAGGCTATAATCCTCGGATGGGAGGAGCTTAGAAGCAACATTGGCTAATAAATCAGCTACTGCATTCTGAGATCTAGGAATGGGAGAGATATTAAAGGCTAGAAAATGAGATATAAGGTCTTGAACCAAGGACTGATAATGCTTGAGATGTCCAAAAAGGCAATGAATAGTATTCCTTACCTGCTTGATAACAATCTCGGAGTCACCAAATACTTTTAGATATTGCACTTTCAGGCCTATTGCTTTGTACAGTCCTTGAATCAATGCCTCATATTCCGCGGTATTATTTGTACACTCAAATTATAGTGTGTAAGATAACATAGTTTTTTCCCCCTCATGACTAACTAAAATACATCCTGCTCCTGCATCGTCATTGGATTTTGACCCATCAAAATATAAAGACCAAAATACAGGCTAATCTACAGTTTTATCTACAATTTCTTCAGTGATAGTAACACACCTTAATGTATTTGTATGAGAAAAATTTTAGATTTGTGATGTGCAACTATTGACAAAGAAAGGTGATCACTGAGCATTAAAATTACCAAAGAATAATTCGGCTGAGTAATTTCCAAGAATGTTATTATTGAAAGCTATGGGCTGAATTTCCTGTTCAAACTCTATTACAGTATGGGTCATGTGCTTCTCCCGATCGATCTTAATTTGATTTGGTTTCCCTTTATAGGGAAGCCACATATGAGACCAATCAGTAGAAATATAACCATGGAGTTTCTCGAGCCAATCCCTGCTTAAAATTAATCCATAAAACTCAGGGATGTCAGCAATCAATATATCAATTCTCTGAACTACTCTAGAATCAGCTGATAACCTAATGGTGACTGAATTAATCTCTCCTAATACCTGAACCTTAGCTCGATCCAACTTAACAGTATGTACTGCAGATTTTTGGGGCTCAATGTTCAATTTTGAGCAAACTGATGCTAGCATTATGTTTAATGAAGCCCCTAAATCTATTAAGCAATTGTGTAGATTTCTATTGTAGATTTCATAGGTCAGGAGAAAAGGAGGAGTATGAGAATTAGATCTATCTCTGATTAAGACAGCATCAGTAGCATCTACTCTATCCGATGGTGGCTTACCTGTACCTTTAGCCTCCTTGGAGAGTACAACATTAGGAAGAGGAGAAGAAGGTACTCCATTTAACTCCTTGAGAAACAATTTCTATTGATGTTTAAGCTTACTAAGCTCAAACAAAAAAAATATTCACTCTAGTCTTCTTCATGTCTTCTATAATGTTGTAATCCATAGAGTCAGAGACTACTAATGTCTTGGATGATGAGGGTGGATTGGAAGATGATGGCTGATTTTGAGTAGGCAACACAGTGGATTTTTTTATGAGAGCCTTATCCTTCGCAGTAGGGCTTGCATTTTTCTTCTTTTGAGTCATTTGAACAAGCTCTGCAGCGACTTTACTCCTAGTACTTATTCGGAGTGCCTCTTGTTCACTTTCAGTATCAGAATTGGGCAAAATGAAGTCCCACATACCATGACATTCAACTACCTCATCTTCTTCTGTTTCTTTGGATGACAAAACTGTGTCTTCATCCTCATCATTATTTGGATCTGATTCTACATTAGATATGGCATTAGGTGGTTTTGATTCAGATCTTTTAAAATTCCTAAATGGCTTTTTAGTGGAGGTTTCAGCTACTTGTTTCTTTATTTCTACCATTTCATTAGACATAGTTTTTAAAACTTTTTGCAAACCCTCCATATCATATGGATCTTTAGCCACTTTCTTCTTAGAATCATCCTTAAAAGTATCTTTTTTTGACTTTCTCTCCTCAAGAGCGGTTTTCTTTTTAAAGCGATTATACGTTTCTCAACGGCGATTGCTTCTTTCATATTCTCTGCCAAGGTGGGCTTTGCAGCTCTATCAACAAAGATTGCTATATTTGAAGGTAAGGAAGAAATATATCATTCGCTTTGAACCTCTTCACTAGGCTTAGAGGTAGCAAGAATTTTATTTAAAAGCTTATTAAATCGCGAGTTGAAATCTTTAATAGGTTCTCTTGATTCAGTTTTAAGATTTGAGAGATAATTGATTAATGTCGTTGTGGACCTATCATCACTGAATTTAGTCAAAAACTTCCCTTGGAAAGCTTCCAACTAGTAATAGATCCTGCTGGTAATGAAAAATACCATGATCCAGATGCTCCTTGTAAGGTATATGGGAAAAGCCTCACAACAACATCTTCTTCAGTCACTCCATTTAAGTTTATTGACAACATAAAGTTGTTTGTGTTCTTCTACCAGTATTCCAATATCTGGATTAAACTTTGCCAACCATTTTTCGAAATGGGCTAGTAATTGACTCAGGGGTGCAGGCATTGCGACTGCCCCTGGATTTGTCCATGGCCTTAGGTGAGGTTGATTGTGTGCCATTGTGCTAATAGCAGAAGAAAGTGAATATGTAATTACCAGTGGTTGAGTAGAGGATGTTGGAGTACTTGTACCTTGTTGAACAACGATATGAAGTTGGGGAGTGGATGGTTGACTTTGCAATGGATTGGATGAAATGGATGATGATGATGAAAGAGTCGCATTGTCATACTCTTCAGGTGTCTTCCTAGCTCTTTTCCTTTTAGGCAGAGGAAATTCAGTTGGTTCAATACCAAGCTTTTCACTCTGTAATCTTGTAAGAGGATGAGAAGGAACACATTGTGAAGTCACACTGCCTTGAGATAACTCAAACTTTTCTTGGATATTGAAAACCCTTGAAGTTTATGAATTAAAGACTGAACTTCAGGGGTTCAAGAGTGGATTTGTCCGATATGTTCAAGTTTTTGGTAGTGGTTGTTGTCTTGTAAACTTCTCGCTTGTAAATTGGAGATTTAGAATGCGAGGGAGAAGTCAGGGGAGATGTTGAGGGAGATTTACTCTCAGAATGGGCTATGGATTTGAATTCACTCGCCATTCACAGTTCAAGCCCTCATTCTAATGCCAAAAATGTTGATGCCTCTAAAATCACTACATCAACATCGGGGAAAACCAACTGGTCCGGACCTTAGTGCAACTCCTTTTCCATTTGGTGTGGTGGCTCTGACTGGATGTAATGGGACCAATTTCCCAGTGATATATGAGTTGATGGGTGATTGGTTTGTAATGTATAACGGATGTGAAAAGTATTCTATTCTATAATGCAAAAATATACAAAGATAACTAATCGATCCCGGGTATTCTTCTAACAACACGATTCTTGATTGTTTCTATTAACAAATAACCATAAAGATGAATTATTCATAAAATAGAAATATGCATTTATATGATGATTACTTTGTTTAAGTAGTTAAACAAAGTAATAATAATAACATTATCGCATTGATAATAATATATCACTCACATATATATTCAAATGATAACAATTCTTAAAACATTCAGAAATGACAAGCTAAAGAATTGCTGGAGAAACACACACACACACACACACACACACACATATATATATAATAGCAATGTTGAAAAATGTTCATTCACATAGAGAAATGAAACAAAAACAAAGATAATAGTACCGTATGAATTTGGATTCTCCCGATGTAAACAACATTCAAATTTTTCTTTCTAATTTGGGAATGCCTTCAAACGATGCAATAGTGCAAATCTCATAAGAGCCTCTTTGTGAAAATGCAGAACTCTGGTCCAGTCATTTATATAAAAAAAATATATCAGAAGTACATTAGTGCAACTTCCGAGTTAAGTTTTAATACAAATTACGAACCCCTTCCAAATACAGGAAAGGGTTTTTAAATACTAATAATGACAAAAAAATATGAATGAAAATCGCGATGCACTGGTATAACCAAAAGACATAGAAATCTGGGATTTATCTTGAAAATAGCAGTGTTGTGGTGGTCGAATGGATTCACTGTATAGCTTCTTTTCCTGTGATTGCAGTTGACAGATTGCAAGCATGGGCTAGATTTCTAGTGGCTGACTCATCCAGGAGTGTAGCTGGGCTGTATAGGTGGCATCAGAGAGTTTGGAGACCATGCAGTTGATTGCATCTGTGAGACACTTCATGGCCATCTGCTGACTATGAGGCTTGACAAAGAAAAACTAGAATGTTTCCCATGTCAAGCTTTTTATTCCTCTGATCAATTTTTCCCTTTGTGTTAGCTCTTGTTTCCAATGTTGTTGCAACAACTTTGCCTGTGGGAGTTTACCTGGAGAGCAATCTGTGATCAGATTAGTCATATGCAAACTATTGTTTATTAATTCGATCAGATTATTTGTTGCGGCTCTACATCAAGACGTAGCTCTTTCAGCTTTCATTAATTGTGACTCCCATTCAGAAAACAAGATTTCCTTATGTGATTCTTGTATCTTTGGCAGATTTGTAGCTATTCCTTCTTTTGAATCTTGCCATGATAGAAAATTGGTTAATTTTTCATCTGCCTTATCTAATTCAAGCCTAGCATCTACTGATTTTTCAATCATAGATGTAGAGATATCACAAAAGGGGGTGGCCAATGATATATTATGACATAGAATATCCAATTGTCGGGATAAAGCCTTGGTTATTTCCAGGGCGTCTATTCTAAATTCATTTACCTGAGGATATCCTTTGAACCATTCTATCTGGTCTTTCATTTGCGCAATTTGTTATTATTTTAATTTCTTCTCCTGCTCACTCAACAGCTGCAGCCTGCTCAACTCCTGAGACAACTCCTATTGTTTATGGAGAGTCTGTTCATCAATCCTCTACTTTTCCAGTTTTAACTATTCTTTCAATTGTTCATTTTTTTTTCTTTGTTCTATCAACTTTTGCTTAAGCTGATCTATCTTTTGTTGTTATCCTACTGATTGTGCTTCCAGTTGGATGATTGTATGGTCTTTTTCCCTCATTAGGTAGCTGACCTTTGAGGCCTTATCCATTGTCATTGTTGTGTAAGCTCCTGCATACTGTTACAGTTTTGTTAAATCCTTGGAGGAATTGACTTCTGCTTTCCATACCACGTTCATCATCTCTGCCTGAAGAGTCAAAAGAGGAATTTGATCAATTTTCCTCTTCTTCTTTTGTATTTTAACTACAACCCTATGCTTTATACTGTAGAAGACATCAACTGGTGGTATTTATTCAGTTTGTAGTACAATCTCCTTAGTGGGATTTTCGGGAATAATCTCTATGTCTTGCTGGAACCTAGGTGGGCCACTTGTTCCTACAATTGGAACTATGTTGAATTTTGGCTTTTGCACTGTAGCCACTTCTGGTGTAGTGAACTCTTGGGATTTATTGGGGTTGCTAATGATCGAATCAAATTGTTCCCATTCCTTGATTAACTTGGGATCAGTATTAATATCTGTAAGGGATTCACTAGTTCCTTTCTGCTTCTGCTCCCTTTCTGGAGTCTTTTCCTTCTCATGAATTTTCTCCTCACTGTGGCCTTGTGGTTGTAGCATAGAGGCTGTATTTAATAAGTCCAAAGGTAGTGTTTCCAATCTCTGTGCCCTAAACTTATAAAATTCCTCTAGTCCTTCCACTCCCAATTTGATTTTGGCCAAATGTTTGACTTGAGAAAATACTTCTGTTGAAACAAACAAATCATTGTAGCTATCCTTCTCAAGATCAAATTTGGCGATTTTGGCCTGAGAAGTAACATTGTAGGCAACCGATCTAGGATCGTACTGCCTTTTTGGGATGATTGTGAGTTTTAACAGCTTTATTTTCTCGGCTTCCTTCTTTTCATGTTTGAAATCATGTAGGGTAAAAGCACCACATAGAAGGGGAAATGTTGGCCACATGTTCTTTTCAGAATCCCTAAGATTCCTTGACATCCCTTCAGCTGTTATTTGATGTGCTAATTCTCTGGCCAACAGTTTATTAGGGATATAAAGGGAAAGGACATGTGGGTTGGCAAGGCTATTGAAAAGTCTCATGTAGGTGAACCTCTCTTCACCAAACCAATTGTTGATTACAATTAGGTCGACTAATGCTTCCTCGGATAACCTAGGAGCAGGTTTATTGAATATGGAATAATACACGGGAAGGATAAAACCATGACAAATTCTATACAGGTGGTTTTTGTAATGGGCTATCCACAACTCCTTATGATAAATGTGAATGGGATTGGGATCCTACAGAGTCTATTTCCATCCAAGAATGGGGTTTTCAGAATTAAAACAAATGGTGTCTATAATATAAGCACTCATATAAAACGGGGGTATTACCTAAGTGGTCACAAACCTGTTTTTCCTATAGTCAAGTATTTGGTTGGCCATTTTATCAGACAAAATGGTCGCCCAATCCATGATATAGGCATTAACTTCAGCCTCCATTAATGGTACCATCTCTATATAAAATTTAGCAAAATCATGGACTTCGAAGAGTCTGCACATCATTGCACCAGCATAACAACAAGGAGAGGCCAACTAATCTACGGAATACATACCTAATGATTCATGTTTGTGTTTGGTCGAAAAATGCCTCCATTGTCTAATAGGATTCAATTTTATGGTGTTTTCTTTGGTGAAAGCCTCTAGGAATGCCTTTTTATATCTCTTCTCAGGTTTAGGCAAATGGTACATTGCTTGGATATCTTCTGCTCTGAATGATCCAAACATTCTTCCATCAATTGTAAAGAAAGTGATGTCTATAATATTGATGCTCTCAATAACCCATCTGACGACATCATTATAAGGTAGCACTTTGGCGTGGGCTGATATTCTATGAAGATAGGAGCAGGCCAAATATCTGAAAGTATTGTCTGAATTACTCATATAATTTGCTATTTCCTCTTCTTCAATTTCCTCTGGATCCTCAACCTCTAGCAAATTATAGATACTTTCCCAGGATGCCTTGCTTAAACCAAGGCAAGTAGTATCAAATATTAACACTTTCTTCACTGGTTCTTCCTTGGCTACGACGGGGGCCTTTGGTTTCTTGGATTTATTTGTCATCTTTACTGGATTCATCAACTCAGAGGTGCTCTGTGCAACAACAAAAGAACGTAACAAACAAATAAACCCGCTCAAAGCCAATGCGAAATGAAAAGAGTTATGGTATTCAAGCATGATAAGCAAAATGAAATCAAATATTACCACGGATAAAATCCTCGAAGGACTCAACCTTAACTGCTATATTAATGACTTCCATAACTGCCAATCATGGTAATTAAATATAATAATGATATGTCGCATCGTACATATGAATAGTAGTTTTTTAACATGGATCCCTTGGTTTTCTGGATCAGCGATCAACGAAAAATTGCATATCGGAGATCGGGAGGTTCATAGGCCAAGCTTAAACGTTTTCCATTGGTAGCCCTGATTGTGATAAAGGTGAGAAGTATCATTAGGCAGCGGCATAATCAGTAAATTGTTTATTTCTCGTTTATTATTAATTTAAGGGTTATGCCCACTAATATACACTTTAAAGGCCTTTTCTCGAAAAGCGCACTTTCTTTTATGATATTGCATCGACGAATTTTAAAGGGGCTTTTCTTATGTGTCGCATGGTATGTTCGATGGCCGATTGCGATTGTGTTATTGCAGGGGGGTTTGGTATAGACCTTTGGGATGCTTCTTTGTTCAACCTTGCAATTTTCAATCTCCTATAGCATTATCGCATCGGGGATCTGCTTATGAGAGTGTCTCAATAATAAAGGATATGACATATTATATTACATTTGTTTTACAAAAGGTTTTGGATACTATTTCTATCGGATCAGACATTTTGATAAGGATTTACATGTGTTATGTGATTAAATCCAAGCTTGCGATTATTATTGAATTTAACTAATTCTTAAAAAGGGTACCCTTTTCTAATTAAAGTTTTGAATAAAAATTTTGAAATGGGGGGGTTTTTGTATAACACAACACTCTACAAATCCAGGATATTTTTTTCAGACTGTTCGGAATCCATCTCATAGTGGATGGAATTCTCAAGCTCCTTTGTGCTTACCAATCCTGGCAAACCCTAAATTTTCTAGATCTATCAAAATTGTTGAATGATCCTATCCGATATAATCCACCGTGGCCTCCAGTTCCTACCAAACTTCCAACAAATATTCCAAAATTTGAAGGAAAGTCTAGGGAGGATCTAGCTAACCATATAATAACATTTCATTTATGGTGTTCATCTAACTCCCTAATTGATGATTCAATCAGGTTGAGATTATTTTAGCGCACCTTAATTGGGAATGTTGCTAAATGGTATATAGAGATTAATGGGGGTACCTTTGCTTCGTTTGGTGAGTTGGCTACTATGTTTTTGAACCATTTCTAGTTACCCGTTTAGTATGATGCTGGAACTAAGCTAATTGCTAGTTTCCAACAAGATACAACAACACACATTTTTTACCATATTTAGGAATGGAGGAGAAGGAAGAGGCTCATAATAGCCTATATTCCTAATGAATTCATTCTCGAATGGTTTTTAAAATCTTTACAGCCAGAAATTTCTAAGGATGTATCACTCTCTGGAGTGTTCACCGAAGAAAGGGCTACTTTTAGAGCCCAATAATTAGAACTTATATATTCTCAATCTATGATCTTGAGAAGATTTTTCATGGTGCTCCTTGGTCCAAGATCAATTTAGCTAGACCGAAGCTAGGTCCACACGCTAACAGAATTGTTGGATTGATCGATAGTAGTACAGATAACCTACTAAGTCAATTGCAACAGTTGTCTTTACAAATTAATTCTTCAATTCAGGCATCGTCATCAGTGTTTATGCCTTCCCAACCTTCAACTATTAACGTTGTCTAATCTTCCAACCCTAAAGGAAATCAACAATTTGATGGGAAGAAGAAGGGACGAGGTAAGAATAAAGATAAGGATGGGAAGGGTAATGCAAAGAAACCCAGTAATAATATTGGGGAGGGTAAAAAGGAGTCTAAAAGGAAATTTAAGTTCCCTTGCAAATTATGCAATGGAGAATAGTTAACTCATGTTTTCCCTAAGATTTAGGGCGCTCAGTGCTTGTTAGTGTAGCAGGGTTCTTCTAGATTTTCGGCATTTCTGACTAACCCTTTTCCTCAAGGGAAACAAATGTTTGCTGGCGTGAATGCTAGTACTAGAAACCCCACAGGGGGCAACCAGGAAGGGGAAAATCCATCAAATGTATATATGATGAGTACACATGTTGACATTTCTACAAGCTCACATGATTATGGTGAACCAGAATCCTCTAAGGCTAACGCTGCTCTCGATGTTTCATAACCGCTCCATATTGAGAGGCCTGTTGTTGAGCCTATACCTCAGATACCGAAAGTCTCTGCAAAACATTCAGCAATTAACCTTAATGACAGGGCTTCCCAGAACTACTCCATTGCTGAAAATCTGGCCCAAATCCCTTCTGCAATGTTTGCATTAGAGGTAATCCAATCTTGTTTGACACAAAGGAGTGCATTACTCATTGTGATTGGGGCTATAGATTCGAAAAACTCTCTTATTGTTACTTTTCACATGCCAAATATTAATAAGAGACTACCTCATCACATGGATTTTCAAATTAAATCTACATATCGAAATATCAATATCTTTCTAATTATAGTTGATGAGGGAGCTTCAACATGTGTCTCGTCTATTGCATGTTGGAAAGCTATCATATCTCCTCAAGTTGTTCCTTCCCCTACTCTTTTGACTGCATTTTATGGTCATTCTCATAGCCCGCATGGAATTATTTCAGCCTTTCCTATCTGTGTTGGGGGAAAGGTGGTCAATATAGAGGTGGAAATAGTCTATGCAAATTTGGATTATAATCTTCTATTGGGGCAGAATTGAATTTATGAAATGGATGCCATCGTATCATAATTATTTCACATCCTATGCTTTCCCCATGAAGGGATAATTGCTACTGTTCATCAGATGGAGTATTCTCCGAAAGAATCTAATGCATCCTATGATTCCTCCATTCCCTTGGTGAATAATCCCAAGCAACTTGTTGAGAATTTAGGAGTTGGTATGTATTCCTCATTTATGGGTACTTTTGATCTCCCTTCTTCTCTCACTCGAATAAATGCCATTTCATCGTCCAAGGTTCCTTCTCGAAGATATTTTTTAGAACTCATTATTTTTTGGATCCTTGGCACTTACCCTCTTCTACCACCACATTAGAAGTGGGAAAAGTGGGTGGAATTGCATATCCTATGTCTGCAACTAAAATTTCTTATCAATTTATTATCAACACTGCAGATTCCAATCCTACTTATTTTTCACCGGACGAATTGGATGGAGATGTGGCTTCGACTTGGACTCTTGACTCTACTTCTTCTATGGACTGCCTTGATACTGTTTTACCACTTGAGGAAGCAATCCTCAAAGCAATGATGGGTATAGACAGACCATGGGATGATTTGCATAATCAGTCATATTTTCTCCCAAACTTGCGTGAAGTAGAATCTATCTTGTCTAGTCCTTCATTGACTGGTGATGTTCACACAATTTTAAACCCTTTGGCTACAGCACATGTTTTTTCTGAAGGTAACATGTATGTTATTTCAAAACTATTTCAATGAACATCTTTGGGAATCCCAATATAATCGAGAATGTTTTCTTCGGAGCCAAAACTACCCTGAAGAAATTCAAATATATACTAATCTTTTTAAATAATTCCATGATGTGTTTGATTGGTCTTATGAGGAAATGTCTGGAATTGATCCACTAGTACTCCAGCATGAGATCAAGACTTACGCAAATGCGAAGCTTGTACGACAAAAGATTTGGTTAGGAAATCCTAAGAAATTGGAAGTTATCAAAGACGAGGTTGAGAAGCTACTCAAGGCGAGTTTTATATACCCCATTCTGTTGACTAAGTGGGTCTCGAATCCAGTCTCGGTTAATAAGAAACAAGGAACGATCCATGTATGCATAGACTTTATGGTTTAAATAAGGCTTGTCCTAAAGATAATTTCCCTGCGCTTTTTATTGATCAAATTATCGATGAATGTGTGGGAAATGAGATTTTCTCCTTCATGGACAGTTTCTTGGGTTATAATCAGATTACTATCCATCCTGAAGATCAACATAAGACGACTTTTATCTGCCCCTTGGGCATTTTTGCATATAAAAATATTCCTTTTGGCCTTAAAAATGTTGGAGCTACTTTTCAAAGGGCCATGTCCTACACTTTCCACCATATCAAACATATCATCGAAGCTTATTTGGATGACCTAGCTACCCATTCTCGAAGGAGAATTGTTCATCCTCATCATCTTCATTTTATTTTTGAGCGATGTCGTTTTTACAAAATCTGGTTGAATCCAAATAAATTTGTTTTCGTTGTCACATTCGATCGTTTATTGGGATTCATTGTATCTACTGAAGGGATTCATGTAGATACTTTCAAGGTTGAGGCAATACCTTAGTTGCCTCCCCTGTACACTATCCATCAACTTCAAATTCCCCAAGGAAAAACTAATTTCTTGAGGCGTTTTATCATCAATTACATTGAGATTACAAAGGGATTTATGTGATTGCTGAAGAAAGGAGTTATGTTTCTATGGGACAATTTTTCTTAGCACTCGTTTGATGCTTTGAAAAAAGCATTGACCTCTGCTCCATTACTGAGTCCACCCGATTATAGTAGGGATTTTCTCTTATATCTCATTGTGGCAGAATCAACCATTGGTATGGTTTTGGTTTAGGAAGACGATGCTTTCTGCAAGCATGTAATTTATTATCTAAGCTGAGGCATAGTAGGTCCTAAACTACAATATTCTCCTATAGAGAATTTAGCTTTGGTAGTTGTTCATGATGTCCAGCGACTTATACATTATATTATTCTTAGGAAATTTTTTATCTTGGTTACTGTCAATCCATTTCAGTTTGTTCTCAGTAGGTGAGTGATTGGGTGCAAATATAACAGATGGATTATTATTTTACAATATTTCGATCTCTAGTTCTTGTCATCCAAACCTAAGAAATCGTTAGTATTTGCAAAATTAATCTCAGAGTTTCTTGTGAATAAGATATAGTTTATGAGGAATCATTCCCTGATAAGCATATATTTCTTATTTCTTCACAATATATTATTATATATCTTCAAACTTCAAATTTTCCCCTCTCTTTTTCAAAGGATGAGCAAAGAAAATTGTGTCACTTAGCGAAAAGTTATGTTATTATCGGTGAAACTTTATATCGTTGTGGGGTTGATTCAATCCTTAGACACTGCTCAATGCTAAATGATTTCCACAGTGGAGATTTTAGTGGTCATCTATCTGGACTTTGGTACAACCCAAAAAATCTTCCGTGCGGGGTATTTTTGGCCTTTTATTTTCAAAGTTTGTGTTGAAGCGGTCAAAAAATGCCATCCTTGTCAGGTTTATACTCGAAAAATGTGCAATCATCCAGCTCCGCTTTTTCCTGTTAATATCGTCGGTCCATTCACGAAGTGGGGCATTAATTTTACAACTGGAATCCCACCTTCAGCAAAGGGTCATACGTATATTATTGTAGCAGTGGAGTGCTTTACCAAGTGGGCCAAAGCTATGCCTACTATAGTGAATGATGGTGAAACAATAGCCCTGTTTCTTTTCAACCAAGTCATTTCTTGTTTCGATATTCCAAAGGAGATTGTCACTGACCATGGTAGTCATTTCCATAACAGATGATGGTTGAATTGGCCCTCAAATTGGGTTTTGGTAGGAGCATTTGTCTCCTTACTATCCTCAGGACAACGGTCAGGTGGAAGCCGTGAATAAATCCCTTAAAGTTATCCTGCAAAGGACAATTAATAAGTCTCAATCCAATTGGAATATCATGTTATATCTTGCACTTTGGGCATACCAGATGTCGATTAAGACTACTACGGGTTTCACTCCTTTTCAACTAGTTTATGGTTTGGAATCGATATTCCCTATGAAATGTGAAATTCCTTCTCTTAAATTAGTAGTAGAACTTCTTCCAAACACTTCTAGTCTTGAATAACTCCTCATTCATCTGGAACATCTCGACGAGGAACATCGAGATGCTTCCACAATAAAAAAATCTCAAAAAAATGATTGAAAATCCAATATGATAAGGTTGTGCATCCTAGGGCTTTCTTTGAAGGTGACCTTGACCTGGTCTATGATTAAAAAAAAGATGCCTTGGGGGTACGTAATTTTAAACCCATGTGGTATGATCCGTTTATCTTTAACAAGGTCTTTAAAAAGGGAACTTACAAATTGGTTGATTTTGACAGAAATGTGCTGTCAGAGCCCATAAATAGGCTCTATCTTAAAAAGTATTATGCCAAGGTTTCTACCTAGCATTTGCTTGGTTGTAGATATTTTATATATTTGTGCATATCTGTCTATAGGTTTCATAGTGATATCGATATTTTTATTTGCTTTGGTAGGTATCTATGGATGATTTGGTATATCTAGGGTTCACTGATGGTGCTAGTTGACATACCCGTAATTTGGTTTCCGCGGCTTGGGTATTTACTATCCATCTGGTCAGTTGTTGGTTTCAAGAGGCATATGTATCCGCCCTAATTCAAATAATGTTGCCAAATATATTGTGGTGTTTAACCTACTATCTGAAGTAAAATGTCTCTTGGTATTGATTCGTTAGAAGTATACTTGGATTCACAACTCATGGTTTCTCAGTTAAAAAACATCTGTTGTGTGAGAGATCCTTATTTATATTGCTAATTTCTAAGAGTGCATTTATTACAAAGATCATTTAATTTTATCACAATTATTCATATTCCATGATCAGAAAATTCATTTGTTAATTCCATAGCTAATCAAGCATTAGATTGGCATATTAATCATTCATCGCATTAAAAATAAAAAATAATCGAACATCATCTGTATATATGATCATCACATTATGAAACCGTCTGTATATAGATAGAAGTTTTTGTTCAAAATGTTATACAAAATCGGGACAAAAATGTCCTACAAAATTAGGGCTTAAGCCCAATCATGCCTATCAAAATCTGGACATCTCTAATCTATATCTATGGGTCTAGCTCCGGATGTGCATCTCGGAAGAAGACAATGGAATTAGCCACCCGTTGGAAGAGTTGTACCCAATCTCATGGTACTCCTACCATGCATCTCTGCATAGCCTCTAGTAGATCCTCTATCGCCACCATAGGTACCTGGTGAGTTAACCTCTCCAAGTTCCTCTATACGGTATGGAAGAGTCCCTCAGTGTCAGTTGTGACACTCTTCGCGTCTCTTCCATGACGCCTATGCCTAGGTAGACCCTCAGATCTTATAGGTCCCACATCTATATCATGATCAAATAATTTTGTAAGAATATTTTTCTCATCAAAAATAATTTCAATTCATAATTTTTTGAAATCCAAAAAAATCAAATAACTTTAAAAGAATTAAAAATATTTTTATGTATGACACCCCATGCAACATCTAATGGAAGCACTCGATTTGGATCCCATCTAAAGTCCATACCTGCATAAGGGTAGTCCTCGATGGTAATGACTTGTTGTTCCCACTAATCATCAAAAGTTGTTTTAGGGACCTCACCACCCCCTATTCTCTTCATCAAATCATCCCACCTACCTATAGGTGGATCTCTTAGGTTGCTGAAGGTAGAGAGAACTTTGGGTCGAAGCCTTGGTATCCTCTCAAAGAATAAAGTGCAAAGGATGGTACCATACCCAAAAATTTTGGTATTACTCTTTTTTATAGAAGTGAAGTGCTTCTTCAGATTGATAAGGAGGGTTATACACCAATCAACGACTGTGGTGAGGCAATCCACTGCTAGGCTCATTGTAACACGTGATGCTTGGTACAATGAAGTTGAACTTGCTACCATCACAATAGTAAAAGGGAGAATTATGAGGGGTAGACTCTCCAGATTCTTTAGTGGGATCTGTGCCCCAACCTTCTCATTATTTCTAGGGAAATATATGTGAATATAATCATCTATGCTAAGATTGACTCGAGCCTTCCCTTATAAGTTAACTGGCTCCCCTATTCGATAAAGTCTAGTGATGAAGTAGATATCTTCTACTTCAATTTGCAAGGGAATTTTATCAATCATAAAAGCATCTGCTTCTAGATCCTAATAATTCACAAGCATCTCCAACAACCTTGTGTTGGTTTTCATATTAGGAATTTTGAAAATTTTTAACATTCTGCACCCTCTTAATGCATCTAATGTCAGTGGGTCATTCATTAATTCATTGTCTATTCCACTATGCTCTCTTCCTTTCCATGTGATAGTCATCCTGTAATTCAAACATTTTCATCCATTAAAAATCATAGTTTGAAATTTTTCACTGCACACACGTGGGTTCACTTCATATGCAGTCGTGTATAGGGCTTACTCATACATGTCTTAGATATACCCAACCCGCATACACGCAAAGAAAAAATATAAAAAAAATCTTTACAGTAAAAATCTTAAAAAATTGTTTGAAATGCACATAAATTCATTAAAGGATCAAATTTGAGGAATACCTAGACATTTGGTAACTGTTCGGGGCGAGAAATAGGTTGGATTGTGGTCACTAGTTTTTTCTCCAGTTCTCCTTATCTCAATTGTTCAAAACAAAAATGAGGTTTGTTGGGCAAAAAGGTCTATTTATAACTTATGATTTGAAAAACTAAAAAAAAAAAAAAAAACCCTCTTTTAGAAAGTTTATCTTTTATTTTTCATAATTTTATAGACTTTGTGACCTTTTGGCCTTGAGTGTTGGTATAGGTTATCTTTCAGGATAAAATGAAGACTTTGAGATTTTTTCTACCACTTTGATTCCATGACCATTGGCCCGTCATGGCAAGTATCATTTTTCGTCATTGGCATATAGGTTAGGAAAGAGCACTTTTCCATTGCATTATGCATTCTATCCTACATACTATGATATATTGCCTTAGGGTCGACCCCATTGTGTTATGATTCTTAAAACCATTTTCATTCACTGACTTATAAAATCATGACATAATAGTAGATCCTTCCTTTACATGGGCTTCATAGTTAGATCCTCACTGACATATGTGGCCTATGCTGTAAAGATTAAGTAGGCTTGAGAGTCCTCTTTAGTCCCGCCATGACTTTTTACGATGAAGCTTCATTCTCCTTATTCTTTGTTGTATTTCTGCTTTTATACCCTAGAGGCTCCCACATGTTGAGTTGTATTGTTGTATTGCATGTTGATTATTTGTACCTTTTGGCCTTAAGCTAACTTCACTTGGAATTGTGTATAAGCCACTTTTCGACCATGTCTTTTTGCAAAAATCAACCTTGCAATCACTTAGCCTCTATATCTTGACACATTTTTCCCATGGAAAGAACATTCCTTTGAGTGCCATTGACCAGCATTGTCACCTCGCATTGAGCATAGGAATGTTTCCCTCCCAGGAACTAGCACATCTTTATTTGGACACTCGTTTTTTCCGCTATACCATAGGCATTCTTTTATTCTTTTTTAGGCTTTTCAAATATGAAAAAGACAAAAAAATATTATATTCCAAAAAGAGCAGGAACAAGTCTTTACTTCCATCATTATTGGCAGCAAGACTCAGTTGTGTCACCCTTGAACAAAGCACTTAAAACAAGTCTTGCCTCTGTCGGGATGGGCTTTAGCTTGACTTAGGAGATCCATAACCTTGTTATTGAGTCATTACTCCTCTAGTTGGTTATCTCTTCCAATCCTATGGAGATTTTGTTTATGCCTCCTGCATGAAAAACTTATACAAAGTTATCATATGTTGCCATATGGTCATAATTGAGTCATGCTTTTGTTCAAGGGAAGTAAACCTGAGTCCACCTTTCTGTGGTGTCTCTTGACTCATATTTAGTCAATCATACCCGGTCTGTTAGAGTTATGTTCATTATAACATCAACTATTTGGTACTTTTCTTGTGCTGGTTTGAAAAGGTCTTCATTGACTTATTACTAGTAGGTCTACTCTTATCGACTTTGACATATTTCTCTGAGGGTAGGCCTAGAGCTGCACCCTGGCCCTATTTCCATCATTGATAGGTGACCTTGTGCTCAACATCGATCAGTATTATAGGTCTTGATTGAGTGGTTTCCCTTGTGTTCCACGTCAGATTACTTTATCACACATTGGGATTTGTGTAATACCTTGGTTTCCATTTGAACCTATTAGTGGATTCCTCGCCTCTGTGTCAAATTTAATTATTGGTTGGTTCAGAGGGTTTCTATCGTGCACTAGCCACATCTTGCGTACACCAAAAACATGCTTCGGCTTGAAGACTTCATCTTTCTTCATCCGATTCCTTCCACATTATTGGCCTGTGAGTTACACTTGCATTGGATTGATGTAGGATGCCTTAATGTCTGCCTTTCAACAAATCTTTTCCCATCGACTCTGACTCATTGATATGGGAATAAGATCTAGAGTCCTTTAATTAGTACCTTAGTGTTTGCAGTCATTAGTGGCAGACTCCTTCCTTATCCACAATGAGAATACATCAATGTCTCTTGATTGATAAATTCTCTCAAGTAATTCGCACTTGTTAGATTGTTCTAGGGTACCTTGACTCTCATCATCATTATCGATGAGTTGTCTCGTGTTTATTAACGATATACATCAATGAACAGTAATCAAACGATTTCTCACATGGTCGACTTCAGTTCATTTATTCCTATAGTGTAGAAATGTACCATGCCGGTCAATGAAAACCTCAGGTTGCATCAACATTTCATGGTCCACATGTCAGTCCCTTCAGTTTACTACCAATGACACCATTTACCTTATATGTTGCAGTTCATCATATCAGTGCCCTATATGTTGGAACCTGAGTTACATGCAATACCATTATTCCAATTTTTGAATTGGTACTCTTGAGGATCAATTATGTGACTTCAGTGATCAAATATCTACTTCATCATCATTGATCACTTCTTCTATATGTGATATTGTAACATTTCCTTGATATGTAATTTTACGGCTATGATTATATGATCCACTATGTATTTCTTAGTGTTATTTGTACTTGTATACATATTGGATCCACTCTACACTTCATATGGAGACATGCTTTACTATCTCTGAGCATGGTTATGCCTGCCTCAAACATGAGCTTTCTTAAACAAAGTCTTTCGGTAGAAAACACATGAGAGAATTTTTTGGCCAACCCGTTTCGAACCAAGTGTGGTTCATCATCAGGACCAGATGAAGAGGCAGACTATGGCAAAGGCTTAAATAGAGAGCAATGTAGAGACATAATTTCAAGTAACGGCTATATTTGAACAATAATGTTTAAATTATAACATTAATATATTAATATGTTAAAAACAAATATTATTAAGTAATGGCTATATTAAATAGCTAGTTTTTGAAAAAAAAAAAAAATAATGATATTATTTCATTAATTTATTAAAAATATTAATAGGTAACGGCTATATTAAAGGGGCTAGTTTTTGAAAAATAATATTTAAATAATGATATTAGTTTATTAATTTATTAAAATATTAATATGTAACGGCTATATTACACAGCTAGTTTTTGAAAAAAAAACATTTAAATAATGATATTATTTCATTAATCTATTAAAAATATTAATAGGTAGCAGCTATATTAAATGACTAGTTTTTGAAAAATAATATTTAAATAATGATATTAGTTTATTAATTTATTAAAATATTAATATGTAACGGCTATATTAAACAGCTAATTTTCGAAAAATAATATTTAAATTAATTTATTAAAACCAAATATTACTAGTTTTTGAAAAATAATATTTAAATTGTGATATTAATTTATTAATTTATTAGAAACAAATATTAATAACTAACAACTGTATTAAACATCTAGTTTTTAAAATAAATAAATAAATAATCAAAGTCAAACTTTAAAGGATGGGAGTTAAAAATTATAAAAACGAGTGAAGGCCCTATTCGAGACAAGTTAATTTAATAAATAGAATAACTAATGGAAATAAAATAAAATAAATTAAAAATAATTAATGGAAAAATAAATAAAATAAAAAAAAAAATATATATATATATATATATATATATATATATATATAAAGAAAAAATAATAATAAATAAAACAGGGTCAACAATAAAATATGGGGCTCGGGCCCATTAAACAAATAACAAAAATACTAAAAGGAGTTAAGAATGAGTAGGATGATAAAATGCATAAAAAAACACGAATGATCTGAAAATTGGGCTCTTAGGTTTCTTGTCTAACTTACAAGAACCTCTTCCACTTCCAAAGCTTTAAATTTTCTCAAGTCTTAATGATTAACCAATGCGGAATTAAGAAATGCTTGAAAATATAGGTGTGTGATTGTATTTGTTTTTTATTGTTGAGTGCTTATGTTCATTTGCTTATGCTAATGTGAAACACAAATAACAGTAAATAAAGCAGCAATTCAACAAACCCAGAAGACAACAATATAATATGGAGTTCACCCTGATATCTTGGGCTACGTCTCCTTAAGCTCTAATCAACTCAATTAGGCTCTGTGGGATTATGGCTTCAACTATTTTACAAGTGCTACATTTAACTCCATTGGTTTACAGCTGAACAAATGGGCTTAGAATGCCATCTTACCCCTGGTTGTCCTTGTTCTACATACAGGTCTAGGCTTCTCTAGACTTGACTCCTTCCGTCAATGCTCCAAGATTCTTGAGCTTATGGCTTGTCTAACTCCCTCAAAATTCTGCATTTGTCTCTGGAACTCCTTCTCCTATCTTCGACACACCTCAGACAACCAGCCACAGCTCGATCATTCGATCTCCTGCTGTGTTGCAACTTCACTGCAGCCTCGTGGCTCTTTAGAAGTCTATTAGAGCTCTTTGGCTTTGCGGCTCTGCCTCCAACCTATGGTGGCTCTGCTTATTATAGTAAGCCCAATTTGAGACTCACATAGAAAATTTTAGGGGCGAATGTTTGCCCTTTGGCGAAATTAAGGGGTTTTAAATTTTTAGTGGGCGAATATTTTGTATCATAGTACATTTTTACAAATCACCTCAAATAGCCCACCTTATTTTAAGGGAGAGGGTAAAAAAGGTAAATTTAGCCCTTGAAATTAGGAGTTACAACCTTCCATTCGCCCATTTTCAAGAATAGGTTTTATTTAAGTGAATCATATGGGCCAAAGGTCCAAATACCATATTTGTAAAAGAGGTATGGTAAATTAATAAAAAAAAAAAAAATGAGAGGTATGGTAAATAAATAAAACATTTTTTATATTTACTCCATAAGTCATCTTATATACATGCAAGGGTGTAAACAAATAAAAATATAAGTAAAGTGGAGGTATGGTAAATAAATAAAACCTCTTTTTATACCTACTCAAAAGGTATGGTAAATAAATAAAAATATAAATAAACTAGACGCATGGTAAATAAATAAAACCTCTTTTTATATTTAGTCCATAACCCTCGTTCTATTTATGAAGGCTCAAGAAAGAGGTTTTATTTAAGTGAATCCTATGGGCCAAATACCATATTTGTAAAATAGGTATGGCAAATTGATAAAAATATAAATAAACGAGAGGTATGGTAAACAAATAAAACATTTTTTATATTTACTCCATAAGTCACCTTATATTTACGAACACTCAAAAAATGCGTTATATTTAGGTGAAACCTATTAGTGTTAGTATTTCCAGCCTTCCTCCAGTGATCAAACATGCTCTTACAAAGTGATTTTAAGGTGTCAAGGTCAAATTTCATCATTTCAGTGAGTCTTCAAGCAAAATTTGGTCACTAGGTATTAGGTCTAGGGTTTGCTCTTACTTTTGTCAAACTTTTCCAAATGTTGGTTCATGTCACCATTCAGATGAGTGTACCATCATTCATATGGTTTTCATCATCATGTCAAGTTCTAATGGGTCGTTTTACATCTTGTTCATGCTTCAGTTGCGCCTAGGTAAGGTCATTTCCCTCTCCTAGGGTTTTGAAGGCAATTTCTCTTGGATGGTCAAACCATTAGCAAAAATTGTATCCAGATGTTCATACACCTTCTCCTATCCTTAATGTACCTTATTAAACACTTCTTATCACTGAGATCCCCCAAATTCCTCATTTTCGCACAAACCCTAGTTTCTTGCTACAACTTGGCAATTTTCTAGGCTAGGCCTGTGTTTCGCCATTTTGGACCCCTTCCCCTCACTCAATTTCAGAGATTACATTTTCCCCTACTTTATAACATCCCTCCCTACTTCCCAAAATTTCCTCAATAATTTAGAAGCTCCCTATCCCATTCATTTCGCTTCATTTTGACAAATCTCTTGTTCCACACATCAGGGTAGGTTTTACTCAAATGATGTTTCTGAGCAAGGAAAGATGAATATGGAAAAACTGAGAGAGGTTTTTTTCAACAAAAGTCGAAGCAAGAAAAACCTCCTTCACATTTTACACAGGTGTCATGGTTTTAAAGAAATTTCAAAAATACAATTTCCTCGGGAGAATTGATGCACCTCTGAAGTGACCTTGGGAAAATCAAGTTTTCTCCTAGCTTGGTTGGTCAAATGACTTGCTTGATGAGTCAAATGATAACTAGAAACAAAGATATTTCCAATGAGCTATCATGAGCTCAATTTTGAGTTGAGTAAGGCATTCAAAAGTTGACTGCAACAGCACTCTGCCTTGAGGCAGCCTCATTTGGCACATTTTGACTAGTCTTGGGAGATTTGATTTTTGACAGGGAAAATGAACTCCAAATTGAAAACTTCCACTTGGGTTGGAAAGTAGACACGCAGGGATTTCCAAAAAGAACACTTGAGCTCAATTGGAACTTCAGGAAGTGCCTCAAACTCATCCTCAAAGTGGCGCGACGCACAGAGAAATTGGCACGGTGCAAAGAGGATTTTTGCTCAATTTTTCACCTTCTAGCTCAGAAATTCGGCCAGTTTGACTAGTTTTGCTTTGTGATGTAATTTTTGATCTATCTTGATGTAATTGGATGAAAATGATGTAATTTTGGCACTTAGTTACTTTCTCTAGAGGATTCATTCACCAAAAAGTTAAAATTTAATGAATGAATAAGTTTCCTACCTTATAGAGGCAAGTTGTTTTGACTGCCTAGATTTTAGTGCTTTGTTTAGAATTGGTTGAAACAGCTCCTAGAATGATGAGCTCAACCCCTAGAGGCAAGGGAATGGGTTGGCCTAGTCTATATCATGTAATTTCTAAGTCATTTTTAGTGTTGAACTCTTGGGAAAAGTTTGGCACTCTATTGTACATTCACTTCTGCATTTTTGGCTAAGGAAAGACCAGGGTTTTGCAGCACTGTTTGGGATCCATGTGGCTTTATGTTTTGGTGGTGTGCTTCTCTGAGTAATTGTAAGTTTATCTAGTGTTATGTGTATCATTTTCATGCTTCTTCGTCTTATGAATTTGAACAAATGAGTGATTAAGGTAGAATCCATAACTGTTATGCTCTGCCTTTGAATTTGTTTAAATTTTCATGTTTTCATCTCTTTAAGGGGAATTCTTGAGACTCTCTTGTTCTCCTTAGCTTCTCACCGGTCTAATCTATACATTCACTCACTTTAAAGCATCAAAGTGATTGCCTTCCTTGCCCCAATCGGAACTCTGCAGAAACTGTGCCTCATCCCCAAGCTCAATTTGCCTTTCCCTGTTTCCAACACAAAACCCTCAAAAACTCAAATCAAATCCTTTGCACTTAATACCTAGCCTAAAATCAATTGCTAAATCAGTCATCTCGAGCCCCATCGATTACCTTATGCCAAGATTGACCCGGAGAGAGCCCTCTCCTGTCCTCGTAGGGCTAGCTACGAGGCTGAGCGTGGTTTGATGTGGACCTAGGACCTTGCCTTTTCAGCCCGAGGCAAATCTAGGCTCTGACATAGTGGCGACTCCATTGGGGCGAAAATGGTTTTCTTGTTGATGTCATTTGTTTTATAGCTACAGACGGAGCATGAATTTATGTCAGGTAGCCTTCAAAATTCTTTTTATTTGCATTAGCGGAAGTAGATAAACGCTGCTTCAGTCAATCTCTGGTCTGGCTTGTAAACGTGACATCTAACTTGTTAATTGCCCCAGTACAGGTATCAAGTTCAGATCTGATTGTTGGTGGTGGACAACGATCAGACACTGGCAAGGCTAAAATCATTCACCTGACGACTCTAAATTAGTTTTGAGATCAAATCTAAAGACTCCACTGGAGAATGATCCCGACCAGCAAAAACATGAAAGGAAAATATGGCAAGATCAGGTACTCAAGTTGGAATTTCATCAAAGAAATTTTGTTCTTTGTTGTAAATTATTTCTTCTCTTTTCCTGAGAATGTCAAGAATGTTTTGAAAAGTAAACTATGTTTGAGAAGAGATCCTCGGCCTGCAGTTGATTCTTTCCCTTTGAAGATTGTGAATACCAAAGATTTGCATACCTTTGAGCTTGATCAAGACCTTTTTTCTGAATCTTGTGATGACCGTCTTAAAACTGATGAACCTCAAGAGACCAAAACTGATCCTGTTGCTCTTGTATATACTGCTACACCTTTTATAGTCTCGGATAGGTATAAACCTCTTGTTTTACCTTCTGTTCTTCATGCTTTCCCCAAAAACTATGATCTATACTTGTCGAGGTTTGACGGTGAATGTAAGAATGTCAACGTTGAGCAACATGTGCAGAATGTTGAGACTTTTCTAGATCTTTTTGAAGTTGATGACGAAGATGTCAGTATAAGGCTTTTTTCTCTTTCTTTGCAAGGCAAAGTCAAGAGTTGGTTCAAAACCTTGCCTGATGCCAGCATCTCAGATTTCCAGCAGTTCGTCAAAGTTTTTCTCGACAGGTGGGTGATCAGACAAAACCTTTTATTGATTATAGAAGAGTATAACCAACTGAAAAGATTGTCAGGGGAGACAGTACAATAGTTTTTAGCCAGATTTAATCAAGTTTATTATTCAATGCTGGTTGATATAAGACCTCCTCCTAGATCTGCTATCTTGCACTACCCGAGTGCCTTTGATCCGGAAATGGAGTTTCAGCTGAGAGAAAGAAATGTTGCAACACTTGAAGAGATGCAAAACAATGCAGTGAATGTAGAGGCTCATCTGTGGATCTGAAGGGCAAGGTTGAAGGAAGAAGAGATGAAAAACATAGATCCAGAGGAATCGACATCTCTAGAGGTGAAGCTTGACATTTTGGTAAGTGCAGTGGAAAAGATGATGGACAAGATCAATGCAAGGAATGAGAATAGTGTTCCAGTCCATCGCTCGTTGATTGAAGAAGAACAAATGGTCGCTGCAAAACATTTTGTTTCTTATCCTAGTTGTCATAGATCTGATAATGATTGTTTTGTAGATCATCTTGGAGAAGAGAGAACTGTTGATATGACATGTATGCTTGATGATGTGTTTTATACTGATGATTTTCCTCAGTTTGATCAGTATGACGATGATTATATTCTCCAAACAGAAGCTAATCTTGCAAACAAATTATCAGCTAGTTTGTGGGAGGAGGAAGTTCACTTACAAAAGCTCGAATACAGTGATCGACCTATGCATATCAGCTATGACAGTGACGAGGAAAGTGCAACATATTTTGAAGTAAGTGAAGGATCTTTGCCTTTTTGTTTTGATTCATGTCAGTTCATTAGAGACAATTTCCATGTAATAAGAAATCAGCTATCGACAAGTCTTGATTTGGACCATCTTGAGGGCAATGAAAACCTTGTTCAAGACATTTCATATTCAGATTTGCAGCCCCCGAATGCCTTTGATTGTCAAGTTGCAAATAAAGACTTGGAAGCTAGAACATATGCTCAGAAGATGCAAGATGATTCCATACCATTTTGTTTCGAATCATTTCAGTTTTTGAAGGGAAAATTGCATAGTAAATCTTCAGTGAAGAATGAGCAGCATGTAGGCAATCATGTAATCACAATGGAACCAATAGAAAATGGGTTGCAGCAGTCTTTTCAAGTTTTTCATGATCCAATAGCTGATGTTTTGGATGAGGTTTGCAGTCAAAGTCCTTCTCCATTGACTACTTGTGAGCCTGAAATGTGTACTAATATAAACTTGACCCGGCAGCTGGTTTCTTTGTCATTTTTAGCAAGAGCCTTGTCACAAAGCTCAAAGCAAAGTTTGCATTCATGGTATGAGGAAAAGAGAAGTAATCGGATGAGCTAAGTTTTAGTGTGCTTGAATTTCAAGATCCTTATGCAGTGTTTTTAGAGGAAGATAGAGAATCCATATCATTCAACAGATCTGTTTCCAAGTTGTCATGGGAGTTGCCTTTCAGTAGTTCTCTCTTGTTGTTCATAAGCGAGCACTTGCGGAGAATTCAAATAGCAGATGAAATACTTACTTGGTTGCATTGGTTGTTTCATTTCACTTGATCAGGTGATGAATGACACTGTTAGAGTAGGTTTTGATGAATAAGCTCAACCTTGAGCACCATTTCCAGTTTTTCGGTTGTGTTTAAGTATCGAGTCAGTTTTTAGTTGAGTGAGAGTCAGTTTGTGTCGTCAACTCATCAGTTTTCAGTCATGCATTTTAGCTTGAGTTTTTGACTCCATTGCCCAATGGATGAAGGCACTTTTCTGCTCTTCCAAAGATCTGTAGTTCTTGGCAACTCCAAGGAGCTACCATCCCCATTGGAGCCAATTTTAGTGTCAGTTTTTCCAGCCTTCCTCCAGTGATCAAACATGCTCTTACAAAGTGATTTTAAGGTATCAAGGTCAAATTTCATCATTTCAGTGAGTCTTCAAGAAAAATTTGGTCACTAGGTATTAGGTCTAGGGTTTGCTCTTACTTTTGTCAAAGTTGTCCAAATGTCGGTTCATGTCACCATTCAGATGAGTGTACCATCATTCATATGGTTTTCATCATCATGTCAGGTTCCAATGGGTCGTTTTACATCTTGTTCATGCTTCAGTTGCGCCTAGGTAAGGTCATTTCCCTCTCCTAGGGTTTTGAAGGCAATTTCTCTTGGATGGTCAAATCATTAGCAAAAATTGTATCCAGATGTTCATACACCTTCCCCTATCCTTAATGTACCTTATTAAACACTTCCCATCACTGAGATCCCCAAATTCCTCATTTTCGCACAAACCCTAGTTTCTTGCTACAACTTGGCAATTTTCTAGGCTAGGCCTGTGTTTTGACCCTTTTGACCCCTTCCCCTCACCCAATTTCAGAGATTATACTTTCCCCTACTTCCTAACATCCCTCCCTACTTCCCAAAATTTCCTCAAGAATTTAGAAGCTCCCTATCCCCTTCATTTCACTTCATTTCAACAAATCTCTTGTTCCACACATCGGGGTAGGTTTTACTCAAATGATGCTTTTGAGAAAGGAAAGATGAATTTTGAAAAACTGAGAGAGGTTTTTGTCCAAAACAGGCCAAGGAAGAAAAAAAACCTTCACTTTTTACACAGGTGTTATGGTTTTAGAGGAATGTCAAAAATACAATTGCCTCGGGAGAATTGATGCACCTCTGAAGTGACCTTGGGAAAATCAAGTGTTCTCCTAGCTTGGTTGGTCAAATGACTTTCTTGATGAGTCAAATGATAACTAGACACAAATATATTTCCAATGAGCTATCATGAGCTCAATTTGGTGTTGAGGAAGGCATTCAAAAGTTGACTGCAATAGCACTCTGCCTTGAGGCAGCCTCATTTGGCACATTTTGACCAGTCTTGAGAGAGTTCATTTTTGATAGGGAAAATGAACTCAAAATTGAAAAATTCTAGTTGCGTTGGAAATTAGACTCAAATAAATTTCCAACGAGCTATCCTGCACCCAATTTGGACACCGGGAAGGCCTCCAAAAGTCGCCTGGAAAAAGGCATGGCGCACTGGGGAGGCGCGGCACACAGGGAGAAATTTTCCAGTGTAAATTTACACTGGCACGGCGCACTGGGGAGGCGTGGCGCACTGGGCTAAAAGGCCTGAAATTCATTGAAATCTTCCTCCAAATTGAAAATTCTTCTTTCCACAAGTAGGTAGATCCTCCATTTGTGTGTTTCATCCAAGTTTGTGCTAGGGTATGGTGGTTTATGGATGCTAATGATTGAAACAAAAATTCAAAACCTATCATTTTGAATTCCTCACATGTAAACTGTTGCCTAGGGTTTCAAAACTTGTTTTCCACCAAGTTTCCACTTTGACATTATTTCTCTTGTCCTTAATTCCCTTTGTTCCTTGACTCCATTGTTCTCCATCCCCTAAAGTTACTAAACCCCTATCCTAAATTCCCTTTCCCAAAACTTTCAAAGGTGAAACCCTAAACCCTATCCCACACATAAAACCCCTCAAACCCTCCTACATTTCCCTAATAAAATTTTTCCTAATAGTCCCTAATCCCTCACTATTTTTCCCTCGCCTTACTGTCCCTCGTGTCATTGTTTTCTCTTGGTGACAAAGGTCAAGCACATCATCCAAGGCATTACAAGACAGTGTGACATATCAACACCTATTTGTCCAAGACAGTTTGTCCACCAGTAGACATGACATTTGATCTGTCATATGATCCTGAAGAAGAGACATAGTGATTCTCCAATAGAGGTACACGCACCCAGGAGGCCTCATAGAGGAGGCAAAACATCCGTGAATACCAGCAGGCTGCCCAACAAAGCCTAAATGAGAGGATACCCATTCAGCAGGAGATAGAGGCTGATCGAGAGATTTGGCTTGAGAGGATCAAAATCCACTTAGAGAAGCTGTTGGCAAAATCAAACAAGGACAAGTACATGCTCAAGCACATGAAAAACAATTATTGGGCATGAAATCATGTTTGCAAGGCTCGAATCAGGAATTTGAAGGTAAAATTGAGGAAGGCAATAAGGAAGCAAAAGAGGCAAAGGGAGCTTGATCATCTTCAGATATTGGCCTAAGCCTCTTTAGCCCAAAATATCACTTAATGAAGAAGCTCCAGCCCAAATTTCAAGAAATTTGGGGCATTTTTGGCATTTTGGCAAATTTTTGTACAAAAAATAGGGTTTTTTCCCTGTGCGCCGCGCCCCGTGGCACGCGCTTATGATAGGGAACTCCAAATGGCAAAAAATTTACAGTTTTGGACTTTTCATGAAAAATCATGACTTCTAGTGCATGGCCAAGAAGTTTTGGCAAGTTTTTAGTCCTCAGGAGGTCAAAAACACTCAAAAAATGACCTCTCTGCCCCTATTTTGACACACAGGAAACAGTGTTGGGAGATTGAGGTTTTGGAGGGGAAAATGGGCATCAAATTCAGAAATTCCACTTGGGTTGGAAAGTAGACAAGTAGATATTTCCAACAAGCACACTTGGGTTCAATTTGGACTTTAGGAAGTGCCCTAAAATCAGCCTCAAAGTGGTGCGACGCATAGAGAAATTGGTGCAGCGCACAGAGGATTTTTGCTCAATTTTTCACCTTCCAACTCAGAAATTCGGCCAGTTTGAATAGTTTTTCTTTGTGATGTAATTTTTGATCTATCTTGATGTAATTGGATGAACATGATGTAATTTTGGCACTTAGTTACTTGTTCTAGAGGATTCATTCACCCAAAAGTGAAAATTTAATGAATGAATCAGTTTCCTACCTTATAGAGGCAAGTTGTTTTGACTGCCTAGATTTTAGTTCTTTGTTTAGAATTGGTTGCGATAGCTCCTAGAATGATGAGCTCGACCCCTAGAGGCAAGGGAATGGGTTGGGCTAGTCTATATCATGTAATTTCTAAGTCATTTTCAGGGTTGAACTCTTGGGAAAAGTTTCGCACTCATCGTACATTCACTTCTGCATTTTTGGCTAAGGAAAGACCAGGGTTTTGCAACACTGTTTGGGATCCATGTGGCTTTATGTTTTGGTGGTGTGATTCTATGAGTAATTGTAAGTTTATCTAGTGTTATGTGTATCATTTTCATGCTTATTCTTCTTCTGAATTTGAACAAATGAGTGATTAAGGTAGAATCCATAACTGCTATGCTCTGCCTTTGAATTTGTTTAAATTTTCATGTTTTCATCTATTTAAGGGGAATTCTTGAGACTCTCTTGCTCTCCTTAGCTTTTCACCGGTCTGATCTATCTATTCACTCACTTTAAAACATCAAAGCGATTGCCTTCCTTGCCCCAATCGGAACTCTGCAAAAACTATGCCTCATCCCCAAGCCCAATATGCCTTTCCATGTTTCCAACACAAAACCCTCAAAAACTCAAATCAAATCCTTTGCACTTAATACCTAACCTAAAATCAGTTGCTAAATCAGTCATCTCGAACCCCATCGATTACCTTTTGTCGAGATTGACCCGGAGAGAGCCCTCTCCTGTCCTTGTAGAGCTAGCTATGAGTGTTGGCATTATGATACAAGTGTTGTCCTTGATGGCAACTCACTCAGAAGCAGGTAAAAGTGATGGCAACTTAATCAGAGGACAGATATTAGTACAGTAGGACAAGAAAGAGATATACGCAGGTCCATTAAGGAAAATCAGCGTATACACGCAGGTTGGCTTCAGTAAAAGCGCGCACATGTGAAAACGTACCTTTGGTCCGTGGCAGTTAGTCCTTGGAAGTTGTGCCTATGGTTTTGGACCATGGTGTCTCGACGGGCGTGTCGATCCCTAGTGTTGAAGTTGATGGTGTTGTGTTACTTTGGTTTTGGACCGTGGTATTGAGAAGGGCCTAAGGCTATATAAGGAGAAGATCATTAGGCAAAGTGAAGGCAGCAAGGTGTGAGTGTGTGTGTGTGATGAAGATCTGAGGAAGTGTGAGATCCAAATGCAGGTTATGGGTTGGTGATCTGAACCAAGGTTTCACTCATGTGGAGGATGATGAATGATGGAACGAGATCTCAAGGCTTGGAATGATTATCTTCCTATGGTATGACTGTGGATAGACTAGATCTATTGACGCATGTTTATTGTTATGATCTGGGTATGCTTTGAAGTCTGATATAGCTGCGGAGTTATAAGTTAGAATTTGCAGATCTGTACGCGGGTTGGTTTTGGTAAAAGAGCGTATACACGCAGGTTGGGTTCGTCGAAGTAGCGTATACAATGTGAAGTATGATATTTGAAGATGGAGTTGGACCTGGTTGTTGTTATGTTGTCTGGTTGTTGTTGACAGAGTTTCAGTGATTCAGTGTTGGGTGTTTCAGTGATTGATGATGCAGGTTGTACTACAATGGTGATTATCTTATGGATCCAGTATGAAAATGTATGAAACGTGGTCCCGGGAAGATCGTAGGCCGGCACCTACGTACTGGTAAACATATCAGCCAGTACAAGATCCAGGGGGTTGTAGCTCCCTTCCAGTAGCAACTGGAAAACGAGTAAAGGTTGGAGCATTCTGTAGGTAGGCACCTACATACTAGTAAATGGATCGGCTAGTACAAGAGCTATGAGGGTTGTAGCCCTCTGCAGGTTGTAGCCTGCGTGCTGGTAAAGGACTGCACCAGTACATTGTAAAAGAATTTTCTTATTAAAGAAGAAAGAGACGAATTGCAGCAGGTGGTTTTCACCCACATTGGGTTTCCACCTTATATCATGGTGTTCATGTGTGTGGCTTTTATGTGATGATATGTTCTGTTATATAGCACCTGTTTACTGTTAATGTGGTTAATTATGTTCTGATGCATTTACTGAAGATAAGCTAACTGAATCATAAGATTTCTGGATATACGCTAGTTTCTTTAGACACAGTAGCGTGTACACGCGGGTTCACTTAACTGAAGTAGCGTATATGTTTCTGAGCATGAAATTTGAAAAATATTATTGATCTGATAATACTGATTCACCGCCCCCCCCCTCTCAGTATTATTTCCAACAATGAGGCTGAGCGCGGTTTGATGTGGACCTAGGACCTTGCCTTTTCAGCCTGAGGCAAATCTAGGCTCTAACAAAACCTATGGGCAAAATACTATGGGACAAATACCATGGACTAGATTATTATTAATACCATGCAAAAAAACATTATTAACCCTAATATTAGTATTAATAAAAATAAAAATGGCACATGGTATTGACCCATGGTATTCACCAAAATGGCACATGGTATTGACCCATGGTATTCACCTGGAATATAGCCTATTTAAATAGGGGAATTAAACCAACGTAGATCCATCTTTACTCTGGATCTACTAACCCTCGAGAGGTATCAAATATCGTGATATGCAAACTAGCATAGAGTGAAAAAATATTTGATCCTATCAAGAGTAAAAATGGATGTTGTAATTTAATGTATGTTAAGCATTTTAGCTTGGTTAAAATAAAAAATAAAATAAAAAACAACTATTAATTTTATTAATTTTTATAAATTACTAATAGTAATTTTTAAGCTCCAGGTTTATGATAACCCATGGTAATACCATGGTATTCATGTGAGCATATACTATTTAAAGGGGAAATTCTATCATCTTAGATCCATTTTAATTTTGGGTCTACCAAGTGCTCAGAGGAATAAATAGATTTCATCCCCCTAAGAGTGGTAGATGTGGCGTTAAGATGGATATAGGTTGGTTTTTATGATAATGAAGATATTAAATAGACTTAGGAAATTATATTGTAAAAACATCTTAAGGTGAATGGTTAAAGCATATACATTGGACAAGTATATTTGTATACTTCTGTTTTAAACTGAAACAAATCCAAGGCTAAAAGGAATGGATTGATTGCACTAGTCATTCTTCTATAACTTTCCAACATATGCTGGAGTAAACAGATTGTAATTTATATGTTGGAGTAAATAGATTGTAATTTGGGTAATTTTTCTAATTGCAAACGGGAACATACTTGTGTATTGGCAGGGTGGTTATGAGGTCCCTTGAAGTGATGAATTTGAATTTTTCTTGGTTTTATATATAGTATTAGGTCTTTTCTCATGCTTTCTGTGAATGGCACGGGTGAATTTTATCCTACACCCACTAGGTTATCGATATGTAATTTCGGTAATTTTGATTTCAAAAGATATTTTAAATAAATGCAATGATTTCATTTGTGTATTCAATAAACACAAGATTTTATAATTGAGTAAAATATTCGCCATGCCTGGTGAGAGATTCACCAAAAAATTATATATACATATCATATTATTGATAAAATTGCCTTCCATTTTTCCTATATACCATGGAGATTCGCCCATTTATTATACATGTAAATTTAGGGGGGGGTTGTTAAAATTTTCGCTGGTCTCACACAGCAGATACAATCAGTAGGACTGTACTTGGATCCCCCAAGTCTCTCTGTAGTACACAAACTCTCTGGAGTACTCTCTCTATCTCTTTCTTAACCCTAGCTCACTTGTTGCCCTTGCTTCTTCAGGTCAGCTCAACTTTGGTTTCTCTGCTTCCAGGTCTGCTTCCTGCTTCCTGGGTTACCCCCTTCTCCTCTCTGTCAGTCTATGGCTTTAAAGCCAATCTACTTCCTGACTGTTCATTTCCGTTTCTCGGTTTTCTAGTTCCCTCCCTCTATCCGTTCGAATCCCTTCTTTCGAAGGTTACAGTAACTGCATAGCACCTTATAGGGAGGTGGCCACCTATTCCTTTAATGGATGAGCGTGTCAAGTTCACCAAAAACACTCGATTGTTTGAAATGGTCATTATTTCCGTTTACTCCAAGAATGTCTGCAAAACACGAATCTCTGCCAACTCATCGTCTACATCAGACTTCAAACTCTTGCACAATCTACTTTATAACTTCGTCAAATCCGGTCATCCATTGGGTCACATCTTCGTTGTTGATCTGGATCCTCCAGATCCTATGGTCATCGCACATATCGGGCGGATAACTTGCTCAATGTTTAACCGTATGATGTGAGCAGTTTTCTCTTTCTTCCGCCAGACGCGTATCACTCACTGTGTGGCATCAGGTGGGACTCAATCTAAACCGCTTACCGCTCAAAGCCCTTCATATATCCTGCAGGTTTCTGTGGAATCCCATCTCAGATGGAACCGAAACACTTTCTGCTACATTTCATGATTTTTCAGGTCCAAGCGCATGTGGCTCTCCTTCTTCAAGGGGTTTGCCCTGTGATATGCGATTACTGACTTGTTGCTAATCGCATATCAGATTCCTCCCCCGTTGACTCAAACCATCACTGACTTTGCTATTTCACGATAGCGCACATTACCATGATCTGCCGCTCTGTGCGCTTGATCGACAGGCCTCGTTGATTCGCGCTGAGCACAGTTAGCAACTATCATGAGGATTCCTTTGATAAGTTTGATCTTCACAAGATTTTTAATATTTTGCATAAATTATAGAGAGTTCATGAAGGCTTAGAGAGTTTCATGATCCATTTTGGATCACGCCTTCCCACCAAAAGAACTTTTGGTCCACCACACGACTGATATATTGATCTGAGTAGTAAAAGAGAGTAACAACACCCTCTTCTTTCAGCCTCCCTACACTTGCCTTTGCATAGTGCCTCTGAACCAAAATCTCTGACCACTTCCCTGCTTGGATGGGTTGGTTGTCTCGGGAAGAACTATTTTCCTCCTTGACTTCATGCAGAACTTCTGCTGTAAAGTTTACAGAAGGTAGTTTGAACTTCTTTGCCTTGATCCTTGATCCAAGGTGGTTCAAACAAACGTGAAGTACATCTGATCCACAAAAATTTCATATGTACCTGTTTGAAAAGCTGCCAACAACAATTGTTAACAACAGCAAGCATACAGACAACAACTGGATGGACTAACTCCTACTTCAAAAAAGAAATAGATTTTACATCTTGTGAACCCTTCCATGTCTTATATCTGCATACAAATGATTAACTAGATAACCAGCCAATAAAACATGCCTTTACAAAAAATGAATCTTCAAGTCAAGCATGTAGGAAAAAGACTTTTAGGACTCTTTTCCAAAAGATTAAACACTTCATCATTATCTCCATTTTGGAGACCAAGTTAACTTCTCCCAAGCCAACATCACATGCATCTCATGCTTATGCATGCTTTCTATCTTTCAACTTCTGCTGAAGTACATTGTACTTTCGAAGCTGAAATGAACATACTATTGCAGCAATAAAGTGATATTCCTACTCAACTTCTTTCCATTTACCATTTTGGCAAAATCTTGCAACTTGCATTTATTCCACAAAGAAATGCAAACAGATGCATCAATAGACATGCAATCTTAATTGGATAAGAATTCTAACCATTTCTTACCAATCCATTTCAAAGGTCCCTCCTTTGTTTACACATCAACATCAATATGTGAATCATCCTGAAACACATCAATCATGGAATCCTTATTTCCATCCCTGCCATTTTCTTTTTCCACCTTCTCCTTTAGCTTTGGTGGAAGAAGTGTTGGATTCAAACTCCAACACCTTTCAGCAAGATGCCCTTGCTTATGGCAGTAAGTGCAACACATGTGCATCCTTTTGACAGTATGATTTGCCTTGTCTTGTGGACTTTTGGTTGCTTGCTTCTTTTCCTTCAAAAGTTTCCTGTATGTGGCCATCCTCTTCCAACATCTAGAAACATAATGGTTATCCAAACCACAAAAGGAACGTGAAATTATTTTTCCATGCTTTACAAATCAAAAGGATGGTGTTTAGAACCAGATTTATACCTACCTCTTTCACCTTTATTGCCTTCATGCAGAGGTGAAGCAAATGAAGAAGTGGCTTCCTTTGGAACACCATCACTTTCTTCAAGGTTGTCAAAGTTTCCACAACTCTCTGGTTCAAGTGTGTGCTTCTGAACACCTGCATCCTACGAATGATGTTTCGAGCTATTGCATTCCTCCTGAATACAATCCTCACACTTCTGAGGTAGAGGACCTGCAATGAAACTCCTTTTCGGAACTGTTTCAATGGCCTTCATGGCAACTTTGGAACTCTCTCCATAAGACTATCCATAGCCAAGACCCAAATACTTAGGCCTTTCCTCAACCATTATTGGCTCAACAATACCTTGTGCATGTTTGCCCAATCCTTTTCCTTCATAGCCCATCTTGGACATTAGCTTGGAACCTATGCCTCTAGTATGTTTTTCAAAAGAACCAATATAAGCATTCTTAGAAGAATTTGAAGACAAACAGGAATGGTTTACCTCTTCTTCAAGTTGATACTTGGCCAAGGCTTCTTTGGCAACAAAGAGTTGTGACTCCAACTCATGCATCCTTTTCAGGTTCATATTTGCAATATGAAGTTGCCTCTCCATTTCCTGCAATTTTCCAGAAAGCATCTGTTTCTCTTCCTCCATAGAATTCAACTGCTCTCTAAGTATGTTGCTCTTCCTTCCATCCTCATACATTTCTCTCACCATATCCATCATGTTGGACAAGTCTTGCTTCATGTATCCATCAAAGGAACTTGGGGAGCAAGAAGAATTTGAGAACTCACTTGTAGAAGTTGTCATTTTCAAAGTGCACGAAAGAACTTCAAGCAAGATTATTAAAGAGCTTATTTAGTAACCTCTTGCAACAACCTTTTGTGCTTCAAGGATTGCCCTGAGGTCCTTTGGGATAGAAGAATGTCTTCAGCCCTTCTTCCTTCTTGTCCTTCCTGGACTGAGCTATCAATAGCTTTCCCTTCACCTCTGCAAACTCAAACAATAGTTAGTCTGCAACCAAGAATACAATCAATGAGGCAATCAATCCTTGACTATCCAAACACCTTTCAAACAAGCAACCTTTTCCCTGTCAATCAAGCATTCTGATACCACCTTATTTGAAGGTGGGGTTAATCAATCTTAAGCTCTGATACCACCTGATCTAAAAATGGGGCTCTTAGGGTTCTTGTCTAACTTACAAGAACCTCTCCCACTTCCAAAGTTTTAAATTTTCCCAAGTCTTAATGATTAACCAATGTGGAATTAAGAAATGCTTGAAAATATAGGTGTGTGATTGCATTTGTTTTTTACTGTTGAGTGCTTATGTTCATTTGCTTATGCTGATGTGAAACACAAATAATAGTAAATAAAGCAGCAATTCAACAAACCCATAAGGCAACAATATAATATGGAGTTCACCCTGATATCTTGGGCTACGTCTCCTTGAGCTCTAATCAACTCGATTAGGCTCTCTGGGATTATGGATTCAATTATTTTACAAGTGCTACACTTAACTCCATTGGTTTACAGCTGAACCAATGGGCTTGAATTCCATCTTACCCCTAGCTGTCCTTGTTCTAAAGACAGGTTTAGGCTTCTATGGACTTGACTCCTTCAGTCAATGCTCTAAGCTTCTTGAGCTTTCGGCTTGTCTAACTCCCTCAGAATTCTGCATTTGTCTCTAGAACTCCTTCTCCTGTCTTTGACACACCTCAGACAACCAGCCACAGCTTGATCATTCGATCTCCTGCTATGTTGCAACTTCATTGCAGCCTTGTGGCTCTTTAGAAGTCTATTAGAGCTCTTTGGCTTTGCGGCTTTGCCTCCAACCTCTGGTTCCTCTGCCTATTATAGTGAGCTCAATTTGAGTCTCACACAACAGATACAATTAGTAGGACTATACTTGGATCCCCCAAGTCTCTCTTGAGTACACAAAATCTCTAGAGTACTCTCTCTGTCTCTATCTTAACCCTGTCTCACTTGCTACCCTTGCTTCTTTAGGTCAACTCGGCTTTGGTTTCTCTGCTTCTAGGTCTGCTTCCTACTTCCTGGGCTACCCCTTCTCCTCTCTGTCAGTCTGTGGCTTTAAAGCCAATCTGCTTCCTGACTGTTTGTTTCTGTTTCTCGGCTTTCTAGTTCCCTGCCTCTGTCCGTTTGAATCCCTTCTTTCGGCGGTTACAATAACTGCATAGCACCTTATAGGGAGGTGGCCACCTATTCCTTTAATGGATGAGCATGTCAGGTTCATCGAAAACACTCAATTGTTTGAAATGGTAGTTATTTCCATTTACTCCAAGAATGTCTGCAAAACACGAATCTCTACCAACTCATCGTCTACATCAGACTTCAAACTCTCGCACAATCTGCTTTATAAATTTGTCAAATCCGGTCATCCATTGGGTCACATCTCCATTGTTGATCTGGACCCTCCAGACCCTATGGTCATCGCACATATCGGGAGGATAACTTGCTCGATGTTTAACCGTCTGATGTGAGCGGTTTTCTCTCTCTTCTGCCGGACGCGTATCACTCACTGTGTGGCATCAGGTGGGACTCGGTCTAAACCACTTACTGCTCAAAGCCCTTCTGATATCCTACTGGTTTCTATGGAATCTTGCTTCGAATAGAACCAAAACACTTTCCACTGCATTTCATGATTTTTTGGGTCCAAGCACATGTGGCTCTCCTTCTTCGAGGGGTTTGCCATGTGATATGCGATTAGTAACTTGTCGCTAATCACATATCAGATTCCTCCCCTATTGACTCAAACCATCGCTGACTTTGCTAATTCGCGATAGCGTGCATTACAATGGTCCTCTACTATGCACGCTTGATCGACTTGATCGCAGTTAGCAACTGTCATGAGGATTCCTCTGATAAGTTTGATCTACACAAGATTTTTAATCTTTGGCATAAATTATAGAGAGTTCATGAAGACTTAGAGAGTTTCAGGATCAATTTTGGATCAACGAAAGATCAAGAAAATAAACTCTAATGAAGAATAAATCAACAACAAATACTATAAAAAAGATGCCAATACCTACATAGATTAAAAAAAAAATAGGAAGACAAGACAGGGACCCAACTTCTACTAATATTCCAACCATCATCTCTATTCAAATTATTGGGGCTTTTTCCAATTTATATGGCCTCTCTCAATTTATGATTATGGAAATGACTAACCTTAGCAATGACTTGGGCCTTCTCAATGCAGATGTGATGCTTAGATTTATCTGCATGCTCCACCAAAGTAGAGGAGCGGGTCCTTTCATGCTTGATGTCAGAAGCATGCTCACGAATCCTTTGATTAATCGAGCAACCAATCTCACCAATGTAGGGAGTCCCATAAGAGCATGGGATAACGTAAAGACCCTTCATATTTTTGGGGTCCACTAAGTCTTTTACAGATCTAAGGGAGCTCCAAATGGTATTAAAAGGCTGAAAGGTTGAAGCCACCTTATGCTTCCTTAGGATCCTTGCAATCTTGTCAGTGGTCCCTTGGATAAAAGGAAGATGAACACCAGAAAATCGATCCTTGGTATCTTTCTTAGCACTAGGACCTTTTTCAGCTTTGAGGAAAGCCTTAGTACATTGGTGTCTACTATACCCATTATTAAAGAAAAAACTTAGGAGATGTGCTTTCTCTTCCTTGAGATGGTTCTCATCAGAAACTCTTAAATATCTAGTCGCTAAGGTGTTGAGAACACCAAGCTTTTGAGCTGGGAAATGATGAGAATTAGCATGAAGATATTGTTCGGTATTAGTTTTCTTACGATATACTTGATGAGAGAAAGAGCCATTATCATTCCTTTAGAGGAAGACATCAAGGAAGGGAAGACTACCATTACATTCAAATTCCATGGTGAACTTTATAGAACTAGATTGATTGTTAAGATGGAGGAAAAATAGTTCCAACTTTTCTTTACCATGGGACCAGATGACACAAGTGTCATCCACAAACCTCTTTCGCAACATAGGCAGAAGATGAGAAGAGGCTAAGGCCTTTGATTCAAAATCCTCCATGAATAGATTAGCTACCACAGGGGAGGGGGGAACCCATGGCGACACCACAAGTTTTCTCATAGAATTCCCCATCAAATGAAAAGAAAGTAGAAGTAAGACAAATACCAACTAAATAACCCGTATCAGGATCTGTGATGTGCTTGATGACTTCAATGGCCTTGTTGATAAGGATATTAGTGTAGAGAGAGACCACATCAAAGCTCCCAAGCTTGTCATCTGAATCAAGCTTGAAACTCTTTAACTCATTAACAAACAATGCAAGTCCTTAATGAAGGATTTTGTATGGCCAACAAGGGGCTTAAGCTTATGGGCTAAATATTTGGCAAGAAGATAAGTTGGCCCTCCTATTGTGTTGAAAATGGGTCTCAAAGGAGCCCCTTCCTTATGAATCTTTGGCAGACCATAGATTCTGGGGGTAAGAGGGCAACTTTCAATAAGCTTATGACTAAATGATCTCACCGAGCTACTAGCATTTATAGCAAGAACCACACTTTTGGAAATCTTCTTTAGAGGATCCTTGTTGAGTTTCCTGTAGCTTCCACTATTATGGAGGTGGTCCAACATCATTCGACGGTAATCATCTTTATCAAGAATAACCAAAACACCACCTTTGTCGGCTTTGAGAACAACAATATTCTTATTATCGTTTAACGATTTGAGAGCATCAAACTCAAGTTTGCTAATGTTATTCTTGGGGGACTTTGCCTTTCTAAGGACAACCACACAGTCTTGACGAATGATATCTTTATTGACGTCTGGTAAGTCTCTAATACCATATTCAGTGTCACAGATGATATCATTGACCAGGGTCTTTCTGGGAGCAAGAGAAAAATTTAAACCTTTCTCCAAAAGACTAAAGACAGGGGAATCAAAAGAAAATCTAGAGAGATTGACAACCCTATTACTCGAAGAGGAAAGAAAATCCTATTACCAATCCTATTATTATTACAATTATCAGAATTGAAAACAGAGTCACTAACCTCATTAATATTATTATTATTATTAAGCCCAGTGATATTATTATTATTATTATTATCCAAACATAAATTATTATTGCTATTATTAATATTATTATTCCTATGTGAGGTGAAAATATAATCACTATTATTAGTATTACTATTAAACCAATTATTATTATTATTCAATTGAATATAATAATAATAAATTTCACCATGGAATTTGAATGTAATGGTAGGCTTCCCTTCCTTGATGTCCTCCTCTCAAGGAATGATAATGGCTCTTTCTCTCATCAGGTATATCGTAAGAAAAGTCATACCGAACAACATCTTCATGCTAATTATCATCATTTCCTAGCTCAAAAGCTTGGTGTTCTCAACACCTTAGTGACTAGAGCTTTAAGAGTTTCTGATGAGAACCATCTCAAGGAAGAGAAAGCACATCTCCTAAGTGTTTTCTTTAATAACGCATATAGTAGACACCTATGTACTAAGGCTTTCCTCAAAGCTGAAAAAGGTCCTAGTGCTAAGAAATATACCAAGGATCAATTTTCTGGTGTTCATCTTCCTTTTATCCAAGGGACCACTGACAAGATTGCAAAGATCCTAAGGAAGCATAAGGTGGCTTCAACCTTTCGGTCTCTAAATACTATCTGGAGCTCCCTTAGATTTGTAAAAGACCCAGTGGACCCCAAAAATATGAAGGGTGTTTAAGTTATCCCATGCTCTTGTGGGACTCCCTACATTGGTGAGACTGGTCACTCGATTAATCAAAGGATTCATGAGCATGCTGTTGACATCAAGCATGGCAAGATTCGATCCTCTGATTTGGTGGATCATGCAGATAAATATAAGCATCACATCTGCATTGAAGAGGCCCAAGTCGATGCCAAGGTTAGTCATTTCCATCATCGTAAATTGAGGGAGACCCTAGAAATTAGAAAAAGACCCAATAATTTGAATAGAGATTATGATTGGAATATTAGTAGAAGTTGGGTCCCTACCTTGTCCTCCTAATTTATTTATTTATTTATTTATTTTATTTTTTTTATCTATGTAGGTATTGGCATCCTTTTGATAGTATTTGTTGTTGATTTATTCTTCATTAGAGTTTATTTTCTTGATCCTTCGTGTTTTTATGCATTTTATCATCCTATTCATTCTTAACTCCTTTTAGTATTTTTGTTATTTGTTTAATGGGCCTGAGCCCCATATTTTATTGTTCACCCCATTTTATTTATTATTATTATTTCTTTATATATATATATATATATATATATATATATATTTATTTATTTATTTATTTTGAGTTGTGTATATTTTTGTTTTATTTTATTTATTTGTATTAATTATTTTTAATTTCTTTTATTTTATTTCCATTAGTTATTTTATTTATCAAATCATCTTGTCTCGATCAGGGTCGTTACTTGTTTTTATAATTTTTGACTCCCCTCCTTTAAAGTTTGACTTTGATTATTTATTTATTTATCTTAAAAACTAGATGTTTAATATAGAGGTTACTTATTAATATTTGTTTTTAATAAATTAATAAACTAATATCACAATTTAAATATAATTTTTCAAAAACTAGCCGTTTAATATAGTCGTTACCTATTAATATTTTTAATAAATTAATGAAATAATATCATTATTTAAATATATTTTTTCAATAAATAGCTGTTTAATATAGCCGTTACTTAATAATATTTGTTTTTAATATATTAATAAATTAATATTATAATTTAAACATTATTGTTCAAATATAGTCGTTACTTGAAATTATGTCTCTACATTGCTCTCTATTTAAGCCTTTGCCATGGTCTGCATCTTCATCTAGTCCTGATGATGAACCACACTTGTTGGTTCGAAACGCGTCGGCCAAAAAATTCTCCCATGTGTCTTCTACTAAAGGACTTTGTTTAATTCATTATGGATCACATAACCTTGAATACAGAAATGAGCTTTCTTTCTGATCTCTTATGCTGGTTTGGCAGGCTGGAATCTGGTGATCTCCTCCCAAGTCCTTGCATGATTCTTTCTATACACTTAATACATTTCGGTCATCATTTACCCCTTCTGACCTCGTATATTAGGGGCATCTGTTATAACATCATTTACCACCTTTGTATACTTGATGCTCTAAATCATGGCTTTAGGCAGCCCTTTCCCTTCAGACTTGGTACAAATATTAAAAAAATTTATTTTAAATTCCATACACGACTCTACCCTGTAAAAAGCACATTCACATGTGTGTTCAACTATACCCAACCCACGTATATGATTTAAAGTATGAAAAAAAAATCCCTATTTTTTGGGTGGGGTTCATGGGTTACACCGGAAGCCTACCTACAGGAGCCCGTGGCGTATTTATTTCCCAATTGAAAAAACTATTTTGAGGTCATATAAATACACCTCATGGGGAAGGCCTAAAGGGGGAGAGAGATAGGATATTGATATTATATCCAACTTGTCCTCGATCAAGTCTGATTTTATCCTTATGCCTCCTGCACTCCGAGCTATAGGAAAGCCTTTTTTCCTCATTGTGATGTACATCTCCTTTATATGGCATCCATGTGTATGCATTTGAAAGAGGATTGTTGAGGCTCAGGCTAGACGGATCCAGAGGAAGGTTGTGCTTGGAGCCAGAAGGATCAGGTTGTATTCTTCCATATTCTTTTGTTGTCATCAATAAAGAAGCCATGTCTTGTTCTCGATGATTAGATCTTAATGCTTTAATTCATGTTTTAATCTAATTGATGTATGATTTCATGTTTTATACTTATATTCTTATATGATCTAACACTTATATCATGAATGCGCTCTCAATTACGACTATTGTGTATTCTTTTCTTGAATGCGTTGAAGGTTTTAAGGCATTGGAGGAAGCAGAGGGTTTGGACCCTACGAGAATGACCTCAAACATAGGACCTTCGGGTAATAATTCTTCTCCCTACTTCAATAGTTTAAGTATTAAGGTTGCTTGTTTGTTTACTTCTTGTTGGTTTATGCCCTCTGCTCTATTGGGGTGCTCAACCCATGCCATAAGGTGTATTATTCCTATAACAAAGACATGATACATTATTTGTATGATTATATATGCTTAATCTTGTATTGAGCAAGATGTGCTAGGAGACATGGTTATTTGTAAACAAGGATGTTCAAATTATAAATGACTTTGGAAGTCATGATACATGATTTTTATGATTATATAGGCTTAATCTTGTATTGAGGAGGATGTGACAGGCGACATGGTTATTTGCAAAAAATGATGTTCAAATTATAAATGGTTGTGGAAGTCATTTATCTAGAACCAAAATGACTGTGGAAGTCATGTACAATCTTTGGTAAAATGTGAATAAGTTAATTATGAAATTCATTTGATTCCTTTGATCTATGAGATTTTGATGTGTGCGGGTCTTGGAACAAGGCCTTACCAATAAACCATCAAATGGATATGAGCTCACAATCAGTAACTTAAGGTGAAGCATGAAGTTTAAAAGTAGAGTAGATGATAAGCCATGCAAATTAGGGTGCGGATTCCTAACTCCATGAAAGATAAAGATGTGGATTCTTGGATCTATAATCAAGGGATTAGGGCACAGAGTCCTAAATCCATGAAAGATAAAGACATGGAATCTTGGATATATAATAAAAGGATTGGGACATGAATTCCTAAATATGTAAAAGATCAAAGTGTGGAACCTTGGATCCTTGGAGTAGATCAGGGCATGGATTCCTCAATCTACTAAGGCACATAGATATATGCAATAAGGATGCAGAATCCATATTCTACGGAAGAAAAATACCACTCATGGGAAACTCAGGGATGAATTTCCTTAATAAAATCTCATTTCTGAGAATTATGGAGTGACTTTATAAAAATAGAAAGTCATGTCTAGCATCTAAGTATGAATTTCCAAAATTAGTAAGTCACCTTTAATCAATAGGTAATCAAGTATAGTTGAAGGAAAATCTCTTAACTTATCATTACTCAATCCTAATAATTCAATCTCGACTTAATCCTCAATATTATTATTATTATATTTTATGAGACTATGACATTATTATTAAAATAGAATTACAAGTCACCTTCATCTCCACAATCACTTCACACCTCTCTCCTTGATGACTCTCATGGCTCTATGTAAATCCCTCTCTTTTTTAATAATACATTACACTCTGTTTTATGCACTCATCAAAGAATGACATATTCCTCTTACACTCATTAAATACATGTCATAAAAGATTCTTCTTACACTCTCTTTAATGCATATGTTACACTCTCCTTAACTAAGTCATGCATACCTCTCCTTAATGGCATGAGTTACACTCCTCTAAATGGAATACAAGGCATGCATATTACTCCTCCTTTATGAAAAGAATTTGTTGCTCCTCCTATATATGTGTCTCATGTATTCTCACTTGGAGGAGGTGCATGGTGATACCAAGAGTTTGAGAGATTTGAAGAAGATTGTGAGAGGGAGAGATTTGGAGAGTAGACAAATGCTAATCTAAATTACTAAGTATCTCTACCCAATGGAGTTGAACATGAGTGGTATTGAGAGGAAGTAAAACTTATCTTCCTCAACTTTCCTTGTATATCTCTCTACTGCTATATTTTGGTACTTCTTGTGAGCTCTTACAGCTCGGGGGTTCTAGGGGGAGAAGTTCTTCCTATATATACTTGGGTGGAAAATCAGATGGTTCACAATGAGTTGGTAAGGGCATTGGAGCTGGAGCATTCTCTTATTTTTTTTGAGTTATATATATACACATTGTCACGTATATCTATAAAAGATCTTGAAATTTTGGTTTCTTATTAGTTTTAAACTGTGGAGATTTTGAATTTATTATTTCTACTTTAAATTATTACAAAATTATGAATATTTATGAAATATTTAGAAAGTTATTTCTGAGCTAATAGTTTCTTGGCAGCTATGTATTTCTGAGCTAACAGTTTCTTGGCAGCTATGTATGAGAATTTGCATGCACGAAATGAAAAAAATAATGTGTTGCCAAAGATATCAAATTCTCCTTATAATGAAATTTTTTCCAAAGCAAGTCATGTCTATTATCTAAAACTAATATTTTATGTTTGATAGCATTTCATTGTCCCTTTTAGAAATTTAATACATGGTTCTTGCTTCCTTTGAATTGGGTTGTTGGTTGAAACTTAGATCTCAAAAAAAGGGGGTTGCACACTAAATGTTTGAAGAAACTCCTCAATGGATGTAGTTTATTGTATGTAAGTTTTTATTGTTGTTTTGTTGCAAATTAATGGACAAAAAGTGTTAATGGTTGTAGCATTCAGGGCTACCATGTGTTTTCCAAATTATAGCAGTGGTTGCAATACATCTGTCAACTTATGTAAAGGGAAGTAACTTTGTGTTGGCATTATGTTTTTCTGGTATGGCTGTATGTTACAGATGTTGTACTTGATGGCAACTCCCGTGGCAAGGCTCTCAGTTTGTTGAAAATTAAGAAGGACGCAGGAAACCAGTTCAGAAGGTGCGTACCCACAGGTACACCATGCAGGATCCGCGTCCAGAGACGCAGTCCAGCCGTTCAGGGGGTGCGTCCACCCAGTGCACACTTTTCAAGGCAGAGAAAAAGCACATGGGGGTTTCTTGTGTGGTATCTAGCCGACGGTTTTGTGTTTCTATCGTGTCGGCTCGTGGTATTGTTCCATGTTTTGAGGAGGAGCTTGCCTATATAAAGCAAGGAGATCATTTGGCTAAGAATGTCTTTGGTTGAATATCCTTTTGGGTGAGATCTGATCTAGATCTAAAGAAGGTGAATCTACTGAAGGACTGAGATCTCTTTGGCGCAAGATCAGATCTGAAGATCTGACTGTTTGGGTTACACTTAAAGTCTTGAAATCATTCATACCCGGAGGGACGCAGGTACGGTGAAAGGAAAGTGCGCCGGGACGCAGTGCAGAATCTAGAAACCTGCGTGGGGACGCAGGGCAGACGAAGTTCAGGTGCGTCTGGGACGCGGTTCAGTAACTGGAGATCTGCGTCGGGACGCAGAGCGATCAAGGTTCAGGTGCGTCTCTAAAGCAAAGGACGCGGCGCGACAGTGTTTTTGGGTGCGTCTCTGTAGCAGAAGGACGCGGCGCGATAGTGATTTTGGGTGCGTCCCTGTAGCAGAAAGACACGGCGCGATTGTGTTTCTGGATGCGTCCCTGAAGCAACAGAACGCAGAGCAGTTGAAGGAACAGTGCATGGGCACGCAACGCAGCAGAAGGATATCTGCGTCTGAACGCAGTGTAAGAAAAGGTTAGCTGCGTCTGGTCGCAGGCCACAGAAAGAAAAACTGCGTCTCTGTTCTATTGATTGTATTTAACTAAGGTGTTCTGGGTTAATTCTGTTATTACTGATCTGATAACTGTAGTAGACAGTAACTGTTATGTACTGGATGATCATTTGATGCTTTATGAAAAGAAGTAGAGAGTTGTAGCTCTCTGCAGGTTGCAGCCTGCGTACTGGTAAAGGACTGCACCAGTACAAAATCATTGTAAAAGGAGTTTCTAATTTGAAAGAAGATAGAGACATATTGCAGCAGGTGGTTTTCACCCACATTGGGTTTCCACCTTACATCTTGTGTTCTTTGGTGTGACTATCTATTTTCTTTGTTCATGCTCATTAGTTTATGGTACTGATATGCAAGAATAATTCAAAGATCAAATAAGGAAGATTTGTTAAATTGCCAGATAATACTGATTCACCCCCCCTCTCAGTATTATTTCCAACAATTGGTATCAGAGCAGGTCCTTCAGAGAAGCTTGATCGCTTGAAGGTAGATCGTTCATCATGAGCAACTACGAGAGAGAAGCATCAATCAGGCCACCGATTTTTGATGGGACAAACTTCAATTATTGGAAGGTAAGAGTTACTGCATATCTTCAATCTCTTGGTACAGAAGTTTGGGACATTGTAGAAACAGGCTATGCTTTTCCTTCAGCTACTCCTACAGATCCAGCTGAGAAAAAGAAGTATGAAACAAATGCAAAAGCAGTCAGTACTCTATTAGGAAGTATATCCCAAACAGAATTCATGAAGGTAATGCACTTCAAATCAACAAAAGAGATATGGGACAAAATGGTCACGAGCTATGAAGGAGATGAACAGGTAAAGCGAGCTAAACTTCAAACTCTCAGGATTCACTATGAGACTCTTAAGATGTATAATGACGAAAGTGTGGCTAATTATTTTCTTCGGGTAGATGAGATTGTTAATTGTATGAAAAATTTGGGTGAAGAAATAAAAGAGGCTATAGTAGTTGAAAAGATTCTAAGATCATTATCCCCCAAGTTTGAATCTAAAGTATCTGCAATAGAAGAAAAGGAAAATCTCCGAGTTCTCACTATGTCTCAGCTACATGGAATTCTAACTGCTTATGAAATGAGAAAGGGAGGTCCATCAGACAGAAGGGAAGCTGCTTTCAAGGCATCAGGCAAGGAAGATTACTATGAAGCAAGCCATGTTCCAGAAGAAGAGGAAGAAGAATCCAATTTTGTCAGAAATCTTCAAAGGGGTTCTGGAACGTTCAGAGGTAAGCTACCTTTCAAGTGCTTTGCTTGTGGAAGAGTAGGTCATTATGCTACAAAATGTCCTTATAAGGATAAAGGAAAGGAACCTGCTAGATGGAACAAGAAACAAAGTGCAAATAAGAAAAGCTACTACACCCATGAAGATAGTGATGGTCTATCAAACAGTGATGAAGATGAACGAGGTAATGAATATAAGTTATTAATGGCATTTGAAGATGATGATTATATGGATGCTATAGATGTGGATAACCTTTATGATGAAATCACTAGACTCAAGAGATGTATAGAAGAAAAGAATGTGATCATTGATACTCTACAATTTCAAATTGATGAAAAGGAAAAACATCTTGAAAAACTAGAAGGAGAAATTGTTGGTCTTAGAAAAGAGATTGAGAAAACAAAAGCTATTAATCTTAAGTTTGTCAAAGGATCTGAAACTTTGGATAAGATTATCAATGTGCAGCGGTCTCCTCTAAACAAGACAGGTCTGGGCTACAATGGAGAAACCTCTCAAGCATCCACCTCAAAGAGTTATCTTGATGCAGCAAGAAGAAATGAGCAAAAGAACAATGAAGATCATCAGGCAAAGCAGGGACAAATTACAAACAGAAGCTATCAAGGGCAATCCATCTTAAGGGTGAACCAGCCACAGGTAAAATCTTCTCAATTTGGTCCAAGAATAAATGAAAATAGAAATTACAATCAGTTGGCTGGCAGATTCAATAACCGCAGAAGTTTCTTCAATGGACAATGCTTTTCTTGTCACAACTTTGGTCACAAAGCAGCTCAATGTGTTGCATATAAAACAATCATGACTAGGGAAGCTCAAAAACAAGGAAGTATGACAGGGATTACAAAAAGGACCTATAACAACTTTTCGGTTCTTGAAAATGAAGTCGAATGTTCTATTTGCAATAATTTTGGTCATGAAGAATCTGAATGCAGGAGCAGGTTTCAGCAGAAAAAGGAGCAAGCCTCAAGGACCAAAACATGGAGAATAAAGGAACCTCAAACAAAAAGATGTGGAATAGCATTTTATGCAGAGGGACAGGAAAATCTATGGTACATTGACAGTGGATGTTCGAAGCATATGACAGGTGATAAAGAAAAACTTGAATCTTATTCTGCTCTAGAAAAGGGAAAGAAAGTTTCTTTTGGAAATGATACTCCTGCAACTATAAAAGGAAAAGGGATTGCTCAGTTAAAAGAAAAGGTCAAAGCTGGAAATGTTTTGTATGTTGATGGATTGAAGCATAATCTTCTAAGTGTCAGCCAGATGTGTGATCAAAGAACCGAGGTTATTTTCAGATCAAATGGATGTCTTGTTCGTGATCTTGATACAGGTAAAACAGTACTCAAAGGCAAAAGAACTCCAAATAATATGTACATATTTGAAGAAGGACAACAACAATGCTATCTGAGCAAGGATGAAGAGCACTGGTTATGGCATCGAAGGTTGGGACATCTAAGCTTCTCACAAATAAGGAAAGAATGCAAATATCAGGCAGTTCGCGATCTTCCAGATATCAAAATTCCTGACAACACCATATGCAGATCATGTCAGTTTGGAAAACAAACCAGAACTAACTTTCCAGAGAAAGAAGGATCAGCTAGCAGGCCTCTTGAGCTAGTACATACAGATACATGTGGTCCATCCAGGAAAAGAACACCTAGAGGAGAGGAATACTTGATATTATTTATTGACGATTTCTCCAGGTTTGTCTGGTTAGGACTTATGAAGCACAAAGATGAAGCATTCGAAAAATTCAAATCCTTCAAAGCCTTGGTTGAAAATGAATCAGGTCACAAAATTAAGTGCCTCAGATCCGACAGAGGTGGGGAATTTACTTCAAATGAATTTTTCGATTTCTGTGATGAACATGGGATAAGGAGAGAATTCTCTATAGCTAGAACTCTTCAGCAAAATGGAGTTGTTGAAAGAATGAACAGAACAATCCAACAAATGGCTCGTGCTATGCTTGATGAATCAGGAACTCCCGCAACTTTCTGGGGTGAAGCTGCACACGCTGCGGTTGTTATTCTCAACAAAACAAATGTCCGGGTGAACAGCACTCAAACTCCTCATGAGCTTTGGAGTGGCAGGACTCCTTCGGTAAAGCACTTCAAAATCTTTGGGAGTAAATGCTATATCAAGAATACTGATGAGCAGCTTGGCAAACTTGAACCTAGGGCAGATGAAGGCATTCTTCTTGGTTACTCTCCACATAGCAAAGCATACAAGTGCTACAATAAAAGACTTGGCAGAATTGTTGACAGCATTGATGTAGTGGTTGATGAGAAGGGTTACATTCCTAGGCAAGTCCATCATGAAAACATCGAAGAAGATGAAGGCTATCCTCAAAGACAAAATGATGAAGAAGAAGAACCTCAAGAAGAGCCAGAAGAGCAAACAAGAATAGAAGAAAAGACTCCATCCAGATATGTTCAGAAGAATCATCCAGAATCTCAGATTGTGGGGCAGAAAGAAGCAGGTGTACAAACAAGAAGAACAGTTGCAGAAGCCTCAAGCTATTTGGCATTACTCTCCTCTACTGAACCACAAAATGTGAAAGAAGCATGCAAAGATGAATGCTGGGTGAAAGCAATGGATGAAGAACTTGAGCAAATCGAAAAGAACAACACTTGGGAGCTGGTTCCTAGACCAAAGGATAAGAATGTTATCGGAACAAAATGGGTCTTCAAAAATAAATTGAATGAAAATGGAGAAGTAATTAGAAACAAATCCAGACTTGTTTGTAAAGGGTATGCGCAGCAAGAAGGAATAGACTTTGAAGAAACTTTTTCTCCTGTTGCAAGACTTGAGGCCATCCGAATGTTCCTGGCTCTCTCAAGTTTTCAAAACTTCAAATTATTTCAAATGGACGTGAAATCAGCCTTTCTGAATGGAGACTTGGAAGAAGAAGTGTACATTGAACAGCCAGATGGGTTCATCCTTGGAAATGATCCAAATCTTGTATGCAGATTGAAAAAGGCTCTCTATGGTCTCAAACAAGCTCCAAGGGCTTGGTACTACCGGTTGGACAAATATCTTCATCAACAAGGTTTTTCAAAAGGTTCAGCAGATAGCAATCTGTATATAAAAGTTGAAAATAACAAATTGCTAATACTTGTTGTGTATGTAGATGACATTATTTTTGGCAGCAATGAAGAAGCTATGAGTCAAAGCTTTGCCTCGGTCATGCAGAAAGAATTTGAAATGTCCTTGCTAGGAGAACTGACATATTTCCTTGGTTTGCAAATCCAACAAAAAGAAGGAGGAATCTTTTTATCTCAAACCAAGTATCTCAAACAGATTTTGAAGAAATATGGCATGGAAGATGCAAAACCAGTATGTACACCCATGGTCACAGGATGTAGTCTCAGTGCAAATGATGAATCTGCAGCAATACATCAACCAACCTACAGATCTATGATTGGAAGTATACTATATTTGACAGGTACCCGACCAGACATCATGCATGCAGTTGGAATAGTTGGAAGATTTCAGGCAAATCCGAAGGAGACTCATCTTCAGGCAGTGAAGAGAATTTTCAAATATCTTCAAGGGACTCAAAATTATGGCTTATGGTATCCTAGAGATACAGATCTTACTCTTCATGCTTATACAGATGCAGATTGGGCCGGAAGCGTGGATGATAGGAAAAGCACAAGTGGTGGTGCATTCTTTATGGGTTCCAGACTGGTATCTTGGTTCAGCAAGAAACAGAGTTCGATTTCCTTGTCTACAGCTGAAGCAGAATATGTTGCTGCTGCATCTTGTTGCACCCAACTTCCTTGGATGATGCAGACTTTGCAGGATTTTCAAATCACTTGTACACCACCTATCCCCATCTTATGTGATAACACAAGTGCAATCAGCATCTCAAAGAATCCGGTTATGCATTCAAAAACCAAGCACATACCAATCAAGTATCATTTTCTCCGGGAACAAGTGCTTGAACAGAAAGTCAAGTTGGAGTATGTTCCTTCTAAGGAACAAGTTGCTGATATTCTCACCAAACCATTGCCCAGGGACACCTTTGAGTACCTCAGGCAAAAGCTGGGGGTTGTTGATGCATCTTCTTGTTGTTGAACCTTTTCTGATTGATGGTACAGGTTCAGGGGGAGCATATAATGCATTGTTGGCATTATGGAGGATGGTCAGAAGGAGATCTTGGAAATAGCTGCAATATGTCTTTATCTCTTTCATGGAGGATTATGGTTCTTTGTTACAGATCTGGTTCAAGGGGAGCATGATCTTAGGGGGAGCATACCCCTTTGCCCTTGATGTCAAAGGGGGAGAATGAAGCTGAAGTTTGTGAGGTTGCCATCAAGTCCAAAGGGGGAGATTGTTGGCATTATGTTTTTCTGGTATGGCTGTATGTTACAGATATTGTACTTGATGGCAACTCCCGTGGCAAGGCTCTCAGTTTGTTGAAAATTAAGGACGCAGGAAACCAGTTCAGAAGGTGCGTACCCGCAGGTACACCATGCAGGATCCGCGTCCAGAGACGCAGTCCAGCTGTTCAGGGGGTGCGTCCACCCAATGCACACTTTTCAAGGCAGAGAAAAAGCACGTGGGGGTTTCTTGTGTGGTATCTAGCCGATGGTTTTGTGTTTCTATCATGTCGGCTCGTGGTATTGTTCCATGTTTTGAGGAGGAGCTTGCCTATATAAAGCAAGGAGATCATTTGGCTAAGAATGTCTTTGGTTGAATATCCTTTTGGGTGAGATCTGATCTAGATCTAAAGAAGGCGAATCTACTGAAGGACTGAGATCTCTTTGGCGCAAGATCAGATCTGAAGATCTGACTGTTTGGATTACACTTAAATTCTTGAAATCATTCATACCCGGAGGGACGCAGGTACGGTGAGAGGAAAGCGCGCCGGGACGCAGTGCAGAATCTGGAAACCTGCGTGGGGACGCAGGGCAGACGAAGTTCAGGTGCGTCTGGGACGCGGTTCAGTAACTGGAGATCTGCGTCGGGACGCAGAGCGATCAAGGTTCAGGTGCGTCTCTAAAGCAAAGGACGCGGCGCGACAGTGTTTTTGGGTGCGTCTTTGTAGCAGAAGGACGCGGCGCGATAGTGATTTTGGGTGCGTCCCTGTAGCAGAAAGACACGGCGCGATTGTGTTTCTGGATGCGTCCCTGAAGCAACAGAACGCAGAGCAGTTGAAGGAACAGTGCGTGGGCACGCAGCGCAGCAGAAGGATATCTGCGTCTGAACGCAGTGTAAGAAAAGGTTAGCTGTGTCTGGTCGCAGGCCACAGAAAGAAAAACTGCATCTCTGTTCTATTGATTGTATTTAACTAAGGTGTTCTGGGTTAATTCTGTTATTACTGATCTGATAACTGTAGTAGACAGTAACTGTTATGTACTGGATGATCATTTGATGCTTTATGAAAAGAAGTAGAGAGTTGTAGCTCTCTGCAGGTTGCAGCCTGCGTACTGGTAAAGGACTGCACCAGTACAAAATCATTGTAAAAGGAGTTTCTAATTTGAAAGAAGATAGAGACATATTGCAGCAGGTGGTTTTCACCCACATTGGGTTTCCACCTTACATCTTGTGTTCTTTGGTGTGACTATCTGTTTTCTTTGTTCATGCTCATTAGTTTATGGTACTGATATGCAAGAATAATTCAAAGATCAAATAAGGAAGATTTGTTAAATTGCCAGATAATACTGATTCACCCCCCCTCTCAGTATTATTTCCAACACTTTGCAACTTGTAAAATGTTTGATTAATTACTTGTATCAAGAATTCATATGATGAAGATAGAAATTCTTAAATTCAATGAACAACTCATAGTAGCATAATTTTTTGTTATCTTTCTTAAGTTGTAGATGAAATTTTGCATGCTATGCATTTAACAAAAGTGGTAAATGAGATCCAAAGTTTTGTTGTTTCAAAGAATTGAATCTCTCAATTTTTTTTATTGCAATTCAACTCAACATCAGGGGGTATCCGTGCCTAATCTCCATGTAAACCCCAATTTCATTCCACAAAATTACTTTTTAGAACCTAGATCGTAAATCTAGGCGATTTTGAAGGTTGTTGCTGTCAATTATGTGCGCCTGTTGTCATGTTTTTTTATGAAAAACTAAGCTTTTTTAGTCCCTTTTATAAGATGCCAACATTTGAAGTTTCAATTTCTGAATTTCATGAGCTAAATAGGTTGAAGAAGAATCTCAAATTCATTGTTGCGAAGTGTTTGACAAAATGCGTCAATGGTTGTAGATTGCATGCTTGCAAAGTGCTTTTCAAAAGGCCTTAATGGCTGTAGATTGCATGTTTGAAAAGTGTTTGTCAAAAGGCCTCAATGGTTGTAGCTTTTGTGCATATAAATTGTTAGAGTAAAAGTCTTGCTTACCTTACTTTTTGTTAGAAAATTATATATTACGGAGCAATGGAACACATAAAATATTGCAGAAATATAAACACAGAAAACGCACAAAACAAGAGAGACACAGATATACGTGGTTCACCCAGTTTGGGCTACGTCCACCCCGAACAGCCAGTCCTTCCTTTCTATTATCCAGCAAAATGAAGAGATACAACCTACAACAAAACCGTTGTAATATCCTCTGTTTTCTCTCACAGTCTCACCTCTATGTTTCTCGCTCACCGAATACACATCTATCTTTCAGCCTCAAATACAATGCCCTCATATAAAGAGAGGGGTTGCCTTCTAGGGCAAAAAACCCTAAACTAAACATAAGTTCTACCGTCAGATCATCCGCCTAATGAACGGCCCAGATTGACTAGAAATTACTATACTTTTACAAGGCAATTTTACAGCTGTTTTTAGCTTCGGGGGCCCACGGCAGTGATTATTTTACGGGCGGCGTTGCCGCCCCATTTTGAACTGGGGTCCAATATGCCAGTACTATAGAAGACAATCAGGCTCCACACCCAACAATCTCCCACTTGGAGACTGATTGTAGCAACTCCACTGCTGCTCCATTTGCTGGACAATGACTCCTCTTTGGACCTGGCTGTTTCTCATCTTCATCGTCATCCTTGAAGACCAACTGAAACTGAGCATATTCTCAGTTTCTCCCTGGTTACAACTTTTGTTAGCATATCTGCAGGGTTCTGGCTAGTGTGTATCTTTTCCAGCTTCAACTCTCCATCTTCCAACACTGATCGTATGAAATGGTACTTGAGTTGTATGTGTTTTGTCCTGGAATGAAATGCTAAGTTCTTTGCAAGATAAATGGAACTTTGACTATCACTGTATAACGTGCCCATATCATGCTCCTTACCCAATTCACCCATAAACCTTTGTAACCAAATCATTTCTTTACTAGCCTCTGTAGCAGCAACATACTCTGCTTCTGTTGTTGAAAGTGCAACAACACTTTGGATTTTTGAAACCCAACTGACAGTTGTTCCTCCGACAGTAAATACATATCCTGTAGTGCTCCTCCTATTATCTCTGTCACCTGCCATATCTGCATCAACATATCCTTGTAGGGATATGTTTGAACCACCAAAGCATAATGCCTGATTTGTGGTACCTCTCAAATATCTGAGAATCCATTTCACTGCCATCCAATGTTCCTTTCCTGGATTGTTCATGTACCTGCTTACAACTCCCACTGCATGTGCAATATCAGGCCTTGTGCAGACCATTGCATACATTAAACTTCCAACTGTTGATGCATATGGAACTTTAGACATATAATCCATGTCTTCTTGGGTCTTTGGGCACATTTCTTTGCTAAGTTTGAAATGGCTAGCAAAAGGTGTACTAACTAGTTTTGCATTTTGCATGTTAAATCGTTTCAACACCTTTTGTATGTACTCATTCTGAGACAATGTTAATTTTCTATTTTTCCTGTCTCTAGTTATTCTCATACCAAGGATTTGTTTTGCAGCACCCAAATCCTTCATTGCAAATGAATTTGCCAATTTTCTTTTGAGCACATTTATTTCCTGCATGTTAGATCCTGCAACAAGCATGTCATCTACATATAATAACAATATAATATAGCTGCCATCATTTTGCTTTTTCATATAAACACAATGATCAGAGTGACATCTAGTATAACCTTGTTCAGACATAAACTTGTCAAATTTTAGATACCACTGCCTTGGAGCCTGTTTTAAACCATACAAGCTCTTCTTCAACCTGCACACAAGTTTCTCCTTCCCTTTCACCTCATATCCTTGTGGCTGCTGCATATATATCTCTTCCTCCAAATCCCCATGGAGAAAGGTTGTCTTTACATCTAACTGCTCAAGATGCAAATCTTCAGCTGCTACAAGACTTAAAATAGTTCTGATTGAAGTCATTTTAACAACAGGAGAAAATATTTCATCAAAATCAATACCTTTCTTCTGTGCAAACCCCTTCACCACAAGTCTAGCTTTGTACCTTTTCTTTCCTCCATCTTCTTCCTTCAGCCTGTAAACCCATTTATTCTTCAATGTAGTTTTTCCTGCAGGCAACCTGACTAAATCTCAAGTCTGGTTATGCATTAAGGAGTCCATCTCTTCTTCCATGGCTACCTCCCACTTCTTCTTGCTTTCAACCTGCATTGCTTCTTCATAACATTCAGGTTCACCAGAATCAGTCAACAATAAATAATATAATGAAGGAGAGTATCGTTCAGGAGGTCTACTTGTCCTGGTAGATCTTCTAACACCACTTTCAGGTGTTTGGGGTGCCTGTTGTTGTTGTGATGGTTGTTGTTGTTGTGGTTGTTGATTATTATTATTTTCAGGCACCTTTACTTTTTCAGTAATTTCATCAAGAACTGCGTATTCCTTGTTTTCTTTTTCTTGTTTCTTTTCCTGCAACTGATTCTTATACAAGACCTTTTCATTGAATATTACATCTCTGCTCCTAATGATTTTGTGATTTTCATAATCATATAAGCGATAACCAAAATCATTAACACCATATCCAATAAAGGTACATTTCTTTGACTTTGCCTCAAGCTTTGTTCTATTTTCTTTATCAATATGGACAAAGGCCTCACAACCAAAAGGTTTTAAAATAGAGTAGTTTACCTTTTTCCCTGTCCATGCTTCCTCTGGAACACCACCATCCAAGGAACTTGAAGGTCCTCTGTTTATTAAATAAACAGCAGTATCTACAGCATCTGCCCAAAACTGTAAAGGCAATCCTGCATGCAATCTCATGCACCTTGCACGCTCCATGATTGTTCTGTTCATCCTTTCTGACACACCATTTTCTTGTGGTGTTCTTGGAACTGTCTTCTCTCTGCGAATTCCATGCTCTGAACAGTACTTATCAAACTCTTTGCTGCAATATTCACCTCCATTGTCTGATCTAAGACACTTCAATTTCTTTCCTGTCTCAATCTCAACCAAAGCTTTCCATTTCTTGAAAGTATCAAATACATCAGATTTATTCTTAATACAATAAATCCAAGTTTTTCTAGTTGCATCATCAATAAAGGTAACATAATAACGAGAGCCACCGAGAGATGATACCTGAGCAGGTCCCCCCCCTGGACCCCCCACGGCAGCGATTATTTTACGGGCGGCAACGTTGAACTGGGGTCCAATATGCCGGTACTATAGAAGATAATCAGGCTCCACACCCAACACTTTTTATGTACTAGAATTTTATGAATAGATTATTTAATGGTTGTAGCTTCCTACGTTTGCAAGTTTTTGGTATGAATGTGAAAATTAATTTAATAATTTGTTGAAGTATGAATATAGAATAGGATAGGTGTTACGTTTATTATCTAAATATTTCATTAAAAAAGGAGTTGTTGTTGGAAACAATTTTACAGTGACTAATTTTGTAGGATTATGTGCAAGTGACAATAATAAGTTTCAGCTGAGCTGCATGCATTCATGCGTGCATTCTTGTGTTTCAATGATTATAGAAAACAACTAATTGTTCCTTATTTATGCAATTCCATTGTTTTACTTGGCACTTTTTTATGCTTCTAGATTGGTAACAATAGTTGATCTTGCTGCAACATTCATTATGCAAATCATGATTAAAGCCTTGCCTTAATAATTGAGATTGAGAATTTTTAAATGATGAATTTGGAAATTTTGTTGGGTTAAGATATCTTTTGATTCCATTTCATAAACATAACATATTTATTAGATTCACTGATGAAGAGAGGCATATTCTTCCCTCAGCTACCTTGCAATAGGTAAGTTAATACTCATACACTTATATGTGATTTTTGTAATAGAAGCATGATATTTTTGTAGTTGTGACATCAAGGGTCAATAGGTGGATATTATTTAGCAAATATAGGAAATCATATAGGTTGATCTAGCTTAATTTTCACACATGGAATTATGGTGGAATTTATTTCTAGTATTACATAGAGCTCATGCACAAGTATGAAAATAGCATATGCTATCATATTTTAAACTTGAGAGGAACTGTGTTTTGGAATTGGTTTTAATGGAAAGCTATCCCTGACTTCCTATGTGGTATTACTATATTGGAATATATTAAGGGACATGATTACATATAACTAAGTTCGTAATGCTCAAAAAAAAATTGAGTATTAGTGATTAACGTGACCTCTACTTTTCTATATTATTGATGGTTGGTGTTGAGCATTGGAAAAGGTATGTATTTACCATTTATTTCTTTATCTTTTGCTTTGAATCATAACTTATTTACATTCTGAGATGGTAATATGTTAAAGAATTGTGATAGAATTAAGGAGATTTGTGATTGATACAAAATAACTAATTATTGTCCTTTTCTATACAAAAGTGAAGGAAATAGAAAATTACTATTCGGGACGAAAAGACAAAGAAGAAGCAATTGTTGTCCCTTTGACAAGAAGCCATATCCAGATGAAGAGATCAAGATCAGAGCGCATGGTCCAGGAAAAGGAAGAGAAAGCATGGCATCAGCGCAAGAAGATAAAACGATAAGTTGGAGAGCAAAGATATGGCAAATCCCTCAGGATCCTTTGATCCTAAGGGATCGCTACTTTAAGATTTATCTATATGTTTGATACTTCCACCTAGCCATTATAAAAAGGGACAACGCTACTAACCCAAGGGGGCAGATTATTATCAATTTGTAGAACTTATTGTTGTAATCTTAACTTTGATCATCGACTCTCTTTGAAGAGCGATAACTGTAACTCTGCCATTTATGATTAATATATAACTCAATTGCTCTTCTATTACCTGATTATGGAGTAACCGTAACAGTGCTTCCCTGGTGGCTAAGGGCCCAACCCTAGTGGATACACTTGCTTTTCATATCATTATTTTACGATTACAGTCGTGTGTGGTTTGATTTACTTTGCATTTCCTTAACTTGCTTTACTCAGTAATATTTTGTTTCTAAACATTTCACTGAATTGCTTTGTTATATCGAAATTGTAAATGGATAGAAAAATTGTCATTTACAACTTGAAATGTCATGTTGTTCATTCTGAAATCATATTGCATTGTCTAATTGGCATTCTATTGTTCATTTATAGATTGATATTGTTTTTCATTTGCAGATTGATATTGTTGTTCATTTACAGTTGTGATTGTTATTCATTTAACTATGGTTCACTTATAATTGCGATTGTTGTTTATTTAACTGTTGTTCAGTTATAATTGCAGTTGTTGTTCCTTTATGTCTATGGTTAATGTCCCGCATGCTAGAATAAGATTACTGATTCAATTACTCTGTATTCGATGTGTGTTTACACTTAATTCGGTTTGATGTTCCTTTCTCGAATTGCTATTCAATTCCTTTATTAGTTGAAGATTGTTATTCAATTCATTTAAGCTTTGTTACTCAATTCATTCCTATAGATTAAGCTTTGTTGTTTGATCTTTCCAATAGATTAGTTGTTGTTCCTTTGTTGTTAATCGAATTGTTATTTCCAGCATTTGCTTGAGTGTGAATAGAAAGATCTACAACTATAACGAACATTGACTACTGTTGTCTAAGTTCTCAGCTTGGAGATCTTATCTGTGATTAATTTTCATTTACATCAATTTACAGGGGAAAGAGTTATCGTTACTGCATCCTTGACTGATGATTGCCATAGTTCCTTGAGTGAATGATTTAGTTACCAAGAATTTAAGTTTCTTGCCATTACAATTAGATTTGTTCCCAGCATTCATTTACTTTTGCAAGCACTATACTACAAACATTACTCTTGAACAAGTAACCGCCTTAGACTGAGAATGCTCTTGAGATAAAAAATCGTATCTGGATTGATAATTAATGTAGGGTAAATAGGGGTTAACAGACACCTTTTTATCGCTCAACATTTTGGCGCTGTTGCCGGGGAGAGTGTAGCCATTTGTTTCTTTTGAAAAGAAAGTAGTGTAATTACTTGCTAGGAGAGAGTTGGGTTTTAAAAAAGGAAGGTAAGAACCTATGTACGGAGCATGTAACGGCCCTACTCCCCTGCCCGCTTTCCTACAGATTTGTTGTTATTTTGGGTAGAAATAAGTATTTGATTTGTATGCATGACTAAGCAGAAAAAACCTGAAAAGAATCTTAAACCACTACCCAAACCTGATAAAGCTAAGGGACCAATCACCCTTGGTCGATCAACCTTTATAACGAAATCCTTAAAAAAAACAGAATCTCTACCGTCAGTAAGACCTAGAAAAGTTGCTTCTAGACAGCCTACTAGCTCCCTTCGGGCCACAGAATCACCATCTGTAGCCTTTTTTGAGGTGCACAACCAAATAGAGGAGCAAGATTTTCAAGAAATTGAGAATTCTATCCCAAAATCCTTGCAAGAAGGGAACCTTAGTAATCTCTGTGAAGGAGGAGTAGAAATAGGGGAAACTGAAGAACCAAGATCTCCTCTTGGAATAGTTCAGCCATTAAGCAACCCAAATAAGGGAAGTGTTGTCAAAATCATCCAGAACAAAGCTGAAGAACCTAAAAAGCTAGGATCCCCTAGACATTAGTTCAGCAAGGAACTCTCATCATCCCAGACAAAGGAAGTGTTGTCAAGGCCATTCCTACTCCTTCTAACCAGCCTAGGAATACACCTCTAGAAATCCTAGAAGGATATTGGCACATGTTTGACCAAATGGCCCAGAACCAGCAAACACCTCAAACCTCCACACTGCAATATCCCATTGTAGATACTGCAGTTAATGCACCTATGAAGGCCATCCCTCTCCAACATATTCCTACATTCCATGGCTTAACATTGGAAGACCCAGATGCATTTATGTTCGAATTCGATGTATTATGCTAGGGGTATGACTATACCATTAATCCCCAAAAGCTAAAATTATTTCCCTCCACATTAAAAGAGCAGCTTTACGATGGTTTATGGGGTTAGGTGGGGGTGTTATAAACAACTGGGAATAGACGAAAGGTGCTTTTTTGAAGAAATATTAGGATTATTGTAGGTCTAGAGAATTAAAGGATGAAATATTTCAGATGGTAGCTAGACCTAATGAGACACTAGAAGAATATGTTGAACGTTTTCAGTATAATCTTCAGAGATCTCCTTATGCATCATTACCCTTACCTAATAATGTATTAAAAACGACATTAATTAAAGGGATGAAGGAACAATGGGTTGAAACACTAAATACTATGGGAAAATGTGACATCTATCAAGAAAATTTTGCCGACATTATTGATTTGTGCATTAGGAGTTCGCGAGGCAGTACAAGGCTAAAACCAGTGGAACGTGACATGCTCACAAGGGACAGAAAGATCTTTGGTGGAGGATTAACCCACATAGAAATTGGGAATTTACTGGAGAATTTCAAAACTAATATATTGGGGACTCTGACAACGTAGCTCAACATTATGCAAGCAAAAAATAAACAAGCAGAAGCAAAGAAAAATCTGGCAATATTCTGCCCTAGATGCAGAAAGAAACACAACCACAAGAGTGCCCACTGCATACAGTTCAAGTCTGCGCTATCTGTACAAAATATCACTCCACAGAGAACTGCCCCTCACTTCTGGGTTTGAAAGTAGTGTACAAAGAAGCAAAAGAAGAATCAGAACTGGTGTACCTACTTAATCAGTGTCGTCAATGGTAGCCATGAGAGTTCCCACTGCATACAGTTCAAGTCTGCGCTATCTGTACAAAATATCACTCCACAGAGAACTACCCCTCACTTCTGGGTTTGAAAGTAGTGTACAAAGAAGCAAAAGAAGAATCAGAACTGGTGTACCTACTTAATCAGTGTCGTCAATGGTAGCCATGACAACCAGGTATGCCCTTCGATCCATCTTCTTCTTTCCAACCTCCGCAATATCATGCTCAACAATATAATACAATGTGGCAAAATCAACCTCCCTTTTTAAACTGGTCACAATGACCATTTCCTTCATCACCATGGCCAAATCAAACAAGCCAACCTAATTGGCCAAATTTTCCCTACTCTTCACCATTTTTGAAAAACAATGCATATCCAACACAATGGTCCCCTCCCACTTCGCAAAGTCAAGCCTGGCAGACAAACTGGCAGAGACCGATGAATCAGCCAGTAGGAACCATTCTACTCCCTCAACCCACACTGCCAGTGCCATATACACTACAACAAAATCCCCAGTCCAAATTAAGACCGCAACTCCCAGCCCAACCCAAGTCGAACCCAAATAATAGACCGGTTCAATCTGTTCAAATAATCAAAACACCAGAACTAGAAACTGATCTAAGGGAGTGCAACGACCTTCAATTAAGGTCTGGGCGCATTATAGAAATTGAGGGAGATAAAAATATTCAAGTTGAAAATCAGTTTCTAGTAGAACAACCACTACAAGAAGAGGATGTGGTTAGACAACAAACTCATGACCAAGCAACCACGTGTTGTCCCCCATTCCCAGAACGATTAATCATACCACGTCCTATAGAACATCCTGACTTTGATATTTTGGGAAAACTTAGAAATTTGTGTATAAAAATCCCACTCCTCCAAGCTATCCAAGATATCCCAATATATGAAAAAACCATCAAAGAGTTATGTATAAGGAAGCCAAAGAGGAGAATAGCAACTAACCCAACCGTCCAAGTAGTTGGCACCCTATCTGATCTGTTATCACGAAGAGAAGCACCTGTCAAATATGATGACCCAGGGAATCCAACAGTGACGGTGCAAATCAATGGGCAAACCTTTTCAAATGCCTTAGTTGATTTAGGGTTTGCAATTAATATTTTAACAACTACCACTTGTCAAAAACTCGGCATTACATCAATGGAACCAACCTCCACCTTATTGGAACTAGCTAACCAATCGGTAGTTGAAGGTACACTAGACGATGTAATGGTATTGGTAGATTCCTGGGAATATCCTACCGACTTTCTGATAATCAACCCCAAAAACCGATCAACGGACACCCTTTAATATTAGGTAGACCTTGGCTTACGACTGCTGATGCTTACATTGGCTGCTAACAAGGCAGTATGACTATAACTAGAGGGAGAAATATCAAAAATCTAGCTCTATACCCTCCATCCCAGCTAACTGTAACAATAATGAAAACTAACAAACAACCTGTATCATACCTCACAGAAAACATTAGGTCCCCATTAACCATAGAAGATGCTCTCAATTTTAAAGATCAAACAAAGGATGATGTTATTAACAACTTCATTAACCAATCCGAATCCCATGTACAATGTCACATGAGAGAGGCATCATTTGACAATGAGCTAGAAGAAGATCCTCTCAAAGACACGCATGACCAATCAATACCCACTACCTCTATTTCAAACAGAAAAACTATGGAGATTGAGCCAGGTAAAACCTTGAACATTAATAGTAACCTAACTCCTAAATAAGAAGAAAAGTTGGTCCAACTACTGAGAAAATATAAGGAAGCTTTTGCATGGGATTATTTGGACATGAAAGGAATTGATCCCCAGTTGTGCATGCATCACATTTATACAGAAAAGGATGTTAGACCTATTTTCCAACCCCAACGGAGACTCAACCCTCACCTAAAATATATTGTGAAAGTTGAACTACAAAAACTTTTGGATGTAAACTTTATTTATCCAATCTCCGATAGCAAGTGGGTCTCTCCACTAGTAGTGGTGCCAAAGAAGAATGGAAAGTGGAGGATTTGTGTAGATTACAGAGAATTAAACAAAGCAACCCAGAAAGACCACTTTCCCCTTCCATTCATTGATAAGGTATTAGACACATTAGCAGGAAATAAATTCTTTTCTTTCTTGGATGGCTTCAATGGATACAATCAGATTCAGATTGCCCCTGAAGACTAGGACAAAACTACTTTTACCTGTCCTTCGGGAACATTTGCCTACAGAGTCCTACCCTTTGGCCTATGCAATGCCCCTGCCACATTTCAAAGTGTCATCCTCATCATCTTTTTAGATTTAATAAACGAAGGGCTCAAAGTATATATGAATGATTTCACACCATATGGAGATGATTTTGAGCCAGCACTAGACACATTGGAAAAGGTGCTGCAATGATGTATTGCCACCGGGCTTTGCTTGAGCTATGAAAAGTGCTATATTATGATGACCGAAGGGCTCATCCTAGGTCATTATATCTCAGCGACTGGAATACAGGTAGATCTAGCCAAAATTCAAATAATTTTGTTAATACCTACTCCTACCACACAGACAGAGGTACGCAGTTTTCTAGGATTTTCTAGTTACTATAGGAGATTCATAGAACATTTTTCTCAAACAGCTGCACCTCTATACCAACTGACAGGGAATGTTGATTTTGTTTGAACAGATAAATGTGACCATGCTTTTGAGGATTTGAAAAATCTTGTGTCAACAACCCCAGTGCTAAGAGGCCCAAATTGGGACCTGCCATTGCAAATTTCATCGGATGCTTCAAAATAGCTATTGGAGAAATCCTTGGGCAGGAAAAGACAAAAAAACATATGCAATCTATTATATTAGCAAGAATTTGTCTCCTGCTGAGCTAAACTATACCGTAACTGAAAAAGAGTTTTTAGCTATAATACATGTTGTAAATAAGTTTAGGCATTATATCACTGGATATCCTATTGTCTTATATATAGATCACTCTGCCATAAAATATTTAGCAAATAAACCTATTACAAATGGTAGAGTAACAAGATGGTTGATTTTATTGCAGGAATTTTACATCACAATAAAAGATCGACCTGGGAAATAAAATCTTGTAGCTAACTTTCTCTCACGAACGCCGAAGCCAGCAGACGAAACAACAGTCGAAGATCAATTCCCAGATGAGCATTTGTTTGTTGTCACTATCTAAACACCCTAGTATGTTGATGTTGCAAATTATTTAGCAGTAGGAAAATTACCAAAGCATCTAACCCCCAATGAACGAAAACATATTGTGCAACGTAGTACCCGATTTTCTTGGATTGGGGGCTACCTATTTCATACATGGACTGATATGCACATCAGAAGATGCATCTGTGAAGATGAAATATTTGACATTCTGAAAGCTTGCCATGACAGACCATGTGGCAGACATTTCGTAGATCGAAGGAATGGTCATAAGGTTTTGTAAACAGGTTATTACTGGCCCACAATCTTTAAAGACGCTAAGAAATTTGTTCAAGCCTGTGATAGTTTCCAAAGAGCAGGATGCCCTGGACAGTCCGATGAAATGAATTTAAACCCACAGTTAGTAATCGAACCATTTGAGCATTGAGCGCTCGATTTTGTTGGTTCAATCACACATCATCAAATCAGAAAACATATATTCTAGTAGCAACAGAGTATGTTACCAAATGGGTTGAAGCAGAGGCACTTCTAAGAGCTACAGAGGACTCTGTGATTCATTTCCTGTTCCAAATATTTGTACGATATGGCCTCCCAAGGGACATAATCATGGACAAAGGACCATAGTTTGTAGGTAATAAAATCACTGCAACATTAAAAAATTATCACATTCAGTTCAAAATTACCACTCTGTATCACCCACAGGCAAATGGCCAAGTAGAGAGCATGAATAAAGTGATGGAGGCAATATTGACAAAAACCATTGCATCACATAGGTGTGATTGGGCTTCAAGATTTCCAAAGGCCTTGTGGGCATACTGAACAATGTGGAGAAACACCACCGATTATTCACCATATCAGCTAGTATTTGGAAAGGAACCCATCTTTCCAATAGAGTTCGAAATAAAAACCTTAAGAACAACACAGGATATCGGTCTGGATTTAAATGAGGCCCAGACTAACAGATTACAACAAATTAATGAGCTAGATGAAATTAGGCTCTCGGCTCTTCAACGCACTGCATTAATTCAACAGCAGAGAGAAAAATGGAATGACTCCCTAATCAAAAAGAAAATCTTCCACAAAGGAGATTGGGCACTTCTATACAATTCTAGGTTTTAGGATTTTCCGAGAAAACTTCAGACTCGATGGCTTGGACCGTATGAAATCCAGAAATTGCATGACAATGGCACCATTACCTTGACTACTATTGATGGATCTAGACATACCTTTAAAGCAAATGGCCACCGAGTGCGACTATACCATAAACTGCATACTCGGGAATCCTTTTACCAACAACTCTGAGAAGATTCTGATATGCAGATCCTTGTTGAGGAAAATAATCCCTCCTTGGCATTGGTTCACTAAATAATTTCTTTGTCCTTAACTTTTGTAAATAATTTTTTCTTTTCTGCTTGTATAAACTACTTTCTGTATAGATTTTTGCATTTCTGCATTTTTTTGCATTTTGTTGTTCCTTTCCAAAGGAATAGCATTTCCGCTTTTTTGTTGTTCCTTTTTGAAGGAACAACACTATTGCATTTTTTTGTTCCTTTCCGAAGGAACGGTATTTCCGCCTTTTTGTTGTTCCTTCCTGAAGGAACAACACTTTTTCATTTTGTTGTTCCTTTCCGAAGGAACAACATTTCTGCTGTTTTGTTGTTTCTTTCCGAAGGAACAACACTTTTGCATTTTGATGTTCCTTAGGAAAGGAACAACATTTCCACCTTTTTGTTGTTCCTTTCCAATGGAACAACACTCTTGCATTTTGCTGTTCCTTTCCGAAGGAACAACATTTCTGCCTTTTTGTCGTTCCTTTCCAAAGGAACAACACTTTTTCATTTTGTTGTTCCTTTTCGAAGGAACAACATTTCTGCCATTTTGTTGTTCCTTTCCGAAGGAACAACACTTTTGCATTTTGTTGTTCCTTTCCGAAGGAACAACATTTCTTCCTTTTTGTTGTTCCTTTCCGAAGGAACAACACCTTCACATTTTGCTGTTCTTTTCCGAAGGAACAGCATCTTCGTATTTTTGTCGTTCCTTTCCAAATGAACAACACTTTCGTTTTTATGTTGTTCCTCTCTGAAGGAACAAAACTTTCATTTTTCTGTTGTTCCTTTTCGAAGGAACAACACGTTCGTTTTTTGCTGTTCCTTTCCGAAGGAACACCACTTTCATTTTTCTACTGTTCCTTTCCAAAGGAAAACAACTTTTGTTTTTTTTCTTGTTCCTTTCCAAAGGAACAACACTTTCGTTTTTTTATTGTTCCTTTCCGAAAGAACAACATTTTTGTTGTTCCTTTCCGAAGGAACAACACTTTCATTTTTTGCCATTCCTTTCCGAAGGAACAGCGCTTTCGTTTTTTTGCTGTTCCTTTCTGAAGGAACAACACTTTCGTTTTTGTTGTTTCTTTGCGAAGGAACAACATTTCCACATTTTTGATGTTCCTTTCCAAAGGATCAACACTTCCGCCAGATTGTTTTGTCGTTCCTTTTAAAGGAACATCCCTCCTTCGCATTTTTTCCTTTCTGTTGTTCCTTCCGAAAGAACAACAGTTTCGATTTCGGATGATCTTAGACTGTTCCACCAAAGGACTAGTATTTTATCTTGCGTTTGCTTTATTTGTTGTTCTATTTAAGGAACAGTTGTTGTTCCTTTTAAGGAACAATTGTTGTTCCTTTTAAGGAACAGTAGTTTCGAGTGTATATTTTTTATTTTGCTTGTTGTTCCTCTTGAAAGAACCACAATTTTTGTGTGTATATATTCTTTTGTTGTCCCTCTTAAGGAACAACAGCTATTCCATCTAAGGAACAACACTTTTTGAGTGCACTTTTTTGTTTTTTGTGTGTGTTTCATCATTTAAATGATTTTTTTGTGAATGATGGTCCATTTAAAGGCATAGGTATACATTTATGTAAGAATACAAAAACTAGAAGATACTGAAATCAGCAAACCAAAGAAAAATCATTATCTTTAGAGAAATTTCTTTGAATCGATAAAAAAAAGGAGGAAATGACACAAATATTTATATCACTTTGCTGTCTTTATTTTCACTAAAACCAATTTGATTGATTATTTTTATCATGTTGGTTCTTTCTTAAATCTTCATAATTCTCCTTGATCATTATTATTGAATAAGAATAAGGGCATATTTTCCTCTATTGAGATGTTCAGACTTCTTCCACCATCCCTACTATTAAGGAGTGTTGAGCCACCCTCTGTATATAGATAGTAAAATGCTATATATATATATATATATATATATATATATATATATACTAACATGATTTTTCAGATGAAGGATAGGGGGTCTCATCAACAGCCAGCCTACCATGATCATAAGGAAGCAAGTGAAGTGGCATCCCCACTATGGCCACCACACCAAGGAGATGATCCAAGAGGCATATCAGAAAAATAATAAAATGTCCTTGGAACAGGAGGTATCATAACGAGCCGGCCTTCCCACCTTTCACTCCTTCCTAGTGAATGGCATTGTGATTCATATGGTTACCAAGCCAACACAATGGCCTCCATTCTGACATCGCACAACACTTTCCTAGGCATACACAAAGAATTATGGTTCCAAGGGTGAAACAAGCAACTCTGTCAAGGTTATGGACACCTATGGGTAACAGAGCTCTACTGATGGTATTGAAGTCATATTTTTCATAGATGAAAAATCATTTATAAATCAATCATAATGGTTAAAGTGGATAATGACTGCATAAGAACTTTTACTTACGTCAGCTGTCCTATCCTCTATTTTTCGCATCATTTCACGACATTTCCATATCTATTTGTGATTTCCATCATAAGCCTCGATTTTAGTAATCCGCTAATTTTTGTACTCATGTCATGGATATATACATCATCCCTTTATTTTACTGTACGACTGCAATCCAGCATGCTGCTCCTTTATTTGTCGGCTAAGGACAGCCTATCACATTTTAGGGGGGCGCGTGTGACCTCCATAATACACTGGCATATGTGTCAACTCCTTATTTGGAGGTACTATGACTCCATCAAAACACGAGAATAACAAGTTTAAAGGTATTGATATTTCCCAATATGCACAGCTTGTTGTTCCATCACCATTTCTGTGTTTTTGCTCTGTAAAAAATTAACAGTTTGCTAAAGCTTGAACAGCTTGTTGTTCCATCATCATCTCTGTGTTTTTGCTTTGTGCTAAAGCTAAACAGCTTGTTTTTCCATCATCATCTCTGTGTTTTTGCTTTGTTAGAAAAGTAATAGTGTGTTAAGCTTGAACAAAATGGGAGGCAGATCAACACGCAGCGAACCACATGTGTTAATGATCTGCGATGCTACATGCGAAATTTTAATAAGAGCATGATGGATTGCCTACCTTAACTGACTACAGCAGTCTAATGAGATGGCTGCCATTGAATTTCTGCAGAATTTGCAGGAAGACCATTCCATGGTGAGGGAGAGGAAAATAACAATAACAGATGCGATAACTTTTGAAGTATCGGGACTGCCAGCTATTGGACCAGTATGGAGCCAGAAAAAAGTGAGACTTCAATATGCTATAACCATCTTCCAGGACGAAGGACAAAGCCCTACGGTCAAAGGAAAAGGAGTCATGCCTGCAACCATGGGAGAACCTTGGGAAAAATTAGCCAGGATTGTGCAAAGTTACATCACATGCGATGGCAGAAAAGATGTGGTAAGACCATGCCATCTTAAAACGTTAGCTTTATTAAACAAAAATGTGCTGTGAATTTGCCCACATACTTAAATTCTTTATTGCATGATGTTGCTCGAAGTATGAGAAAATATCGTCATGTAGAAATGGTAGTAAGTCATCACGGCTTAATTCAGCTAATAGTTAGTTATAGTCTCGCTCAACAGCAAAGTAGTTGGAAAGAATTGGTTTTCTCAATAGATGGGGGATTGGCCTTACCAACCCAAAAACGAAAAAGAATTGCTAGCACATCACTTAGACCACAGAAACGCAGAAAGTCAGGCAGACTAGGGAGAAGCAGAGGAATGTTGGGAAATCCCCAAGAAAACAATAGCCAGCCATTAGAGATATATGACTTAGAGGACAAGTAACCCCCACAATTTGAAGGAGGGGAAAATGAAGAAGAATAATTAGAAGAAAATGAAGAAGAGGAACTGGAAGTGGAAACTGAGCACTTCGATGAGGAAGAAGGGGAGGAAGCAGAGCAACCCAGTGAAATCCCATTACAAAAGCCTCTGCAAGAAGATGAATTGGCCCAAATTTTGGCCAATATGGGTTAATACATCCAGCCCCACAACCCACTCAACCTCGATATTGAGGCAGGACCATCACAGGAACACTTTGCTCATAGTAAGAGTGCATCTGAGGAGTTGAATGATGAGGAAGAAGAAGAAGGGCAATCACAGGAACACTCTGCTCACAGTAAGAGTGCATCCGAAGAAATGAATGACAAAGAAGAAGCAAAAGCAGAATTCACCCAAGAAATAGCAGATCAAACCAGTGTTTCCTCCCCTGAGAAACCTAATCAGGAGGATGAGAACATTGTAGAAATGTTCCAAGTAGAAAACATGGAGATAAGCCAGGGCAAGGGTACAATCCCTGAAGAACAAATCCCAAGTCTGAAAAAATAAATAGTTGTTCCTTCAAAGAAAATGAATGAAATCAAAAGGCTACAAAAGGAATAGCAAAGACTACTAAATATAGTAAAACAGCTCAGACAACAAATAAGGGTCATAAAAATGGGGAGAATCTCAAAAAGAACCCATGGAACAAAGGATGAAGCCACCTAGACGAAACCCCATAAAATGAAGACCAAAAGTACTCAAACTAAACCCATTATCATTCAAGACTGCAAGGAACAACATGCAGATATTGCAAACACAGAGGCCCAAACAGAAGACACACTAGTCTGTAATAAGGACGTCCAGACAGAGGCATTTTCCTCTAGCATCATGATCGATCGAACAGTTCATGAGAAGGAAATGTAGACTATAGGAACCAGATGTCGCAATAAGGAGATCGAGGTAGATCTCCAGCCCAAAAATGTTTTGATGGATAAGGATCCAAGGATAGTGAGACTTCAAAAGGATCTGGCACAGGCCCAGCAAATGATAGAAAAGATCACAGAGGAAATTGTTCCTCGGGAGAAATATGAGAAATTACAGCAGCAAGTAAAAAACATCAATGCATCGTAGAGAAAGGCCTTCGATAGATGTCAGAGAGCAGAGGAAAAAGTTAAAAAGGTAACCAATAGAGTAGACATATTTATGAGTCAAATGGATACCCTATGTTCTCTATGTACTGATGTTCTAGCCTATAGGGCACCTGCTAAAAATTATGCTTTGTTTTTATGGAAAGGTACTTACAATTAAAAATTAAGGTTGTCAAGGCAGGGGTACCTATAGAGTTAAAAACTATTGACGATTTTATAAACTATTGTAAACATTATGGGGTGAAAGTCCAGTGATTGCTATGTGAGTTTTATTTGCATAATCTTGTGTTGGACGATGAAACAGAAGAGAACCCTAGTCCTTTTGTGGGTAATATTCAACTTCAGGCATTCATCTCTTTTGCTATTAACCAGATAAATTGGCTTAAAGCCCATAATACCTTTCAGAGACAGGAGAACGGGTTAGATCTGTGAGTAAGGGGTGAACTAAGGAACCCATTACAACTATGGAATAAGCATAGAAGCTTAATGAGAAAGAAGGGTGTGATCCAGACACTGGGACCCATTCACACGATAGTTGTCCAACAAGGGGTAGAATACTTCCTATCCATCAAAGACCTTGCTATAGCAGCAGCTAAACTCCGATACAAGACTTCCAATTGGAATGTTCAGGACAGAGAGCCATTCAATTACGAAAATTTGAAGTTAGCTGTTGATCGCCTAGTCACCTATAGTAACCTCATCCTGAGAGAAGGCCCATATTAGCTAGGTCGTAGGTTTTGAAGTCCAATTATCTGGTATCCTGCACCAGGGTATAAGGCCCTATATGAATTTCCTAAAGACCAGACAGGGCATATTTTTTATGTCTTAGCTAAACACCATGGTTTCAGACCACTACATGAAAATCCTTCTCCGGCCTATTCCCTAACTTCATTGCATGTAAATTACAATGTTTTCATGAGGGCATGAAAAGGGGTAAGTAGGGGGGTGTGTTGAGAATTGGAAAAGGTATGTATTTACCATTTATTTCTTTATCTTTTACTTTGAATCATAACTTCTTTACATTATAAGATGGTAATATGTTAAAGAATTGTGATAGAATTAAGGAGATTTGTGATTGATACAAAATAACTAATTATTGTATTTTTCTATACAGAAAATGAAGGAAATATAAAATCACTATTCGGGAGGAAAAGACAAAGAAGAAGCAATTGTTGTCCCTTTGACAGGAAGTCGTATCCAGACAAGGAGATCAAGATCGGAGTGCATGGTCCAGGAAAAGGAAGAGAAAGCATGGCATCAGTGTAAGAAGACAAAATGATAAGTTGGAGATCAAAGATATGGCGAATCCCTCAGGATCCTTTGATCCTGAGGGATCGCTGCTTCAAGAATTATCTAGTATTTTTTATACTTCTTCTCGGCCATTATGAAAAGGACAGCGCTGCTAGCCCAAGGGGGCGAATTATTGTTAATTGTAGAACTTATTGTTATAATCTTAACTTCGATCATCGACTCTCTTTGAAGAGCAATATTTGTAACTCTACCATTTATGATTAATATATAGCTCAGTTGTTATTCCATTATTTGATTCTGGAGTAATTGCAGCAGTGCTTCCCTGGTGGCTAAGGGCCCGGCCCTAGTGGATCCACTTGCTTCTTCTATCATTATTTTACGATTACAGTCATGTGTGGTTTGATTTCCTTTGCATTTCCTTAAATTGCTTTACTCAGTAATCTTTTGTTTCTAAAAATTTCACTAAATTGCTCTGTTATATCGAAATCATAATTGGATAGCAAGATTCTCATTTACAACTTGAAATGTCATGTTGTTCATTTTGAAATAATATTGCACTGTCTAATTCGCATTCTGTTATTCATTTATAGATTGATATTGTTTTTCATCTGCAGATTGATATTGTTGTTGATTTATAGTTGCGATTGATGTTCATTTAACTGTTGTTCAGTTATAATTGCAGTTGTCATTCCTTTATATCTGTGGTTAATGTCCCAAATGCTAGAATAATATTACTGATTCAATTACTCTGTATTCACTGTGTGTTTACATTTAGTTCGGTCTTTTTTTCCTTTCTCGAATTGCTATTCAATTCCTTTATTAGTTGAAGATCGTTGTTCAATTCATTTAAGCTTTGTTGCTCAATTCATTCCTGTAGATTAAGCTTTGTTGTTCGATCTTTCCAATAGATTAGTTGTTGTTCCTTTGTTGTTAATCGAATTGTTATTTCCAACATTTTCTTGAGTGTGAATAGAAATATCTACAACTGTAACGAACATTAACTACTGCTGTCCAAGTTCTCAGATTGGAGATCTTACCTGTGATTGATTTTCATTTACATCAATTTACAGGGGAAAGAGTTATCGTTATTTCATCCTTGACTGATGATTGTTGTAGTTCCTTGAGTGAATGATTTAGTTACCAAGCATTTAAGTTTCTTTCCATTACAATTAGATTTTGTTCCCAGCATTCATTTACTTCTGTAAGCACTACACTGCAAACATTACTCTTGAACAAGTGAACGCCTCAGACTGAGTACACTCTTGAGATTAAAAATAGTACCTGGATTTATAATTAATGTAGGGTAAATAGGTGTTAACAGACACCTTTTTATCGCTCAACAGTTGGTAAGGTGGGACCTTACATACTCTCATCACATTTTGGACATTTTTCTTTCAACGCATGTTATTTATTGTTATGAAACTAGCTCACAAAAATATAGAAAAGATAGATCAACGTCTTAGAATTCAGACTCTTTGAGGGGGAAACCTCCTTTACATTACACAAATGAATGATTCTTTGATGATTCAAGTGACAAAACCTCCTTTCTATATATAGGAGTCTAATGAGTCACAATATAACCTAGCTGACCTAACAATAATAATATAAAGGCACAAAAATAACAATAGAGGGATTCTATGGGGCATAGTAATAACAATATGGGGACAATAGGGGTACAAAAATATTAATAAGGGATATAACTACAATAGTAATGGGGTAATCACTGGTATTATAGGGACCTTTTTTTTTTTCCACAGAAAAAACCATCCTTTTATTAAAAAAAAAGGGAATACACATTAAATGTATGCAGATCACCAAGACTGTATCCACCAGCATTAAAAGCAGAGAAGTCTCAGCCGACTAAAAAGTCCGCTCGCTGATAACCAAAACGAGCTACCACAAGGAATACGCATCCTCCAAAAAACAATGCTTCGCATGAAGCAGGTTCGCGCGGATGCAACCGCTGCCCAGCCTGATATGAAGGCCGCTGGAATCCACAGTAACAACTAAAAGGATTCGGGCGAACAGAGAAAAATACAAAACGCTGCCCGGGCTTCCACCAATGAGGAAAACGGCCCGAGAAAACGCCAGGAAAAAACAGAGGGAAGAAGAACATAAGGAAATAGAAGAAAACAGGCGAAGAATTTACAAAGGCTGCTGCTCTGGATTGATATATTACACAAAGCTGGGTTGTTCGAGGTCGAACCACCCTGTTTTCAACCTTCGAGACCGACCACGTCCCCATCTCAAGCTCAACTCCTGCTTTAGAGAGACGATCCGCATCAAAATTCCTTTCTCTGTAGATGTGACTAAGAGAGACCTTCATGAAGCGGCTCCTAAGTCGAGAAACTTCTCTGAATAGAGAAAACAGAGTAAGATTGTTGCAACGCTGAGCCCCGTTAAACCACTTCACGACATTCATGGAGTCCCCGAAGATCTAAGCTTCTCTCACATTTCTAGAAATAAGCCATCTGAGAAGAACATGAAGGGCTTTTAATTCGGAAAAGTTATTTGAGCCCTGCCCCAGACCTATTGATGCTTTAACAGCCTTCTCCTTCGAAAAGTGGATGATCAAGCCAGCTCCACATCGACCATTATTGTCCGAGGCCCCATCGAAGTAAGCCCACGGCATAGAGTAGCTAATGAGTTCTTGACACACAGCTCTGGAAGGAGGAGGAGCCTGAGGAATAGGAATGCTTTCATAAATGGCTGCTCCTTCTGCTGCAAGTCTTCCGATAGGGAAGACCGAATCCATGAAAATAGCTTGATTTCTAGCTAGCCAGGTCCCCCATGTGATGAGTAAAGGAATGGTTCTTTCTCTATCGTTTGAGGAATCATTCCACCATCTCTGTTAGGCCTCTAAAAGCGCCTGCCCTTCCCATCTGTAAGGGACCTTTATCATGCTTAGCATTTCGGCCCAAAGGCTGGAGTTAAAAGGGTAGAGGAGAAAAAGATGCTGAGCTGTTTCAGCCCTATCTTTACACAGAGGACATCTACCAGGACCAATCCTAACTCTTCTTTGAAGGAAATCCCAAGTAGGCACTTTCTGGAGTAGGACACACCAGAAGAACAATTTGGATTTAGCTGGTCCTTTTAACTTCCATAACGATTTAGCCCACCAATCCGGGTTCTCCCAACCTTTTTGAGACATCATCCATTTATAACCTGCTTTTGGAGAATAAACACCATTCTGTGCAAAAACCCATTTTAGCTCATCCGGAGAATCAGAAAGCCTGACTGAGGAGTTGAGAAGGTCCCTACTATACCTGCCCCATTCCTCCAACCTGTCATCAACTAAATTTAAGTCTCTTCCTTGAAGCCACCCTTGATTCCAAATAGAAGAAGCCCCAGGATCAGCTACCTGGTTTAGAGTGAAAATACCCCTGTCATTCAAATCTGTGACCAATCCCTGAGATAGGGAAAATCCCTTTGAACATCCTATCCAAGGATCTTGCCCCAAACGGACCTGTGTTCCATCTCCCACAAGCCATGCCAAACCTTTCTCTATGATGTTAACAGATACAACCACTACTTTCCAGACCACCGAGGAGTTTTTGGATGACTTTTGCGGCAATCTAATCCAATCTAGCGTTGTCAATGGGTCTATATATTTCCTTTTAATCACAGAAGTCCACAAATTTTCCGTAGTGATGATCCACCAAGCCAACTTTGCTACAAGTGATTGAGAGAAGCAAGCTAGGTTTTTTATGCCCCAGCCTCCCCACTCTTTAGGGCAAGCTATTTTGTCCCAAGCGATCCACGGGGTAACTCTCTCAGACTTAGACCCCGCCCACAGAAAACTGCTGCATAATTTCTCAATAGAGTTTAGGATTCCTTTGGGCACCCATGACAGGCTAGCCCAGTATACTGGGATTGCCATCAGAACTGATTTAATTAAAACAAGCCTACCTGACCGAGAGAGCCACTTGTGGCTCCAATGTTTTAGTTTCAATTCCATTTTGGTAAGGATCCACTGCCAATCTTTTATCCTATAATTATTTGGTTTCAGATAGAACCCCAGATATTTGAATGAATCCTCCAACGATTTAATTTCAAAATTCAAAACCATCGCCACTCTGTGCTCCTCCTCTCTAGTCATACCTTAGCAAGTAAGAGTAGATTTTCTCTCATTTATGCATAGGCCAGTAGCTTTTAGAAAGAGGTCCAAGATCCTCTTGAGTGTCCTACAGTCCTCAAGACTACCATTGCTAAAGAGGATTATATCATCCACAAAGAGGAGGTGAGTGACCCAGAAATTTGCAGCAACTTCGATTCCTTTCAGAGCTCCTTTCCTTTTAGCTTCTTGGATCAAACGACTGATGCCATCTATTGCCAACAAAAAGAAAAGGGGAGAGAGCGGATAGCCTTGGCGCAGGCCACGTTCAGGACTAAAGAAGCTGGAGGTTGCTCCGTTAATCAGGACTGCTATGGATGAAGACGAAACACAACTCATAATCCATCTAACAAATTCAAATCTGAAGCCCAGATGAGTTAACTGAAGTCTAAGGTATAGCCAGCTAATTCTGTCATAAGCCTTCGATAAATCTATTTTCACCACAAATCCTTTTTTCTTTCCAGCTTTAAGACCGTGGAGCGTTTCTTGAGCAACTCCCACAGCTTCATGGATTTGCCTGCCATCTAAAAAACCAAACTGCTCCGGAGAAACATTTTTAGAAAGGAGAGGTTTTAGCCTGACAGCAATGATTTTAGCAATAATTTTGTAAACACATGTACACAAAGAAATAGGCTTGAAATCGCCAAAGGAACCAGGAAGGTCTGATTTGGGAATGAGAGTTAAAAATGTAGCATTAAAGGGTTGAAAGATAGAACCTGAACTCTTGGATTCTTCCACTACATCCACTAACTCATCTGCAATGAATTCAAAGAAATGCTGAAAGAATTCAACGGTCCAACCATCCGGACCGGGGCTTTTATCCTTTTGCATTGAATTAAGGATGCTTTCAACCTCCGCTTTAGAAATAGGTGCCATAAGGGAGTCATTGTCTTCCTCCTCAACAAAACGTGGGAAAATCTGGGCAACCCTTATAACTTCAGCAATTGAGGCTTCGTCTGGAGCTTTAAAGAGGTGTTTGAAATAATTAACCCCCTCATTAGCCAGTTCTTCGAAGGAGAGTGCTAATTCACCATTTTCTTTCTTCATTTCCCAGATTGTGTTTGAGTTTTTCCTCCCTTTGGCATAATTCTGAAAAAACTTAGAGTTTTCATCCCCTGCCTGTAACCAGATCGCTCTACTTTTAAGGCACCAGCTTTGCTCCCTGATCTGAAGAATTCTCCTTCCTTCCATCTCCAACTCCTGAATTCTCTTTCGAGACTCACCAGTACCATAGCCAAAACTATCTGGGTCTTCAAGGAGGGAAAGTTCAGAATTAACAGCTTGCATTGATTCTTCTTCCTTCTGCTTCTTTTGAGAAGCCCAGAGTTTGGAGGCAGCCTTCATCCTTGATAAGTTTTCCATAAAAAGCTAACTGCGATTCTCATTTCCATTGTCAACAGCTTTCCTCCAAGTATTGTGAAAGAGACTAGAATATGATGCATCCAAAATCCAAGAGGGGTTAAATTTAAAAGGAATACCTGGCTTGGAAAGATCTCCCTTCACTTCCAGGAGAACCGGTAAGTGATCTGAGAGACCTCCTTCTCCAACTCAATGCCTGAACGCTTGTAATTTCTCAGCCAGAAAATCACTTATCAAAAAGCGATCTAATTTCTTCTCGATCCAGTCTTCTCCTATTCTGCGGTTCCTCCAAGTAGGACGCAATTTTGAAGGGGCAACATCCACAAGAGGCGACAAGGCCAGTTTCTGATAGAAGAAAGCAGAGAGGGGATCAGCTCTGGCATTGGCCCCCCAGGATTCGGTAAGGCCCAGAGAAAAATTTAAGTCTCCACCAATGATAAGATTTGGATGCGCCAAAAAAGACTTAGCGAAGAAAGAGTTCCAGAACTTCTCCTGCTCCGAAATAGGACCATAGATATTGAGAAAGAGGAAGGGAATATAGAGTTCGTTGGAGTAAAGTTCCACCGCCAGAACGTTTTTTGTCCCCCAGGAGGATATTTCACGTGCCACCTTCACATTAAACCCCAAAACCACACCTCCTGAGCGACCATTTGCATCCATTGCATGAAAACTCCAACCCGGCAGAAGCTTATGAAGACAACCTGTAATTTCATCTCCTTTCCCCAGAGTTTCTTGAAGAAAGAGAATATCAGGCTTGTTGGACCTGACCAGATCCTTCAGAGCTAGTTTTTTGGGAATACTAGCCAAACCCCTGCAGTTATAGGATAAAATGATCATCTAAAAAACTCAGGGGGTGTTTGCTTTGCTCTAAGCACCCCTGGCAGGGACATCTGCTTCCCTCTAGCAATATCAATAATTGGCTTCAACTTTTCCTTTGACATATCTGATTTCCTCCCTCTTAGCTTCCTCGAACCTGAAGACAGCTCATCCGTTTCCAAACCTCCAACTACCGTAACTTTCCCTTTCCTGGTGGCTAAGGGTCTTAGATTGTAAGGAGGTTCAAAGCCTCCATCTCCCGCAGGCGTAGAGACGAGAGTAGGCACAGAAGAAACCGCCATAATAACACTATCGGATGGGCCTGGTCCCATCCCCAGGTCTGGCATAACATTGGAGAGTTGGCACAACAGACCCACCTCGCCACAACCAGACACATGCATAGCTCTTGACAAGTGAGGGGAGGAGGATTGAGGGGGTATGGGACAAGCCTGGTTCAATTTATCCAATACATGGCCTGCTGAGAGGCCGACTGTAGAGACCTGAGGTGATACACACGCACTAGCTGCCACCTCAGGCTACACATTTTCATTTCCCCCCATGTGCTCCGGACCTAGCTCCTGAATGCTAACCAAATCTTTGGCCTCCTTGGACTAAACCTCTTCCTTCTGAGAGATTATCTCTTTGTTCCGTTTTTCCTTTAAATTAATCCCATTTTTCCTCTGCCTTCGACGACAGCGATGGCCAAGAGGGCATTCCCGAGCCAGATGTTCGTAAACTAGACATCGATGGCATTTGAAAGGAAGATTTTCATAGTCCAGAGTCTAGATAAAATCTAGGCCGCGATACTTCAGAAGCATAGCATCTGCCATACCTTCCTTGGGATTTAAACTTACCAAAAGGCGGGCAGCGCTCCAGTCATGAGTGTGTAAATAATATTTATCTGAATCAAGAAACTTACCTAGCATATTTCCGATTGAGGAGAAGGTTGAGTCTGTCCATAAATGAATAGGAAGACCCATTAGTTTAACCCAAACTAGAAACTCCTCTGTTTTTTCTTTTTGGGCATCAAAAAGAGGTGACCATTTCCTGAATAAGATAGGTCTCTTTCCTAGGCTCCATTGCTTTGCTAACACCCATTCTGCATGCTCCTTCTGTCCAAACCGTATACAGAACCAGCCTCTGTCAAGCATCTTAATCTCTTCAAGTTGTCCTGGAGCTTCTTTCCATTCAGCCAGAGCCCATTGCTGTATGAAGGCCATCGAGAACTTCCTTCCACAAACTCTGCCCACTAGGAGAGTTTCAGAGGCTTCCAGCGCCCGGTCTATGTGGATATCGATGCCAAAAACATAGCTGGATCTCTCCTCCTTTTTCCTGAAGATTTTGGATTTCTTCCTCTTTCCACCCACTTCCTCCATCTTTCCTTCTCCCTCTGCTACCTCCAACGAATCAGGGCTCCTTTCAGGCTGGAGGTAGTTGCCTTCATTTAGCACCTCGGCCATCCTAGAAACCCCACCCTCCGATGCTGAAAGACGGCTTTGGATTTGACCCTCTTTCCCTGAAATGTCCAAATCCTTTCCCATCTCTGCTTTAATTGAGGGCCGAGCAGTGCTTGGAACCATTCCTTTCCACATTATATTCCCCCCAGACCTCCGATCAATGGCAACTTCCTTTGCTCCTGTTTTCGCTACCTGTTCCAAACTTGTTGCCTTCCCTAATTGCTTCGGAAAGAAATATTGAAGGTTCTCCTCGGACTCTTCAAGTCCCCAACAGACGAGGAGGTCTTCAGGCGAGGGTTCAATTTCCAACGATTCCTTTCCACAAAGCCACTCCCGCACTGCGCCTGGCCCGAACTCCATGCATGCCAAAAGAAAAAAACAAAAGCTAAAGACTCCTGCGACTTCGGGCCCACAGCCTGCTTCTCCCCAAGCTCAGCCATGGCCACCAAGGTCCGCACGGGAAAACTGTTCAAAAGAACCCTGATCTTCCATGGCTGCCCTGCTAGAAAAATTTGTCTTCCTCCTTTAGGGAAAATCTTACAGACATCAGAGAGAACCAGAGAAAAAAAATCCTATCACAACTATCAGCAACATCCCGAGAGCTGATGTAACATATTCTAATACAATTGAAATTCATTTTTATAGGGACCTAACATGCCCCTCTCCTTCAAAAAAGTGTTGTCCTCAACGCTTGAGTAGTTCTGGAAGCTTCTGTATAAAATTCTCATCTTCCCATGTGGAATCTTCAGCAGATAAGTTCTTCTACTTAATGAGATACTCCGAAATTGATCGATTTTGTAACTGTCGAGTTCTTGTTTCTGTGAATGCTTCCGGTTCCAATATAATTTTTCCTTCCTCATCAAGTTCTGGAAGTATTGTTTGAACTGGGAGCTTGTCACCTATAACCTTCTTTAAACATGAAACATGGAAAACTAGGTGCACTCGGGAAGTTGTAGGAAGCTCCAATTTGTATGCCATAGTACCAATCTTTTGCAACACCTTGTACGGACCGTAATACTTTGGTGATAATTTATTATCCTTCCTAGCTTGCTTGAGGGACATTTGTTTATATGGTTGTAGCCGTAGGAATATCGAATCACCTACATCAAAACTTCTTTCATTGCGATGTTGATCTGCCTGTTGTTTCATTCTATTATGCATCAACACGAGGTTATCCTTTAAGAGTTGGAGGACTTGTTGCTGATGCTCGATGTGATGTTCCACTGCTTGAACCTTAGAATTTTCTCTTAAATATGATGTGATGGATGGTCGCTGATATCCATAAAGTGCCATAAATGGGGTCATTTTTTTTGTGTATGGAAGGAAGTGTATACCACCATTCAGCCAGAGGTAACCATTTGACCCATTATGTCTGTTTATCAGATACAAAGCAACGAAGATATCCTTCCAAACATTTTTTTACTATCTCAATTTTCCCATCATATTGAGGATGATAAGATGAGCTATGAGCTAACTGAGTACCGAGACAAGAAATTAATTCTGTCCAAAAATTTCCAATGAAAATGGGATCTCTGTCACTTACAATAATCTTTGGGTTTCCATGTAGCTTTTGAATTGTTTCCATAAATGCAGTAGAAACTATATTGGCTTTAAGTGGATGTGATAATGCACAAAAGTGTGCATACTTGGTAAGTCTGTCAACTACCACCATGATGACACTCTTTCCCTCAGACTTGGGTAAACTTGTGATAAAATCCATTGAAACCTCCTTCCAACGTTTGCTTGGAATGGATAAAGGTTGTAATAGACTCGGGGTCTTAATTGTTTCAACTTTATTTTGTTAGAAAACCAAACATTCTGCCGCAAACTTTTGAATATCCGATTTAAGGCCATCCCAAAAAAATTCCTTCTTAACCCTGTGGTAAGTTTTTAAAAATCCTAAGTGCCCTCCTAAGGGATAAGTATGCAATTCCATAACTTTTGTTTGAGTTGGGAATTCTTATAGAGGTATAAGAAATCTTTGTACCATAACGAATCATTTTGCCAACTAAATGTATCATATGTACTGGAATCTTGTTGTAACTTTTGATTAAGTGCCCACACTTCTTCATCATTCTTTCATTCCTCCCTTGCTTCGTTTATCCAATCTAGTTGGATAATAGAAATGGCACACAACAATGCTTCCACATCCTCATCCTTTCTTGAGAGTGCATGTTTTACCACATTTTGCTTCCCTTTTTTGTAGATGATTTCAAAGTCATAACCCAACATCTTTGTGACCCACTTTTGTTGCTCTTAAGAGGATAATCTTTGTTCTAAAAAGTATTTAAGGCTATCATGGTCCATTTTTACCTTGAAGTGTCTTCCCATTAGGTAGGGTCGCCATTTCTTAAGTGCATGTAGTATTGCCAACATTTCCTTCTCATAAATGGCTTTGTGTAAAAACTTTCCCTTCATTGGACGACTTTCAAAAGCAATGGGTCTTTCATCTTGCATTAAAACGGCACCAATTCCATTTCCTAAAGCATCACATTCCACAATAAAGGTTTTTGTGAAGTCCACTGTAGCTAAGATCGGTGTTTGGCACATTGCCTCGTTAAGATGTTTGAAGGCCTTTGTTGCTTCTGGAGTCCATGAAAATGCATCTTTCTTCAATAATGTTGTTAGAGGTGCTGCTATTCTCCCATAATTTTTAACAAACTTGTGATAATACCCTGTCAACCCGAGAAATCCTCATAGATGCTTTATGGATGTGGGGATTTTCCATTCCTTAATGGCTTTAATTTTGCTAGGGTCTACCTTAACTCAATGAGATAAAATATGACCCGGATATTGCACCTCTTGTACTCCAAAGAAACATTTGGATCTTTTTGCATATAATTGTTTCTCCTCCAATAGTTGTAGCACCCTGTCAACATATTCCACATGATCTTTCCAAGACTTGTTGTAGATTAGTATATCATCAAAAAATACTAACATAAATTTTCTAAGGAGGGGTTTGAAAATGGAATTCATTAAACCTTGAAATGTAGAAGGTGCATTGGTAAGGCCAAAAGGCATGACCAAAAATTCATAATTTCCCTCATGAGTTCTAAATGTTTTTTTCGGAATGTCTTCAATCTTCATTCTGATTTGATGATATCCTGAATGAAGATCCAACTTGGTGAAGTAAATTGATCCATGCAATTCATCCAGTAATTCATCAATGACAGGAATGGGAAACTTATCTTTAATAGTGAGCATGTTGAGCTCCCTATAATCCGAACACATGTGCCATGATCCATCCTTCTTGTGCACCAATACTACTGGAGCAAAGAAAGAACTTTTACTAGGTTGAATTATACCAGCCTCTAGCATTTCTGCAACCATAAGTTCAATTTTACTCTTTTAGGCATAGGGATATATGTACAGCCTGATGTTTGGAGGAACACTCCCTGGAATCAAATGAATAGCATAATCATGATCACGAATAGGTGGGAGACCTTTGGGAGTCTCAAATAACTTGGAATGATTGTCCAAGACTTTTTTGAGATCTGGAGAAATAGATGATTTCGATGTGGAAACATCTAGCGAACATAATTGTGCAATTACACCTCTTTGTCCCTTTTTTAGAAGCTTTGTCATACCATTAGAGTTGATTATCTTTCTCGGTTTCCTTGCAATACCCCTTAATTTAACTTCCTTTCCTTCCGCAAAAAATTTCATGAAAAGTTCTTGAAAATTAAAAGCTATTGTACCCAAGGATTGTAGCCATTGGACACCTAGTACAACATTAGCACCTCCCATTGGAATGGAAAGCATTGGGCTAGTCAATACATATTCTCCCATGGATAGCTTGATATTATGGTACTTTCAAGAGAATTTTATTGTTCCTACATTTTCAACCATCACTTGACACTCTGGTGCTGGATATAGGAAGTAATTCAATTCTTTTGCTACCTTACAATGAATAAAATTGTGGGTACTTCCTGAATCAATCAACACTATTACCTTTTTCTTCTTATTTTGTCCTTCTATCTTGATGGTTTGAGGAGTGGTAATTCATACCAATGCATTACAAGATATGGTCGGATTCATTTTTTCTTTATCTAAGCTTTGTTCCTGGAGTATATCCTCTTCTTTGACCTTTCTTTCTCCTTTTCTTCTTCCTCTTCACAATCTATGTAGAATAATTTCTTCTCAGCACACTTATGACCTTTAGTGTATTTGTTATCACAACTGTAACAAAGCCCTTTTGCTCTTTTTTCTTCCAATTGTTGTGGTGTCAACCTTATAGGTCGTGGAATACTAGGGGCAACAACACTTCCATATTTATAGTTGTGAGTGGTATGCTTCCTGGTTGCCATAATTTTTCTTTCCATTTTTATTGCTAACCTGAATGCCTTCTCTAATGAATCAGGTTCCCGAAGGCAAACATCATGTTGGATATTATCCTTTAGAGTCCCTATGAACACATCAATCCTATGCTCCTCTGGAATATTTTTTACCCTTATGTTTAATTTTTGGAACTCTTCAATGTGCTCCATTATTGAACCCTTTTGTTTGAGACTTATCAATTGGCTAAAAAAAGTGTTGCTTTTTGTATCCTCATAATATGCTATCAATTCTTCCGTAAAAATTTCCCAATTGATAATTTGTTTACAAGAGAAAAGTCATTGATACCATACAAATTGATTTGGTTCCAAATATAAAGTTGCAATACATACCTTTTGTGTGTTTTGAACATTATTGAGATCGAAAAATTGCTCCATCTGTAATATCCATGTTGCGGGATCCTTGCCATCAAACTTTCTCATATCAATTTTTGGAATATGGTAGGTCTTTGATCCAACATTAGAGTCTATGAAATCATGATTAACATTTCTTTTGTTCGCATCATGAGTTTCCTTTACTACCCTTTCACCATTTGTAAGTATTTCTTGTAGAAAAATTGTCAAATCTGTCTTCAAATCTGCTATGTTTGTCTTCAAATCTGTCTTCAAATCTGCCATGTCTCTCTTCAAAACTGTCTTCAAATATATCTTCAAATCTTCCATCTTAGCTTCCACGCTCTTTATCTTAGATTCCATGCCATTTATCTTAGCTTCTGTTAGCTTTTGTGAGAGTGACATTTGTTGCACTTGGTCTTGTAATTTTGATATATCATGTAGCATTTCTTCCTCTTCTTCACGAGTCATGCAAGAGATTTCAGGTTGCTTACTAAGTGTTTGCATTTTCTTTCCTTGCGGCATTAGTTACCGATAATAATTCTCTACTATGCCCTTTGAATTCCTTCAAAATAATTTTTCAAACCAAGCTTAAGCAAAAATTTAAAAAAATCTACACACCTTTTTTCACTTTGTAGAAGCTCGATATTGCCTATGATGTATCTCTGTAATTTCAGATCATCTAGTTTTGAAACTGCGATCTATAGTAGCCCTCTGTGTCTTCTTTCCAATGCCACCAGTTTAATCCAAAGTGGATTCTCCAAGGAAGAGTTATGCCAAATCTCCCACAGTGACCTGATTATAGACTAGTTCAATAGAGCGAACTTGTACGACATGCCACGTGTCCATGTTTCAACCTTTGGCTCTAAAAGATATATACAAGAAACTACAGTCCTTCCTCTTTCTTTACATTCTTAAGAAACTTCAATCCGATGCTCAAAGAGAAAGTTATGACGATTTTCCCCAGGTCACCTGTTTGGAATCTAATTTAGGAGTATGTAAAAAGACCAACTTCCTCAGATCATATCTCCTGAAATATAGCGTGAAAAGCTCTGAAATTTGGACCCAAGGTTCAATACGATTTCGTCTCAAATGGGTTTTTTTTCACTTCTGAAATGTCGTAGACAAAAAGTTATAGCGAAAATGACACGATGACCTATTTGGAGCAGCGAAACCCTGGAATCCAAAGCTTTGATACCAAATGTTATGAAACCAGCTCACAAAAAGATAGAAAAGATAGATCAACGCCTTAGAATTCAGCCTCTTCGAGGGTGCAACCTCCTTTACATTACACAAATGAATGATTCTTTGATGATTCAAATGACAAAACCTCCTTTCTGTATATAGGAGTCTAAGGAGTCACAATATAACCCAGCCGACCTAACAATAATAATATAAAGGCACAAAATAACAATATAGGGATTCTTTGGGGCATAGTAATAACAATATGGGGACAATAGGGGCACAACAATAATAATAAGGGATATAACTACAATAGTAATGGAGTAATCACTAGTATTATAGGGACCTAACATTTATAATAGATAATATCAACATTAGGGCATGCATGAATAGCTTGATAATCCATTCCAATATATTTCATAAAGGCATGTAAATATCGGTACGTACGAGGTAAAACATTTGATGGTGGTAACAAAACATTACCTACTAATATACAACATAAAAAAGGTAGTATTGGCTAATGTATTAAAAAATAGTAATCATGAATATTGCATCCAAATGTTACAAATTAATGAAATGATGCAGATCAATGTACTAACAATAAAAATAATGGGAAAAATAATTTCTTTATCATGTATATGGTACTAAATGTCACAAAATATATTAGATACCTTACGAGTTGTGTCACACATTTGTTTGACAAACAATTCACCGCCTTTAAGTTGACCATCAACAATAGAGCAAAGAGAAGAGATGTTTCTGAGCCTTCATAAAGAGGTTTAGATTCCATCTCAAGTATAGGTAAATCAAAAGCATGATCATCATACGAGTTGTCATCATCATCCATTCCAACACTATTAAATGTCTCTTGGATCAATCTATTTGTCCCATCTTCTTCAACTATGTTATTGACATCATTATTTTCTTCCATAGGATCATTATCTCGATCCTCAATATTAATCGCTCCATGTTCTTGAACAGACGCTTGTACTACAACTACCTCTTCCTCATCGAGCAATGCCCTAGGGGGGCGATACTATACAATTACAATCAATAAAGTAATATTATATATATAGAAAATATTGAAGCGTCTATATAACAACAATTTACAAATATAATATATAAGTTAAAAAAAAAAAAAAAAAAGACAACAAAGAGAAAGAGAAAGACGACTTGGGTGAGACCAAGAAACAAAGACAACAAATCAATGATGATGCTTGTGCAATTTATCAAGATATTTAAGAATATGTTAAAAATATCTAAGAAAGGTGTTACTTTTCTTGACATGCAGGAAGTGAGACACTTTCTAAGATACACAGTCATGACTATAATAAAAAATATATTGATCTTATTTTGCATTCATCCTTGTAATGCCATGTTCTTTCTTAATATCATATTTTGCATAATATACTTTAAAAAATTATTAATAATGATCCATAAAACCCCATGATTAACCTCTAAATCTTCTAGGTCCAAATTAACCCACTAAATAATATACATTAACCCCCTAACACCTTAACCCATTTCCCCTAAACCCTTAAACAATAACACCTTATCCCTAAGCCCATAAATTAATTAACCCCAAACTCGACCTAAATCCTTAAACGACCTTAACAAAAATAATCAAATAATATTTCTATTCCACATCAAGATGGCAATATAGTTCAAACATCTCCCAAAAGAATATTATAAAATACATTTACAATAGAAAGATAATAAAATTCACAATACAAAGACATGCAATCTAAAATACAATATACATATAAGCATTTACAAAAAACAATCTACAATACTAAGACATATAATAAATAACCTACAAATGGATGATATTCATGTCCGCCTTTAGCGTGTCCATATTCTCTACAATGTGTTTTAGCTAATTTTATTAGAATTCTCTTGGCCACAAGCCCTTGCAATTTCTACAAGGGAAATAACATTTTCCATCCTAAAAAACCCTCGATGTAAATCCCACATAGTCTTGGTCTCCTTGAGGAATGTTATGTGACATTTTTTGTCACAAAAATTTCAGTGATGATTTTGTTCAAAATTTAACCTCAAAATAAGGCTACAATATTTCAAAATGATCACAACTAATATATATAGTAACTATCTCAAAGTTATATGATGTTGGGGCATCTATAAACACACACACACACACATATGTAATTATAATTATAATAATCTATTTAATAAATTTATATATATAATTTATATTATAATCATATAATATTATATTTAACTATAATATTAATGTTATATTTATTTAATTAGTCAAATTTATCAACATAAAACGGTCCCATATTAGACGGTGTTAGCGAAAAAAACCATTAATGGTGGAATTGAACGTTATGCAATGATTATTTACCATTTGTAAGAAATTGGACAACACATTTTCATATTGGGTATAGTTTCGAATATTCAATGATAAAAGAACTACCATTGGTTATTTAAAAACGGGTGGGATTATAGAAAAATATCTGATAATCGATGGGATAGGGAATATCATTGATTATTCAATTGGTAAGGAACTATTGTCAGATATTTGATGGTCATCAGGATTTTAGAAAAATAAAAATAAAAATCATTTAATTTCTGACACCTTTTCCAATTTTACCCATTTTGTCGGATTTCGCTATTGGAATTTGTGCCCAAATGTAGTAGTGAAAGATAGAAGCTTGAAAATCTTGCACAAAACATTGAAGGTACTCCTTAAAGTAAGAAAGAAGTGTTATATCACTTTACCTTACCCAACGTGCCACCTTACCTTTTCAATTAAAATCATAAGCAAACAAACCTTGATGGCTCCTTGTGTATATACCTACACTTGTATTGTATTCCTTAGCAAACATCAAGAGAGATCAAGAATTTCTTTTAGAAAAAGGGCTTTCTAAGTAAGATTCTTGTAACTAATTATAGATTGGATCATGAAATTCAAAACATTCCTCTTGATGATCATGAAACCTTTAAGAGAATGAATTTTCAATTAATGGTGTGGAATCAGGATGAGAGTCTTGCAAGAGAACATAAATTTGATCATATTCAGAAAGCTTGTCAAGATAGTGAGGACTTGACATAACCATCAAGGAAGGCTAAAGTGCCTCAATTTCTTGACAACTATCTACATATTGAAATGATAAATAATAAGGATCAATCGATTCAAAACAAGTATCATGAGATATACAGGCGGGAACATGGTACATTGAATAACAGTTGTCATGATCAAATAAATCGATTAAGGTGTAAATTTCTTAGTCAATGGAGGACGAAGATAAATTAGTTTTAACTTGATTAAATAAATAGCACCAACATTTATTGACATTGAAGAGGATATTTGGTTCCATGAAGAAAATAAACAGTATCATACTATTCACAAGAAGGATTAGGATTTGATTACTTTCAAAAGGATGTGATAGGAATGAATCTGTCGGCCAAAGATAATATTTAGCATTATCAACTTCACATCTTTGCTTATTCATGAAAGGTACACATTCCAAAATTGAGTTTGATATAAGATATTTTCATGAATATAAATCAATTGAAATAATATCTTCAATCCGCTCAAAGGCCAAATCTTGAATGTTAGAAAAAATATGCCCGAAATACCAAATATTTTTCAAGAAGGAATTCACATTTAGTGAAACCATGGAAAGAAAATAGTTTTGTGAGAATATCCAAATATTATTTGGTTTGAGGGCCTTACCAGAGTTGTGAGAACCTGACATAACCATTAATCGATGTTGAAGTGCCTCAACTTCCTAGTGAGTCATGATACTTTCAAGAATTGTAGAATTGCATTTTAAGGATTGAATTAGATTATGCATGGTGTGTGGACAACTGCTACTAGTAGTTTCAACTATATCACTACTATCCAAATGGAATCCATATACATCAATGATTTGTTCAGAATTTAAATATTCAACAAACATATTACCCAAGTCATAAGGTTCTTCAAATTACAAATATAAAGATGGATAGGTTGAACAAGTCTCATGAGTAACCTGAGTATAAGAATTTTCTTCATGCAAAATTAGAAATGATAAGGGATGGAAACGGTATTCAATGATCTCTTTACTTTCCTCTTCATCATGAATGATCTTACTACCATGTTTCAATTCAAAACCCAACTCATTAGATGAAGTATTTCCATCACAAGTTAATTCCTTACAAAAGGTGGAACACCAAGGATGGTGAGGTGAAGAGGAAGTTTCAATAAGAACATCTTCTTTAACTAAATTAGAATCAAGTTATAATTGTTTTGAAACAAATTTTTCTTGAGAAACTGAAAGATAAAAAGGTGCACTTGGGAAACCATCATTACATACAATATGGAGCTAGAATCAGGAGAATGAAGGTTGTCTAAGACTTTAGACTGATAAAGAAAATTAACTTTATTTAATACATCATCGATATTTCTAGATTCAAAATCAATCAAGTATGGGAGAATGTTATATTAACATGGAAGATTCAAAAAAAGAGAAAAAAGATCAAAATAATACTTGGACTACCTTGCTCCTGAACAATACTTGGATTTGGAAGAGACTAACCAAGAAGATCAAGGGGTGAGGGATCATGAGAAGGAGACAATAGACAAGAGAAAGAATCCAAATTAAATTCAAGACTAGATTTATGAGTGTTAATATCATCTGTTTGAATGGAGGGATTAATCTTCACCATAGGCTTCATGAACTATTCCAAATTATCCTCATTCATATCAAGATCATGGGAAACAAATGATGGTTGAGATAATGGATTACGAATTTGATTTGCAAATTTCCCAACTTCAACATTATCATAAGGAGGTACCCAAAATGGTACTAGAAAAAAAGGAGGACAAGGAAATATAGGAACAATGGGCTCCTGCTCCGAGATTTTGGGTGTGCACATTTCTGAAAGTTTGCAGAATAAGAACATCTTGGGTTTTAGATTCACACTAATTCAAAGAGACCCGAACCAAATGCTCAAACTTTTTCTTAAAGAAGTCCCAATCCATATCTTCCTCAAGAAAGTCATAACATAAGTGAAGGAATCTATTAGCAAAATCCTCAATTGATTCATTAGGATCCATTGTGATTCAATTAATTCCTTTATAAAAATATCGGTAATCATATCTATCAAAATATTTATCAAGCTCCTTAAGAAATTGACAAAAATAATGAATAGAAGCAAATGACACTGTATGACACAATTGATTAACATGACCTTCAAAAGTGAGGGTGAATAGAATACAAATAACATATTCATCATCGATCTCAAGAGATTTACAAAACCCAAGGAAATCATTTCTGTGCTTGGACAAAAATGTACCACCCTCACCATCAAACCTGAATTGAGACAAGATAAGAACAATTTATTTGGAGATAGAAAGTTTACCAGGAGATATATTACAAAAATAGTCTGGGATTATGATTCAGAAAAGAGACATTTAATATATTAGGTTCAAAATAGACTCAAAGGGAACAACTTGTCATGTGGCCCTCCTTCTAGCACCAAAATTTTGATGGTTTTGGATACCGCCAACATATAGGGGGTCTCCTCGATGTGAAGTCCCAAAAAGACCTCACACCGTTTGGAGTAGGAGCCCCATCCGGAGTATTAGGCTAGCCACCGTAACCATAACGTTCGCCTTGATTTCAATGAATAACATAAGAGAATATATACATAGCACTTGAACGAGCAAGTAAGTTGACATTGTGAAATATCGATTGTATTGTGTAAAAGGAGACTTTCACAAGGGAGAGATAAAAAGTGAGCATCTAGAAGGACATAATAGCACTAACCTAAGAGGGACACATGATATAATAAAAAAGATTCATTAGTGAAATAGTTAACATAACAATTGTAAAGAAAATACAACACACATTCAATAGGATAAGTATCAGAGCCATCGAAATAGTTCAATTTCTCCATTACATATGAACACAACATATACCGTAAACATCCCAATAGTACTAAAACATTTGTGATCCATGCATGAAAATATGTTGGCTCATAGAGATTTAATTATAAGTTAAAATATCCAAGTACACAGTTACAATGATGAGACACTAGTTCCAATAGTGGAACATTAAGTCACTTCTTTCTTCTCCAAAGAATAGTTTTCTCTCCTATGCCAAGTAGAGAAGCCAAGACTAGCTCTCTAGAGTTATGAGGTTCCTTTTATAATAAGGGGAATGACCTTTCATATTCCCATGACTCTTGGACTTCTAATGTGTCCTTTGGACTTCTAAACAACTCTTGAAATTCTAATGACTTTTGGACTTCTCCTAAATGCGTTTATTCCATATATGACTAAGTGACTTTTCATATTCCACATATGGACCTTGGAATTCCACACATTAATTTTTTTCATTTTGTTGAGAATACATCATTACATTCCACATGATCATGTGGCATAACACATGGAAACATATTGACCATTATGATAACACTTGTACAAATTACAATTTGACGATGATCACAGGGACTTCATGATGAGGATGCAATGCCAAGTTGTCCTCCTTTTTGTTTAATCTTGTATTCTTGATGATAGATCTAATATATGCTCCATCTTCATGAAAGGTCTGCTTTTTTACTCGTCTTCATCCTCCAAAGTTTCATTGATCAATATCGGAATCTTTTGAGTCATCATGTAATGTCTTCTTTCTGTCTTGATCCATGATATACTTCATGTATTCATTATTGTTGTTTTTTGTTCTTCTTATTTGTAGGTGTTTTTTTATTCTTTCTCCTGGTTATTTTATTTTACATCTCCTTGTCATGTTGATATTGTACTCCTACGAATGAAGATCATTCATGGAAAGGCATAATCAGTCTTAAAACATCTATTCTATCAATACCTAGCTCATGGAAGGATTTTCTCATAATAGGATTTTGAAATGGTTAAAATAAGAAGGCTTGATTAGGAGGGTGCAGTCAAACTCATCAAGGCTTACAAGAGGCCTTCAAGGTGCACTTGTGTGCGCAAGAAAGAGAGAGAGAGCTCAAGAGTACAAGGGCACACTTCGAAGAGATGAAGGAGTGAGGCTTCAGGCCTTTAGTCCTTCAAGGTGTGCTTGCATGCTCAAAGAGACAAAGAAGACATAAGGGCGCACTTCGAAGAGATGAAGGAGTAAGGCTTCAGTACTTCACGACTTCAAGGTTCACTATGCACTCAAAGAGACTAAGAAGGTGGAAGGGTGCACTCCAAAGAGGAAAAGGAGTGAGGCTTCGGGCCTTCAGGCCTTCAAGGTGCTCTCATGCACTTAAATATTATAAGAGGGCACAAGGGTGCACTCCAAAAATACAAAGGAGAAACAATCAAGCCTTTAGGATGCGCTCTTGCACTCAAAGAGGGCACAATTCTTCTTGTTGAAGAAGTGCACTCAAGCTTCAGGCTTCATGATTATGCCATGTAATCAAAGGTAAAGACGAAGCTTTGTACTTCGTGATTGTGCCATGGGCTCTAAGACTTCATGCTTCATGAGTGTGCCATGCACTCTAAGAGAAGAATGAAGCTTCATGCTTCATGAGTGTGTCATGTGCTCAAGGAGGGCACAGTTCTTCGAGTCGAAGTAGTGCACTCATATTCTCAAAGTGTGCTTATTTTTATGAAGTGTTCTCAGGCTCTCAAAGTGTGCTTTTGAAAAAAAATAATGTCCTTGTTTGTACAAAGTGCGCTTTTTAGGGGAGAGAAGGTCCTTGTTCTTCTGAAGTGTGCTTTTTCACTGAGCATTTGAAGTGTGCTTCATTGTTTTGAAGTTTGCTTTATTATTTTGAAGTGAACTTTGTTGTTTTGAAGTGCACTTCACTATTTTGAAGTGAGCTCAAGCTTGGGAGGGTGAAATTCTCTCCAACATTGGCTACTTGTTCATCTGGAATGTGCTTTTCACTAAGGGAGGAAAAACAAGGCTAGGTGTCTTATCCTTAGGAAGTACTAATGCATTGTGAGAGGGAGGATAACTTAGAAAAGAGTTAGTGCACAAGTATGGGAGGAAATATACATCAATGAGGCTCATGAATAAGTTGCTCTTATCACCTAGTAATAGGATTAATGCCTTTAGAACTTGCGTTGGGATGTGGGACCAAGAAGCGCTCTCACAATGGATAAGTGTGGGATTGACATAGTAAAAGAGGAAACTGCATTCGAACATGACTCAATCTTGGATCACACACATAAAAAATCAATACAAGTAAGAAGAATACACAAGACTTGTGAATCACAATCACACCTTGAAATGAAAGCAAAGTGACACTTATGTCTAAGTGTGACAGTTGAAATGACACATTACTACACTTAGAACACAAGTTGCAACAACTATGATGGTTGTGACCAAACGGTGCGCTAAGCTATTGGAATATGTATAGCACATATTCTAATGATCTATGATACCATCTAATGTAGAAGAGTGTGCTAGAACTAACTTTGGTGATGTGAAAAGGTGTGACACATGCAGGAGTGAAAAACACAAAAGCGACACATGTAGGATGAGGAAAACATAAGACGACATTTGCAAAATGCAAATGATCTTGAAAGTGGCACATGCCAGAGAAAAGATAAAATGAAAAGGTCACTTATCAAAGTAAAATTAAGTCAAAATTACAACCACGAATATGAAAATGACACTTGTGAAATCAAAGTGTGCAAAAAACAACAATTGAGAAAAATCACTAAAATAAAAGTACACATGCAACAAAGTGAGGGGGATTGTCAATAAAAGTGTGCACTAACTATCGACATGAGTTGAACATAACAAAAGAAATTTTTTGATGTATGGTGTTATGGTTATTCAAGCTTGCATAAATGAAGTGTTCCCATGAAATCATTAAAGATTGTGCATGTGTGTGAAAGTGAATTGACAGTTTGAAATTGGGACGAAGACTTGACCACTTTGCAGCACATCAAATGATCATGGAATAACCATAGATTGATAAATTGTGATAGCCTCAGTAGGCTCCAAAATTCATGTGTGATCAAAATTTTGGAGGGTGTTTGTCCAAGCGATAACACACCCTTTTTCTTGATTTTAGACTTTTTTGATCCACACTAATTTTGATAATGTCTTTCAGATCAACCACGTCATAAGTTGATGGTCGACGTTTCAAACCATAGAATGTGGTTCATCCTTAGGACAAAGGTGAAAAAATCAATGAATCACAATGTTTAAATATCAAAGATGCATCTGATTATGGAGTTATCAATTAGGAAATATTTGTTATGAATTAGTCGTTAAAAATTAGTTGTTGAATAAATTTATATAGTTTCTATCATTTTGTTTTGTTTTATTTTTATTTTTAATTAAAGTAATATTAAATTCAAATCAGTTAAATTAACTTAATAATAATAGAATAAGAAATGAATATTTGTAAATGTATAATCATTATTGAAAAAAAGTTTAACCTATTTTTATCAAATAGCTACCTTCAAACCCCTTAATACCATTAAAATTTCTCTTAGAGCTGTCAAAGACCCTGTATACCCTAAAGACATGAAAGGAGTCTACTCCATCCTATGTTCATGTGGGATTCCCTACATTGGGGAAACTAATCACTCCAATAACCAAAGAATCCAAGAACATGCAATAAATATTAAGCACAATCGCTCTTGTTCCTTAGCTTAAGTTGAACATGAGATGAAATCCAAACACCATGTCTGCATTGAGGATTATTGAGTCATCGCTAGGGTTGATCACTTCCATCATAGGAAGTTTATGGAGGCCATTGAAATTGAAAAAAATGTTATTAATCTTAATATGGACGATGGTTGGAAGTGAAGTAGAAGTTGTATCGCTGCCCTCTTTTCGTAAGTTATATATATATATATATATATATATATATATATATATATATATATATATATATATATATATATATATATATATATATATATATATATATATATATATATATATATATATATATAATAAAATTATTTGATCAAAATAGATTAAACTAAATTTTTAATTATGATTACACGTTTACAAATATTCATTTCTTATTCTATTATTATTAATTTAATTTAACTAATTTGAATTCAATATTAGTTTAAGTAAAAATAAAAATAAAACAAAACAAAATGATAGAAAATATATAAATTTATTCAACAACTAATTTTTAACGATTATTTCCTAACAGTTATTTCCTAACGACTAACTCTGGAATGAGATGCATCTCTGATATTTAAACATTATGATTCATTGATTTTTCACCTTTGTCCCAAGGATGAGCCACATTAGCTGGTTCAAAACGTCGACCATCAACTTATGATGTGATTGATCTGAAATAAATTATCAAAAAACACACCCTTTTCCTATGCATCATGACAATAACAATGTTTACTCTTTCTATGACTTTGGGATATCTTTGATTCTAATAGGTTCTTTGAAACAAGTAACAGTTCATGTGCGAATAGTGAAATGAGGTTTCAAAGATACAAAAAGAGAAGAAAATTATCAACCAACATAAGGGATTGCAAAAGGATTAATTCAAGTACTTGATTAACAAAAAATAGATTTTGGAAGGACTAAAGACTGGATTTTATCTTCACTCGCTTGCTGATAAAACAAATCTAGATTTAAAACTTCAATCTAACTATAAATCTATATATCAATTAATATAATATTTGAAACATAAATTCCAATTTTTTTAATAAGACTAAACAATTTGCATATCATTCAACCGCTGATCAATTTGATCGAGCTTTCCAAACGTTTGCACTACTGGAATATTCTCTTTACACCAATTGCCTCACTATAGCTTTGATACCACAATGATGATAAAAGTGTCCTCAGACATACAAATTTTATTAATCAAAGGAAAATAAATTTCATAATAGATGCAAGAGCTTACAACAATCTCTCAACACTCTTGCATTATGAGAAAAATAAGCTTTAAATTATCTTATGTCCTAAACTAAATTGGTTATGGACAACTTATCACAAATGACAAGTGTCCATTTACATTAAATGCAATACTAAAAATTTTCCTAATTTGAGACTAGGTAAAGAAAAATTTCTAGATCTACTAATAATATAGTAAATCCTAACTATATGAAAATATAATTAGAATATTTTTAGAGCACAATATATAACACCAATTCAATGTTGGGAAGAGGCTTCAATGGATTTTATTACAAGTCTACCCGAGCCATGCCTAGTTGTTTCTATTATCTTCTATTATAGCCTCCCTATTCTAGCTTCACAAACCTTCTTTTCTTCCCAACCTCTCCTTTTGTCCATTCCTTCATTAAATTGAAAATATTGTGAAAATACTATAATTCATGAAAATAGAAAAAATAAAACAAGAAAAAGAAAAATTCAAAAAGTTAAATAAAAAGGAATTAAAACTAAAAAATAAATATTAGTAACTAATAAAAATGGAAGTTACTAAAAAACTCATAATAAGACCTCAACCAATCACCTTACAAATAAATAAATTTCAATAATAATAAAAAATAATAAAAATTGAATTCCTAATGTTAAACTATGGATAAGCGTCATAAATTTTTGGTCAAAGACAAACTAATACCGAGTCAAAGGAAAAATTGAAAATGTTATACCATGTTGCAGCAGGTATAATAAAACTAAATTGATAACTAAACCACATTTAAAACTAAACTAAAAGTCTAAATTATAATCATATTAACTAAAAACGAATGAAGTTCATAATAAAATCAAACTAAAAAATAAGATAAAAAAAATTAATCATTCAAACTAAACCACAAATTGAAATGTAATAATATAAAAGTATATTAATTAAGAATCAAAATAAAGTTATGAAGTTAAACTAAATTAAGTAGCAAAAACAAACTAAAAATTAAAAGTAATTAAAATAAAACTAAAGTAATAAGCAAACCACATTTAAAACTAAACTAAAACTATATTTAATATTACCTAAAATTGAATGAAATTAATAATACAATTCCATCAACAAAGTATGGAGCTTCATTAACATAATTGTTTCTCAGTTCTTTATGTTAGTTTGTACGGATAGTTATCATTTTGTGGTGTTGGGTTTCGCCGCAGACCTTTTATCAGCTTCCAGTGGGAGAAGAATTTAGAAACCTAGCTTGTATTTGTATGGGAGTTATTGGCCTAATTTTTTTAGTACATAAATGGATTCAAAATTTTACCATAATGTAAAGGAATTCAACAAGGCTTCCATCCCAAACATATAACTTCTTGTAAATTTAAAAATTAGCGAGTTGCCTAAACTTTTGGTTATGGGGTTGTTGATCATGAAACTCTATTGTAGTCTTCTACTTGTTACTCTTACAGGTAATATTTGTTTTACTTGACTCTTTCTTTCTTTTATATGGAATACAATCTAGAAAATATGGCTTATGGCACATTTCAAACCATAAGACAATTGGTTGTATATTGTGTATCAATATGTTGTCAAACCAATCTTGTCACGATCTAAGAAAAATATTATTTGCTCGATATATAATTATATATGTAATTAATTTTTGCACTTACTTTTCAATAATCCCTAGCATTGTTACATGATAAAGTTATGGATATTGGTATCTTGTATTGACATTAGGATCAATGTCAAAGAGTTACAATTTTTTTAAATAATTTTTTAAATGGAGTTTAATTTTATTTATACAAAGAATGAAATAATTAATAGATAATATTAATTTTATTTATTTATTATTATAATTTTATTTATATATAATAATGTTAAAAAAGTTTTAGTGGTTTGGTAAACAATTTGTTTTTGTAGGGATGTAGGTTGAAGTTTTTGGAAACATCATGTAACTCTTGTTTTCTTACATTTATGAAATAATTGTATTTAATATATGAATATTTTGTTGTTGTTCATCTTTATGCAAACTATCAAGACAATAGAAAATATGTTGATTTACTAGTTTTATATAGGGTAGGTGGGTTTCATTTCATTATCACATTAAACACTAGTTCCATTAGTTCCACGTCTTTTTAGATATTTTATATTTTTGTAAACAAATCCAATTCCAAATAAAAAATTTCTAAAATTAAATTAATTTTGGTGATGTTGTGCTTGAAAATAGGAAGTAGTAGATTCAAATATGGTCATAAAAAAGAGGATATATATAATTTTGCCACCAAAATTCTTTGAACCGTGCTATTAGAATTCACTCCTAAATATGAGCATCTAACACTAATAATTAAGTTTCAAAGATTTAAACATCGGAACTTTCGTTCTTACATGCATCAACACCGTATCTCGTTTTATATAGCTTCAATTTAAACTTAGTTAACTGTAGATTCTATTTTCTCATTACATTTTATGCTTATTATAATTGATATTGTTCTTTTCAATCAAACTTGTATGGTAAAAATTTATATACTAATTTGTATTTTAAAACCTTAATGACGATCTTTCTTATCTGGAATAATATATAAATTGATTATTTTTTATAAACAATGGAATACTTAAAAATAATAAAATATTTTAAATTTTAATATTTAAATATGTTGTAGTCTCTCTCTCTCTCTCTCTCTCTCTATATATATATAGATGGAATTTGTGTATATAAAAATTTCTTACCATTTCATATACAAAATAGAGTTTTTTATTTGTTATTATATATTAACTCTTTTTTTATTTGAAATAGTATATGATTTTTTAATTTTATTTTTTAGATAGTAAGAAAAAAATTAGAATTTTTAGAAATGCATTAAAAAATTTAAATTATGCTTTTGGAAATAGGGTTTTTAAGAAGTATTTACAAATTAAATGTATACCTAATTTTTAATGCGAACATTTCATAGTAATAAATATTTATTTGGTTGTTTTCGATCATTTTTTCCTATTTCAATTGTCTTTCCTTGACTTTGTTTTTAAACATTTTAGTTAGGGAATGACAATGAAGTGCAATGAAGAGGCTATAAAAAGGAGTGTCAGAAGAATGAGGATGAAGAAGAGTGTTTGAATCAGAGTACTTTAGCTACAATGTCTCATAGACATTTTAATCCATCTTTACTTTACGTGCAAAATACATTATTGATATCCTAATTAGACTATATTCACAAATAAGATTATGGAGTTAGAAAAACATTATATCCTTTAAGGATATATAAAATAAAGTTATGTAGGATTGAGAACGTAAAATGTTTATATTTGCATTGATTATTTTAATTTTATTTTTTTCATGAATACTATCATGTTTCGTTACATTTACTCTGCTCTCAGTTATTTATTTTTATTTTATAAAGCACATATTTTTATGTATATAGAATTTCCTTTGGATATATTATTAGTTGATATTTATTTATATATTTCCTAACATTCTAACATAGCCTTTTTTTTTAATTTTGTTTGAGTAAATAATTTTTTTTGTATTTTTTTATATTTTTATGATTAAATTTGATAATATATATAATAAATTAATGTTTCTCTAACCAATTTGTATTTTAAGATATAATTGTTTTACTAAACACAAATTTTCAATCTTTTCAACAACCTTGTTAAACACACACATGGCAGCAACATAATATGAAAGATAAACAAGAGAGTACACTTATTATTAACAAATGATATACATTTATGGTACATGGTGTGACCTTTGGATTCATATTCCAAGTGGTCTCTTGAACTCCTTTTGGCTGTTCAGCTTCCACACCAACCCTTAGAGGATTAGGTGTCCAACATTCCCCCCTTAATCCGAAGGGTTATGTATGAGTCCAAGAAGAGAGCTGTAATACAAAATGTGCAAAAAATGCATGGCAGCACTAGGCTGAATGTGCTCTCTGAAATGTTGGTATAAAGGGCGGTGGTTTAAGGATGACCACCAGCACTGGAATGCTTAGTGCAATTCCTAGAACTCTTCCAAAACTAGCAAGAAGCTGAAGTCTTCTGCTAGAGGAAGTGCTCCTATTGTTTTGAAGAGGGAAACCTTCAACCATGAAAGGGAGGTCTCACCCCGCATAGAAGGGAGAATCTTATCCTGTGATGGTTTAAGGATTACCACCAACTCTAGAATGCTTAATGCAATTCCTGGAACTCTTTTGAAATTGACAAGAAGCTGAAGTCTTCTGCTAGAGGAAGTGTCCAAATTCTTTGAAGAGGCATTACCAACTGAAGGCATGCTCAGGGGCATCTTTGTCTTTGGCTACAAATCTAAAATTGGTGTGGCAGGTTGTGGCCCAGGCTCACTTGATGTGGCTTTGAAGCTTGTAGATGACCATCATTTCCCCCCTGTCAGATACAAGGTGAGATGATGGAGAAAACTCAACTGCAAGACTATTCAATACTCTAGAACAAGTTCTGACATGTGACTGGAATATCTTCTTGGTTGTTGATGCCCATTGCCAAGAAGCGATCCATCCAATATGAATCTTTGTTCTTGCAGGAGGTCTGTTTCTGAAGCATATGTTTGAAGAATGACTGGTTTTATGACAGTGCTTACATGGATGAAGATCAAAACAACGATATTTCATATGGCCAACTCGGTCACAGTGTTGGAATTTTACAATCTGTTGCTATTGTTGTGGAAGAGGAACAGAATCTGGAACAGCTAGAGATGAATTGTCATGAAGGAATGCAGCACTCTAAAACTGAATGGGCTTTGAGTAATATGGAATATGAAAGGACACGTCCTTGTCATATCCAAGACCAGTTTTGTGCTTGTTGTGGACAAGCTCTTCCCAAGGTCTGATGATCGACTTGGGAAGTGCATACTGAATTTCTGCATCTGCATGTAACTCTACTGCTTTATTGGACACTAGATCTAAATCAACTTGCTGCTTATGGGAGTCTGTTTCAATGTTCTGAATAGAAACAGGTTCAGAATGATGACTCCTCTGTTTTAATTCTTCTTGTTGAAGCTGAGATTCAAGCTCTAAAAATTCTACCTTTTCTTGTGTACACTGCAGATAGGTTTTAATATCACAGAGAGTGTTCTTGCTGATTTTCATTGTATCATGATCAGTAGAATGTATCATAGTTTTCAAGAATTCTAATATTTCAATAATTCGAGCCATATTCTTCATTATCAAAATTACACCTTTTTCTTTTTAAAACTGATCACAAATTTGACCCAATGTAGAAAAGTAACACCGACTCACAGTACAAAGACACAAAAATATCCTCTATAAATGTGCACCAATTGACCAGTGTGCAACCAACAAGCACCAATTACTGTAATGCATTCACAATCCATTACATAAGAATAAGAGTTCACTCATGACCAGCATATAGAATGCAATATGTTATGACAAACTACTAAACTTTCCTCCACGAAAGACTACTTTTAATTACCAAAATAATCATTTCCTTCATACAACCCACCAAACTCTTATGCAACAGTCGAAGTAACAAGGAATCAATGCATATATATGTATATTGTGTCTGTATCCCTTCGACCTCCAAATCTACATGTTGCTTGCATTTCACATGACACGCAAGCACCAAAAAATTATGTTAATTGAAAAATACTGCAAGTATACAAATTTCAAGCCTTTTGCAATGTTTGGCACATGGATATAAATGCTGGAAATGTATTGGTAATGTCACCCTTGACTGTCAAGATTTGTGACTTCAATCTTTCGTGCCAAGTCCAAGAGGTAACCAGCGATGTGAACATTCAAAGATGTTATTCAATATCTGTTATGACACCTACTTATCATCCTCCAGAATTTATCATGTCACCTGGAAACTATGGCTCAGCAGTAGACATATGGGGAGCAGGCTGCACTTTTTTAGAAATTGTTTGAAGTTGTCTTCTCCTGGAAAACTTCAAATAAAGCATATCTTCCATCAAAATCACACCATATGAACCCACATTATAAAACCCACAAGATTATATTGGGAAAATCCCAATATAGTAGGGAAATAAAATCTTCCATAATATGTTAGTTGTGAATATCATTCCAAGGGTAGCTTTAGTAAGGCTCCACCTAAGTCTGTAATAAATGAGCCAATTTAGCAAATAGAATTATGCATATAATTTTTTACGAAACAACAACGATGATAACTAGAGAATAATCGTTGCAAGTGCTCTTTCAATAATTATAGGCTACTCTTTTATCCAAGGTAACATGTCGATCAAGGCTCACTTTTCCCAATACCTCTAGTTGTTGGGCCTACGGTGCGTCGCTTCGGATATTTTACCAAGGATGACAAAGTTGGCTGGATTATTTTCATTAATGACTCTCCTTGATGACTATGCAAAATTACTCACACTAAAGTTTCACAGAAATACATTTGAACATCATTGCCACACACCTCACATCTCCAACTTTACCTGACTACCTTTTTCTTGTCAATGGTGGCGCGACACCACATCATCCCTTGAGGAGAAGGCCAAGTCAGGATTCCAATCTTCAACAACCTTGAAGTGATTGCCGCACTTGTGAAGGTGGATGATACAAATGCTATCAATTTTCTACTTTCTATGGAAATGATTCCACTTTGGTCTATCTCTTCAAAGAATGTTGCATATTCACGTCGAGTTCGTTTCCCACCGTGCATGCACTGATGTATCTCCAGCTCTGGTTTTCGCGGAATATCCTCACGATGACTTGATTGTATCTCTAGTGATTTGAAAGTGAGACCTCATCCTATAGTCGCTCCAATCTCTCATAATCCGAGGGCAGCCAAATCCTCATGTGCCTCACCCTTAGCAACAGAAGTGTGCATGGGTTCAGACACCAAAGCCAACCCCATTCTTCGTCAAAAGGAATACCGAGAGCAACATTTTATTGAATAAAATTTTACGAGTTGTCCAAGTGGGCATACATAGGAGAAACACAAGTGCAATGGAGGAGACAACGTTATACATGGGTGCAACGGAGCAACGTATACATGGTCACATGAAATGCAGGTTTACAGGCTGGTTCGTGTTGGGCTTTCAACAGATCTCGAATCTCCAACACACGAATTTATTTCGGCATTCTCAGTAGCCACTGTTCATCATTCGGCTCAGATATGGACAAAATAAGGGCAGCGTATGCACTTTAGGAGCAGTGATGGTTAATGCAAAGCCGAGACAGTATTTGTATGGGCCATCATTTGTATGGTTAACACAAAGCGACCAGCGGACTCTAGTATGGAGAACAATAGGCTGATAATTTTTGTATGCTGGTATGGAGCAGCGATAGGAGTAGGTATCTAGCAGCTACAAGAGTAGGTATGTTAGACCAGTGGAGGTGTCAGCATCAGGTATGTCAGAATTTTTCTATTTCGAGTAGTGTGTAGAGAATGCAGCTAAAATATGGCTGATAGGTTTTCAGAATAGAGAATCTAAGTTGTAGAGGGCCAGGACTTGTTCAGAACAGGTCTGAGTGGGAGCATGAAAGTGTTAGAGCGTTGCATTGATAGAGAGGGACAGGTCTGGCAATATTCCTCTTTGCAGTCATAGGGGCAGGTCTACTCACAAAAGAGGAATGGCATAGCTGATAGAGGTAACAACTTCTATTATAACAAATGCTCATAAAGGTATAATCAGGAGGAGATCATTGGTTTACAAAGGCCACAGAAACAGGTGGCTTACACTTGAGCAGGGTAGGAGATCGCCTGCTCTGATACCATGTTAAACACACACATGGCAGCAACATAATATGAAAGATAAACAGGAGAGTACACTTATTATTAACAAATGATATACATTTATAGTAAATGGCGTGACCCTTGGATTCATATTCCAAGTGGTCTCTTGGACTGCTTTTGGTTGTTCAGCTTCCACACCAACCCTTAGAGGATTAGGTGTCCAACAACCATTTTATGATTTTTTATCTAATTTTATAATTTGTACAATAACTATATAGAATTGTTGTTGTTACTATTTCTTTTCATTTACTATTTATAGAATAGATAGCATTCCTTCAGGATTTTTTAACTAATTTTGTAGCTCAAACAACAACCATATAAAATTGTCGTTGTTACTAACGAGAAAATGTCACTATTATATGAAGTGATTATATTTTTATCACAAGTATATTTACGATTTGTTAATAACACAACATCATCCATGTAAATTAACAACAAAAAGACATGACTTCTTATATGCATACTTCCTTTATTCTTTATGATTCAATTTTCCAACTAATTTATATATAAGTCAAATAGATAATACATTATTATTTCATTTCTATTTTACTCTTGACATTAGAGAAATTTTTAGGTCTAAAATGGGCCTCAAAACAAAAATGTACAACCAAAATCAACTTTATAAGAACCAATATGATTCAAGATGATCATACCAACCATAGGGGATGATTCACCATTTTTTGAGTTAAAAAGTAAAAATTTTAAAAATAAACTTTCAACTTATATCCCTACAGTTTTACTCAAATTTCGAGCGGGGGAAGTCATTGGATGCAAAATTTAATTCATCTTCTAAGGAGTACCCATGTTGCATACTTTTGATGCACCCTGCTACACGAAAAATGAGAAATATATGAAAAACATGATTGCAATCATGGTTTTTCATGTATTTCTCATGTTCCATGTAGTAGGGTCCATTGAAATTATGCAGCATGGATACTCTTTGGATTAAGAATTAAATTTTGCATCCAACAAATGTTCCCACTAGAAATTTGGGTAAAACCATACAGAGATAAATTGAAATTACAAGTTGAAAAATTAGTTTTTTTCTTTTTCCCTCTAAATTTGATGATGTAATATAATCTTATTTTATTATTTCACTATTATTTAATAATATTCCTTAGGAAACCCATTTTAGATTTCAAAATTTCTCTAAAGTTTTGGCTAGTCTTTCTAATTTTATTATTTATTAAAATCCTCAATTTTACAATGAACTTTTCATATAATTAGAAATTAACCCTACTCCACTCTATTTGAATTCCTACTTTCTCCATTGTTTTTCAAAATTATTGGACATAGTATGATCATTTTTAGAGAAACCAAAGAAGTATAAATAAATATTGTTGTTTTATCTTTATTTTAAAACATCAACAACAAGTTATGAGATGGTCAATGGTTGAGTACTTAGGTCAAAAGAAACCCAAGAAAAATCCCTCACAATTTTCACATTATTAGTCTTGATAAAACTCCAGAATCATGTTAAGCCCCATGCCAAATTAGCCAACACTATGTAATTTGTGCATTATATTAAATAATTTTTAATTCAAATATATATGAATGTGACATCCATTCAGTTGTATATGCACATAATGTAAATTTGATTTAAACAAGTCCTACCAAAGTTACTACTTCGTAACTAAATTACAAGTTTTTTTTCTTTTGAAAATATAAATTGTCAAACTTTGTAATATAACTATGAATACAATTGTGCTTTGCAAAAAAATTATATAAAATAATAATTTTATGTTATCTTATAGATATAAAAGATATATTTTAATCTTCTCCATATTATATTAATATTAGTTTAAATATTTCATGGTATGTTTTATATGTATCATGCTACCAACTTCTATGTGAAAATATTCTTGCAACATAATCCTTAATTTCAATGGTAGGGACTATCCTGCCCTACAACACTTGTTTTTACTTAGTTTATTTGATGTCCTCCTCTTTTCCTATTTGAGTGGTTACACATGTAGCTATTATTCTTGTTAGTCATTAACTTTCTTTAATTTCTAGCAAGGCCAATTTTCTATTACCACACTTCTATTTGAATTTGAATTTATTTTTCCTCTTTCTTCGTCTTGATTGTAAGTGCACTAGAAATTAGATTCTAGTTTATTAAAGTTACTTGTTTTCTATTTCACACTCATTCTTAATGCATTTATTTTCAAATAAATTTTTAAATGAACTATTTTATTTTCTTAGTTTTGAAATGTAATAACCTATGGGTCTATGCATTGAGATAGGTTACACTTTTTGGCAAAGGGAGGATGTGTTTTGACGAAAAAAGGAAGCTCGGTCGAGCCATTTTAAGTGCTTGGTCGAGCAATTTTTATGTGCTTGATCAAGTTGCTTAATGGCTTAAATGGATTGATTGAGCATTTAAATAAACCTTCAATCAATCTCATGTGTAGACCGAGTTAGAAGCTCGATCGGGAGTTAGGGCTCGATCGAGCCCTTATTTCTTATTCAAAACCTATTCGTGCTCTACGCAAGCCATTTTGCACAAACCGTGGGAAAGAAGAATTTTGACGAAGGATTTCTAAGCTTGATCGAGATGGAGGAACTCAATCTAGAAACCCTGCCAATGACCCAAAGGCTCAAGCCAAGATAGGTTTCCTATTTTTTTGCCTTTTTTATTTATTTTTTCTTACAAAATAAAATAAATTTTTTTAAAATAAAATCCCACTATATAAAAACCACCAAAAAAAACCAAGAAAACCCTTGAAAACCACCAAAAATATATATATAATTTAAGTTTTAAATATTTTTTATTTCATTGTATAAGTTTTCTGCAATGGTAGCATGTTTATTATGAAATTTTTCTATAGTAAAAATATATATTTTTTAATTATTTTATGTTTTAAAGTTTCTTCTTAGCAATTTAGTGAAATTAATTTTCAAGAAAAAAAATTTGGTTTTTTTATTATTTAAAATGTATTTTAAATTTTGAACAAATTTGACCAAAAATATGCCCAAAAAAACTTCAAAACATAAAACAACCAAACTATAACCAATAAATAAATAAATTAGGAGCTTGAGATTGACATGAATTGCTCATTATGAACCTCTATTTATCAAATAAGAAATTTTATTTCACTTTTTGTAGTTTAAATTTAAATTAATTTATATTATAAATACTTTTTTAATAACAAATATAGTAATTTGTTTTAAAAATATATATATATATATATATATATATATATATATATATATATATATATATATATATATATATACATATACCTGTTAAATGTTATAGTTATATATAAGGTAGTTATGTTATACATAACTTTATGTTTTGTTATATATATAACAAAAAGTAAAGTTATATATAACATAACTAGATAACTATGACATTATGTATATATATATATATATATATAGAGAGAGAGAGAGAGAGAGAGAGAGAGCATAACCTAGCATGTAACATAATTATAACTATAATTCATAAATATATATATATATATATATAAAATTTAACATAGTTTTATAACTATTTAAGATATTGTGTCCTTCATAATTACATAAGATGGGTTCCTGGATGCGGGTGAAAATAGTGGACGATGAGGTGGCCGCCAACTGGGTTGGTGTGTGGAGAGAGCACATGGCCTCCCACAGGGCGGCACAGAGATCCAAATATGGCATTAACCATTGCCATAAATGTGCCTCGAGTGAATACTACCACCACTCTGATAACCGACTTCAACCTCGGCTCAAAGTAACGATGGGCTCTTTGGAAAACACCACCTCTACTCCTGCCATTCCTCCTCTGCAACCTCCTGCCATTCCTCCTCTGCAACCTTAGCCCCTGCAATGCCTCTGCCCTCATGCAGTGGCCCAGCTCCCGCACCACCACTGGAAGGCGTTGTAGTCTTTATTACTGCATCAATTTTGGCTCGGGCATCCATTTTACCCACAGCTTGAATTTGCAAATCCTCATCCGCTCAGCCTTGGAAGCTCATCCCCCTGCAGAATTGCCTGGTAGCTCTGCTGCAACGCAGTAGCCCACTGCGCCTAATTCAGACCAAAACTTGCCTCCAATTGCAGAAAGCATGGTGCGCCATAGGATGCGCAACCGAAGAGGTGGGAACTGAGGGAGCCTGAGTCGCTCTAGGCACTCTTCTGCTTTGGAGACCACCTCCTCTCTAGCTGAGCAGAACATTGGCCGCTACCCCAATACGCGTAGTGGCAGAGGTCGTTTCCACTTGGGAGCCTCTGCTACGCCTCCCTCCACTTCCGGCCCTTCTCCCAGAAGCACTCCACCTGCTCCTCAGCCTCAGTCCCAGAACGCTCAATTTACCTTTCACTCGACCCTGAACCAACCCCTCATCACTGCCACAATTACCATTAGCTTTCATGAGGAGAAGCAGAATTCAGAGGCACAAGACTCTGAGGTTGGCGGTCGACTCATGGCAGCTGAGAAACACAGAGCAATGGATGAAGGCTGCACTGAAGCAATGGGGCTCTCAGGCATTGATGCGGGAGGACGAACCACTGCGGGAAGCAGTCAACACAAAGCCAAAACTGAACTGGCACAATCGAGTCTTCAGGGTGCAGGGGAGCGAAGCACAGAGTTGCCAACCAGACGCGCAGGGAAGGAAGTGGAAACGGCTCAGCAGATGAATTGGGTAATCGATGAATACTGCTGCATCATCGAGGAAGAGCAACCGGAGCTGCAGATGGGCGACACAGAGGCTACGCCACTGGCAAGTGGCGCCATGGACGAGTACAGATGCTTCATTGTGGAGGAGCACCCTCCGTCGCCGCCACGTCCCTAGCGCCACCTTGATGCCATGTGTTCACCACCTGGTCTGCCACCCTGCTGTCATTCAACGTGCCACGTGCCTACCTAGTAGACCGCCACTCAGCTGCCACATGTCTCAGGTTCATTGGGATTTTGTTCATTCAGTTTCTGGTTTTCACTAGTTTTTCTTGGGGAATACTAAAATATTAGGCTCTTCTGTTGGGTTTATTTTTAGTCTCCTCAGATACAATGTTGCAAAACTTGTTAATTTGCTGGTTTCCCCTGCGTGGGCAGCAAGACAATATTTTTGAAAAACCTCGGTTAAGAACTGGTTTCCCTTCTGGGCAGTTCAAATCTAGTTTTTTTTGCTGGTTGATGCCTTTCCTCTGGCATAGCTAAGTACAGGCTTCGACCTCTGTGTATGATATTTTTCTTACCTTAATAGAATTAGCATAACTTAGAAAAAAAAAATACATAAGATGGGTGATGCTCAATCGATATTTCCATGTTCTGATATTGTTCTAGGAATGAATTTTTGTTGTTATTTTTTCATTCATTCAAATTTGGATTATTTTCTTTTTTTTTGTGTTGACAAGAGGAGCTTAATTGACTTCATAGTCCATAAAATTTAACATCAATGCCATTAATAAAAGTTGGTGTGCAATTACTTTTTAAATGGCTCGAACGAGGGTTTCTTTAACCCTCCATCGAGATATTTGAATTTATAACACAAGCACTTGATTGAGAATTTTAAGCACTTACTAAGGTCCCAAAAATAACAATTTTAGCACCCCTTCTGCAAATTTTTCTGCAACCCCATTTTGTATCATAGCAAATTTAAGGCAGAATTTTCCCTTAAGTGGTGGAGTTGATCATGTTGGATTCATGAAAGAATCCTCTATTGAATGACATATGAGTTTGACACTTTCAAATTCATATGATATTTTTCATCTAATTTGTTTTAAACATAATGCTTGAAATTCTTTTGGACAGTTTCAAAAGGGCTAAACAAAAAATCAATAACATAAAATATGCACAATAAAATTTCAAAAAATACTGCTATCTTCATTTACGAGTCCTCTTGAAAAGGTTACTCTTGGTTATCCAATTTATTTAAACAGTTGAAAACAAGCTTGCGTGAACATGTGCCTATAAAATGCAATTGAAATATTGCTTCGCTAACTTCGAAAAATAAAATAAAAATAAAAAATTCATAAAATAAAATTTTTTAATATGAAAAACTTAGATCTCTCCATACTTATATATATATATATATATATATATATATATATATATATATATATATATATATATATATATGAAAAATTACACATTGTAATCTAAATTATGCTACAGGAACACACACATACCTCTTAAGATGTGCGAAAAATTGCAAGGACAAGAATTTCATTTAATGGAAAAATGATAGATTATACAACACTAAACATTTTTGCAAAAAAAATCATTAGGAAAACGACATAATTCTCCACAAATTGTCCTTTTAATTTGAATCAAAATTCACAATGGTTATATGAATTTTGAGGGCTTCAATTCGATAAAAGAGTAAAATTTTGAAATTCCATTTATGACCCAAAAGTGTAACCCATCTTCATGAATTCGCCCCTATATGCTAAATAAATCAATAAACAATACATTTTAACTTTATCAAACTAAGTAAAATGCACATGCTTAACCAACTATATTTTCATGTATACTCAGCAACTACAATTGATACTAAGGGTGTCATGGTTCTCCATGCCCTTGTTACCTTGAATAAGTAACAAAAGCATCATGTTAATGCATGCCTTTCAAGCATCTAACTTTATTTGCTACACGAAATGGTTAAATTGTTGTGAACATTACTACTGGTTGAGATATTAAAGGTCTCTAAGGAATAAGGATGTCAACTTATTGTGACCACATTCACATATGCCATGGGAATTTGTCTAACTAGCCTTGAAAACCCATCCATGAGAAAACCAATTTTAACTCAAGTACATATTATACTCATATATTCTTCATCATTGATGTTATACAACATCTTATATGGAGTAATGAACTTTAAAATAAAACTTAAACATAAAATTGTTATGCATGGTGTTAGATGGTCAAAGGAGAAACCATTTAAGATTAGAGAATTTAATGATGCAAGATAAAATTTAGAAAATCTAACCTACACTAACAAATTTAACATTCACATGCACAAACAAAAGTTTACACATTTCATATTCATAACAATTTAAATTGAGTTTTTTCATATACATTGAATTATGTAATGAAATTAATAGCAATCAAGGTTTATTAGACAAGATATTGTTAAAGGGGGAATTTTAGATGAATTCAACTTCGATATTATGAGAATATATTTTTATAATTACAACTTTGTCAACAACTAGAGCATCTTTAATATTATTATTTTCATGTACATTTACTAAAAAAGAAATAAAAGACATAAACCTAAACCTTAAAGATAGTAATCATGTGAGAAACTATATCCAAATAATGAAACATATAAAAAATAGTGTCAACTATTGATCTACTAATTCAAAGAAAGATAACATTACTTGGCCAATAGTGTCAAATGAGGATAAAGAAGAAAACTTGGATACCAAGCTTTCATCCTTAAGGATAGTAGTTGTAAATAAAGACTCTTTAAATAGATAAAGGGACTTAACAATTTGTTATTTTGATTCAGACAATGAAATGGTTCTTTTTAAGAATCTTGACCTTCATACTTCTATATTATGGTTAACCATTATGAACCTTTGTTCATAGGCATGGCATGAAGCTAAAAGGAGGAGAAGGAAAAAAAAGTAGGATAACTGAATATTTTTAAAAAGCATAGAAATGATGTGTACATAATTTGTATAATATTTCTCTTAAGTGACCTATGCACCTAAAAAGTGCAATTTTTGTTTAATATTTTAATTGAAAATAATGATTTTATTATGGGAATTAAAAGAGTTCCTTGAACAAAATTTGTATACATTTTTGTTATTAAGAGGGGAATTGTGAATATCTTCATCATCTCCTAGCCTAAGCCCGTGTTCCATAAATGACTAATTTCTCAATGCATCTCCCTTGGTGAAATATGCTCCTTGAATCATTTTGTATACATAAATGACTATAACTTCTCATTCTATTTTATAAGACCATTAAAAGATAATAATTATGTGAAGTTCTAATTGACAACCTCATTATCATGACATGCAACAAGGTTATATAGGAATTGGACTTCATTGTGAGATTAATTTTAACAAATAAAATTTGTCTTGGCTATATAACAATAAAAATTAAAAAATATTTGATGTCTCAATTAATTAAGGAATTAAATATTTTATGACAATTTATACATATTCTACTAACAATATTCCCCACAACAAGGGCCCCCCCAACTCCCCACCCATTCCAAACTATTCAAAATTGAGGATGCACACATACATTAAAATATCATGAGAACTAAAGTACAGACAAGGTGAGTATGGAGCATGACTCCCTAATACATAAGATAGATGAATTACAAAATAACTCCTTGAAAAATAAAATAACATTTTCCAAATACCCTAATACATTTATACATCCAAATCACATCTCTCTCAATTTTACATGATCTCCATGAGGCAAAATTTTAAGAAACCCCTCAAAATTTATATGTATAATAAATAGATGAATCCTCATCGTACATAGGAAAATGTATAGGCTATTTTATCAATAATATAATATGCATGTATAGTTTTTTGGAGAATATTTCTCTGAATTATAATATCTTTTTAAAATCTTGGCAATTTTTTCAATAAATTATAAAACATTGTAAAGTCTTGATAAATCTTTCACAAAATTAGAAAACATTGTAAAATTTTGGATAATACTTCATAATGTATGCAATCATATATAATAATAAGAAAAAATAATAATTTAAACTATAATATACTCATTTTCTATGTTTGAGAAAAGAAACATCATGGGTTATTTTTGTGAAGTTTATTATTATAAACCCTTACAAATCTCTTTTTATGATTTATCATTTTTTATCATAAAGGTATTATTACCTCCCAAGGGAAAACTAGTTGGAGAGGTACTCCCAAAAGTGTACAATGTTGAACTATAGAGGTTCTTTACTCAAATTGGGTCTTGACACATTCAAACAGCTCAGTCATATTCTATGTAATTCACATTCTAGAGGCTTCACATGAAAATAATGTCTATGAATAGTTATCTTAAAATCATGAATCTTTACATCAAATTCTTTTGGTTTCTTATACATTGCTTCTCTAATAGCTATATACTTCTCCAATTCCTTGGCTTCAAATAAACACATTGAATGCCCACAGAATAATTGAAGCCATATATTAAGCCTAATGCCATATCTTTCTCAAATAAACATGACAAAAAGATAAACAAAGGGCTTCTTTACTCAAAAAAAGGTCTTCAAATTTAACCCAAACCCTTAAATCAATAAAAATTATATGAAACCAATCATGCAACAACAAAAAGTTCAATTAAACATCAAAAGAGAACTAGAAGCATTCAAGAGATAAATTAAGGAAGGAAAAATCAATTACAAATAATAGAAACTTCCATTAAGCCACATGTTGTTTCTCAAACTCTTGGTGAACATTGTTGAGCATGGTTGTCAATGTTTAACTATAAATGAATATAGTTGACCATGTTCACAATGGTTGACCATGTTAACCATCATGATCATGGTTGACAATTGTTGAACTGGTTTCACCATGGTGAATATACTTGTATGTTTGGGAAAAGTTATCAAAGTTATATTAAAAATGAACTATTGAAAAAACTTAAATATTATATCATATTAAACCTATATATATACATATGTGTGTGTGTGTATATGTGTGTGTTTATATGTGTGTGTGTGTGTATGTGTGTGTGTGTCCTAGAAGAACCCAATAGCCCGCCTCACATATAATTACTAGTAAACCTATGGGGGTTTATTGTTTGTCCTCCTTGCCATAAACTAGGTCACTTCAGGGGGGATTTGAACCTAGGTTGCCTTGTTTCCCAATTTCACAAACTTCGAATTAGTCAATTGAGTTTCCCCCTCAGATATATTAAACCTATATTAAATTTATTATCTAAAACTATTAAAGTTAAAATTATTACGTGTAATGACTATATTAATGCTTATGTCGATGTTGAATATGGCTAAAGAGGTGACTAACATGAATTAATGTATATATTAAAATATTAATCTATAGCTTAATATAATAATGTGTAGACAAAAGATTATTAATCTCCTATTATGTGTAGATAAATACATTATTAATGTACTAATGTATAAATTAATGTATTGATGTATACTTATTAATGTATTATTGTAAAGCTATTATGTTTTAAATAATTGTATAAAATTATTTAAAAACCTCATTAATATACTAATAAATGTTATTATTTATAATTCTTAATATTAATATAATTAATAAACCTTAAACCTTATTAATAAATAATTATTAAACCTTAATATAAATATTATTGACATTATTAATAACCACATTAATGTTATTAATATTAATGTTATTAACAGACCTTAATTTTATTAACAGAACCTTATTATTATATCTTATTAAACTTTATTATTAATAAACCTAATGCCTATGGTGTATATTGATAATCATGGTTGAGCATGATGCCCATGTTGAATATGGATGACCATGTCAACCATGATTGACATATGTTAATGTATATATTAATATATTATTAGTGTGTTTTTATGTGTAAATAAATGTATTTATATACAATTATTAATGTAATATTATAAAGTTACTAGGGTTTAAATAATATTATTACTAAAGTTATTAAACCTTATCAATAAATAATTATTATTTACCTAATATAAATATTATTAACATTACTAATAGCCATGTTAATATTGTTAATCTTATTATTATTATTATTATTAAACATATTATTAAAGGTTAATTTTTTTTGGTCAAGTGGTCTGAGCTCATTAGAGATTACATCAGGTTTGACTTGTGGCTTGAGAAACCATGACCTAGGGGCATCTAAGCTATCAAAATCACTTGGGGGTCGCACTTAGCTTTGGCCACACCACCCCTTAACATGACTATATTCTTGTCCACAGATTTCCGAACCGATGACCTTCATATCACAGAGTGACTTAATAGTACACCCCATCACCATCTATTCTATGCCCCATGGGATATTATTAAAATTTATTAATAATAATGTATTAATAAATTGTATTAAACCTTATTAGAAAGCCTTAATATTGATATTATTAATAGAAACTAAATAACCTAATGATGTAGCACTAATGTGTGTTTAATGTTTATATATGGTTTTTTTACATTTTGATGTTAGTACAAAGATATTATAATGGACCAACATTAAAGATATAGTGTCATGCTATTAGTAATTCTTTAATTAAAATAATTAAGTAAATTTCATTTTTTAGGGAGTTTTAGCTTGATTAGTTATGCCATGAATTTATACATAACTAAAGGCAAGGGTTTTCTCCAGTTGTTCTCAACAATCAATAGATCTGAAAAGGGAAGCACAACGATAAGATAAAGGAACATGGGGTGTATCAAGTAAGAATTTAGTGTAACCGTTGACGTTCAAGCATGACATAGATAATGAAACCCTTCCTTGAAATGTCAAACTATGGAACTTTACCATTATTTTAGTCGATTCTATCCATAAGACCTATTTTATTCTCTAGATATAAATCCATGTGATGAAAATTCAAACATTTTTGAGCTAAAATACCAGAGTAGAGAAGGTAAGCACACTGTAAAGCTATTTAAATGTGATATTAACATAGAAACATGGGAAATAAATAGAAAATATGAATAATATCATAGAGAAAAATTATTTGTCTTTATTTATCTTACCTAATGGGATTTTATAAGCTCATAATGTGTCCACAAATTCCTTTAACATATGAATTCATGTAGGTTGACGCTAAAAAATATTAAAAAATCTAAATAGCTAATGTATAACAGACTAATAAAATAAGTACATGCATGCACTTCAAGAACTACAAGACTGGCTAGGATATAGTATTATGGTGCATCACTGGAAAGGATTTACCTTGTATAGTGTATATATTCATACATCATATAATCTCGTTCCCATTTATTTTGAAAGTGTCCCTACTTTCCTCCTCATTTATGAGTGAGACTATAGAAGAAAAGCGTATTATGTTAATGTGTCAAAGGTCACCTTGTTGGGAAATAAAGCATGATGATGAATTTACATTGACACTTACTCTCCATATCCACTTATGTTGGGCTTAAAAACAATTACACTGACTTACACAAGGATGTCATTACTTTGACCATTTCAAATCTTTATGACGTGAACTTTTTATGATGCCTTTTCCAATTACAACTTAATTACAATAATCTTGATTTCACTTGAATTTTAATGTGCCTTCTTTTTCTATTTGATTTGGACACACCTCCAAAATTATCATTAACTTCCTCTTGAATTTTCTAAAATGAGAGAATCTTTATCCAATATATATTCCCCCAATGTATTTCTCTTAATGGAAATTTTATGATCCACATACTTTCATTATAAAATTGATCTTTATATATCCAACCATGGATTTGGAATAAGTCAAATTCCTATACATACATACTCGTACTTACCCTTCTAGAATGGGCATTTCCTTCTCAACTCAAGATGCCATTTTCTTGTGAATGTTGCTCCATTCTAATTACCAATAGCTTCACATAATTCAAGAAAATTGTCTAAACCACCTTACTTGTAGTGACCCTGGAAATATCCTTCATATGGTTCTCATGGCTATTTAAGATTTCAACCAATGATATCATAAATATTTCCTTAATGATGTACTCTATAATCAACTCATCTACACCTAAAGGGTCAAACTTATTATTTTTAGAGATGAATTAACTAAGTGATTATCTAAACAATCATCCAATAATAACTTAATACCTAACAACTTGACATTTTTACATAAGTAATTCTTATATTATAACATTTCTTCACTTATATATACTATCATATATCCATATATTATGAAGTTCCAAGAGAAATAAAGTCCCTTTAGGGCTTCTAGAATTTTAATTCAATTGTGAACACTTATCAAGTGGATGGTAGGGATTTAACCTCCATAAAATATTCTAAAATATTGTTAAAAATATTCACAAATCAAAGGTTAATATCTATATCCAAAGTGGTTATAACCTTTTTTCCATTTTAATTAAATTGATTAATTTAAAAATGTCATTTGAGAAAGTGTCATATGAAATTAGTTATACTTTTTTTGGGCATGTGGTATTAATAAGCCACTATATTGGCCCAAGGTAGGGATTTAACCTCTGTAAAATGTTTTAAATATTGTTAAAAATATTCACAAATCAAACGTTAATATCTATCTCCAAGGTGGTTATAGCCTTTTTTCCATTTTAATTAAATTGATTAATTTAAAAATGTCATATGAGAAAGTGTCACATGAAATTAGTTATACTTTTTTTGGGTATGTGGTATGAATAAGCCACGATATTGGCCCATGGCATTGTAACAAAGCCTATTCACACATTAAAAATCTCCATGGTAAAATGGAGATGGATATCCATGGTTAAGAATATTGTTACATGTTCTTTTTAAATGTATATATGTTTAAATTCTATATTAATTCTTTTCATAATTAATAATAACAATAAAATAGTTATATTTTAGTTATTTTTATCATTTTTTAAATTTTAACAATGTGAGATGTATCATAAGGTAAGTATTTTGACGCTTAAAATGGAATGATTCCTATTACTCTTTACTAGCCAATTAATTTATATAGTTTCATTAGTTATATGAACATATTACATATATGGTCATTATACAATATTTCATGTACTCAGCTATATACATAGCACAAGAAGAGATTTTATATGCACAACTATCTCACTAACAAATAGGTATTATAAATTCTATATTATTAACAATATTATTCATACATGCATTATTTTATTTTATTTTGTAAGTCGAAATTCTATTCATTCGTCAAAAAACATGTACATTAGGAATAACAAAAAATAGGTGGTGTCACCTCGACCAGGTTTGTTGACCACCGTGTGTAGCATATGACAAAAAAAAAGGAGACTAAGGACATTGTCCATAACCGAGAAGGCCAGAGTCACCAGAAGACAAGTAACAAAAAGAGAACACCCATAGTCATGCTAGTCATCCGACATGATGGAAGTTGGGTTGTCCGAGGTTGTCCTAGTAGGAGGTGAAGGACAAAAGGAGCATTGGACATGCCCTTAAAAGTGAGTCATTCAGGACTCCATATTCTCCACCTTCTCCAATAGCAGGTTCTGTCCACACAAAACCACCACCACTCGCTCTCGAACTTAGCACTGGAAGTAGTGCATTTTGTCCAAGATGGCTACCAATTAAGCATGCTCCTCTCTTCGGATCCATTCAACCATTTACAACCGCTCCAATAGGGATTGTATTAGCTTGCAACAATTCTCCAAACAAAAATGTTAAATTACCCTCACACTAAGTGTTGAATGCCCTATAGACCCGTGCATTTCCATGCCACCACATCACATGCCACCACTCCACTGTGATTGCCTCAACCCCCCCCCATGCCGCATCACCGATTCGGCACCTCCACGACCACCTCACACACTATCCACCCTCTGCCGAGCGAGCCCTGCTATCTTACCACCTCGGTGAGCCCCTAATGCCTCCACTCCCGGGTCCAAAGATTATATTTGTTTTTTTGGGTCCCCACGTCCTATCGAGCCAGGCTTTGCTAGGTGGGAGGACCACCCTTGCCATGAAGATGGGTGCATGTTGGCTAGACCAGCAACGATATTGTAAATACCAGAGTCAAGAATGCAGGAACCATTGGCATCCTTCCAAACACACCCGACCCTTGACCACCAGGCCCACCTCGCCCAAGGCTGAAACTTCCAGCCACACATCCAGGGTTGAGAGCTAGCACTTCCCTCACCGAAGTAGCGACATGCACCTACCGGACTTTTGCCACCCCTCCAATATTTCCACCCTAGGCTCTGGCACATAAACTCACTGTAATTTTGAAAATTCAGAAGAAGAAGGGTCGAGAAATACTCCAAGGAGCGCCTCCCCCACCGCACCAGCAACAAGCAACCACGACGAACTTCAAGGACATAACTCCCTTCACCCCAGAACACATAGAAAAGCATACACTAAGAAGCATAGTAGCCCAATTATAGGCCCAACATCCTACGAAGGAGTGCCACGCACAGAGCCACCACCACCCCCAGTAACACCTCCAACTATATCGTCTCCCCCAACCTCCAAGAAACCAATAACCCACAACTTCCAATTTCAAAATGAACCATAAATACAAACTAGTTGGCACCTCTAAAAGTCGCACTGTGCATGCGCAAAAAAACATGAGATACCACCCCTAGAACACGAAGGATACTAACCTGCAAAGCCAAGAGTCTGGGAAGAAACTTTGGGGTTGCCATAATGCCAAGAAAAATCGTCGATGCTTCCTTCGCCGGTGAGCAGAATACCAATAAGGAACGTGAAACCGTATTGAAACTCCAACGCAAATGAATTCACCATAACCCATCCTATGTCTTAGATCATTGCCTCCCGCGCTAGACAAGGCGCTGAGGTATTTCATATAGAAGCCATAACTCTCCCCCATATGCTAGGTGATTTGAGAGGGATGGGAGGCCGACCCTCCACCCTTATGCCAATTTTTTACAAACATGAGCCATGTGGTGCTTTGTGCAATGGGTTCCTCACCCCCATCGAGGAACTCATACATACATTATTACTGTAAATCTATTTCATAATAAAAATACATTAAGTGTTATTTATTACATTAAATTTTATATCAACTATAGTATTCATGCATTACATTAAAATCACATAATCTTTACAACTAAAAGCTCCTTAATATCAATAATATTAGTAAATTAAAAAAATTCTATATATTATAGGACTCAAATCCACACTAGTCTTACATAACATTAAATATGGTAACATTAGTAATTTTGTTATTTATTTTTAATGTAAATATCATTTTAAATATGGTAACATTAGTAATTTTGTTATTTATTTTTAATGTAAATATCATTTTAACATATAAAAATATATTTTATTATAAAAAGATAAAAATAAAAATAAATAAATGAATGATTGATTTAATTTATTTTGATGTATATTATTTATTATTTATTTAATTTAATTAGTCTTGGTCTAAATTTGATTTCATGTAAATATAAATCTTATATTAATAAATTTAAATTCTATTTTAAATTTTAAATTTTTATTAATAATTTTTATCTTATTTTAAAATGTAATTATTAAAAGCAATTGATAATTTAGGTTGCAAAATAGTTATACTTAAATGTTTCAAATTTTGTAATTTAAATCGTGTCATGTTATAATTTATTCAATTTATTGAAACAATGAAAGAAAATAAACCATATTATACAAAGAAACAAACACAACAAAAAAAATTCAACCTCCTAGATAGAGTTGTTGTACTAGATAGTAAAAAAAATGAAGAAAATTAATTTGATTATTAATTTCATAATCCTTCATAGAATTGTTATACTAGATAATGTTAATGGCATATAACATTCAAAATAATAATAATAATAATAATAATAATAATAATAAAATCAAAACAAAAACAAAAATATTTAATATAGAAAATTGTATAATTTAAAACAATATTTTCAATCTATTTTATAAGAAATTTTTTTTTTGTTATTTTAGCATTGCTCAAGGTTTTTGTATTAAATCAAGAATTTTTCATCTAGTGCACAAAGCTAATGAAAAAGAAAATTATGAATTATTTATTTACATGTTAGGCACACCTAATACTTTTTTGGTAGAGTTAAATAAAAATCTAATTGTGTATATATAAATTATAAATGTTTATATTATAAAGAATTGTTTATTTTAGCTATATAACTAATAGTTAATGGATGTCATTATGGATATCCTATTGCAGGAGGCCATGGTGAATAAAGGTTAATTGTACAAGGGAGTTGGCAACTCCTTGCATGAAGAGAGTTGTTTAGCTTTAATTTTTTTACCATTTCCTCAATTTTGTTAAAAACTATTTATTGTTATATTATCTTCTTATTTTACCCTCACAATAGTTAAGATAATAAATATGATGCGGTTTACTTCTTGAAATTTCTCATAAATACAAGAACATTGTTTGTGGCTTAATTGGAAGAAGAAACATACACTCTTAAAAATAAACATTTGTTTCTCTACAAGTATTTAGTATCTTAAAATTAAAAATGATTTGTTTTATATATATTAAAAAACTAATCGATGTGAAAAATATCTATCAGTAAATATTATAAAAAAAAATTGAATTTTAAAGTTCAATATCACGTTCAAAATCAAATTATACATTATGTATGAGTGCATAACTATTTTAAAATATTGCATGTGCCAATGTTACAACTACCAAAAAGGTACATCTGGATTCAAACTCATATGACAAATAAAATAGAGCATATGAGCATCTTAGGTTGGTATCTAAGGAGGGGGAGATATAAAACATTTTTTCTTTTTTCTTTTTTTTCACCTGTGGTTCATGGATACCCAATATCACGTTCAAAATCAAATTATATATTATGTATGAGTGCATAACTATTTTAAAATATTGCATGTGTCAATGTTACAACTACCAAAAAGGTACGTCTGGATTCAAACTCATATGAAAAATAAAATAGAGCATATGAGCATCTTAGGTTGGTATCTAAGGAGGGAGAGATATAAAACATTTTTTTTTTCCTTTTTTTCACGTGTGGTTCACGAATACCCAATATCACGTTCAAAATTAAATTATACATTATGTATGAGTGCAAAACTATTTTAAAATATTGCATGTGCCAATGTTACAACTACCAAAAAGGTACGTCTAGATTCAAATTCATATGACAAATAAAATAGAGCATATGAGCATCTTAGGTTAGTATCTAAGGAGGGGGAAATATAAAACATTTTTTTTTCTTTTTTTCCACGTGCGGTTCAAACTCATATGAAAAATAAAATAGAGCATATGAGCATCTTAGGTTGGTATCTAAGGAGGGGGAGATATAAAACATTTTTGTTTTCCTTTTTTTCACGTGTGGTTCACGAATACCCAATATCACGTTCAAAATCAAATTATACATTATGTATGAGTGCAAACTATTTTAAATTATTGCATGTGCCAATGTTACAACTACCAAAAAGGTACGTCTGGATTCAAACTCATATGAAAAATAAAATAGAGCATATGAGCATCTTAGGTTGGTATCTAAGGAGGGGGAGATATAAAACATTTTTTTTCTTTTTTTCCACGTGCGGTTCACGGATACCCATGGTCACCACGAGACAACACTAGGGTGGATCTCATGCATACCCATGGTCACCACGAGACAACACTAGGGTGGATCCCATGCATACCCATGGTCACCACGAGACAACACTAGGGTGGATCCCATGCGAAGGGGATCACACCCGAGTCTATTTACTAACCTGACCCCAAGAGCTTTCGGGAATTGACCCTGTGACCTCTCGATTGGCGTGATTTGACCGATTGAGCTAACTCTTGGGGCTGGAGATATAAAACATATATTAACGCATATTTATATATTGTTACTAGTCAAAACAGATGAATCATTCACCAATATAGAGCTTAAAAGATTGGGAAAGACTCAACTAAATATTTTTCTCAACATAAAAAAAGATGGTGCAGTGCCTACTATTTATATAAAATTTTAGAATAAGAAAAAATCATAAAAATTTAGCTCAAAATGTTTTATCACAACGTAAAATTTTAATAATCACATTCATTCTTCATTTGAAAAAAAACATGGATATGGGTGCTTAACAAATTAAAATCGAGAAGGTTAAATAGTCATGTGTTGGCTAGATGTTGTATAACCCACAACAAATTGAAAAATTGGTTTATTTTTTGGCTTAACATTCTTTTCCATGGTCCTTAGGGATGGAACTTTTCTCCTATGAAACCTAGATTCCATGTACTGGGTTAAATTTTACCATAAAAAACTACATTTAAAAAAAATCTGGTGCGTGAAAAATAGAATAGAGCGAAAACGAATTCTACAATGGGAAAAACTCTAAATAATGTATATTCCATAAAATTAGAGTGAAGCCTTGGTTAAATTTTATCATAAATAACTACATTTACACAAATTTGTGGCATGAAAAAAAATAGAGCGAAAATGAATTCTATAACCTGAAATATGTCTAAATAATATATACATTTACACAAATTTGTGGCATGAAGAAAAGGATAAACTGAAATGGATTCTATAACATGAAATATGTCTAAATAATATATATTCTAATAAAATTAGGGTCAAGTCTTTGCTAAATTTTACCATAAATAACTACAGTTAAATAAATTTCAAGCATGGAAAAAAATAATATAGTGAAAATGAATTCCATAATGTGAAATGACTCCAAATAATTTTTGTTCTCATAAAATTAGGGTGAAATATATCATGATAATTACCATTACCAAAAAACTAGAGGTAATGGGATGCTTACTTTGAATTTTGCAAGAAGTGAAATTTTCAACTCTCCCCTATCAAATTTCCATGAGCTATTGGTTTTACACTAATTTTATTAAATAAATATTGGGCGATCCATAGTTAAACCTCTCTTTGCAAAATATTTTCCTAACCAAAATAAAAACCCCTAATTTCGCCCCCTAAATTTTTGAGCATAGTTTAACCTATAAACGAAATGACATTTTTCACGACATGGTTAATTTTAATCAAAATCAAGTAGAGATTTTTAAAAACTTGAGTTTAAGTTTTTAATTTGCATAATTAGAATGCCAAAAAGGGTTTTTCAGGGTGTCGAATCCATTTATGCATTCTAAATAACAAAAAATCACATTCTTTCTTGAAATTGTTTTACTCGATTCCGGTGAAAAAATCTATTTTGTTTATAAATTAACTAAACTAACTACACCAATTTTTTCTATAATCTCCATATATATGTATTCACACATTACATATGACCTCCCTATTATATATATAGATGATATTTAACCCCATAAATCATATCACATCACTATAATTATACAATTAATGGCACTAAAGTTTTGCCTTTCCATTACACCTTTCAACAATTAACCAAATGCAATGTTACTTTACATTTTTTGGGCAAAGGCGTAACTATACACACCTGGAATTGGCCCGGAACATTATCTTGAGTATTTTGAGAAGTTTATGGATAGCATCATGCCCAGATAGGAAGCTAAACATATCTCCAGTATCTTCAATATTCATTATGTTATGAATCATATTCACATATTTAATTGTTTATTTAACATGAAGAATTTATAAATTTACCAATAATCATTGTTAAGATTGTAATATAAACATGTTTGAATATAATTTTATTATTAAAATAAAACTGAAGTATTTATAAACGTGAGTGAGAAATATTAACCTTACAGAACAATCAAACAAACCCTCTCTACTTCATCCACCTTAGGCAATGGTCTTTATAATACCCAGAGGAATTCATGCATACATCCAAAAGATTGCATGTGCATTACGTGACAAAAAGAGATGATTGAGGGAAAATTGGTACATAGAAACCTATCTTGCAACTACAAATTGGTAGAAAACTAAAATGATCTAATGCATTTTTTCTATCATAACGTAGGAAAATACAATAGAAATATAACAGTATAAGGTATTAAATTATATAAAAATATAAAAATTTATTTTTATATTCTTATGATCTTTTGTTTTTAAAACCTATTTTGCAATCATAAATTGGAAGAAAATTAAAATGATGTAATTCATTTTTTCTATCATAACATAGGAAAATACAATGGAAACATAACAATATAAGATATTAAGTTATATAAAAATTTACTTTTACATCTTTATTATTCTTTGTTTTTAAAACTTATCTTGCAGTTACAAATTGGGAAAAAATTAAAATGATGTAATGCATTTTTCTATTATAACGTAGGAAAATACAAGAGGAATATAATAGTATAAGGTATCAAACTATATAAAATAATTAAAAATTACTTTTACATCTCCATCATTCCTTGTTTTTAAAACCAAACCTGTCACGCCCCTACACCTGCGGTAGTCTTCCAACCGCTTGTAGCGAGGTGCGGCACCACCGAACGCTTTCTTTTTAACAATACTAACATTCGTGGACTACGCCTACTCCAACATTAACATACTTAGTCTGTGTTTCGCAACCAAGTAAACTTATTTAGCCTTTATACTTAATGAAGCCCATACTCATTCATTATCCATATGCAATTAACCAAGAACGTAAACAATTGCAAACAAGTATAAAGGGGAGGGGCAACTCCCCATAATGTGAGTCTGCCCGACAACTTTATTAAGAATATCAGATTACATACAAGAGCGTGTCTTGGCCGAACCAAGTCTCACACTTAACCGAATTTTACAATAGACAGGCCACCTGCCTTTTACAATTGTGTCGTGCACCTTTGCACAAGAAGAGGTGCTCACCCGAGCCACCCAACCTTCCTGCCAAATCCTGCACGAAACCGTACCCAAGAATCCACTCGAACATGGCACTCTTTGCCAACCATCAACTAAACAGCCTGCGCAATTCTCCAAGTCTAATGCGCATGAGATGTGCGCATTTCCTCCCAAAACTGCGCACTTCCTCTGTTTTGTGCGAAGGCTTGATGAGCGAAGTCTTGTTGAAATGTACCGCAGGCCTCACCAATATATACGCACCAATGGACATGCGTTCCATCTTGGCCGACCTCATAAATTATAACATGAGCGCTCCTCACCTTGGTTATCCACCGTCGGCTCGTGGGTATGCTAATCGCCTTTCATCCACTGCATATACATAACCTTCCACACACTCATTACCACGTGCGCCCAAGTGCGATGGCGACCAACACTTAGTTAATTTCGCGAGATGGAGGTGCGCACGCCCGGTTGGAACCGCAGGGCGTTACATCCTCCTCCACCTGAAATCGTTGTCGTCCTCGACAACATATCATCTCGATAGCTCTCCACCATGATCATCATCATCCATGATGTCGACCTTTCTGCACAAGGCAAACATCACTGCAACATATGTAGAGACTCTTTCTCCACTATGTCCCGGCCTAATGACCACTGCCACTAAGCTCACCATACCAAAGTATGTTCTCCATCGGATGTCATCTCGATCCATGATTACTGACCTCTTGTCCTCATCATGTGTCCTCATGTGAACTGCTGCCATGATACTCCAACACGATGTCAACACATCACTGCCCACTTTGCGACCTCATGCTTGAACTAGTCCAACTATCACGCTCAATCCATGAGAGTGAACATCCTCATGCCACCATCAGTTGTTTCTCAATCACTTGTCACATCCTTGACTCATCAAGAATCTATCTCCATAATCCATGCTCAGGTCCATGGAATTCCATCCATCTCATCTGCAACATGTTGTCCATGTGTGTGTCCCCTCCAAGTGAAGAGAACATCTCATCAAACCGACTCTCGATGTGCCCCATTCAGGTCCATGAAGTCTTCTCCATCATCTGCAATTTTCCATCCTCAAGTCTCCATAGAAACAAGTATGCCCTTGTCTCATCTATCCATGTGCTGCCCATGATCCTCGATCAAATCAGCTCCCATGTGTAGAAAGTAGTTGAGTCTCGGCTCAACCCATGCTCAAGTGTATCACCAAAGCATCATCATCATTGTAACTTCATCACTCCAAAGTGTCTCATAACGATCCTCTACATCAAGTCACTCTTCCAAGCCATGCCCATACATGTACTTTGAAAGTATGCATCCCATACTGCATCAAAGTCCCCTGACCTCAGCTCCTCAATGCATCGAATCCTCTAAGTCCACCATGTATGAAGTCCCTAAAAGTCACAACAATCTCATGTCATCATGAGCTCCACAAACCATCCCCAACCAACACCTCAGCAAGCATACAAGATGCCTCAGCTCTCCATGTAGTAGGAATGCTCTATAGCTGCTCATAACTTCATCCAAGTCCATGGTCTTGTTGTACCAAAGTGCACAACCTCTCCATCGACTCATAAGTAGTAAGTCTCCATGTCACATCAGCAAGCCCATCTGCACAACATTCTTGCCTTGGCACTCCTCCTTGGATGTCCATAATGACACCTCTACAAGTGCTTCCACACAATGTCCCTGCATAGGTCTGCCATGCTTCATTTCTTCATGCCTCCAACCTGATGTCCATGACTAAGTTGCCATGTAGTCCAACCAAGTAGATCCATCACAACAATCGGTCATCCTCATCCAAGCTGCAATCTTCGGTTTAGTGAACTCGGTCACTCAACCATCTCATCATCATCATGTCATGAGTCTCTTCATCATAGCTCCTCCACCAAAGTGTCCATCAAGACTTGCTCTTGGTATCGGCCATGAGAAGTCCACCCAAAACATCACAAGTGTGTGCCCTCCTCAATCTGTCCATGAGTCATGCCGGGAACTTAGCCAATTCTCCATGTGGCTAAAGCATGACCCAATCCTTCACAACGATCATCAAGTTCCACCCTTGTCACGGGCCATTGCACCTTCCATCACAAGGTCACAAGTAACCCCAACAAGTCCTGCAACAATCGACAATCCTTGCTCTTCCATACAAGGTTCCATCATAGACATCCATGGTAAGATGCTCCCTTGCCTTGGCAAACTGGCTTTGCCCTTTCCTGCACATGGTTCATCTCCCAAATGCCCAAATGAAACACAAGTATCAATACTTACTTCATCATCATGAGGCTCCTCCATGTGAGTGACCTCATCCATACATGTTGACAAACTGCACGATCCTGGTTCGACTTGATCAACCTCAAGTTCATCCTCCATCGTAGTCATGTCTGCAACATCTTCATCTATCACGGCTTCCTCTTCCTTGGTAGCACAATCTACAACTTCATCTTGCTCCATTGTCCAACCGAGTTGAAGAAGCTTGTCTTCAACATCCTTTTCCAAGGCTTCAAGTTCTTCACGGATTCGGCGCCTCTCTTCCTTCAACCTTTTCAACCTGTCCAAGGTAAGCGAGAGCTTCCTTTCACCTTCACCCAAACTTGCCATGCCTTGTTGTCCACTGTCATGAGCAACCCAGCTCATTAGCTCCGACCGAGCTCTGATACCACCTGTCACGCCCCTACACCTGCGGTAGTCTTCCAACCGCTTGTAGCGAGGTGCGGCACCACCGAACGCTTTCTTTTTAACAATACTAACATTCGTGGACTACGCCTACTCCAACATTAACATACTTAGTTTGTGTTTCGCAACCAAGTAAACTTATTTAGCCTTTATACTTAATGAAGCCCATACTCATTCATTATCCATATGCAATTAACCAAGAACGTCAACAATTGCAAACAAGTATAAAGGGGAGGGGCAACTCCCCGTAATGTGAGTCTGCCTGACAACTTTATTAAGAATATCATATTACATACAACAGTGTGTCTTGGCCGAACCAAGTCTCACACTTAACCGAATTTTACAATAGACATGCCACCTGCCTTTTACAATCGTGTCGTGCACCTTTGCACAAGAAGAGGTGCTCACCCGAGCCACCCAACCTTCTTGCCAAATTCTGCACGAAACCGTACCCCAGAATCCACTCGAACATGGCACTCTTTTCCAACCATCAACTAAACAGCCTGCGCAATTCTCCAAGTCTAATGCGCATGAGATGTGCACATTTCCTCCCAAAACTGCGCACTTCCTCTGTTTTTTGCGAAGGCTTGATGAGCGAAGTCTTGTTGAAATGTACCACAGGCCTCACCAATATATACGCACAAATGGACGTGCGTTCCATCTTGGCCAACCTCATAAATTATAACATGAGCGCCCCTCACCTTGGTTATCCACCGTCGGCTCGTGGGTATGCTAATCGCCTTTCATCCACCGCATATACATAACCTTCCGCACGCTCATTACCACGTGCGCCCAAGTGCGATGGCGACCAACACTTAGTTAATTTCGCGAGATGGAGGTGCGCACGCCCAGTTGGAACCGCAGGGCGTTACAAAACCTATCTTGCAACCACATTTTGGGAGAAAATTAAAATGATGTAATGCATTTTTTATTATCATAATGTAAGAAAATACAATAGGAATATAACAGTATAAGGTATCAAACTATATATATAAATAAATAAAATAAAAATAAAATTACTTTTACATCTCCATGATTCTTTGTTTTCATGAGATTCTCTATTCCTTTTCCATTCAAAATGTTTTCATGAGACTTTTATGCTCTGAACTCCTTAACATATTAGTTTCATCTTTTTGTAAAGTAACCAAACGCATATAAAATAACTACACCATTACAAATTTCAATTTTAACATTTCACTTGTATATATTTAAGAGGAATTGCAAATGGTATTATATTATTTGTAGAGTTATTGAGCCAAAAGATTTATTCTACAGCTTAGTATGATGTGTAATCTTATTTATGTCATGAAATTTTGTCATATATATGTCGAAATAAAAAATCTAAAAAATCTAAAAATAAAAACCTTAAATAACTATACAAAACATTTAATTAATATTAACTCATAAAAAAAATTACACTTGAAAAAATTAAATCCTAAAATTCATATTTAAAAGAAATCATATATATCCTATAAATCAACAAAACATTTTTTTAATACTTTTGCGTTGAACGTCTCAAATGTACCACACTCACGAACTTTCCTCCTCACTTCAACGGTTATGGCACAATAAAGTTTATAAAAAACGACATTAAATGCAACATCCTAAAACCATGATCAATAAGATAAATTATTATGATTGTTAAAAAACTCAAGCGTGTTTTGCATTTCACTTTATTAAACCTTTTTTTTGTTTAGAAATTTTTTTTTATACTATATAATAAAAGAACGCGGGGAGGCACTTGGATTATATTCTTGTTTCTTTTAATACTTTGTTGCAAACTAATTTAAAATTAATCTGGCATGTGTCTATGTCAGAATAGGCGTCAGTAGGAACAAATTTTAAAAGTAGCCAGAGGGCTACTTTAGAGAGCACTAAAATCTATAAGATTTAAGCAATCCTGGTTGTCAATAACCTTAACAGAAACTGCTAATAAAATGTTGTGATTTGTCTTTTGCAAAGTAGTCCCTCTTTTGAATAATTGGTCAAAAAGCTTGAAAACACTAATAGAATGTTGTGATTTGTTTTTTGAAGAGTAGTCCCTCCTCTAAATAAAGTGTTATATGCTTTGTCTAAGAGTTCTCTTTATTTATGTCTTATTAGCATAAGAATTAGTTTATGAAAAATTACTTTTAGTGTAGATGAAAATATGAAAGAGAAAGTGTGTATGTATTGTAAATTCCAAAATATTTTAGAATTTGTAATCGAGAATTTTAGAATTTGCAATCGAGATAAGGACGGTCATTTTTAACAATGTGTGGAGGTTGACATCTTAAACCTGATACCAAATTTGTATATGAGACTTCTTTATTTCCAAATTGGTATATAGGAACCCTTTGTTTCTAGGACAATGGAACTGCATCCAACGATTTGACTATTAAAACCTATGAAGGTGTACATACTCTACCCCTCTGGATTTGAACTTGTAACGTGTTAGGAGAAAGCACATTTTTTTAACCATTAATGATAGATCAGATAAAACACATTATTAAAAAAAAAATAAAAAATGAGTTTTTCCAAAATATTCATAAGATAATATATAATAGACATCTAAACAAACTCAATACCTCTCTTCACATGGATTCATAGTCCTTAATCGAAAGTAGTATATAGAAAGACTAAAGATAATTCTATCCATTCCTAATGAAGAGATAAACATGAGTCTCTTGATGATATAAATAAGATGTATAATTCTTACAAGGAGAGTGTGATGTGAAAGTAATGTGTTGATTTTGGTACGTTAAGCTCTTATGCATTCATTCAAGATGTGAAGTACAACACCAAGACTTGTGTATAGAGAAATACCATTGAGTGGTGGAGAATGTACAAGGTTAAAGTCCAATGACATCAAAATCTTATGACATGCTTCTTATCTCAAGTGTGTGATTCCTCAACCATTGAAAGGAATTGATCCGCTTATAGTTCATCCACTTTGTTAAAATGATCATGCTTACCTTTATGTGAGTCAATACATCGGATTATGTGTATAGTAGTATTTTCCTTCATTTAAGGACGATCCTTGAGTAGTTAAAGGGACTTCAACATGGTGGGATGTGGTGGTTGAAGAGCATGTCCACATTGATGATTATAAGAATGATCCTTCACCAAATGTAAGTTTGACTAGAATACCCTTAGGTGATCTTAAATGACATTGCATCTTATCTTGGTGACGGTGGTGTTCATGTAGATGCAATGTCTTGTAAGACTTAGACTTAGTGCTATATACATTTTTAGTGTTATATATATTTTTGCACTATGTAGTGTTTTTTAAAATTTGTCAAACTTTTAAACTATAATGTATTAATTTGAAATTTTCGCTAATATAAATTTAAATTTGATGTAAGTAGTTTATGTTTCTAAATTTCAAAAACTTCCTTTATATTATTTAAAATTTTATTTGTTTATTTGAATTTATATTTAAGCTTTAATATATACATTATATTGTTATAAAGAAATAAATATTATGTTAGTGATTGTAAATCTTTTGATAGCATTCAAGATTAGTTCAATTGTTTGAGTTTTATTATTAAATTTTTTTGTTATTGAAGATTACAGGTTCAATTCTCTCAACACTCTAAGGGTCAAACTTGTGGTTGAACGAAGTGATCCCTTCAGAAAAATCTGCCTAATACAAACATTCCTTAAACATAACTATAAACCGCATAAAAAATAAGTTAATTAAATTATTCTTCCCTATATTAAAGTGTTTATACAAAATGTATTTTACATATATAGTTTTTTATTATAATAAAATGTACATTAAGTAATATTATTTGTAAAATTTATAGATGAACTATATATAAACAAGCAGATTCCCTTTTGATATTCATTAGTTCCTAATAATTGGTGAATCTTCTTTAATAATAACACTGAATTCAACAGTCCCAAGGATTAGCTCAGTTGGTCAAAATCAGTGCTTCGCCATTGGGAGGTCACAGGGTCCATTCTCCCCAAAGCCCTTGGGGTTAAGCCTAGCTAGTGGGCTGCGGGGCTAGATTCCCTTCGGGGTAGGTCAGCCCAGATTTTTCCGTGGACGTAGTGCCACCCATTGACCAAAGTATCTGTAAACCGCAACATATATATATATATAATTACTGACTTCAACATAATTAAACAGATTCCTTTCAGTGTACTATCATGATTAGGTACCAGAAAAAGTCTCAATTAGTTCTCACCGACCAAAAAAATACTAAATTCAACATAATTAAACAGATTCCTTTCAGTGTACTGTCATGATTAGGTACCAGAAAAAGTTTCAATTAGTTCTCACGGACCCTCGATATATTGTCTGTACAAGAATTTTTATATCACTCAAAAGTTTTCATGACGATCGTTAAATGAATACTTTTATTATTTTATAAATATTCTTTTGTGCTTTATCAGACATTAATAATGGCTGAACAGAAAATACCTGAACTCTTATGCCAATGATTCTCATCTGACCAAGGTGTATTAAATATGCAAATTGCTAGTTTTTATCAACATCTCTTTATGCTAGCTTATGGTTGGGTGGTTAATTTTATATTTGGAATCGAAACCTCAAATTAATGATGGTTTGTGGCTTTGTGTTTTATTCGAACTAAATGTAGTTTAACTCGGGGGATTTTAATTATATGCTAAAATTATATATATGACATGTAAAAAGAATCTAATTAAATTAATTAGAAAAAATCTCAAAAAATATTATTATACAAAACAAAAAGCATAAAAGTACACAAATTCTTTAAAACCAATTTAAAAATGATTGATATATCTAATTGGCACCATTTTTTGAAACTAATGTTACTAATTTGTGTGTATCAATGAATTTTAATTATGTGGTTGTTTTAGTTGATTATCCACATATACCGGAGGAATAGTACATGTGTAAATTAAAATATCAATATAATGAATGTTGATATCCATATGATATTTTACTATGGTTGATCATGTTACACTATGGTTGGTCACTCCATCAAAAAAAACATGACCTAGTTGCCACTTGTCACACAATTGATTGAGTCAACTTGTACTTGAATATCTATCTTCTAAAGGAAATTCATTGTATTTAGATGGAATAATCAGACTTTCATGACTATTCATCTAACTCTCAATACAGTTCAAGCACTAGTATAAGTGGCACAACTAGAGATAAATTGAGTAGTGAATTAGTTGCTCTGAATTTTAAAGCTAGTTTGTACTTGTAATTTCATTTTCCAATAGAAATTCTTATTTCTTTCCATCGATGGTGTGTTGATTGGCTAACATGTTGTTATTTCTTTAACCAGTGCCTTGTTTAAGGAGGTAAACCTCCCCCCGCCCCCCACCTTAGCCAGGTATTGTCTATACATTGTAGTGTTGTTGTAGTTTTGTTTGTACTTCTTTATTTCCAGTAATTTCTCCTTTTTTTGTATTGATGCAACTCTAATTCTATTATTTATACATTGTTGCAACTCTAATTATTTTATTCACACATTTAGTCTAGTTATTTACACATTGTTTCAACTCTTGAATTTATACATCGTTGCAACTCTCACATATCTACCACATGGTTTGGATGTTTCCACAACTCTTGCATAATTATAGTTGTAGGTTAATGATTAGGTTAATGTTGCAACTCAAGTTGTTGTGACTTTGTAATTAACATTATAGTACCCTATTTTGTAGGTTTATCTAATTGATCTATTTTTAAATGTACTCTTCACTTAAACTTATTTTTCCAAAATTACAATAGTCTCTATGGTGTGATTCCTTGTAGCATAGTTTGATTTGAATTTCTTATAGCTTGTGGTTTGCTATCGATTTGTTAGCTACTGCATTTCATGTGCATTTCTATTACATAATTCAATATCATCTAAAACACTTGAACAAGTCACCTTTTACTATCAGTGTGTTTACTTCCATGCAAGTGTGTTTTAATTTCCTACAAAGTTTTCTCTTTACTTCCTTGCAATAGTTCTTTTGGATTCCAAGTGTCATGTGGATTTATTCTGGTGACTTGTCAAAGCATCTCAATGTCTTGAACATTGGCCACCAACTTTGGTACTTAGCTCAAAGTTTTTCCTAGAACAATTATGAACTTAGTTAGAATTCGATGCCTTCTACAAAATGGATGTGCTCCTTGATGATGGTTTAAATATAACTAAAAATTGTTGTCTAGCAAAAGTAGTAATTCTTATGTTGAGTGGTGGTTTAAGGAGGAGCACAAACCTAGTATTTCTCATGGAACATGAGTCTGTCTCTGGCAACAGCTATGACTCTAGCTCATACTCACTCTAGTTCTAGGTTTTGGTTGTTGGCTCTAGTTCACACTAATGTTTAGGCTCTCTTGATATGACTTCAAAACTAGTTGTTGAATATCAATTTCCCCTATCAAATACAAGGTGAGAAGATGAAAATATCTCCACTATAAGATGTGTCAATATTCAACAATGAACTTTGTAGTGAGACCAATATATCTTCTTAGTTGTTGAAGACCATTGCCAAGAAGTTTTTCATCCAAGGTGAACCTTTTCTCTTGCAGGAGTCTCGTGTCTAGAACATTTATCTGACTGATGTGTATGTTTTTGAGAATTCTCATATGGGTGAAGATCAAAACATTGATCTTTCAGGTGGCCAACTCAATGAAAATGTAGGCATTTGAGAATCTGATAAGGATGTGGTGCAGGTGAAGATGAGTTATCTTAAAGAAACCTAACACTCTGAAACTAGATTGATTTGGAGAAGTCTAGAATGTAAATAGTCATTTCATTTTCATATTCAAGATAATTAGTTCTATACTTGTTGTTAATGACTTCTTCCAAAGGTATATTGATGGGCCTGGTAAGTACAAGTAGAACTTGTTTTTGACAAACTCCATTTTCCTTTGAATATGCTCCAAAATTGGCATCATTGACCTGATCAAGTGCTCACTATTGATGGGAATCAACCTCAAACAAATAATTGGTTTGAACAAGAACTAATTCATAATGTTGATATTTTTGTTTTAGTTCATTTTGTTGAAGTTGTACTTCAAGATGAAGAAACTCAAATTTTCATGTGCATCTTGTAAACAAATTTGAACATCAATGACAATGGCGTTACCAATTTTTACCATGTTGTCAATAATAGACAATATTAGAGTATTCAATAACTTTAATAACTCATCAATTCGAGTCATTTAGACCTCAAATAATTTCTTGCAACTCCACCCTTTAACAATTCAGACTCAACAAGTGGTAAAATAATGAGGAAAAATAATTGGCGGCTTGCACTCTCTCATCTCATCAAGAAAAATAGAAGAATCTTAGTACAGAAAAGGCTATTATTTTCTAAGCATGGACGGCCTTTTAGTTGCAATAAGTGCGAGTATAGCGACCAAATGACTTGGTATCAATTGTAGAAAATGACATATGCAAACTTGCTTGGATCCTTATAATACTCCTTAGCTTTCTTGGACTATAAATCTCTTTTTATTCAACCATGGGTTAATAGCTCATGAGGTACAAATGCATCATCTTTATGGGCAAGCATGAGGAGAAATGGGCAGGAAGAGCAGGAAGGATGATGTAACAACCTCGGGTTGGTTTTCCTTGTAAATAAAATAAGACCAAAGTCATGGGACACATATTACAAGATGAATGGTGGGCAAAAATTAAAGTGGGCATCACTTGTGGTTTAGTTAATGGCTATGGAAATTGGAAAAGGCATTGGCAAAGGAAAAGATGCAATAATTGGCAATTATTTTATAGAAATAAAGGAAAATAGGAGGAAAATAAGGCGAAGAGACGCAAATATGCATGCAAGGGAAATTAGAGAGAAAATGAAGGAAAATGAAAGAAAAAATAGACATCATTGATAAAAAGGCATCAGATAAACAATTCATCGCATTTTGTCAGTTTTGGCTTTGGATCAATTTCAAAGAGAGAGAGAGAGCTCCAAGAGGAGAGAGCAAGGAAAGCAAAGGAAAGCAAGGGGGCACAAGGAGAAAATTGGATCAATAGTTATAATAGGAATATTTTGCAGGTAACAGATTGCATGGGTAATTTCCTTGTTGGGATGTGAATGCATGGTACATGCATTTGAATATTTGGTTCATTTGTTGTCATTTGCATGGGTTTTTCCTAGATTGACAGTGGTTTCAACCTTGCCTTGCCATTTCCTGGATAGCCATGGTGTGATGGGATTCATTCTTGGTTGAGCTTTGGATTGCCAAAAGATTTTGGATTTGGTTGAGGTGGTCTCAAGAAAATCCCAAGGGTTGGGGGTGGAGATGGTTTTCTCTGGGAATCCCTCAACAAGTGGGTGGAGATAAGAAAAATTCTCTCGGAATCGTGAAGGAATTATGAGGAATCCAAGCTTGTTTTGATTTTGTGATCTTGAGACATGTTTAGGTGAGATCATGGTAGCTTAAGGGTGGAGGTGGTTTAACCTTTGGATTCCCTGTTTGGTTATGTCTTGGTTTATGCCATGAGATCTCACATTCATGCTTGGAACATAGCACGAGGATGATTGGTTGAAAGAGAGATTTGGTTCATCCCAATCTATGGCCAGATAGTATGTGGAAGTCCCTAACTTGGTTGGATTTTATATTTGTTAATATGAGCTATTTTCCTATTGTAATAAATGAGCATATGCATTGGTTAATATGTTGATCTTATGGTTGATGGTTTCTATTATGGTTATATGCTAGTCATATGCATGGTTATATGACGTGCTCTTACTATGTATCCTGTTCATGATTTGATAAGTTATTGAATGGTTGATGAATGCATGGGATAACAAGTGTTGTTGTAGCAACTTGAGAGGGTGTTGGACCTTCTTGATGATTCTATGATGAAATTTAGAATTCTATCATCAGATATGCAAGCATGACCTATAGCTTCTATGTTTATCATATATTTGATGAAATGTCTATCATGTGTTAAGCATGTTTTGGGAAATATCTAGCCCTAGTATTAATTGTTTAGACTTTTCATCATCTTAAACTTGATTCAAAGAAATTTTTGAGCAGTTCTAGGCAGTGGTCTAGAGGCCGGCTCTGAAAAAGTGGCACTGATCTTGCAACCGCATGCTCAGAACTGGAAGATTTCAATCATAACTCCATGCAAGAACTCTTATGGATGTGGTTGGGGTGTCAAGCCTGAGAAAAAGAAGTTCCAGCTCAAGGATTGATCACCAAGGATGGTTTTCAGACACCTACATGATTTGTGGTCCCTAAGGAATGGTAGTAGGTTTTTGGTTAGTAGGCCCCATTTCCACAACTGGAACTTGGAGTTCGAGTCATATCATAATGACACTCATCTCATGTTTACAATGGATAACTTGTAAAAGTGTGTAAACATGGGAGGAGGTGTTACATGGTGGTATCAAAGCGAGTTTGCAGCACTAGACCTCGAGGTAAATGAGATTGTTATGCATGCACATCAGTTATCTATGTTTTACTATGCATGCATTGTTACAGTTATGGTTATGATATTCATGTATGAGTTGGTATGCTTGTGATATTGTATCATGCCAATCTAGACTGACTTGTGCAGATTTGATAGCCTCCCCTCAGATACATTGAGGTATGATTTTGAGTATGTCTTTATATTTATTTATCTAACATGACATATTTGTAGGAAAGAAAATTCTATATTGTTGGAAATAATACTGAGAGGGGGGGGGGGGTGAATCAGTATTAACAGATCAATAAAACTTTTCCAATTTCATGCTCAGAAACATATACGCTACTTCAGTTAAGTGAACCTGCGTGTACACGCTACTGTGTCTAAAGCAACTAGCATATATCCAGAAATATTATGATTCAGTTAGCTTATCTTCAGTAAATGCATCAGAACATTATTAACCACATTGACAGTAAACAGGTGCAGTATAACAGAACAGATCATCACATAAAAGCCACACACATGAACACTATGATATAAGGTGGAAACCCAATGTGGGTGAAAACCACCTGCTGCAAGTCGTCTCTTTCTTTCTTTAATAAGAAACTTCAGTTTACAATGTACTGGTGCAGTCCTTTACTAGTACGCAAGCTACATCCTGCAGAGGGCTACAACCCTCTCTCGTTTTTCCAACTACTTCTGGAAGGGAGCTAAAACCCCCTCAGCTCTTGTACTAGCCGATCCATTTACTAGTACGTAGGTGCTGACCCTACAACCTTCTTTCCTTCAGGGACCACGTTTCATTAATTTTCAGACTGGATCCAAGAGTACAAAACAAACATTACTGCAATACAATCATCAACTTATACTTGCATCATAATTCATTTAACAACCCAATACTGAATCACTGAAACCCTGTCATCAAGAACACAGAACCCAAACCAGAGCCCAGAACTCTGCAACAACCACCAGAAACAGCAGCAACCTGAAATATCAAATCTTATTATGCATACGCTACTTCACTGTACCAAAACCGCGTGTATACGCGCTTTCACCAAAGGCAACCCGCGTGCAGATCTAGAAATAGTTTCTTATGCCTTCGCTGTCAGATCCGACCCTTGCCAAGCGTCCCGAACAGATAAACAGTAATACCAGATCTTCTCACTTCGTCAGACACACAATACTTGCTCCTTTGCCTAATGATCTTCTCCTTATATAGCCTTAGGTACTTCACAATACCACGGTCCAAAACCATAGTAACACAATACCATCAACCTCAAAACGAGGGATCGACACGCCCGTCGAGACACCATGGTCCGAAACCATAGGCACAACTTTCAAGGACTAACCGCCACGGACCAAAGGTACTTTTCCACATACACGCTCTTTTACTGAAGCCAACCTGCGTGTACACGCGACCTAATATATAGAGAACCTGCGTATACGTGACTTGGTATATAGTGAACCTGCTTGTATACGCGACTTGGGCTTAACTAACCTGCGTGTATGAACTTTCTTGGCATGCTGTACTAAGATCTGTCCTCTGATTAAGTTGCCATCACCTGTACCAACCTCTGAGCACCTGTACCAACCTCTGAGTGAGTTGCCATCAAGGACAACACTTGAATCATAATGCCAACAATCTCCCCCTTTGGACTTGATGGCAACCACCACACCAAGTCACTCTCCCCCTTTGACATCAAGGGCAAAGGGCGGACCAAGATATTTTCTTCTTTGGTATACCTTTTGCTGTCCATACTCTCCCTGAGTACATGCTGAAGTTTCTGATTTGGCTCCCCCTTTGTTTATGCCAAAGTGTACCAATCTATCCACGCTCCCCCTGAGCAGATGTAGGTTCTAAGACCAGCCATTCAGATCTGTGCCATAAGCATCAGCCTGCAATACTATTCCTTTGATCAAACAACAAGATGTATCATTTAGCCACTTCTAACCATAATGCCAACAATGAATTATTTGAAGTATATGCTCCCCCTGAGTCTGAGCCAACCATGACTGAACCATTTTCCTGAGTCTGTTCTGCTCCCCCTGAGCCTGAGCCAACCATGACTGAACCTGGGTCTGTTCTGCTACCCTTTCTTCATATACGCGACTTTGCAGCCTGTAACTCGCGTATATACGCGACTTGTCTTCATTATATCAGCGTATGCAGGATGGAATACTGAATTTCATCACTTTCAGATTCCCCTGTGTCTGTTATGTCAGCTGTCTGAATTATGCCACACCTTTCTGTCTCTGTCTTCTTCAGTTCCTGGAACTGTGATGATGTATGGTCCTCTTGTTTTGAATTTTGAAATCTGCTCCTGCATTCCCTTGCTTTATGCCCATAGTTGTTGCATGTATAACACCTTACATTTTTCATGTTCCTTCTATCACAATCAATTGCTTTGTGTCCATATGCATTGCAGGCAAAGCAATATCCTCTGAAATACCTGGGATGTGATGATCTTTCTTGAACCATTCTACTTCTACATCTGGCTGCAACATGTCCAAGATTATGACATACATAACATTCAACATTATTCAATGGAGGAAATAATCGTCTATCATGTCCATAGTTAGGAGTAAAGGATCTTCCTTGAGGAATTTCTTTCCTTGGTTGTTCCTTGTTGAGCATTTCAGATTTCTCATTAGAGTTTCTTGCCTCACCTTGTGAACTAGATTCACCTTCAACATATTCATGAAAACCAAGACCAGTCTTGATAGCAGGAGACCTTTGACTATTAATAATATCATCCAAGACTTTAGTACTATCTTGAAATCGTAAAAGCTTATCCTTTTCTTCTATTTTACCTTTCAAGATATTTACCTCAACTTGATGTTGTTCTTCCTTTTTTAGATATTGATTCCTTAGGTCTTCTTCAACTTTTCTTCCTTCTTCCACTTGTCGCTTTAGTTTGATCACTTCATGTTCTTGATCTTCAAGAGCTTCTTTGTTTGTTCTCTTGATTTTTTAAGATCTTCTTTTAGAGAGAGGATCTTTGATTCAAGCCTTTGAATAGTTATGCTCTGATCCTTTACTACATCCTGCAATTTCTCCCTTACCCTGGTTACTGTCTCCAATTGTTCATTTAATTTGGTAACTTCTTCAGTTTCTGCATTCTTCTTTTCATGTGCCATGAGACTTTTAATATCTTTGCTATTATTGGATGAACCATTCTTCTTTTCATGTGCCATGAGACTTCTAATATCTTCACTATCATTGAATGGACTTGTAATATGGGTATAATAGCTTCTACCATCTTCTTCAGATATCTTTCCTTTGTTATGAGGGCATCTAGCAGCATAGTGACCAACTCTACCACATAGAAAACATTTGAAAGGTAGCTTACCTTTGAATCGTCCAGTTCCCCGTTCAAGATTCTTGACAAAATTTACCTCATCTTCTTCCTCTGACACTTCGAATGCGGCCTCTGGTGGTACCCCTTGTCGCATTTCAAAAGCAGTAAAGATTTCGTGAAGCTGTGACATGGTGATTTTCTGCACATTCTCCTTTTCTTCTATGGTAGATACTTTAGAATCAAATTTAGTAGACAGAGATCTCAAAACCTTTTCAACTAAGACAACTTCCTCAAATTATTCACCCAGATCCCTCATACAATTCACAATCTCATCCATACGCAGGAAATAATTAGCTATGCTTTCATTACTACGCATCTTAAGAGTTTCATACCGGATTCTGAGAGTTTGAATCTTTGCTCTTTTTACCTGATCATCTCCTTCGTAGCTTGTGACGATTTTGTCCCATATTTCCTTAGCTGATTTGAAATGCATGATCTTCATAAATTTTGATTGTGTCAAACTACTCAATAGGACAGTAACAGCTTTGGCATTGAGCTCATATTGCTTTTTCTCTGCTGGATCTGTAGGAGTTGCTGATGGGAATTTGTATCCTCCTTCTACGATTCCCCAAATTTCTGCTCCAAGAGATTGTAGATATGTAGTGGTTCTTATCTTCCAGTGAGTAAAATTGTTCCCGTCAAAGACTGGTGGCCTGATGTGTGCCTCTCTTTCTGGATTAGCCATTCTAATGGATCTTTCCCTTCAAGCGATCAAGCTTCCTCTGAAGGACCTGCTCCGATACCAATTGTTGGAAATAATACTGAGGGGGGGGGCGGTGAATCAGTATTAACAGATCAATAAAACTTTTCCAATTTCATGCTCAGAAACATATACGCTACTTTAGTTAAGTGAACCCACATGTACACGCTACTGTGTCTAAAGCAACTAGCGTATATCCAGAAATCTTATGATTCAGTTAGCTTATCTTCAGTAAATGCATCAGAACATTATTAACCACATTGACAGTAAACAGGTGCAGTATAACAGAACAGATCATCACATAAAAGCCACACACATGAACACTATGATATAAGGTGGAAACCCAATGTGGGTGAAAACCACCTGCTGCAAGTCGTCTCTTTCTTTCTTTAATAAGAAACTTCAGTTTACAATGTACTGGTGCAGTCCTTTACTAGTACGCAGGCTACATCCTGCAGAGGGCTACAACCCTCTCTCGTTTTTCCAACTACTTCTGGAAGGGAGCTACAACCCCCTCAGCTCTTGTACTAGCCGATCCATTTACTAGTACGTAGGTGCTGACCCTACAACCTTCTTTCCTTCAGGGACCACGTTTCATTAATTTTCAGACTGGATCCAAGAGTACAAAACAGACATTACTGCAATACAATCATCAACTTATACTTGCATCATAATTCATTTAACAACCCAATACTGAATCACTGAAACCCTGTCATCAAGAACACAGAACCCAAACCAGAGCCCAGAACTCTGCAACAACCACCAGAAACAGCAGCAACCTGAAATATCAAATCTTATTATGCATACGCTACTTCACTGTACCAAAACCGCGTGTATACGCGCTTTCACCAAAGGCAACCCGCGTGCAGATCTAGAAATAGTTTCTTATGCCTTCGCTATCAGATCCGACCCTTGCCAAGCGTCCCAAACAGATAAACAGTAATACCAAATCTTCTCACTTCGTCAGACACACAATACTTTCTCCTTTGCCTAATGATCTTCTCCTTATATAGCCTTAGGTACTTCACAATACCACGGTCCAAAACCATAGTAACACAATACCATCAACCTCAAAACGAGGGATCGACACGCCCGTCGAGACACCATGGTCCGAAACCATAGGCACAACTTTCAGGGACTAACCGCCACAGACCAAAGGTACTTTTCCACATACACGCTCTTTTACTGAAGCCAACCTGCGTGTACACGCGACCTGATATATAGAGAACCTGCGTATACGCGACTTGGTATATAGTGAACCTGCTTGTATACGCGACTTGGGCTTAACTAACCTGCGTGTATGAACTTTCTTGGCATGTTGTACTAAGATCTGTCCTCTGATTAAGTTGCCATCACCTGTACCAACCTTTGAGCACCTGTACCAACCTCTGAGTGAGTTGCCATCAAGGACAACACTTGAATCATAATGCCAACATATATATGAAGAGAGGGATGGTGGGATACAATTCAAATTAACCCCCTTACAAGCCTAATGTGAATTCCATGGAATGGGAAAAATTAGTTGGGCTGCAAGGAGAAGAGTATTCTATTAATCTACCAAATACACTGAGGAGTCTGAGAGTAGATATTCAAAGTTGCAAGGTAGATAATAATAGGTTGATTGAGGAATAAGAAATACTTGCAAGGGCTCAAGAAAAACAATTTGAATTCAATGTAGTGATTCTACAAAACCTTTCAGAGTTGTAGAAGCAGGGACATATGGGGATCAACCACGGAGATAAACAAAAGGAGAAGAATAATACAGAAAATGGTAATAGGTCTCAGAGGAGACAGAGCTTGGATAGGGATGATATAGTGAAGAGTGGTATATATTTGGATATACTTTACAAGAGGACTGGGATGTGTGGATTTTATTCTAGTTCTTCTTCCAAGACATATCATCACCATCACCACCAACACCATAAGAGGAGTGAGTACTTTCCAATAGAGTTCAAGAAAGCCAAGCCTCCTACTTTTGATGGTGATTTGAAGAAATCAGAATATGCAAAAGCACGACTGCTTGAAATGAATAAATTATTCAAATCGCATGACTACTCAAAGAACATGAAAGCTAATATATCCAGCTTCAGCTTCAAAGGAAAAGAAAATATCTAGAACATATTAAGAATGTCAAAGGCATTAGAGAAGAAAAGTTGACATGGGATGAGTATGAAAGACTCTTCAGAAGAAAGTGCTTATCTGAGAGCATGGGGGCTTCACTGGAGGAGAAATATCATACCATGTGTATTCATATTGGGGGATATATATTGAGGAAATAATGACATAATATATTGAGGGATATATAAGGGGTAAAGGATTTTTATATTGACTGGTATAAAAAATGGAGATCAAAGTTAATGAAAAAATATAAAGGGGTACAGAAAATGTTAATGAAAAAGTGGATACCTATAATATCTAATGATAGTAGGGGTCTTTTAAATTGGGAAGGTATATTGGGTTCATATTGGTAGGGGGTTAAATAATGTGATTTTTAGAGGTATTTTCCAATATGTAATCAAATTAAGCGTATTGTTTAATATTCCACGAACGCACGTGATATGTCAGAGGCTCATTGAGTGAAGCTCCCATGTCTGAGAGGTATTATGCTGGAAAGGATAAGGAATTTTATGAGCTCAAGATGTGTTCCATGATAGATGAAGAATATACAACCAAATTTTTGGAGTTGTTGAGGTATGTGCCTTATCTCAAGGATGAAAAAGTTAAGATTCAAAGGTTCATCAATGGGTTTTCAGTAACATTCGAAGGTTGGATTGATTTTAATGAACCTCGGTCATTGGAGGAAGCTATCAGGAAGTTGAAGCATTGCTATGAGTAGTTAAAGCGTAAACCTAAGTTCAAGCGTGACTGGAAAGGGAATGAGAAGACTAAATGAAAATGGCCTAATAAGTGAGGAAGATCTCAGGATGAAGGTGAGAAATAAAATGCGGCACCTTATAAGAAGTTTAATGCAGTTGAGAAAGGACATGGGCCTCAGCCTCGAGAGTAGCAAAATAAAGGTAACGGTAGGGAACGATCACAATGTTGTATTTGTGGTAAAGAACATTGCAAGAAGGATTGTCCATTATATCAAGGTGGAAGGCCTCCAATCTAAAATGATCATAAGGTGAAAATAGTTGGGGATGTTGTTCAAATCATTCCTCGAATCTATGCAGCAGTGGATAATACGCAGGCATATTATTAGGCATCTATTATTGTGATGGAAGGTAATCTTTGTGATAAAGTTTTTTCCATTTTGATTGATCCTGGATCTAACTATAGCTATGTTAGTCCTGGATTGGTGGATCAGTGTCATTTGAGTAAAGAAGTGCATGAAAAATCTTGGTTGGTGCACTTGGCTACATGGACCAAGAGAAGAGTTCATCATTGGGTGAGATCTTGTGCATTTGATCTTAATGGCATGCCTACATTAGCGCATCCAAATGTGCTTCATTTGGGTTCATATAGTTTGATTTTGGGTATGGATTGGTTGTTTACTCATAGGACCAAGGTAGATTGTTAAGAGAATGCCATTGAGTGCCTAGATGATGTTAGAGAAAAGAGAATATTGTAGGGAAAGAAGAAGCCTACATCAATGAGAATGGTTACAACTATGCAAGCTAAGTGCAACTGCAGGAAAGGGTGTGTACTATTTGCAGTTCATGTTTCCAGTGACAAAGGGAAGGACATTGAGGATGATGAAATCTTGAAGAGGTATCATGTTTTGTAGCAGTTTTAGGATGTGTTTCTTGTAGATATTCCAGAGTTACCGCCTCACAGGAAAGTGCATTTCTCTATTATGCTAGTACCAGGAGTAGCACCATTATCTAAGGCACCTTAAAGGATGAGCACTCTGGAGTTGGTGGAATTGAAATTTGACTTAAGGAAATGATTGATAAAGAATACATAAGGCCAAGTATGTCACCTTGGGGTGCACTAGTGTTTTTTGTAAAGAAAAATGATGGTACTCTCAGATTTTTCATTGGTTACAGGTACCTAAACAAGGTGACAATCAAGAATAGGTACCCTTTGCCATGGATTAATGACTTGTTTGATAATCTCAAGGGAGTAGCAATGTTTTCAAAGATTGATTTGATATCGGGATATCATCAAGTGCGCATCGAAGAAGAAGACATCTACAAGACTTAATTTCATACAAGGTATGTGCATTATGAGTTTGTGGTGGTTCCTTTTGGTATCACTAATGCTCCAGCCACTTTCGCATGTTTGATGAACAGTGTGTTGCACCCTTACTTGCATAGTTTGTGATAGTGTTTATTGATGATATATTGATATAATCCAAGAATGAGGATGATAATGCAAAGTAGCTGGCATCAATATTGAGATTGTTGAGAGATCATCAGTTGTATGCCAAGCTCAACAAGTTAGCTTCTTTCAGTCTCAAATTCATTACTTGGGAAATTTTGTTTCCAAGGAAGGGATAGTGGTATACCCAAAAACGATTAAATATATCATGGAGTGGAAAAATCCTAGGAATGTGGATGAGGTCAGATAATTCATGGGACTATCAGGTTAATACAGGAGGTTCATTAGGAAATTCTCAAGAATTGGCTATCCTATTACATCTTTGAAGAGAAAATGAAAGAAGTTTGAATGGATAGAAGAGGAGTTTGTATCTAGTTTTGAGTAGTTGAATTTGCTTACAAATGCTCCATTCTTGAGGATTGTAGATCCCGATATGGAGGTTGTAGTTTGCACAGATTCTTTCAAGAAAGGACTCGGTGGAGTCTTGATGTAGGAAGGGTAGGTGATATGCTATGATTCAAGGAAGTTGAATGAGAATGAGCGTAACTATTTACTCATGATTTTGAGTTGGAAACGATCATTTATGCATTGAAAATGTGGAGGCATTATCTTTGTGGTAGGAGTTTCATCTTGATGAGTGATCACAGTGGAATGAGGTACTTATTTGACCATCCCGATCTGAATGCAAGGCAAGCTAGATGGTTGGCTACCCTCAGTGAGTTTGATTTTGAGATCAGGTATATTAATGGTAAGGAGGACAAGGTTGCATGTGCTCTTGGTAGGAGAGTGCAGGTGAATCATACTTCAGTTGTGATCTCATATGGAACATATTTTTAGGAGTGGACCTTACATGCAAGGAAACATGATGAGAGGTATCAACAAATGAAGCATAGGTTGCAACAATAGGGTGAAGGCGATAGAGATGAGAAGTATCACCTCGCGACAGATGGATTGGTCAGATTTAGGAACATGATTTATGTGTCATATAGTAGTGAGTTGAAGAAGCTCATCTTGAGGGAGTTTCATGTCAAGCCATACTTATGCCACCCATGATACCTGAATACTTTGAAAGTTGTTAAGAAGTTCTATCATTGGTTGAATTTGAAGAGAGAGGTGGTTGAGTTTATTGCAAGGTGTTTGGATTATCAGTAGGTGAAATCTGAGTGTAAGCACCTGACTGGTCTATTGCAACCTATTCTGATTCCAAAATGGAAATGGGAGGTCCATGGATTTCATTAGAGGTTTGTTGAGGACATCAAAGCAGCATGATTCCATCATGTTTATGGTTGACAGGTTGAGCAAGTTAGCTCACTTCATTGTAGTGATTTGTGCTAATTCAGCTAGTGAGGTAGCCCAGATCTTTATCAGGGAGATAGTGAGGATGCATGGTATTCCTAAGAAGATCATATTAGATAGAAATTCCAAGTTCACTTTCAAGTTTTGAATGGATTTGTTTGTAGTGTTGGGGACGAAGTTAGCTTTCAGTACAACTTATCATCCATAGACAGATGAACAAACAGAGATGGTTAATAGGATTCTTGAGGGCATGTTGAGGATGTATGTCATACATCAGCAGAGGAAGTGGGAGGAGTATCTTCGACTGGTATATTTTTCTTATAATTATGGATATCAAGAATCCTTGAAGATGAGTCCTTTTGAGGTTCTCTATGGGTGGAGTTATAATACTCCTATCAACTAGAGTGATCTAGTGAACAGGGTACTAATTGGACAAGATATGTTGGTTGAGATGGAACAGGAGATGTAGGTTATTAAAAGGAATTTAAAGTCAACACATGGCAGATAGAAGAGTTATGCAGATCAACATAGATCATTCTAGGGGTTTCAAGTTAGGGAGCATGTGTACTTATGCATTAGGCCCAAGAAGAGATCATTCAGGATTGGGTGATGTGCCAAGTTGGAACCCCGATATTGTGGGCCTTTTGAGATCCTTGAGAGGATTGGACCAGTGGCATACAAACTTGCACTGCCACAAACAGTGAAATTCCATGATGTTTTTCATGCTTCATTGCTTAAGGGATGTGTCCAGGATCCTAATCATGTGATTGATTGGTTTATATTGAAAGTGGAACTAGAGGGAGAGTTGCAACCAGAGCCACAACAAATTTTTTCATAGGAAGCAACTCATGCTCGAGAATCGAGCAATAAAGCAGGTTAGAGTGCAGTGGAAGCACTTTGGGTCCAATGAATCTACATGGGAGATGTTTGATCAGATGCATGCATTATATCCTTCATTATTTGTTGGCTAAAGCAAATGCATTTTTGGTATCTATATATCTATATATATATATGGTTGTTAATGTTATTGTAAACACCACAACGAGTTGTGTATAATTCTCCAATAAGCGATGTGTTTGTTTTGTTTTCAATAGGATCTCATTGTAAATACTACATCGAGCTATGTTATAAATCTCCATAGGTAATATGTTTTGTTTTTAGTAGTTTGCTAGTCATAGGTATCATAGAACACAGAGGACGGTGTTCCCCCAAGGGGAAGTGGATTGTAAAGCCCCGGGTAGATTTTCCATGTAAATAAAATAAGACCAAGGTCATGGGACACATATTCCAAGTTGAATGGTCGGAAAACATTAAAGTGGGCATCACTTGTGGTTTAATTAATGGCTATGGAAATTGGCAAAGGCATTGACAAAGGAAAAGAGGCAATAATTGGCATATAATTGTGAAAAATAAAGGAAAATAGGAGAAAAGAAGGTGAAGAGACACAAATATGCATTCAAGGGAATTTATAGATAAAATGAAGGAAAATGAAAGAAAAATGAGACATCAAGGATAAAAGGCATCAGAGAAATAGTTCATAGCTTTTTGTCAATTTTGGCTTGGATCAATTTCAGAAAGAGAGGGAAAGCTCAAAGAGGAGAGAGAAAGGAAAGAAAAGGACAAGCAAAGGAAATCAAGGGAGCGTAAGGAGAAAGTTGGATCAACAACTACAACATGAAGATTTTTCCATTAACATGTTGCATGTGTAATTTCCTTATTGGGATGTGAATGCATGGTACATGATTTTGATTATTTGGTTCATTTGTTGTCATTGGCATGGGTTTTTCCTAAATTGATAGTGGTTTCAACCTTACCTTGCCATTTCCTAGATAGCCATGGTGAGATGGGATTCATTCTTGTTTGAGCTTTAGATTTCCAGAATATTTTGGATCTGATTGAGGTGGTCTCAAGAAATTCCTTAGGGTAGTGAGTGGAAGTGGTTTTCTCCAGGAAGCCCTCGACAAGTGGGTGGAGATAGGAAAATTCCTTTGGGTATGGTGAAGGAATTCTAATGCATCCAAGATTATTTTGGTTTTGTGATCTTCTGACTAGTTTAGGAGAGATCATGGTAGCTTGAGGGTGGAGGTGGTTTAACATATGGATTCTGTTGGCTAGTTGAATTGTTTATTAATTAACAATCAAGTACCACATTAAATTTTCAACCTGGGAAAGTCTTTTTATTTCAAAGGCCACTGCGTACTATATGTACTTTAACTCTAAAAGCATTAAAAAGTTGTAGTATGCGTAATTCTCACGTTATGTCATAACAGTGTACTGTAAAGATAAAATAAAAGCAGTTAATAAATCCGAAAAGAAGAGTGATGGATGCTCTGTTATCAGAGGATCAGGACCCTATCCTCCAAGCAAGGACGTTCAGCACCTGCCCCTGTAACCAGATTTCTAATACACACTGAAATTCTAATTCACCGGTGAAGTACAGCTTCAAACGATTAACAAAACAGAGTGCCAGCAAAAAGGAAACTATCAAAGGTAGTGCTTACAGAATCCAAAACAGAGTACCAGCATAAATAAATCATCAAACACACTTACACACTTGACAGAAAAGTAAATGGGTGAATCTTATGAAGAAGGTGGGCCCAGTCCCTCTCACAAGATTCCCCAGAACACAACTGTTGGATTAAGGACTCAGAATAATCTTCTATTCATCTGCCAAAAGATTTAGTACAATAAAAGTTCAGACTTTTCTGTTGTCTTTGAAAATTCCCCCTAAAAAAAATTCCCCTCTCTAATGTAGATGTCTCCTCTTTATAGAGGAGACATCTATTACAATAGATTATCACGGTTCATTCAGTTAGCCAAAAATAAGAATTACAGAATGTTGTTATAACAGTGCAATAGTGTATTCTTCCTTGAGTTTAATTCTGTTACACAGCTGGTGTCCGAACTTTGCCCGTGCTCTTGGGATCCTCATTTATCCTTCTTCGTTTCCCCATGGTTGCCGATTTAGAAAACCCGTGCTGTTCCTGATACTTTAGCAATCGTAACTGTGTTTTGCCCTTTTCGGGCAGTTGCTGATTATGCCGCGTCATCATGGAATTCTGGCAATCTCCAGATAGTTGCCGTTTGTTATTTTGCAAAAATAGCATTCTCCTGCTTTTAGATGGTTGCCGTTGCTGGCTGTAGCAACTGTGTAGTTGCTGCTTCTGGTGTTGCAGCAACTGCCTAGTTGCTACTTCTGGTGTTGCAGCAACTACCTAGTTGCTGTTTCTGGTGTTACAGCAACTATAATTATAATTCCTGCAATCTTTAAACAGTCCAGCGATTATTTGGCAACTTAATTAACTTTTCCAAAGATAAATATAAAGATATTCATGAATATGCAATGAACAATTAAACATATAGATATGCGGAGAGTTACTTCGTACCTTGGGGTGATTAAGTCATTATACAATCAAAGCTTTCAACCTATGACTGAAAAAGGATAATATTATGGCAAAAATATAAGGTCAAAATTGGTCAATTCTGAGTCCTAACATCCCCCCCAACTGAAGAGATTGCATGTCCCTATGCAATGCCTATTCTGAGTCTGAGTCGGAGTACTGGGATGAACAATGTAGATTACTGAGACAATAGTTATAGGAGGTGGCATCAAACTTCTTCCTGAACCCACAAACAGTCTGTATTTGCCTCCATGCTGCTGCTTCTTCTTTGTTGGATAATCCAAACTGGCCCTTATAATGTTCACCAGATAACCATAGAAGTGGAAATTTAAATCTGTAACCCATCCAATTTTCAGCACAGTGTTGCATGCATTTAACATAGTGAGGTACCCTTGAGAGTGCTACCTGTAAATTAGGTGGATTATAAGGGTGATATTCCTGCCTCTCCTTGGGGCAGTTTTCCCAAAATAAGTTATTTGCCTTGACAACCAAGGATGCCTTAATCTTCACATAATGCTGACAGTCTCTCAGGACCACTACTTGCAATTGCCTGATGTGGTCCTTCATTTCAGGATCACTTACCATTCTAAGATGTTGTGCAATGAAGGTGGCTGCGTTCTGTGGTTCAGCTCTAATCCACAGAAGACAATTCTGTTCATTATGTTGAGCTGAGGCAAAGGCGTTCTGCCATGTAAGTTGGTTAGCTAAAAAGGAGATGAAGGCTCTCAGCTGTATGTCGCCAACTACAGGTATCATATTCATGTTTCTTTCTTCGGACATGGCTTCATTATGGAGATAGAGCTCGCATAACAAATTTTGATCATTTTTCGGTGCCTCTGCAAAGGTTTGCATAAACTGCTCTGATGTAACCACCTGGTGAGGTCTACCTTCTCTAACAGCCTTCATCTATAAGAATGTGAGTCTTTCCCTCAAAAATGTTGCATAATTGAAAGAGGGTTTCCTCGTGGCAAGTATTCTTTGGAATAATTCAAACATCTGGGACAATCTGGCTTTTAGCTCCTTAATTTCTTTGTACTGAGCTCTACACTGCTCAAGTGCTTCCCAGTTCTTATATGCATAATTCAACCAGGTCCCCTTTTTCTGTTGGAATGCTTTGCCTTGTGACAGCTCATATTCTCTCCACCACTTTCCTTTTAGTTCTTGAAAACTGTCTGTTTCTGTGCATGCATCACTAACAGAAGGAAGTTCTGTTTGTGTAAAGGCATCAACAAGGGTAGTTTGCTCTGTGATTATTGGAGTAGGCCTGGATGATTCAATGTCTTCCTTTCCATTTCCAGCTACTGTTTCTTCTTCATGTTCTATATTCTGTATTGATTCCTGTGTATTTGATTCCTTTTCTTGTTCGGTGGCGATTTGGGTGGGCCGGGGTGAGTCTATATTTTCTTCTTTGTTTTCTTCTGTAACCATTTCTTCCTCTTGGGTAGGCCGGGGTGAGTCTATGCCTTTCTCCTCATCCTCTATTGTAGCTTCTTTTTCTTCTCGTTCCATGGCAATTTGGGTAGGCCGTGGTGACTTTTCCTCTTCTTTATTTTCTATTACCTCCTGCATAGTTTCTGGAGAGCTTACTGGTTCTTGTGTGACAGTAAGTTCTTCCGTTTGTTCTGGTGTAGTATCTGGAGAGCTTACTGGTTCTTGTGTGACAGTAAGTTCTTCTGTTTGCTCTGGTGCAGTTTCTGGAGAGCTTACTGGTTCTTGTGTGTCAGTAAGTTCTTTTGTTTGGTCCTGCACCTTTTCTGGAGAGCCTGTTGGTTCTTGTGTGACAATAGGTTCTTCTTTCCAAGCAGAGGGTTGCGGTGTTTCCATCTGTGTAGCAACACGCTCTTTTGTTTCAACCACAACCGCAGGGTCTTCATTCATTGGTTCTGCCACTATCTTGTATCCTGCTTGAGTATATAGTTCACCACAACCGGTACACACTGTTGGAGAGGTAAATCCCCTCTACGGATAGAGGCGATCCCTACTAGCCCAGAATGGGTCTAGCAACAATCAATCAATGCTACTGTGCAAGTTCCTAATTGCAAATAAAAGAGAGGCAATGAACACCTACTTGGATTCCAATGCTATTGTTTGATGAAGAGATGCCGCTCTCGCTCCTTCGCTCTGGCCGGTCACAATCCTCCACGATCTCCATGAATAGATACCTGCACACACGAAGAGAAAGACAAACACAAGCGTAAAATCTAATAAAAGCAATTATACATCAGTCAGAAAGGATGTAATTCACATTACCTATTATAAAGACAAATGAGAATGGAACCATAACAGTAGTCATCTATTATTAATCAATAACAGAGAAAGGTACAACCAAAGTTCTGACGCTGAGTCCTTCTCTAGAGGGTCTAGCCAGCAAGTCTCTTAAGCATTCACCCTTGGAGGTAGATTCTCCCAAAACAAAGCTCTCTCTCACACAAGCAATACTCACAACCTTCCTTAAGCTTCCTCTAGCAAAACCACACTTGTCACACCAACTACCTACTAGCAACAGCAGTCTAAGCACTATGAATTCCACACTATCCAAACTAGCTGCTCATGGCAATGGTGGAGGTTTAAATAGGAGAAGAAGTCTCCATGGATGGTGGGAGGATGAGCTTATCTTCAAGGAAGGTGGTTTCAAATGATGAACAGACATGCCATAGAAGGGAGGGCGATACTCACAAGGCCAACAACCAAGCCTGGAACCATCTGGAAGGCTGGCTGTTGGAACAAATTCGCCCAAACTGGATCAGCGCGGGTCTAACACTGAACTGGAGCACTGACAGTGCATCATAATAACGGAGCAGGCTGTGTCAGCGCGGCTCAATACTTTCATAGGATGCGCTGGCTCATGAAATTCAACCAGCGCGGAAAACCCGTGTGCTTCCGCGCTGGCAGCGCATAGGTTACATTACCAGCCGCCAGTCAGTGCGGTTATTTTAATAACAGTCGCGCTGATGCAATAAACTTTGGCAAATTGGGTCATTTGGCCAGTTTAGAGAGCATGAGCATGGTGCATTTGATTTCATGACACAGTAGGGAGACTGACAAGGAGACAGTGACTATTTACTGCATAACAGATGCCCCCTAAAGCATGAAGCCCGAGAGAGTGGGAGGGGTGAAATGCTTTACAAAACTGCTGAACTGGAACACCACCAGGAAGGGCCTGCACATATGTACAACTGACATCTCGATTACATGTAGTCTAGGCATGGGCGTAGCCATCAAAAGACATACGAAGAAGGTCTGTGGTATGGACACAGCCACCCAGTTGAAGAGACCATAATGATAAGAAGGTATGGTCGTAGCCATCCAAAGACTCAGGTATGGGCGCAGCCATCCTTCAATGAGTCATGTAATAACAATCCACAAAATCGCAGCCTGGTTCGCAAAGACAAAAACCAGGGTCTTGCGCTCCATCCCATCCCGAACAAAGTACAAGTCCAAGCATGTGAATACATGAGCTGAAGTCGAACATGCATGAACATCGTCTGATTACCAGTCGATGATGGAAACTGTTAACAGACGCGAGAGGTACCACCAATAATGACAATGGTCCTCAAGGTACTTATAGGTACAATCCGCGGCGTGTGAATCAATGAGCTGGTGTCGAACACCCACAGAACCATCCGATCGGAGGCCAATGATGAAAACCTCACATCGAACACGAAGAACCTGCCATTGAGGCATGCAGGCTCTAAGGCACCTGAAGGGAGTCTCTAGGTCACTTTCCTGGATAATGAGCTGAAGTCGACAGGAAGTAACCTTGATCGAAGGTGGGCCATAATGTTTCCCACATCATCGACACGAGACAGAGAAGGATAAAATGTTTTGTGTGAGACATCAGAGGGAAGTGGTAAGCTTGCAGAGGTCAACTTCTCTTGAACATATCGGCGGCACGACAACGGATTTGGCAGTATCTGACGTCAAATGAGCAGAGGTCATGGTGACAATGGCAATGAGCAGATGAGAGGTCAAATAGGATAACCCAAACCCGCGGAGGCTAGTGTAAAACAAGATGAGAAATCCCCACCCAGACACGAATGCAGACGAGTGCCATGTTCAAGAGCGACATACTGCCGACACGACCATTATTACAGTTTCATTTTCCCCACCATTTCTGGCAGGTACCCCGATTATTTTTGGATGACAAGCTTGACGGGGATAGCATATGCTTGAGAAGGTGTCATGTTGACGATGTCCGATGTCATTAAGTTTTAACGAGCCTGACAAAGGAAGAACTCGACGTCTTTTCCTGTTTAGAGAGTCTGAAAAGACAGCGGAAAAAGAAACTCCAGGGGGGTCCTTTTTCGTAAAGTTGTGTCTCCCGAGCCCGAAAAAGTATAAAACAATGCTCGAAAGAACCGCCCGACCAGTATGATCGAGGAGTACTTTTCGTAAATAGTGACTTCGACCCGAAAAAGTAAAAAAACGGTCGGAAGCACGTCGTTTTAGAGCCAATAACGAGTGCGAAACGACAAACACCCGGCAATCTTTTTAAGTTAAACGGTTGAAAAAAGAGCTTTAAAAATGACCGCCTTCCGTTCCTTTTAACAAGCCAAAAGGAAGCTCGGCCATATTTTCTTGGTTCATGTCGGAAAAGAGCTTAAAGACGACATTTTTTGGGACCAAGTGTACATAGAACTGTTATGACCACGTCGGTAAAAATATGACGAAAACCCACATTGATAAGAAACTATAGCTAATTATGAATTTTTTGCCATAAATAGGGGGGTAGAAGTCATTTTTTACCATTGTTACCATTTTGAGTTGTGAAGAACGTTGTGGAGCTGCAAGGTTGACGGAGCGATTTCCAGCCCGTGCGGACACCATTCATCCGGCAGCTTGTTCCAGGTAGGTTCTCCTCTCCCTGCGTTTCATTTTGAGTCTTTTTGAGAGCAATTCCACGGTGGGATTTGGCCGTTTGGGCAAATTTTTTGAGCGTTGGTGCGCTCTCGGTCAGCGCGGATTTCCCGCTCGGGTCCGCGCTGATCGATTTAAATTTACACACACCACCTCTCGGGTCAGCGCGGAAAACACGTGTGCTTCCGCGCTGACCCAAGGAAAAAACAACGGGGCGCCATGATCAGCGTGACTGTTTTAAAAACAGTCGCGCTGACGCCATAAAAATTTGTTTTTAAGAAAATGAACGTACAAACTCCAACGATTAGCGCTCTAATGTTTTTTCATGGTCTTGCAGGACATAATGTCTTTTGTTTGGCAAGAGAGAGCTCACGATGATGAGGATATAGCTGCTTATGCCATTGCCGAATGCCGAAATGCAATGCGGGCATGCGGGTTCCTGAAATTCTTCCTCACTCCGCGCCTGAGGGCGCAACCTGATCTCCTCGAGCTCTTAATCAGAGCTTGGAACCCAGTTGACAGAAAATTCACAATCCGTGGCCGGGACATTGAGTTTGATTCCACGGATATCTATTTTTTGACTGGATTATCACGCCGGGGCCAGATGCCCATCCTGGAGGGGCAACGACCCAGCGGTGAGACTCTTGACCAGCTGATGGCTCGAGTGTGCCCACGGGCTGTTAAAACACGGAGCGGGAAAGTTGGTATTCCGACGGTGGATGACATGGTTCTTCGCACCATACTCTTTATGGTGACACGGGCAGCGGGCTCTTTGGCCAATCATGAGGCCTCAAAGACCCATCTACTACTGGCTCTTGAGTGCTTACAGCCCACCATTTTTAACTGGGCAGCAGCAGTGACGACCAGCATGAAGAGGCAATTGAGCAACTGTCGACGCGGAGAGTCGAAGCAGTTTTCTTACGGGTCGCTCTGACTTCCGTTCATGCTGGAGTGGGTGTCGGCCCTACAGTTGCAGAACATGGCCGTGGATCCACCCAGAGGTCCCCGGGAGACGAGGGCCAGCCGATGGGCCCGTGTCATGCCGCGCGGAGGTGGCGGCCGCCCAGTAGCTTGGGGGGTGTATTTTCGAGAGTGGCTGGATCGGCAGGTCATTTTCGTAGAGGACTGGCCATATGCCGGTATGGACTTCCGCAACGATCCTGACATGCCACTGCCCGCGGGAGAGCATTGGGATGATGGAGGTATGACACTTGACCTCTTTTTAATACTTTTTAATGTTTTTGATTTTTCATGTACATGTCTTGATAAACGTCACGATGTGCAGATGTGGGACCCGTGAGACCCATTGGTCTAGCCCCAGAGGCACGGAGGGAGGGGCAAGGTGCTAGAGTCCTGGCCCTGGCTCCTCCAGGAGTTGACACGACGGAGACTATAGCTCACAACCTCGAGGGTTTACTGGTGGGGGTGCCAAATTACCAGGGGGTCGAGGAGGTCCCCATAGCTCACCAGATCCACACAGTGGGGGTGGAACCCAGGATGCACTGCCTTTTGAGGTGGGTGGCACAGGCAGCTGTATTCTATAGAGAGCATAACCTAGCTCAGTAGTCATTCTAGGTTTCATTTCCACTGACGTTTTGAGAGACATATGTCTCAGATGTACTGAGGACACCGGCTTTACCTTTTGGGACATATACACTTATTTTTGAGCGCCTTAGCACGCCACACGATATATATATATATATTGTTTTTTGGATGGATCGTTTCGCATGTGATGACGTTTTAAATATGTTATGCAAATGTCTAATACAAATGTGATCTAATGTATCAGTTGCACAACACACGACCCATGTTTTTAATTTTTATGCAAGCTTAAAAGCACATATGCAGGCACACATGCAAACTATGCTTGGGAAAGAAATTATTTACACATGCTTATTCTATGGTCTTATTATGTTTTCTATCTCTTCTTGCATGATGTTTATCTATTACGCAAATGTCTATCCAACACATGGTTTGCCAATGCATCAGTTAACGTATTTAATCGTCTCGGAATGTGTTGATATGTGATGTAATCAAAATTCCTTTCTAACAATCTCACACGTAAATACAAACTTAGAATGCGTTGGTCTCTGATGGAATATCACACGTTGAGTTGATGGACGATAAGTTGAGAGTCCAGGTTTACCACCAATGCACGTATGCCGAGATCAACTTCTTCGGCTAGTAATTCAATTACAGCACTGTATTCGGCAACATTGTTGGTGGTACGGCCCAAGCACACGCCTTGAAGATCTAGCAACTCGCCGTGAGGATCGTAGATCGCCCACGCCGCAGAAGACAAATTGCAAGTACTACGGCAGGTGCCATCGGCGAAGCCAACATAAGGTGCACTAGACATCTGCACAAGAAGCAGAAAACAAAATAAGAGGCAAACACGCCTTCACACCAAAGCAAAACAAGAAATCATGCACACATAACACACTTTCTAAGAACACATGTATGTACAAACTAGGTGCACGAAGTCATGCATAGTATTTTTTCAAATAGAGCCCGTTGCGGGGCTTGTCGAGAGGATTCCCTTCGTAGTCGATCAGCTCATATGCCCCCTTTTGCAAAACTCTCTTCACGATATAGGGGCCTAGCCACATGGGTTCGAGTTTACCTGCCCCCAGCTTATCCTTAGCTTGATCATAGAGCAGTACTAGATCTCCCTCAACAAAGGAACGAGGTTGAATGGTATTGTCGAAGTGAGCCTTAACCCTCTTCTTCTGCGCTTCAATAGCTAGAGAGGCTAAGCGACGGGTCTCGTCTAGCCATTCTAAATAAAGAAGTCGTTCCTCCACCGGAGTGGTGTTGGGAAGCAACTCAACAGCTAACTTTAACGAAGGAATCTCACACTCAACAGGAAGGGTGGCCTCCAGTCCATAAACAAGCTGAAAAGGAGTGAAACCAGTGGCGTCCTTCACAGAGGTCTGGTAAGCCCACAAGGCGGGGAACAGCATCAGATGCAAGTTAGACTTGTGTGTATTCACGGTACGTTGGAGCATTGTGATCAAAACTTTGTTCACAGCTTCAACTTGGCCGTTGGATTGAGGGTAATACGGCGTCGAGCTATCTTGATGCAAGCCTAGCTGGGTCGTTAGTTCCGTCATCATGTGATTACGGAAATGTTTTCCGTGATCCGTGACGATAGCCTGGGGGACTTCGAACCGAGTAATGACATGATTAAACAAGAACTGCGCCGCTGTGTAACCGTCTTCGTTCAATGTAGGCATCGCTTCGGCCCATTTGGTGAAGTAATCCACGGCAACGATGATATACCCATGCCCCCCGGCCGAACGAGGGTTACAAGACGTATAATCGATGCCCCATTTGGCAAATGGACCTACGGTAACAACAGGGTGCAGTGGTGCAGGAGGTGCATGCATTTTCCGGTGGTAGACCTGACATTCATGACATGCACGGACGGCAAGGATGCAATCCTTGAAGATCGAAGGCTAGAAATAACCAGCACAGAGGATTTTCTGGGCGGTGGTATATCCGAACATGTGGCCGCCACAAGCACCAGAGTGGTAGTCATTCAACACCTGCTCAGCCTCCTCAAGAGTCAAACATCGGCGGAGAACAAAATCAACGCCGAGGAGGTACAGGGTATCGCCAATAATGCGATAGGGTTGAGATTGGTGATGAATCCGCCGTCGAGCGTCTTTCGATACATTAGGACGGAAGGAAGACGTCTTCAAATATACTATAATGTCCCCATACCAAAGGTCGAGGGTGCTGATCAGAAACAACGTTTCATCCGGGATATGCTCTTCCGAATGAGATGGTACAGAAGGGGATGGCAAAGAACAGAGCAATTCTACAAAGACCAGAGATTTCTTAGACTTGGCAGCAGTAAATTCCAAGTCAAACTCTTGTAGGATGACAATCCATTTCGAGTACTTGCCCCCCAGCAGCTGACGCGACAAGATGTAGGTCATTGGGTTGCAGTCGGAAATCACGGTCGTAGTGCGCAACAGGATATAGTGCCGGAATCGTTGGACGGCGCAGACAGCTGCCAATGCCAACTTCTCGACATAAGCGTAGCGAGTTTCTGTATCCAAGAGATTGCGAATAAGGTAATAGATAATGTGCTCATTGCCATCATCATCATCCTGCACCAGAACCATGCCGATGGTGGTGTCAGCGGTAGCTAGATAGAGAGAATAATCACGGTGATAGTTCGGAGGTCTTAAGAGTGGAGCCAAGACAAGGAGGTCCTTGAGTCGCTCGAAAGACTCCTGGGCGATGGCATCCCAACGAAAGGGTGTGTCTCGCTTTAATAACCATGTGAAACCCTTAGCCACCTCAGCATAATTCGGAATGAATCGTCTAAGGAAATTCGCTTTGCCCTGCAGGCTCTGCAATTGCTGCAAAGAGGCAGGGGGAGGAAGATTCAGGATGGCCTCAACTTTGAGGGGATCCAGACGGATGCCTTCTTGGGAGATGATGAACCCGAGCAGTCGGCCAGATTCTACGCAGAAGACACACTTATGAGGATTAAGCCTAATGCGGTAGTGTCGACAGCGGAGAAAAATCTCGCGAAGATGAGATGGATGGTCCTGACGCTTAGCTGAATGAGCCGGAAGGTCATCCAGGTAAGGTTGTACAATGTAACGAATATCATGAAAGGCATAAGACATTGCACGTTGAAATGTAGCGCCGACATTTTTTAGGTCGAAAGGAAGCTTCTTATAGGCGAAGGTGCCCCAAGGACAAATAAAAGCCGTCTTATGCTGGTCTGTGGGTGCAATGTTCATCTGATTATAGCCAGAGAAGCCGTCCATAAATGAGTAAATTTCACTTCCGACGCACTCATCAATAAGCTGATCGATGAAGGGTGTAGGGAAGTTATCCTTCGGACAGGCACGATTGATATCACGATAGTCAACACAGACTCGGATAGTACCCTGCTTTTTGTTCACAGGGACTATATTAGACACCCAATCCATAAGGGGAATGGGGTAAATGAAACCAGCTTTAAGAAGCTTTTCGACTTCGGCCTTGATGGTTGCAGCCTTTCGGGGGTGCACAGGGCGTAAGCGCTGACGAACAGGCTTAGCACCTGGGTATGTAGGTATTTCGTGCACCACTATACTAGGATCGATGCCAGGCATTTCCTCATAGGACCATGCGAAGACATCACGAAATTCGCGAAATAAAGCAGTGTAGAGTTGAACTTCCTCTGGAGTGCAAGTGACTCCAATATGAATGTGCTCGACAATCCCTGGTTTGACAGAGATGTCGATCGGTTGGGTTTGCGTGATATTTCCCATATTTCCCTCTGAAGACACTTGATAAAGCTGAATGGGTGTTTGGAGGGGCAGGGATGGGACACATGAAGCAAACTGCTCGAGACATGCGGTCATTTCCGGATGGGGAGGGAGAAACGAAGAGCGATGGTGGTGATCTGACCAAGGGAGCTCTTCGAGAGACATGGTCTCTATGATGGCTTCGTTGGAAGGAAATATTTCCTTCAATGGATCCGAAGTAGCCTCATCTCCTAGCCAAGGGAAATGATCATATGAATCGGGAACACGGCTCGGGAGAGCAGGTTCATCAGGGGGAGCCGATGCAGCGACAATCTCGATGTAGTTGAGTTCGGCAGGACTCAATGGCATCATATCACCCCAAGAGTCTTCCTGATTAGCAGGAGGAAGAATCCACAGATCAGAGCGTACAGAGATCATGTCAATAGGAGCGAGATTCGGAGGTGGGAGGGGGAAGACTCCCATTAAAGTGGGATCTTTGAAAAGTCCGTCACCCACGCTCTCGAGTGACTTTGAGGTATGCTCCACGAATGGCACATTACCTTCAGAAGAAGAGGCGAAGAAGGAGAGCTGGTCCACCGTGACAATCTTCCCCTGGTGAGGGAAACGAATGACATGGAACAGGGAAGAAGCCACGGCTTGCATGGCGTATGTCCAGCTCCGTCCGAGGAGGAGGTTGTAAGTAAGATTGGCGTCAACAACTTCGACCTCCACTTCTACGGTATTTCCTTCCAAAGAGATGGGTAAGCGTTGGAGGATACCGTAAGGACGGGACTCTCTTCCATCGAAAACTTCTAACATCGTAGGGGACTGACTCAAAGCAGGGGAACCAATCGCCTTCCAGCAAGCAACGGACATGATGCAGGTTGAGGCACCTTCATCAATAACCGTACGGTGAATCGTTCTGCTATTGATGATGACCTGTATAAGGAAAGCGACTTGGTGAGGCAGTCTCTGTGTAAAACCCTCGAGATCGAAAGAAATCAAATCTGAATCTGCCGGGTCGATGCCACCAATCGCTGATAGCAAGGACTTCCTCTGAGAGGGGCAACTCTGGAGGACTTCTAAAGCGGACATAGCAGACGGAGCCTGAGCTAAGTCCTCAACAATGCTATAGTGCTGGGCAGCACGAGCATTAGGGTTGTAAGATGACTTCCTGAGTACACCTTTTGGAGGGAGTCGGGGGATTGTCTCAGCGCTGGGCCTTTCGATGTGGAGAGGACCAGAACTAGACGGAGGAGCGCTGGAGGGAACCTCCGGCTCTTCCCCGGCACGAGATGGATAATCTTTCACTCGAGTTGAAACATGGATGGGAATCGTTCCAGCCATGAACACTTGAGAACCGAACGAGGAAGAGGGTTGAGACGGGTCTGCCACCATTTGGGTCTACTGGGAAGGGAAAGGCTCTTTAAGCACGACAGGAGTCCCAGGAGCACCTTTCAATAACCGACTAACTTCGGACCGCCTTGGGCAGTCCTTAGTGTAGTGATCCTCATCACAGATGAGACAAGGATACTTAGGTTTTCGTTTAGTTCCTATCTCGGGTGGAGGCTTAGGGGCATCCTGTTTGGGCTGTCCAGATTTATCTTTAGCTTTCCCTTTCTTTTTCCCTTTTGAGGATTTATTCGCCACGGTGGACTGAACAGCGTTTACCTCGGAGGTACTTCCAGGATTAGATTGGCCCTGGGGAGCATTTCCATTAGAAGCGTTTTGTTTTTGCTTCCCAGGGTTCGCGACCGATTTCTTTGATGACGAATTAACAGAGCCAATGACTCCATCAACAGATGGTTTGGGCAGAGCCTTGGTCTGTCCAGGCCTCGGGGCGTCTGGCAAATAATCATATAGAGTACCCGACGAAGAGTATACTAAGTCTAGGTACTGAGCTCGCGCGATCGCTTGCTCTTCAGTTACACAAGCTCCCATGGCTATGTCTCGCGCAATCGCAGGGACAAAGGAAGTTGTGAACCAATCGGTCAGGAGTTGATCAGGAATCCAAAATTTGATCAAGCGACGACGCCTTCTCCACTCATGTATATGATCAGATATGTGGGTCGTCGTGTCCTGTTTGAGAGACGTGAGGAGATGTGTCCCCGTCTCGTACCGAATGGGTAACTGAAAATGAGTTAAGAATGCCATAGCCAGCGAGTTGAAATCTTGAAACGTGCCGCGATTCAGCTCAATGTACCACTTAGCGGCTAAGCCGGTGAGAGTTCTTTGGAAGAGGCGAAGTCAGATAGAGTCATCAAGCCATGAGTTCGATGAACACCAGAGGTGATAGGTCATGACATGTGCTTGAGGATCTTCACCAGCTTTGCCATCAAATTTTGGACAATCACCAGGTATTTTAGTTGGAACTGGTGGCCAATATGGATTATGCAAAATGGGATCATTCGTTAACTTGGACACATCCGGAAGTTCCAACGTCGCTAAGAATGGCAACTGAGGGTTAAAGGACATTTGTGGCTGTGGATTCGAGGCAGTATTAGGGTTCCAACCAGGTGGTGGTTGCCCCCATGGACTCTGTCCAGATGGACCTGGCCCAAAAGGGCCTGGCGCATAGGGACCTTGTCCGTAGGGGTTCTGCCCATATGGATTCTGTCCATATGCAGGCATTTGTCCCTGGGTCTGCCCCCCAGCACCCCATGTGTTAGCAACTTAACCCGCAGGTGCAGCATACTGATAATTTTGGTAAGGAGTGACCTGCATCTGTTGATAATTTTGATAAGGGGTAAATTGAGTTTTCCCCTGGGGTTGCTGGTAGCCATACATTTGCTGGGCTCTATACTGAGCCTGATAAGCAGGCTGCGTTGGGTAGGAAGGTTGGGGCTGTGGCCCGTCTTGCATTTGATAACCCATTTGAGTTTGAGGCCCAGAATAATGTCCTTGAACTGGCTGGGCTTGGATCATCTGGCCGGAAGTTTGGCCTGGTTGAATTTGGGATGGACCTGTTTGCCCAGAAGGACGTACTTGCTGGGTGCCAGGTTGTCCTTAAGCAACCAAGGGTTGTCCTTGCGGAACAGATGGCTGAGCTGGCTGGATGGCTGGTTGACCTTGCGGTTGGCTAGCCTGTCCAGATGGATGAGTAGGACGGACATTGGGTTGGCCTTGCTGTATAGAAGGCTGGCCTGCTTGTCCGGAGGGTTGTACCGGCTGAGTAGTGGGTTGGCCCTGCTGTACGTAGGACTCCCCCCTTGCCCAGAAGGTTGCATGGACTGAGCAGTGGGTTGGCCCTGCTGTACGTAGGGTTGCCCCCCTTGCCCAGGAGGATGCACGGGCTGAGCGGTGGATTGGCCCTGATGTACGTAGGGTTGCCCCCCTTGCCCAGAAAGAAGACTAGACTGAGCAGTGGGTTGGCCCTGCTGCACGTAGGGTTGCCCCCCCTACCCAGAAGGATACCCCTGCTGGACTACTGGTTGACCTTGAGGGTTATAATTTTGCCCAACTTGTCCAGCGGGATAACCTTGCTGGAAACCAGGTTGGCCTTGTTGGATGTAAGGCTGTCCTGGTTGCCCAGACATGTTACACTAAAAAATGTCACCATGACTACTTACAGTTAGTATGGCTCAAATCAACAGTCATGCTACCCTCTTAGGCAAGTCTTATGCCTCTGCTATCCATCTCAAACTCAAAGAAGAGAGAAAGTCTTGTAAAAAATGTGTTTATCTCTGGGGTCGCAGGTTCTCTCTAGCCTTACCTGCGGGGACGCTCACAATGTTCACAAAGACTGCGTCCTTGGACGCTCTGTATGTTAAGGGACAGGTGCGTCCTTCTGTAAAAGGCAAAATGCGCAAGTTTCATCTTAAAAAAGTTACTTGTGGTTACTTCTAGAACTTTCTAGAGGTCGGTTTGATGAAATGGATGCGCCTCCAGTTGGTTCATGTATCCCTATTAAGGAGGAACTTATCCCATCAATAAGGGAGCTATCCCACCCAAAAAGGGGGATTATCCCATTGATGGTGGACCTGAATAACCTCTTTACAGCACTATAAATAAAGGCATTGAGCCAGAGGGAGAGGAGGTTGAAGCTATACATTTTCTTTGGGTAAATGCTGCAGGAATTAGGACTCCCATTTAGAACCTTGTGAGGAGAGATTGTCTTTGCTTGATTCTACTTGGAAGTGGGTGAGCTTTGTCAAAGTAGAGGAAAAACCTTGATGGACCCTGGGAGGAACTTGCACAACACCAAGGCCAGGTTGTAAGAGTTTCTTTGTTTCGTTATTAATACAAACTGGTTTATTTTTCTCAATAGCTTGTGTTAATGAGTTATTTCATGTGTTCCTTGGTCTGCATGTTGAATATATGTTTTATTATATGAAATGCAAGTGCTTGGTAATTGTTTGATTGTTTGTGGTTGCAGGAATTGATGTGAAGGAGGAGCTCATCCGGATCGGCAAGGACGGACTACAACAACAGCGTTTTGGAATAAGGTAAGCCTAAACACTTGTAGTTTTCATGTTTTAAAAGGTATATTTAGAGAAAGATCACTCCATTTTGTCTTGTTTGTCGCTAGAGAGTTTAGACTCCTAGGGAGGTCAGTTGTGTCCGCACAAACGACTTTTTCCGCCACGACAAGATGGGTAGCCTTGCTGGGTACCCGGTTGCCCCGGATAACCAGAAGGTTGACTCTGATAGGAAAAAGATGGACCACCCATGGCCGAAGGTTGTCCCGGGTAGGGTTGTCCTTGTGGGCCCCCAGATTGTCCTGGGTAAGACTGGCCATAAAGTGGTTTCCCTTGGGGGGCTTGCACATAAGGTGGCTGGCCTAGATTAGGTGGTCCTTGAGGCTGTCCAGGAATTGCCTGGCCCCCGTGAAAAGAATGAGTACCGGGATCATAAGTAATGGATAATGGTACAGAGACTTCAACGAAAGGTTGAAGAGGCGCGGATTGAGCGAACTGGAGGTACTGACCGGTAGAATCATAATAAAAGAGTGGACCTTGGTAATTCGGGTCCACAATGGGTTGCCCATGGGCATCATACGGCCCCCCTCCTAGAACAGGACCAGAAGAGGGTTGAGCACTTTATGCAGGGTCGATGACTCCAGACGAAAGTCCTGGATGGCCATTACTCACTTGACCGTGAGAGGGACCAGCCCCAGGATTCGTAGATGAGGATGCTGTCACAGCACTGATGACTGGAGTTGAGTACGCTACACAAACAGTTGGAATCGTGGGAACTGAGGTAACAGGTGTATTAGGGGGTTACGAGAGAAAAGGGTCCGTGGTGGCAATGACACTAGGATCCCATATAGTTGTAGAAGGCATTCTAGCAGCTATTCTATCCCTCATCGACTGATATCGCGGGGGGAGAGGAGAAGTAGTCGGAATGGGAGATCCAATACTTGACACCACGGGTGTCTGACCTGCGCTGGGAGATGTCTCGTCCATGTGGGAAGTGGACATCGGAGACGACATACCGGGAGGAGTAACAGGAGTATCGTCCTCGTCAGGCTCCCAGATAGGGTTCCAATCTTCTTCGTAATCCGCGTCGCCTAGGGCACGTACGTTGATAGGTTGGATACTCAGGATAACCGGAAAAGTATCACTTACAACTGGTACCTCAGGAGCAACAGAAGATGGAGAACCTTGATCACTTGGACCGGGAGTTGACGGGTCAGCCAGGATGACAAACCCCACACAAAACCCTAAAGGAAACTAATGATAAAGACCCTACTCAAACTAACGCACACAAGATCTAACTAGGTAATGTTATCGTGGCCGAATAAATTTTTAAGACACAGGAACTGAACTTGACCTTTTCATGTTTCAAGAGTCGAGAAAAGGACGAAAAGATGACTCTAGTCTCCTTCGAATGTTTAATGAGCACGAAGTGACAAGAATCTCACTGGCACCTTTTCATTTAGGGAGTCCGAAAAAGGATCAAAAGTGACTGCTCTGGAGATTCTAGGCAAAGGGTTTACCAAGCAATCCATAAAACTACTTATACACCTTGGCAATCGTATGAGAACCAAGGACTTTCCGTACTGCAGTCAATCTTCCCGAATGCTGTGTTCGGTGCGTTACGACTCGCAGGGCGGCAGACTCGGCTTCCTATGGATCAAGGATAAAAGCCTAGTGGGGTCTCCCTATATACGCGACGGTACGTGGGAGCACAGTCCGTGTTAGACCACTATCGAGTCACAGAAGGAGGAATCACCTAACTGTAATGTGAAACAACAGTGACTATGTTTAAAGACGCCGGAACACGTCTCTAACCTAGACCTCTAGATGTTTGCGTTAAGTTCCAATGCATTTTTAGGTTTATTCAGTTTATTTTATGGTTGATCTTGAATTAAGTTTCGATTTCAGGCCTTATCGTGTGATCTCTCACAATTACCTAGATGCAAACTACATGCCAAAGAATACCATTTCGTTCGATGAATTCTAACTATGAGAAGGTTAAGAGTTTTCAATCAAACAAAATGAACTCAAACAATCAAACAATCTAATGCAGCTAATGACAAAGAAATGAAAATTTTCTTTTGAGAACACAAATCAATGAAATGCTCTTCTTTTCATTAACTATTGAATGCAAAAGACATTAGTTTGATTTCTTTTTCCATGGCACTGTGCACTTTAAAATGAACTTTGAGAGACAGCAACACCGAGCAAAAAGAAGTAAAATCACTCAATGACGAACACAACAAGCGTGAAAAGAGCTGATTGAACCCTAGCAACTGTGATCTGTGTCTTGGGTAGTGAAACAATCCGAGGATCGGTTCAATGACAATCACCTCAAACAAACAAGCAAAGAAAGCAAAAAGAGGAAGGTTTCCGCAATAGCAAAGGCAAGTAGCAACGAACTCTTTGTGAACGAGTGATGAAACAAGGTCAATCCAATGACAACGGGATGATGGCACTAGGTCACGGGACACAAAAACGAAATTCGTCCGACAAGACTTCGCAAGCAAGTGTTTCACAATTCAAACAACAAATACCAAGTCATAAACCAAGTAGAAAGAGCTGGAGATAGTCAAACCAACAGGCCCAGGAGGCAAAATTGAAACAAATTCAATTTTACAGGATCAGCGCGGGTAGCGCTCAGCAACAATGCGCTGACAAGAGGTCACGCGTAGCAACAATGCGCTGTCAGCGCGGAAGGACACGACTTAAGCGCGCTGGTTCGATTTCAGAACCGTCGCGACTGTTTTACGTACAAGCGCGATGACAATGGGGTCAAAGAGACAGCTATGCGCTGTCAGCGCGACTGTTTTGATATAAACCGCGCTGAGGCTAAAAAAGAGGCAAATTCAAGCCAAAAACTCCCAAACCAAGGCCAGAACTCTTTGAACAATTTATACACCTCCCAGACTGGACCAGGACGTCTAAAAGCAGAGAACTAATCCCCAATTTTGAAAAGAGAGTAACAATCAAACTCAAACACAAAAATGAAAAAAAAGAGACAAAGGCCAGCTCCCCAGCGGAGTCGCCAAATTGTTGGAGAGGTAAATCCCCTCTACGGATAGAGGCGATCCCTACTAGCCCAGAATGGGTCTAGCAACAATCAATCAATGCTACTGTGCAAGTTCCTAATTGCAAATAAAAGAGAGGCAATGAACACCTACTTGGATTCCAACGCTATTGTTTGATGAAGAGATGCTGCTCTCGCTCCTTCGCTCTGGCCGATCACGATCCTCCACGATCTCCGTGAATAGATACCTGCACACACGAAGAGAAAGACAAACACAAGCGTGAAATCTAATAAAAGCAATTATACATCAGTCAGAAAGGATGTAATTCACATTAACCATTATAAAGACAAATGAGAATGGAACCATAACAATAGTCATCTATTATTAATCAATAACAGAGAAAGGTACAACCAAAGTTCTGACGCTGAGTCCTTCTCTAGAGGGTCCAGCCAGCAAGTCTCTTAAGCATTCACCCTTGGAGGTAGATTCTCCCAAAACAAAGCTCTCTCTCACACAAGCAATACTCACAACCTTCCTTAAGCTTCCTCTAGCAAAACCACACTTGTCACACCAACTACCTACTAGCAGCAGCAGTCTAAGCACTATGAATTCCACACTATCCAAATTAGCTGCTCATGGCAATGGTGGAGGTTTAAATAGGAGAAGGAGTCTCCATGGATGGTGGGAGGATGAGCTTATCTTCAAGGAAGGTGGTTTCAAATGACGAACATACATGCCATAGAAGGGAGGGCGATACTCACAAGGCCAACAACCAAGCCTGGAACCATCTGGAAGACTGGTTGTTGGAACAAATTCGCCCAAACTGGATCAGCGCGGGTGTAACACTGAACTGGAGCGCTGACAGCGCATCATAATAACGGAGCAGGCTGTGTTAGCGCGGCTCAATACTTTCATAGGATGCGCTGGCTCATGAAATTTGACCAGCGCGGAAAACCCGTGTGCTTCCGCGCTGGCAGCGCACTAGTTACATTACCAGCCGCCAGTCAGCGCGGTTATTTTAATAACAGTCGCGCTGATGCAATAAACTTTGGCAAAGTGGGTCATTTGGCCAGTTTAGAGAGCATGAGCATGGTGCATTTGATTTCATGACACAGTAGGGAGACTGACAAGGAGACAGTGACTATTTACTGCGTAACACACACATATTCATTGTCCTTACTCTTCTCTGCTGCAGATGCTACTCGTGCTAAAATATGCAGGTTAAATTCATTTTGATAGGTTTCCTTGACCCTTATAATTTCCTCCTGGTAGTCCTGAATTTGAGCTTTCAAAAATTGAATTTCTTCCTGCAGAGCCGATATGGTGGGCTGAACTTGTGGAGTAGCAGGTTCCAGTGGAGGCAGAGGTTGTGCTTCATCATTGGTCTGATCCCTTATACCCTCAACAGGTGGTTCTTGTGTGTCACCTGGGGTAGTGGCTGTTCCTTGTGTTGCAGCGTCTTGGCCGATATTACCTTGGGTGTCGGTAGCTGGTTCTTGTGTGTCAGCTGCCTCAAAATATGATGTCACGAAACTGTGAACACTTTGCATCTCAGCCTCTGAGGGTGAGGGAGAGGAGTTTCGAGGACTGGTGGGAATGCGAGTTTTCAGGGTGATGGGCGGTGAACTGGGAGGGGTATGGCTAGGAGATGCAAATATTGCAGACGACCGAGTACTTTGCTTTGGTAGAGAGGCAGGGAATTCAGTCATTCTTCTTTTCCGGCTGGCTTTCTTAGGGATAGTGGCAGAAATAGCAACTGCTTTAGCCGAAGCCCTAGTTCTTGTTCTTTTTGGTGGGGTTTCTATTTTCCTCTGCATTTTTCGTTTGAGCAAGGTAATAGGGATGTTATCCTCCGAGTCATCGGTAGAAATACCAAGTATGGGAATGGATGGATTAGTTCTATCAGGGGATGGGGTTGTTTCTGCGGGTATTTCTACTGCTGATTGTTCATTTTCAGCAACTTGCGGGGGTGTTTGCTGGGGGACTTCTTTGGGAATTTGCTCTGGGATGTCGTCTGCGTGCTGAGGGGTTTCTTCAGGTGTTTTCTCGGGAATATTCTCTGTTTGCTGAGAGATTTCTTCGGGTACTTGCTCAGGAATGTCCTCTGTTTGGTGAGGGATTTCTTCATCTTGCTGAGGAATTTCATGTTCTGGCTGGGGAATTTCTGCCTCTTGATGGGGATTAATGGGAGGTGGAGGGTTATTTAAAGCAAGGCCTCTATTTATCAGCAATTGAGCTAGGCGGTGGTGTTTCAGGGAAAGAAGCGGACGCTTTGCATTAACAGTATAACGTGACATATTTTTAAGACATCCCAATAAATAATATGGCATGTTTATCAACTGACGATTTCTCAAATGATTCAACAAGACGAAATCGTGCTGGTAAATTACCTGGTACCGGCCTTCGCACGTCAGATATTGCTTTACAAATTCAGCGACTTTCGGCCATGGTTGAGGCAATGACTGAAGTGCTACACCTCTGCCCTTCGGTTCCACCTGCTCGCCAGGTTGAAGAAAATCCTGCTGCACATTAAGGATCAAGTGCTTTCTACTGAACCACCGTATGCCATTAGCTGGTAGCCCGGTAACTTGGGCTATGACTTCCTCCGTGACTGGGATTTGGACTCCTTGAACAACAGAGAATCCTTCTGTTAAATTGCATGCAAATTCGAGGACTTGCTGCTCGTCGAAGTCTGGAAGTCTCCGGAAGTAATCTATCCATCCCGCTTGCAGAAAGATCTGATAAACCTCGGGATAGAGCTCAAGAAGTGCTGTTGTGCCAGGTTCATGTGTAATGAGGTTTCCTCCCATAGCTGTTATCTCAGTGAATTTCACAGTTCAGAGCCGAGCTTCCGAATTCAGTTCAGAGTAAACCGTTGCAAATGGTAACATGCCGTGATAAGGTGACTTTTACATATTGCCGGGAGAGTTAAGGACGGCGGCAGTTGGCGTAGTATGTAATTATGAGAGCGCTTTGGTAATCCCCCCCCCCTACGCGTAAGTGATATGATTGGAAGTACAATTATTTGGTAGTCCTATCAGCTTCTCCGCATTAACTATTATTTAATGTCCATACATAATCATGCGTACCTTTATGTTTTACCTTTTTGGGTCGCTGTGTCAAAAAGTCTTGTCTTATCTTTTGTTGGATCATAATGATTACCACGGGTCTAGGAGCATGGGAATACCGACGATTTCTAATAATAATGACGGGAAGTGATAGTGAAGGATTGTAATCATCACAAAAAGTGGTGTATTTCATAAAAACTCATTTCTTGGGGGCTGAGGTGATAAGACTGGTGTTTTTGTAAATGAGAGGATTGCTAAAAAAAGGTATTACGGGATCGGGAAGTGGTGTTGCAGCAACGGGAATCGATGTTGCAGCCACTGGGAATCATGTTACGTCATCGTGAAAAGATGTTGTAGTAACGGGGATCGGTGTTGCAGCAACGGGGATTGGTGTTGCAGCAACAAGAAATGGTGTTGCAGCAACAGGAATTGGTGTTGCAGCAACGGGAATTCCAAATCCGCAAAGTTATTCCTTTAAAGCTTTCGTACTCAGCTATTTCCCACAGCTTCAAATCTGCAAAATACTAAAACATAATATGGTAACCCTTGGCAGGGATTATTAGTAATTAAATAAAAAGAATATCTAATCTAAAAAAAATGCATAATTAAACAAAGATTTAAGTGCTTTGAGGGACAACAAGTTCCCCCGGAAAAGAATACTGTTTAATTGCCATGCAAGTGGCTTTAAAATCTTCTTTAGAAACAGGCCTCTGATATAACCGAAGTCGATAGCCATTCACTAGTAGCGGTGTTCTGCTTCCATCAATTGTTAAAAGTCTAACTGTCCCATTTGGAAAAACAACATCCACTTCATAAGGCCCTAACCACCTTGTTCTTAACTTACCTTGGAAATTCTCAAAACGGGAATCATAGAGTAGAGCCCAGTCACCTTTCTGAAACTGCTTTTGCTTGATGGTTCTGTCATGCCACCTGCTCCTCTGTTGTTGTATCATGGTTGTCTGATGGATGGCATCCAATATTTTCTTGTCCAATTCCTGAAGTTGCTGGAACCTGGCTGTCTGTGCATCAGTCAAATCAAGGTTAACAGCTAAAGCAGTTCTTAAAGTTTTGATCTCAAACTCTAGAGGGAAAATAACATTCTTTCCAAAAACTAATTCATAGGGTGAAAAACCTGTGGTATTCCTCCAAGTAGTTCTATAGGCCCACAATGCCTCGGGCAACCTTTGAAACCAGTCCCTTCTATTTACCTTTATTGTTTTTGTTAAGATGGCTTCTATGACTTTATTGGTGCTTTCTACCTGCCCATTTTCTTGGGGGTGGTAAGGTGTAGTCATTTTGTGCTTAATATGATATTTCTGAAGCATATTTTTGAAGCCATGAGAGTTGAAAGGAGGTCCTCCATCTGTGACTAATTCTCTAGGCAGTCCAAATCTAACAAAGATTTCTTCAAATAAAAATGTTAGTACTGCTTCTTCATTAGCTTTAATGAGTGCCTTAGCTTCTACCCATTTAGTCATGTAATCTGTGCATACTAATATGTACACTCTTTGGTTGGATGGAGGATTAATGGGACCTATGAAGTCTAATGCCCATTTCTCAAAAGGTTCAAGAATTACCTGGGGATTGAGAGGTATTTCATCCCTGTGATTAGGCTGGCCCATTCTTTGACAGCTATCACAGGCCTTGACATATTCTCTAGCATCTTTAAAGAGTGATGGCCAATAATAACCCATTCTGAGTACCTTGTGTGCTGTTCTTTTGTCTGCAAAATGTCCTCCACAAGGGCCATCATGACAAGCTTTTAGTACATCATAAATTTCATCTTCAACAATGCACCTTCGGATTTCCTGATCAATTCCTGTATGGAAAAGACACCCGCTTATCCAGCTGTACCTAGCACTTTGTTGAATAATCTTTCTTCTTTCCCTGTGTGATAGGTGTGATGGTAATTTTCCTGCAACTAGATAATTGGCAATGTCTGCATACCAAGGTGAGTGAGCAGATACTGCAAATAAATATTCATCAGGAAAAGAATCATCTACTGGAGCATTTTCATCAGTTTTTAATCGAGAAAGGAAATCAGCAACTACATTTTCTTTTCCTGGCCTATCCACAATTGTGATGTCAAATTCTTGCAATAATAACAACCATCTGGTGACTCGGGCATTTGTAACTAATTTATTCATCAAATATTTAATGGCCGAGTGATCAGTATGCACAAAAGTAGTGTAGCCAGTAATATAGTGTCGAAATTTATTTATTGCATAAATAACTGCTAAGAATTCCTTCTCGGTGACTGTATAATTTAATTCAGCTGGTGTCATGTTCTTACTAATAAAATAAATGGCATAGGGAAGATTATTTTCTTCCTGACCCAAGATAGCTCCAATTGCAGTGTCTGAGGCATCAGAGGATATATGAAAGGGTAGTGCCCAATCAGGTCCTCTCAAAATGGGAGCTGCAGACAGTTGATGTTTAAGTTCATTAAACGCTTTTTCACAATCATCAGTCCACTTAAATTCAACATTCTTTATTAATAACACAAATAAAGGAGAAGCTATTTTGGAAAAATTCTTAATAAATCTTCTATAGTATCCAGCATGTCCTAAAAAGCTTCTTACATCAGTTTGTGTTTTGGGGATAGGGAGAGTCTGAATTACCTGTATTTTAGCTGGATCGACATGAATTCCAAGGAATGAGACAAAGTGACCCAATACAATACCTTGATTCATCATCATATGGCACTTTTCAGTGCTTAAAGCAAGGTGTGCTTCTATACACCGCTTAAGTACTTTTTCAAGATTCTGCAGTGCATCCTCAAAAGTCACTCCATAAGGAGTAAAGTCATCCATAAATATTTCTAATGAATCATTTAACATATCAGAAAAAATCCCTATCACTGCTCTTTGAAATGTTGTTGGAGCATTACATAGCCCAAATGGAAGTACCCTGTAAGCAAAGGTCCCCCAAGGGCTAGTAAACATGGTCTTGTCCTGGTCCTGGGGTGCAATCTTAATCTGATTATATCCACTAAACCCGTCCAAGAATGAAAAGAACTTCTTACCTGCCAGATTATCCAATACCTGATCGATGAATGGTAAAGGGAAATGGTCTTTCTGAGTGGCTTTATTCAGTGCTCTGTAATCCACACATACTCTCCATTTACCATTTTTCTTGGGTACAATTACAAGTGGGGGAACCCACTCACTGTCAGATATAGGGTATATAAATCCTACATTCAAGAGTTTCTGAAGTTCCTCCTTCACAATTTCCCTTAGATTGGGATTCATTCGCCACTGGGGTTGACAGACTGGCCGGGATCCTTCTTTAATATAAATCCGGTGAGTGCATAGCTAAGGAGAGATCCCTTTCATGTCTGTATAGTCCCATGCAAATGCTTCTTTATTTTCCTGGAGTAACTTTCTTAATTGTTGTTTTTCATTGTCACTTAAATTAGGATTTATATTTAATGTTTTACCAGGCTCAATTTCTATTGTTGTACTTTTGGAGGGGCTGCCTACTGTTGTCTGAAATAAATTCTTATTTTCCAAATTTTGCTGAGTTTCAGATTCCAGGATTGCAGAAAAATGACTGTACATTTCTGGGTTGACTGAAGAGGGTTCAGAAATGAAGCTGCTGATTAATTCATCCTCGGTAGAATCTTTGAAAGTTAAAGCTTGTCCGATAGTCAGTATAGGTTGGGTTTCTTCATCCTCATAATCCACCCATACAGATCTGTCATTATTAATCATGGGTGTAGCATGAGGATAAAGGGTAAGCTGTTTTGTTTCATGTCCGTTAAAGATGGTCATTGATCCTGATCTACAGCTAATGAAAGCATCTGCTGTAGCCAGCCAAGGTCTTCCTAGAATCAGCGGATGACCCCCCAATTTTGTTTTAGTCTGTAACACCACAAAGTCGGCTGGATAATTCCAGGATTCTACAGAAATTATTAAATCTTCAATGACCCCTTCAGGTTTAATTGTAGAGCGATCAGCCAGTTCTAGGATGGTTGGTGTTTCCCTAATAAAGGTTTTCAACTGAAGCAATTGTGTTGTTTCCAATGTCATAATATTTATTGCAGCTCCTAAATCTACTAGGACTTTAGAGACAAGAGTTTTTCCAACCTGCATTGTTACTGTAGGGTGACCAGGGTCACCATATTTCACAGGAGGATCTTTCTCTGTCATTAAAGCAGTCAGCTCTCCCATCACATGAACTGTGAGGGGGTCCTTAGCTTTTCTTCCAGGTTTTTTTATGCAGATATCTCTAACAGTCCTAGCATAAATGGGAACATCTCTTAGCACTTGCAACAATGGAATTTTAACGTATAAATTCTGCAGTTCACCTAAAAGGTTAAAAGCAGGTTGCTCTAGTGTTTTAGTGAGAGCCAATCGTTCAGGGAACGGTGGATCTGCTGTCTGATCAATGTTGTTAGATGTCGATTCGACTGTTTCAGCATTATTGTTAGTAGGTTTTTCTTTTCTAACTTCCTCTTTATCAGAGTCAGTGATGTCATCAATGATGGGTTCAACAATTCTCCCTGAACGAAGATGGATATCGTTACATTGCATGGGGAAGACAGGCTGATTTTGAATATCAATTACTTGCAAAGCTTTATTATTATTTGGGTTGGGGTTGGGTTGCACAGGCAGCTGCGGTCTAATTGCCTGGTTATTTGGAGGAGTATTAGATGGTAAGGAAAGAGACTGTTGTTGTTGAGGAAATGGCATCTGTTGGGCTGCCCAGCCTGGGTTCCATTGATTGAAATATGGTTGTTGGGGAGCCCAAGGATTCCATATAGTAGGATCAGGAAAAGGGAGATTTGGTTGTTGCATAGGTGGAAAACTCATTGTGTTAAAGGGTGGGTACTGCATCTGGTTCATGGGTGGGTAATTTGTTTGAAAAGGAGAATGATTATTCCAACGATTAAATGTTGTGTTAGAATTCATACCTTGTCTTTGTGGCCATTGCCTCCTCTGTGTCATCAGGTACACTGCTTCAGCCTCTTCTTCAGTTGACTGCAATGCTGCCTTAATTCCAGGCAGAGAGGGGCATTGCTGGGTCTCATGGTCCTTTTCGCAGATCGTGCAGATTGGTACCTTGTCAAGTGGGCATTCCCTGAGTGGGTGTTTTTCTCTGCATTTGGAACAAAAAATAGCTAGGGCAGCTTCTGCTTCTGCCTGTTTCTTCTTTACCTGCAGAGCATCAATTTGTGAAGCAAAAGAGCTTAACATCTCAGTTTTAAATTCTTCTAATAAATTACCTATTTCAGCCCTTGTTGCTCCTCCGCTTGCTGACTTCTGAACTCTTGAATATACATTGTCCCTGCTTTTTGATCTGCTTACTGCTCCTCCATAACATCTCATGCAGAGATTGATAATTTCATCAAATGGTTCTTTGGAAATGTCCCCTTTTCCCAGCATGTTTAACATGTCCAAGCAGTCATCTCGTACCCCTTTCAGCAATATAGTCTTCAGAATATCTTTACTCATGTTAGGATGGTCAGACCGCTGCAGATTATACTGCAATCTTTCCACAAAATCTTCTAGATTCTCGTCCTCCTTTTGAACCATTTTAAACAATTCTTCCTTCCTTTCTCTTGTCCGGTAGTAATCTTGATACTTAGCCAGAAAGCTTTCTTTCATCTAATCCCAGGTAGGGATTGCCTGAGCTCCTAAGCTCATAAACCATCTTAACGCATTCCCTTTCAGTGTTGCTGGAAACAGTTTTAGTTTCTGATTAGGGCTCACATAATCATAACTTCTACATAGTATGTCGAATTCAAAGAGGAATTCATCCGGGTCTTCAGAGGATAACCCATGAAAGTTGGGTAATGCTGAGAGTGGAATGTTTTTCATGGGAGTTGCTCCTCTCGAGAGCTCCCCAATAGGAAATTCCAGGGTAGAGAGCAAATTTTCCCCTCTTCCTTCTTTTCTGTTATCCTCCATTGGTCTTTTTCCTTAATCGCTTGCTTTATCTTCTGTGTCTTCTGTTTCTTCAGGTTCTTCTACCGGTTCCTCAGTGTATTCTGGTACTTCCAGCTTCCTTTCAGGTCCCAGTACTTCCTCTGTCTGTCGATCTGTTTGTGAGGAATACTGGATCTGAGGTCTCCGGGAACTTGTCCTCTGTGATGTTTCAGCCTTTGAGATGATTTCGTCAATATAAGTTTTTCTTCCTCCTCCGCCTTTGCTGCCTGTGAAATTAGGTTTCTTGCGTCCTCTCATGCACCTATTATTCTCAAAAAGAAATCATTAATGCCTTTAGAAATCTCTAGTTGCCTTCCCCGGCAACGGCGCCAAAATGTTGGCTAGTTGAATTGTTTATTAATTAACAATCAAGTACCACATTAAATTGTCAACCTGGGAAAGTCTTTTTATTTCAAAGGCCACTGCGTACTGTATGTACTTTAACTCTAAAAGCATTAAAAAGCTGTAGTATGCGTAATTCTCACGTTATGTCATAACAGTGTACTGTAAAGATAAAATAAAAGCAGTTAATAAATCCGAGAAGAAGAGTGATGGATGCTCTGTTATCAGAGGATCAGGACCCTATCCTCCAAGCAAGGACGTTCAACACCTGCCCCTGTAACCAGATTGCTAATACACACTGAAATTCTAATTCACTGGTGAAGTACAACTTCAAACGATTAACAAAACAGAGTGCCAGCAAAAAGGAAACTATCAAAGGTAGTGCTTACAGAATCCAAAACAGAGTACCAGCATAAAGAAATCATCAAACACACTTACACACTTGACAGAAAAGTAAATGGGTGAATCTTGTGAAGAAGGTGGGCCCAGTCCCTCTCACAAGATTCCCCAGAACACAACTATTGGATTAAGGACTCAGAATAATCTTCTATTCATCTACCAAAAGATTTAGTACAATAAAAGTTCAGACTTTGCTGTTGTCTTTGAAAATTCCCCTTAAAAAAAATTCCCCTCTCTAATGTAGATGTCTCCTCTTTATAGAGGAGACATCTATTACAATAGATTATCACGGTTCATTCAGTTAGCCAAAAATAAGAATTACATAATGTTGTTATAACAGTGCAACAGTGTATTCTTCCTTGAGTTTAATTCTGTTACACAGCTGGTGTCCGAACTTTGCCCGTGCTCTTGGGATCCTCATTTATCCTTCGTCGTTTCCCCATGGTTGCCGATTTAGAAAACCCGTGCTGTTCCTGATACTTTAGCAATCGTAACTGTGTTTTGCCCTTTTCGGGCAGTTGCTGATTATGTCGCGTCATCATGGAATTCTGGCAATCTCCAGATAGTTGCCGTTTGTTATTTTGCAAAAATAGCATTCTCCTGCTTTTAGATGGTTGCCGTTGCTGGCTGTAGCAACTGCGTAGTTGCTGCTTCTGGTGTTGCAGCAACTGCGTAGTTGCTGTTTCTGGTGTTACAGCAACTATAATTATAATTCCTGCAGTCTTTAAACAGTCCAACGATTATTTGGCAACTTAATTAACTTTTCCAAAGATAAATATAAAGATATTCATGAATATGCAATGAACAATTAAACATATAGATATGCGGAGAGTTACTTCGTACCTTGGGGTGATTAAGTCATTATACAATCAAAGCTTTCAACCTATGACTGAAAAAGGATAATATTATGGAAAAAATATAAGGTCAAAATTGGTCAATTCTGAGTCCTAACAGATTCCACATTCGTTTTTGTCTTGGTTTATCCCATGAGATCCCACATTCATGCTTGGAATATGGCACGACGGTGATTGGATGAAAGAGAGATTTGGTTCAGACCAATCTATGGTTGGGTGGCACGTGGAAGTCCCTAACTTGGTTGGATCTTATACATGTTAATATGAGTTATTTTCCTATTGTGATCAATGAGCATATGTACTGGTTAATATGTTTATTTGTCATGGTTTCTATTTTGGTTATATGTTGGTTATATGATGTGATTTTACTATAGATCTTGTTCATGATTTGATAATTTATTGAATGGTTGATGAATGCATGGGCTAAAAATTGTTGTTGTAGCTACTTGAGAGGGTGTTGGACCTTCTTGATGATTCACTGATGACGTTCTGAATTTTATGATGATATATGCATTCATAACCTGTAGCTTTTATGTTTATCATATATTTGAAAAAATGTCTATCATGTGTTAGGCATGTTTTGGGAAATATCTAGCCCTATTATTACTTATTTAGACTTTAATCATCTTAAAATTCATTCTATAAAGTTCTAGGGAATTCTGGGCAATGGTCTGCAGGCTATCCCTAAAAAAGTAGAACTAATCTCGCAATCGCATGCTCAGAAATGGAATATTTCGGTCATAACGGCATGTAGGAAGTCTTGTGGGTGTGGTTAAAGCCTCATAGCCACATGTAAAGTGTGTCATGGGTGTGTTAGGGGTGTCGATCCTATGAAAAATAAGTTACAACTCAGAGATTGATAATCAGGGGTGGTTATCAGACACCTAAGTGATGTGTGGTCCCTGAGGAATGGCAGTATGTTTCTAGTTAGTAGGACCAACTTCCACAAGTGGGCCTTGGATGTCAAGTCGTATCATAGTGACACTCATCTCATGTTTACCCTGGAGAGATTGTAAAATTGGGTAAACGTGGTAGGAGGCATTACAGATGAGCATGTTTAATGTGGTGGGGTGTAGTCGACAAATACTCTTGACTAAGTCTCTTTTTTTATCGCAGGTTTATTTCTTGGAAGTGTAGGTTGTTTGAGCAGGTTCAAAGGAGTGAGGATTTGGTGACATTTCACTCATTGAAAATTGATGTTGCAGAGCTTTATTTTTCCTTGATGCATTTGAAAGGATATGCGTCATGTGGGCATTTTGTAGTTTTAACTAAGAATTAAATTCGGTTCTCTTTTTTGTCATCCCTTAATCAAGGATCTCCCAAATTTTGTCTTTTATCCATATTCAAGCCTCATCCCTATTAATTATATCTCATTTAATCCTTGAAATTGTTTCTTCGTAACTTATAGAGGATCTATTGAATACATCTATTATTATTTCGGTGGTAATGGAGATATAGAGTGGTCGCCATGGAGGTTTGGGAAGACCATAGGCGAAGATTATTTTTGAAATTATTTTTCCTCAAATTTATCGTGATCATAGGGGCTTGGCTTGTAGATGTTTTTCATCATTGGTGTATCATCTATTCTCCTTTCTGGTTCAGTCTGATTTCCTCGTCCCTAGTGATTCATTTCTTCCACTATGCCTTTGGGAATATTTTTGAATTTCAAATTAGGCATATTAATTATTTGGGCTAATTGAATTTTTTTTTGTTGGTGGTGTCTACCTAATCACTATTTGATAATATTTGGGTTTGATGATCAATGAATGGAATCCATTGTTATTGGTGTGTTGTCGCTGCGACAATTCCCCTCCAAAAAATTTTCTTAACTCAATTTTGGAGCCCTCACGAATTGTCATTTCAATCCATCTTGTGTCACCTTGTTATTTTTTCATGTTCTAAAAGTTTCAATGATCCTTGCAATGTTTCTAAGTGTCACTTTTCCTCCTAAGTCAAATTTCCCTAAGTTTCATCATCCTAAATTTACAAGAACTTGTGTTATCTTCCTAATATAGAAAAGTGTTAGCATTCTTTGACTTAGTGATATCTTTTTTCACCTGACATGCGTAACACACAAAAGAAAGAAATCACAACTTTTCTTTAAGCAAATGTCAATTTCCTAACTTAGCAATTGAAAAAAGCCACTAATTATTAAAATTGCACCCCTCTCAAACAAAAGTGCACTCTTAACTCTCAAAAGAGTGCACTATTAACTCTCCATGAGGAGCACACTCCTTATTGTCAGTAATTGTGCCTTAGTGGTCCCATGTTGAGTGCACTCATTCATGCTAGTGATTGTGCCCTAGTGATCTAGCCAAGCACACTCCCTTTTCTCTATATTTTCTCCCTCTTTCCCTTCTTGCATGTGCTTTCTCTTGTTGCATGGTGAGTGCACTCCTAGAAAATAATATCCCAATCCACCTTAACGAACTAACTCACTCATCGATCGAAAAGTGGCAAGCATGCATGAACTTGTCTTACATGTAAAATCTTTTTATAACCAGGCAAGATAATCATTCATTCTCACAATCATTCTCAATTCTTGGCTAAGTGCACTTCTTCACATGAAGGAAATTTCTCTTCAGTCTTGATCATAAGTAAATTTAGCATGTTGTTATTCTTGATTTCTTTTGTTATTTTTTTGTCACTTTTGTTTTCCTTGTTGGTGTTTAACTTTGTTTCAATTTCTTTGGTGGCATTTTCATCCATTATTCCTGTTACAAGTGTCACCTTTCTTTTTCAAGCAGTGTTTCTTGTGACTCTTCACATTCCATGATCATTTACCTCCTCGTCATGATTGCGACAAAACTTTTAAATACTTGCAGACCGTTCCTCCCATTGTTATTGCAATCCATACTTGTTGTTGGTCTTTAACTAACAGATTTTGACCCACCTCTAGAAAGAGCACACTCCAGAGATTCAAGACCCCACTTCCTTAGAAAATTGTGCCTAGAAGACCAAGGTCCCTTTAGATTGCACTCCAGAGAAACAAGGGTCCCTTCCTCCTAAAAAATGTTCCCAACAAAGAAGCTCTCTCCCTATCTTAAGTACACAATATGTCAACAAGCATCAGTAAGCCTCATTATTCATTATTTGTACACCCTACACCCTCACTAGCCTCTCTTGAGTGCTTAGCACACTCACAAGTTTTAGTGTGTCTCCCTTGTGCCTTAAGACTGCACTCTGCACCCTTCTAGCCTCTCTTTCTCTCCTTTTGAGCACACTGTGTATCATCAAGCCTCAAGGAAGCCATCTCTGTCCATTGTTGTCTCGACATGCACCCTCCTCTTGTCATGATGCAGTTTTCACATACAGTGGCTAAATATGTCATCATGTCTCATCATCGATAAGCTCATGTGAACAAGTAGATCGGATCTCCCTTTTTTCATTGTCTGTTGAATAAAATGTTGTGTTAGATAGGGAATTTCTTGAAGCTAATTCTTGTTTCCACGAGTTCATTTCCACTTTCAAGTGTTCCAAATATAAGTTACATTACTCTCTCATCATCTATTGTAATGATGCCTCCCACTACCTATCGAGCTACCTCAAAAAAAAATTCACAAGCAAGTAGTAAGGAGACGATGGAAATTGTCAAGCCTACAGTTTCTATTCTTGTAGATACACAATGTTACATAGACAAATCCATTAATATCTCATGGAAGGACATCAAAGACACCTTCATGCAAAATTAGTTCCCAGAGAATTTGGAAGACAGGGAAGTTTATATTAACACCAAAAGGTCTAGAATCACAGGATTGCATGCAAATTCCTAGAGATGCCTTGTGCAGAGGCCATTGAATGGATCTCGGCTCACATGGATAATAGAAATTTGGTCCTATTGAGTGAGAGAGGTAATGATATTTCCACTTACCATCCTTGTGACATGCATTCTTACTATAAGATGGTAAGGCCTAGAGAGTATGCAAACACTCAATTTTATGTAATATGGGAAAGCATGAATACTAAGGAGATCATTAAGTCCTAGTGCCAAAAGCCTACTAGATTTTGACATAGACCGAGTGTAGTATACACGACAAGAACCTTGAGAATGTTGGGAATAATACTGAGAGGGGTGGGTGAATCAATATTTATCAAATCAATAACTTTTTATTTTCATACTCAAATCTATATACGCTACTTCCATGAAGGTAACTCGCGTGTACATGCAACTGTCTTTAAGGAAACTAGTGTATATCCAGTGATCTTATGATTCAGTTAATTCATCATATGTTGATCTTTAATCAATTCATCGGTACTTTATTAACCATATAAACAATAACCATGTGTAGCAATAACAGAATAAACCATCACACATAAGCAACACACATGAACACCAAGATTTAAGGTGGAAACCCAATGTGGGACAAAAACCACCTACTGTTTTCATCTCTATCTTCTTTTAATATATGAAAAACATGTTTACAATCTTGTACTGGTGCAGACTCATACCAGTACACAGGGACCCACCTGCAGAAGGCTACAACCTTCTCTTATTCTCCAGCTTCTACTGTAAGGGAGCTACAACCCCCTAGCTCTTGTACTAGCCGTTATGTTTACTAGTACGTAGGCATCTGCCTACTAAAGGCTCCAACCTTCACTCATTCTCCAGCTACTACTGGAAGGGAGCTCCAACCCCCTAGCTCTTGTAATGGCCGATATGTTTATCAGTACATAGGCACCGGCCTACAGAAGTCTACGACCTTCTCTCTTCCTCCAGGGACCATGTTTTATAAATTTTCAGACTGGATACTCCTGGTACACAACAACACAATCTGAAGGCCACGTTTCACCAAATTTTCATACTGGACCCATCAGCGACATTGAAGCTCAAAATCAATCACCACTGCAATACAACCAATCACTGAAAAACCCATCAACACTGAAGTAAATCACAATCAATCAATCTGATCATTTAGAACACTGTCACCAGCACACAGTCACCAATACACAGAGCAAAACCCAAAACTCTACATCAACAACTAGAGCCAACTGCAACTTTGAATCTCATATCTCATAATGTATATGCTAATTAGAAGTACCGAACCGGCGTGTATATGTGCCTTCACCAAGGCGAACCAGCGTATAGATCTGCAAACACTAACATAAAACTTCATAGCTATTCCAAACTTCAGTGATACCTAGATCATAACATTTACAAAATAAAACATGTGTAAGAAATCAAATCTAGACTATCCATGATCAGACCACATAATGATAATTCATTATAGGTCTTATGATCCTGATCCATCATTAGATATCATCCATCATCAACCACCTAGCTGCATCCTTAGTTCAGATCAAGCAAGGCACCAGAAACCCATAACATGCATATTTGCTTTTGATATAACTCTACATAAGATATCCTTACTTGCACTCATATCCCTTTGATCTTATCCTCCTTATATACTTAGATCCTTTGTCAATACCTCGGACCAAAACCTTGGATCAATACCTCGGACCAAAAACCTCACACCAAATACCTCACACCAAATACCTCGGACCAAAAACCTCGAACCAATACTTCGGACCAAAACCTTGATTTTCCAACCCATATGTGCTTTTCCTCTTGTGAAAGTGTGTGTATACATATACACTCTTTTTTTTCTGTGAGCCCGCATGTATATGCTACTTGGACAATGTGAACCAACGTATACCTCTTAAACCATTCTCTTTCTTCAATCTCTGGAGTCTGATTTGTAATCTTTTGATGTTAACATGTTGCACTGTGAACTGTCATCTATGTGAGTTTCCATCAATGAAAACACCTATGTCATAATGCAAACAATCGCCCCCTTTGGACTTGATGGCAACCACAACACCAAGATACTCTCCCCCTTTGACATCAAGGGAAAAGGGCGGACCAAGATATTCTCCCCCTTTGATATACCTTATGTTGTTCATGCTCCCCCTGAGTACATGCAGAGTCTACAGAGATATGTTTCAAAAGAATAACATGACTCTATAACTCAACTAAGTGAGTATGACCTCCCTAAGACCAATGACTCATACATACATCAATCTCCCAACCAAGTGGGGATACATCAAATTTAACTCATCCACCCAACCAAGTGGGGATATACCAATTATTTATACATGACTAAAATATAGGAATTATTACATCATCCTTCCCATGCATAGTGGGGTTACATCATAGGTCTTTACATGAGCTTTACATCAAATGATATACATGACATTTATAACAAGGATTAACAATCTAAACAAGACCATGATAGTCATCAGCAACTATCATACACCATATATGATATGCACCATAAGCATCTGTCAGCAGCATCAAGATCAACAGCCTGTGTATGTCCATCATCAGAAGAGTCATTTGAATCAAAGCATCTATCTGAATCAAGTAGCATAAGTATCGTCATGTACCAAGGTCTTCTATTATAATTCCAACAATGCATTATTAGAAGCATATGCTCCCCCTGAACTTGTGCCATTTGTTCACTATTAGAACTGATCATTGCATTTGTTAGTAAGCATCATCAAGGCATCACCATCAACTAGTTGTTCATCAAATTATTAACAACTTATGAGGCAAAACACACTTCCACATATCATCAGCACTTTGTAATCATCATCACTCAGAACAAAACAGATAATTGATAATTGACTGAACCGTATCAGGCCCCTTTTTTTTAGTTTGTCCCACTGCTTTTTCCTCAAACCAACATATACGTGATTGTGCAGCTTCGAACTCACGTATATACGTGACTTGTCTTCATGATAACTACATATGAGATTTAGAACACTGAAGTTTCACACATTCAACACCCCCTGAGTCTATTATGTCTATATATTTTGCTATGCCACATCTTTCTGGTTGTACTTCCTTCTTCTTCCATACCTTGGAGTGTGAGGATGTTTTCTCCTTTTGGTATGTTGGTCGAAATTTTCTCCTGCATTCTTTTGCTATATGCCCAAACTTGTTGCAAGCATAACATCTTATATCTTTCATATTCCCTCTATAGCATTCAATGGCTTTGTGACCAAACATATTGCAAGAAAAAAATATCCCTTAAAGTACCTGGAAGCTGATGATATTTCTGTGTGACTGTTATTTGCTTGAACCATTCTGCTTCTACATCTGCTTGCAACATTTCCAAAATTATGACATTTAAAACATTCAACATTATTCATCGGAGGAAATAACTGACTATCACTTCCATAGTTGTGAGTAAATGGTTTTCTTTGAAGACTTTCTTTCCTTGGTTGTTGATGGGGTTGACATCTTATCTCCTTGTTGATCATTTCAGAATTTGCATTAGAGTTCCTTGCCTCATCTTGTGAGATAGATTCACCTTCAATAGTTTCATGAAAACCAAGACTAGTTTGATGGTAGGAGACCTTTGACTACTAAGAATATTATCCAAAATCTTAGTACTATCTTGAAATCATAACAGTATATCCTTTTCTTCTAATTTACCTTTTAAGATATTTACCTCAACCTGACATTGCTCTTCCTTTTCTAGATATTGCTTCTTCATGATTTCTTCATCCTTTCTTCCTTCTTCCACTTGTTGCCTTAGTTTGAGAATATCGCTTTCTTGTTCTTCATCTGCTTGAGGTAGTTCATCATTTTCAGGATCTTCTTTTAGAGAGATGATCTTAGCTTGAAGACTTTCATAGTAACTAGATCTATCTTTAAGTCTCTTGATTGTTGTACTCTTTTCATTTACTTCATTTCTTAATGATGTCACTTCATCCTACAGCTTTTGACATTGATCATCCTTTTCCTTGTATTGCTTCCTTACTTTGTTTCCTTCCTCCAATTGAGCTCTTAATTTGGTAACTTCTTCTCTAAAGGCACTCTCCCTTTTTTCAAATAGATCTTGTTGATCTCTAATTTTATCTATGAGTCTTTTAACTTTTGCCTCTATGTTTCTTTCACTATCACTTTCAATATCTTCAACATTGCATGAACAGAGAAAAGTATCACCAGAAGACCAAAAATTTGTACCTAATACTTCTTTTGCTTGTTCATCTTCAATCTGCGATGATTCTGAATCTAAATACTTTCTTCCACCTGATGGCCAATTGTCTCTCCTATTGTCACTGTTCCTTTGAGATGTCTTCTTCTTCTGAGGTAGTTTCTTCTTTAGCTTCTTTCCCATTCTTTCTACGGATCTCCTTCAACCGATCTATTGGACACCTAATCCTCAATGGGTTAGTGTGGAAGTTGAATGGACAAAAGCAGTCCAAGAGACCTTGGGATGTGAATCCCAACGGTCACATAATGTACTATAGATGTAAATCTCTTGTTAATAAAATTGTATTGCATGTTTTATCTTTCGTATCTCTCTTGTTGTCCATGTGTGTTTAACATGGTATCAGAGCCATGATGTGTGGCCTGTGTAGTTTTCTTCCTCAGGGTTTATCCTTTAGTTAAAAATGAGATGTTGTTATTCCCTGAGCAACTGGCCTGAGTTGCCTTGAATAGTGTTGGCCTAGTCTTCATTACCTGTAACGCTCCATTAATTTTGCCTACCTGTTCTTCTGAATACAATAATCACTCTCTGACTGTCATATACGTTTAAAAAAAAGGAGCGTCATTACACCTATGCCTCTACTGCCTGACAATTCACCTGATTATTCTCACATGCGTTACTGAACGTGTTTGAATAGCCATTAAACTTGAACACCTCTGTCGTTCTGCCACACCTGCACTGCCCTGAATTGCACTCTGTTTGCACTGAAGAGCCTAGACGGTTAACGCACAAGCTGGGTGCCGTGGCGATCACATAATCATTCAATATATTTGCAGTTTGATTTCTATATATATGCAGTCGTCTGTATATTCATATGTGCAGGCGGTGTCAATTGACGAAGTTTAATGATTCTTAATTGTTGAAATGACGGTACGTGGGTCAAACTTGGGTTAAGAGTAGAACCCAGCAGTTTAATTGCCCATTTCCCCATGTATATCTGAAGAATAATCCATTCTGAAAGCATAATTAATCAGAGCTGAGATTTTGGCTTGAGAGCGAAGCAAGATCGATTTGTTCTTTCTCTTTTGTGTGAGCGCAATCGATGGAGTAATTTACATTTGTCTAGCTTGATAAGTGTTGTTTCAAAGCGTTGTTTTGTCAATTGCCAAAGCGCTGTTTTACACCAGTTTTAGAGTTGATTGGACAGAGGATGAATATGAGCACACGCAAGTAAGGATGCTTCTCATACAACGGGAAGCTGCACCAACGGTTTTGGTTTCCATAGCTAAAATTTTATGAACGCCAGAGTACTTCCAGTAGACTATATTTCTCTCGCCCTGATTTTTGGAGTGGTTTGAACAAGAGAATACTGAGGACTTGGTCTTTCACAACAAGGTCCCCTACTGTGACAGAATCTTGAGATAAGAATCTAGAGATTGCACCACTTCCATACTGAATATCACAGGATTTTCCATTCTTTGTGTAGGTGCTTGACTCGGATGCCTTGAATGGAAATAGCAAGCCAAAGAGAAGTAACATTTGGAAGACGGCACCCAAAGATTTAAGCTGCTGGTATCAAATATGACCGTAAAAGTCTGAGCTGGAGTTCCAATTCCAATCACTCTGAAGTACTGAGCGTCCAAGTAATTCTTCAAAGGAACATAAATGCCCTCTGCCAAAGCCTATATGTGCTCAACCGTTGCACAATTTCGAATTATGTTTCATTCATAGTCTTGACATAACAATCAGGCTGTAATTTTACCTACATTCTACACCCTGTCTGTGCTCATTTTCTTGGTCAATTTCAAGCCCTACTTGGTGACCTCTACTCAAATTTGCGCTCAAATACTTGTCAGATACACTTGTATGACCATCTATTGGAGTGTTCTCCTTTGCACAACCCTCACACAATTGATTCTCAATTGAATATAACATATTCTCTGTGGTTTATCCTCTCGCTCAATTGGTACCGCACAGGTTTTGACTCTCGCTCAAATGGTCATCGATTGATCTTGTCACAATATGATTGGGCACTTCCATATGGCATGATACGTCTCGTTGTATGGTATGGCTCGTATCTACGCTGCGATATATGCACATCGCAATGGCTAGTCGCACATTTTATATGCACCCTCTATCACTGGTCTATCTCGACTCTCTGTAAAGTATGCATCCTCTGCAATCACAATATTAGACTCACTACGATCTTGTTATAATGTTGTCTTGACTCTCAATATTTCTGCAAAATGGCACAATGGCTTCGATATAATAGTGGCACAATAGTCTCGGCATAATAGTGCCTCAGTAGTCTTGGAAGAGCTCAGTGGCAGAGTGTTCTCGGCTCTCAGTGCGTAAGTATAGTTATCAATCCTCTACCTCACCGTATTGTATAATGGAATCTCGGTAGGGATTTGTTTGCTGGTTAAAATGATGATTTTATGCTTTGAATATGAGTTGGAATACGGTGGTATGTTGTCTGCGAGTCCGTTTTGGTGTAGGTATGGTTACAATGTTATTTGAGCCATTTCTATGTGAATTGATATGGTATAATGTTGAACGTTTTATGGTGTTGCACATTGAAAAATAAAAATAAAAAATAGAGAAAGAGGAGCCTATCTCAAGAAGTTGAGTTGGTTGTAGCTTATCCAAAGAGGAAAAGTTGGTTTCAAAGCATCTTCAAATCAAGTTCTATCAGTTTGTGTTTGAGTTGTCCTTTGTTGGAAGATTTTATCACTGTCAAAGAGTCAAATCTCCTTAATAATTTGTTGCATATACATCTGAAGCAGGAGCAAGTATTCTCTAATCTCCTGGAGGTTTTCCTGAAACTGTGTGTAGTTGGAAGGCTCTTGAAAGGTCATGGTAAAATGCTATGGTATATATGACCAGCACCATACAGTTTGCTAAGTATTTAGACATGTAAGGAAGTCTATCACTGTTGTTTTAGCATGCTAGAGATTCATTCCAATTCCCATGACATGGTGTTATAATTATTGAAGTTTTGATAGTCATCATTTCTGATTTGAAAGTAAAGGAGTACTTGAAGGATCCAAGCAAGTTTGCAGTTGCTGCTGCCCCAATTGTGGCATTGTATTTAAAACCCATTATAGTTTCCATCTACATATATATGCATTGATTCCCTGATTCATTTGTTGCACATTTATACAAGATATTGTTGTGTACTGTAAGTGGATATTACTTTTCTGCATTAAGTAATAATTGTGATCAGTTTTTAAGGTGTAAATCTGACATTGAAGAAAAATGGTCAGAATCAGTGAAGTATTAGAGTTCATGAAAACTCTTATATAATCTACTGTTGATGACACATTACAAATCAGCAAAGGATCTCTCTCAGAAATTCAGACATGTCTACAAAATGCACAAGAAAAGATTTATTTTTTGCAGCTTGAATCACAGCTACAACAAGAAGAGCTACATCAAAATATACATCATTCTGAACCTGTTTTTGTTCAGAACATTGAGACAACCACCCATCAGCAACAAATCAATAATGTTACAGTTCATTCAAATACAGTAGTTGTACATGCAGATGCAGAAACTCAGTCTGCACTTCCCAAGCCCATCATCAGACCTTGGGAACAGCTTGTCCACAACAAGCATAGAACTGGTCTTGGATATGACAAGGACTTGTCCTTTCATATTCCAGACTATGCCAAGCCCATTCAGTTTCAGAGTGCTCGATTCATTCATGATAGTTCACCTGCTCTCATGACAGTTCAGCTTCAGCTGTTCCAGACTCTGCCCCTCTTCCATAGAAACAGTAACAACAACAACAACAACAACAGATCGTAAAATTCCAACACTGTGACCGAGTTGGCCATCCGAAAGATCACTGTTTGATCTTCATCCATGTAAGCACTATCATAAAACTAGCCATTCTTCACACAGATGCTTCAAAAACAAACGTCCTGCAAGAACAAAGATTCATCTTGGATGGATCGCTTCTTGGCAATGGGCATCAACAGCCAAGAAGATATTCCAAACACATGTCAGAACTTGTTCCAAAATATTGAACAGTCTTGCAGTTGAGTTTTCTCCATCTTCTCACCTTGTATCTGATAGGGGGGAAATGGTGGTCATCTACAAGCTTCAAAGCCACATCAAGCGAGCCTGAGCCACAACCTGCCACACCAGTTTCAGAGTTGTAGCCAGAGACTAAGATGCCCGTGAACATGCCTTCAGTTGGCAATCTGGGACACTTCCTCTAGCAGAAGACTTCAGCTTCTTGCCAGTTTTGGAAGAATTCCAGGAACGCAATTGAGAACACTTCCTCTAGCAGAAGACTCCAGCTTCTTGCCAGTTTTGGAAGAGTTCCAGGAATTGCATTAAGCATTCCAGAGTTGTTGGTCATCCTTAAACCATCACAGGTTGAGACTTCCCTTTTCAGGTTGAAGTTTTACCTTTTATGTGGGGTGAGACCTCCCTTTTATGGTTGAAGGTTTCCCTCTTTAAAACAATAGGATCACTTCCTCTAGCAGAAAACTTCAGTTTCTTGCCAGTTTTGGAAGAGTTCCGGGAACTGCACCAAGCGTTCCAGTGTTGGTGGTCATCCTTAAACCACTGCCCTTTATACCAACATTTCATAGAGCACATTCAGCCTAGTGTTGCCATGCATTTTTTGCACATTTTGTATTACAGCTCTCTTCTTGGACTCATACATAACCCTTCGGATTAAGGGGGGGAATTTTGGACACCTAATCCTCAATGGGTTAGTGTGGAAGTCGAATGGACAAAAGCAGTCCAAGAGACCTTGGGATGTGAATCCCAACGGTCACATAATGTACTATAAATGTAAATCTCTTGTTAATAAAATTGTATTGCATGTTTTATCTTTCATATCTCTCTTGTTGTCCATGTGTGTTTAACATGGTATCAGAGCCATGATGTGTGGCCTGTGTAGTTTTCTTCCTCAGGGTTTATCCTTTGGTTAAAAAATGAGATGTTGTTATTCCCTGAGCAACCGGCCTGAGCTGCCTTGAATAGTGCTGGCCTAGTCTTCATTACTTGTAACGCTCCATTAATTCTGCCTGCCTATTCTTCTAAATACAATAATCGCTCTCTGACTGTCATATACGTTTAAAAAAAGAGCGTCATTACACCTGTGCCTCTACTGCCTGACAATTCACCTGATTATTCTCACCTGCGTTACTGAATGTGTTTGAATAGCCATTAAACTTGAACACCTCTGTCGTTCTGCCACACCTGCGCTGCCCTGAATTGCACTCTGTCTGCCTTGAAGAGCCCAGACGGTTAACGCACAAGCTGGGTGCCGTGGCGATCACATAATCATTCAATATATTTGCAGTTTGATTTCTGTATATATGCAGTCGTCTGTATATTCATATGTGCAGGCGGTGTCAATTGACGAAGTTTAATGATTCTTAATTGTTGAAATGACGGTACGTGGGTCAAACTTGGGTTAAGAGTAGAACACAGCAGTTTAATTGCCCATGTCCCCATGTATATCTGAAGAATAATCCATTCTGAAAGCATAATTAATCAGAGCTGAGCTTTTGGCTTGAGAGCGAAGCAAGATCGATTTGTTCTTTCTCTTCTGTGTGAGTGCAATCGATGGAGTAATTTACATTTGTCTAGCTTGATAAGTGTTGTTTCAAAGCGTTGTTTTGTCAATTGCCAAAGCGCTGTTTTACACCAGTTTTAGAGTTGATTGGACAGAGGATGAATATGAGCGCACGCAAGTAAGGATGCTTCTCATACAACGAGTAGCTGCACCAACGGTTTGGGTTGCCATAGCTAAAATTTTATGAACGCCAGAGTACTTCCAGTAGACTATATTTCTCTCACCCTGATTTTTGGAGTGGTCTAAACAAGAGAATACTGAGGACCTGGTCTTTCACAACAAGGTGCTTGACTCGGATGCCTTGAATGGAAATAGCAAGCCAAAGAGAAGTAACATTTGGAAGACGGCACCCAAAGTTTTGAGCTGCCGGTATCAAATATGACCGTAAAAGTCTGAGCTGGAGTTCCAATTCCAATCTCTCCGAAGTACTGAGCGTCCAAGTAATTCTTCAAAGGAACATGAACGCCCTCTGCCAAAGCTTATATGTGCTCAACCGTTGCACAATTTCGAATTTTGTTTCATTCATAGTCTTGACATAAAAATCAGGCTGTAATTTTATCTACGTTCTACACCCTGTCTGTGCTCATTTTCTTGGTCAATTTCAGGCCCTACTTGGTGACCTCTACTCAAATTTGCGCTCAAATACTTGTCAGATACACTTGTATGACCATCTATTGGAGTGTTCTCCTCTGCAAAACCCTCACACAATTGATTCTCAATTGAATATAACATATTCTCTGTGGTTTATCCTCTCGCTCAATTGGTACCGCACAGGTTTTGACTCTCGCTCAAATGGTCATCGATTGATCTCGTCACAATATGATTGGGCACTTCCATATGGCATGATATGTCTCGTTGTATGGTATGGCTCGTATCTACGCTGCGATATATGCACATCGCAATGGCTAGTCGCACATTTTATATGCACCCTCTATCACTGGTCTGTCTCGACTCTCTGTAAAGTATGCATCCTCTGCAATCACAATATTAGACTCACTACAATCTTGTTATAATGTTGTCTTGACTCTCAATATTTCTGCAAAATGGCACAATGGCTTCGCTATAACAGTGGCACAATAGTCTCGGCATAATAGTGCCTCAGTAGTCTCGGAAGAGCTCAGTGGCAGAGTGTTCTCGGCTCTCAGTGCGTAAGTATAGTTATCAATCCTCTACATCACCGTATTGTATAATGGCATCTCGGTAGGGATTTGTTTGCTGGTTAAAATGATGATTTTATGCTTTGAATATGAGTTGGAATACGGTGGTATGTTGTCTGCGAGTCCGTTTTGGTGTAGGTATGGTTACAATGTTATTTGAGCCATTTCTTTGTGAATTGATATGGTATAATGTTGAACGTTTTATGGTGTTTCACATTGAAAAATAAAAAAATAAAAATAAAAAATAGAGAAAGAGGAGCCTATCTCAAGAAGTTGAGTTGGTTGTAGCTTATCCAAAGAGGAAAAGTTGGTTTCAAAGCATCTTCAAATCAAGTTCTATCAGTTTTTGTTCGAGTTGTCCTTTGTTGGCAGATTTTATCACTGTCAAAGAGTCAAATCTCCTTAATAATTTGCTGCATATACATCTGAAGCAGGAGCGAGTATTCTCTAATCTCCTGGAGGTTTTCCTGAAACTGTGTGTAATTGGAAGGCTTTTGAAAGGTCATGGTAAAATGCTATGGTATATATGACCAGCACCATACAGTTTGCTAAGTATTTGGACGTGTAAGGAAGTCTATCACTGCTTTTTTAGCATGCTAGAGATTCATTCCAATGCCCATGACATAGTGTTATAATTATTGAAGTTTTGATAGTCATCATTTCTGATTTGAAAGTAAAGGAGTACTTAAAGGATCCAAGCAAGTTTGTAGTTGCTGCTGCCCCAATTGTGGGATTGTATTTAAAACCCATTATAGTTTCCGTCTACATATATATGCATTGATTCCTTGATTCATTTGTTGCACATTTATACAAGATATTGCTGTGTACTGTAAGTGGATATTACTTTTCTGCATTAAGTAATAATTGTGATCAGTTTTTAAGGTCTAAATCTGATATTGAAGAAAAATGGCCAGAATCAGTGAAGTATTAGAGTTCATGAAAACTCTTATACAATCTACTGTTGATGACACATTACAAATCAGCAAAGGATCTCTCTCAGAAATTCAGACATGTCTACAAAATGCACAGGAAAAGATTGATTTTTTGCAGCTTGAATCACAGCTAGAGCAAGAAGAGCTACATCAAAATAGACATCATTCTGAACCTGTTTTTGTTCAGAACATTGAGACAACCACCCATCAGCAACAAGTCAATAATGTTACAGTTCATTCAAATAAAGCAGCAGTTGTACATGCAGATGTAGAAACTCAGTCTGCACTTCCCAAGCCCATCATCAGACCTTGGGAACAGCTTGTCCACAACAAGCACAGAATTGGTCTTGGATATGACAAGGACTTGTCCTTTCGTATTCCAAACTATGCCAAGCCCATTCAGTGTCAGAGTGTTGGATTCATTCATGACAGTTCAGCTTCAGCTGTTCCAGACTCTGCCCCTCTTCCACAGCAACAACAACAACAAAAACAACAACAACAGATCATAAAATGCCAACACTCTGACCGAGTTGGCCATCTGAAAGATCACTGTTTTGATCTTCATCCATGTAAGCACTATCATAAAACTAGCCATTCTTCACACAGATGCTTCAAAAACAAACGTCCTGCAAGAACAAAGATTCATCTTGGATGGATCGCTTCTTGGCAATGGGCATCAACAGCCAAGAATATATTCCAAACACATGTCAGAACTTGTTCCAGAATATTGAACAGTCTTGCAGTTGAGTTTTCTCCATCTTCTCACCTTGTATCTGACAGGGGGGGAAATGATGGTCATCTACAAGCTTCAAAGCCACATCAAGTGAGCCTGAGCCACAACCTGCCACACCAATTTCAGAGTTGTAGCCAGAGACTAAGATGCCCGTGAACATTCCTTCAGTTGGCAATCTGGGACACTTCCTCTAGCAGAAGACTTCAGCTTCTTGCCAGTTTTGGAAGAATTCCAGGAACACAATTGAGAACACTTCCTCTAGCAGAAGACTCCAGCTTCTTGCCAGTTTTGGAACAGTTCCAGGAATTGAATTAAGCATTCCAAAGTTGTTAGTCATCCTTAAACCATCACAGGTTGAGACTTCCCTTTTCAGGTTGAATTTTTACCTTTTATGCGAGGTGAGACCTCCCTTTTATGGTTGAAGGTTTCCCTCTTTAAAACAATAGGATCACTTCCTCTAGCAGAAAACTTCAGTTTCTTGCCAGTTTTGGAAGAGTTCCGGGAACTGCACTAAGCGTTCTAGTGTTGGTGGTCATCCTTAAACCACTGCCCTTTATACCAACATTTCATAGAGCACATTCAGCCTAGTGCTGCCATGCATTTTTTGCACATTTTGTATTACAGCTCTCTTCTTGGACTCATACATAACCCTTCGGATTAAGGGGGGGAATGTTGGACACCTAATCCTAAATGGGTTAGTGTGGAAGTCGAATGGACAAATGCAGTGCAAGAGACCTTGGGATGTGAATCCCAACGGTCACATAAATGTAAATCTCTTGTTAATAAAATTGTATTGCATGTTTTATCTTTCATATCTCTCTTGCTGTCCATGTGTGATTCATTTGTTGCACATTTATACAAGATATTGCTGTGTACTGTAAGTGGATATTACTTTTCTGCATTAAGTAATAATTGTGATCAGTTTTTAAGGTGTAAATCTGATATTGAAGAAAAATGGCCAGAACCAGTGAAGTATTAAAGTTCATGAAAACTCTTATACAATCTACTGTTGATGACACATTACAAATCAACAAAGGATCTCTCTCAGAAATTCAGACATGTCTACAAAATGCACAGGAAAAGATTGATTTTTTGCAGCTTGAATCACAGCTACAGCAAGAAGAGCTACATCAAAATAGACATCATTCTGAACTGTTTTTGTTCAGAACATTGAGACAACCACCCCTTAGCAGCAAGTCAATAATGTTACAGTTCATTCAAATAAAGCAGCAGTTGTACATGCAGATGCAGAAACTCAGTCTGCACTTCCCAAGCCCATCATCAGACCTTGGGAACAACTTGTCCACAACAAGCACAGAACTGGTCTTGGATATGACAAGGACTTGTCCTTTCATATTCCAGACTATGCCAAGCCCATTCAGTTTCAGAGTGCTGGATTCATTCATGACAGTTCAGCTTCAGCTGTTCCAAACTCTGCCCCTCTTCCACAGCAACAGCAACAACAACAACAACAGATCGTAAAATGCCAACACTGTGACCGAGTTGGCCATCTGAAAGATCACTGTTTTGATCTTCATCCATGTAAGCACTATCATAAAATTAGCCATTCTTCACACAGATGCTTCAAAAACAAACGTCCTGCAAGAACAAAGATTCATCTTGGATGGATCGCTTCTTGGCAATGGGCATCAACGGCCAAGAAGATATTCCAAACACATGTCAGAACTTGTTCCAGAATATTGAACAGTCTTGCAGTTGAGTTTTCTCCATCTTCTCACCTTGTATCTGACAGGGGGGGAAATGATGGTCATCTACAAGCTTCAAAGCCACATCAAGCGAGCCTGAGCCACAACCTGCCACACCAGTTTCAGAGTTGTAGCCAGAGACTAAGATGCCCATGAACATGCCTTCAGTTGGCAATCTGGGACACTTCCTCTAGCAGAAGACTTCAGCTTCTTGCCAGTTTTGGAAGAATTCCAGGAACACAATTGAGAACACTTCCTCTAGCAGAAGACTCCAGCTTCTTGCCAGTTTTGGAAGAGTTCCAGGAATTGCATTAAGCATTCCAGAGTTGTTGGTCATCCTTAAACCATCACAGGTTGAGACTTCCCTTTTCAGGTTGAAGTTTTACCTTTTATGCGGGGTGAGACCTCCCTTTTATGGTTGAAGGTTTCCCTCTTTAAAACAATAAGATCACTTCCTCTAGCAGAAAACTTCAGTTTCTTGCCAGTTTTGGAAGAGTTCCGGGAACTGCACTAAGCGTTCCAGTGTTGGTGGTCATCCTTAAACCACTGCCCTTTATACCAACATTTCATAGAGCACATTCAGCCTAGTGCTGCCATGCATATTTGCACATTTTGTATTACAGTTCTCTTCTTGGACTCATACATAACCCTTCGGATTAAGGGGGGGAATGTTGGACACCTAATCCTAAATGGGTTAGTGTGGAAGTCGAATGAACAAAAGCAGTCCAAGAGACCTTGGGATGTGAATCCCAACGGTCACATAATGTACTATAAATGTAAATCTCTTGTTAATAAAATTGTATTGCATGTTTTATCTTTCATATCTCTCTTGCTGATCAAGCTTCTACCAAAGGACCTGCTCTAATACCAATTGTTGGGAATAATACTGAGAGAGGGGAGGTGAATTAGTATTTATCAAATCAATAACTTTTTCTTTTCATACTCAAATTTATATACACTACTTCAGTGAAGGTAACTCGCGTGTACACGCAACTGCCTTTAAAGAAACCAATGTATATCCAATGATCTTATGATTCAATTAATTCATCATATGTTGATATTTAATCAATGCATCAGTACTATATTAACCATATAAATAGTAATCATGTGTATTAATAACAGAATAAACCATCACACACATGAACACCAAGATTTAAGGTGGAAACCCAATGCGGGACAAAAACCACTTGATGTTGTCGTCTTTGTCTGCTTTTAATATAGGAAAAATCGGTTTACAATATTGTAATGGTGCATACTCATACCAGTATGCAGGCAGCCACCTGCAGAAGGCTACAACCTTCTCTCGTTCTCCAGCTTCTACTGGAAGGGAGCTATAACCCCCTAGCTCTTGTACTAGCCGATATGTTTACTAGTACATAAGCACCGACCTACTGAAGGCTCCAACCTTCACTTGTTCTCTAGCTGCTACTCGAAGGGAGATCCAACCCCCTGGCTCTAGTACTAGCTGATATGTTTACCAGTACATGGGTGCCAACCTACAGAAGGCTACGACCTTCTCTCTTCCTCCAGGTACCACGTTGACTTGATACTCCTGGTACACAAAAACCCAATCTGAAGGCCACGTTTCATCAATTTTTCATACTAGACCCATCAGAAACATTGAAGCTCAAAATCAATCACCACTTCAATACAACCAATCACTGAAAAACCCATCAACACTGAAGCAAATGACTATCAATCAATCTGATCATTCAGAACACAGTCACCAATACACAGAGCAAAACCCAGAACTCTGTATCAACAACCAAAGCCAACTGCAACTTTGAATATCATATCTCATAATGTATATGCTACTTATAAGTACCGAACTAGTGTGTATGCATTCCTTCACCAAGGCGAACCAACGTATAGATATTCAAACACTAACTTAAAACTTCATAGGTATTCCAAACTTCATTTATACCCAAATCATAACATTTACAGAATAAAACATGCGTAAGTAATGAGATCTAGACTATCCATGATCAGACCACATAATGATAATTCATTTCAGGTCTTATGATCTTGATCCATCATTAGATCTCATCCATCATCAACTACTTAGGTGCATCCTTAGTTCAGATCAAGCAAGGCACCTGAAACCCATAACATGCATATTTTCTTTGATCTAACTCTACATAAGATATTCATTACTTGCAATTATAGCCCTTTTATCTTCTCCTCCTTACGTACTTAGATCCTTTGTCAATACCTCGGACCAAAACCTCGTATCAATAACTCGGACCAAATACCTCGGACCAATACCTCAAACCAAAAGCTTGATTTTCCAACCCATACACACTTTTCCTCTTGTGAAAGTTTGTGTATACGTATACGCTCTTTTTGTTCTCTGAGCCCATGTGTATACGCTACTTGGACAAAGTGAACCAGCATATACCACTTAAACCATTCTCTTTCTTCAATCTCTGGAGTCTGATTTGTAATCCTTTGTTGTTAACCTGTTGCACTATGAACTGTCATCTATGTGAGTTGCCATCAAGGAAAACACCTGTATCATAATTCCAATAGAGAAACGTCTATCAACATCTCATAACTATGTTTTGTAGGATGCATGGATAGAAAATTGTAGAAGTCTTTGAGGAGAATTGGATTTTCCTTCTCAACTTGGTTGTCACAAGGGGTATAGTTTTCTACTAGGAAGATATCCTTTCTTATGAACTGTAGTGTCATGTATGGTAGGCCAAGACAATTTGAAAGAAAAGCAAGCACCATAATTCTATATGTTTGCATACCTTCTCAATGGTATCTACACCTGGTATGCATTCGTGGGAATGAAAAGGAACTAGAATCCACAAGAAAAGAAACCCATTTATTTCCATTGCAGACTATTATTAGAGATTAGTTTCAGAGGATCTTATGATTATTTGGAGGAGCATTTATTTGCAACACTTTATCATATGATCTATGATATCAATCCTCATTTCCTGAATGATCAAGTAAAGGAGGCATTGTAGGACATTGCAGATTGGTTTGCCTCACCAAATGACACATACATCAAATGCTTCAGGTGCCAAACAACCCCTCATGTTATGCCACAGTATGTGACCAATAAGGTGGTCTTGCAAAAAGTCGCATATCATCTAAGTAACAGATTATTTTCACAACTCCATAGAAGGAAAATGGCTCCTTGGACTACTCTCCCTTTGCGAATTGGACTCTATGATCTGAAGAGCCTTAAGGCAGCAGAAACTGAAGTTAAATAGCTCAAGCGCCTTCATTTTGGATCTATAAGTTTTCATGTATATGATCATAGAAACGTGTGTAGACAACATTGTGACAAAATACAGTACACCTTGCCATATGTAACAATGACCACTTCAAAGGATGAAAATATTAAGAATTGGTACAATGCATTGAGCAAGAGCTACTTAGGGAATGAGACAAGACCCTCCAAAGTTCTGGATGTACAGATGCAAGAGGTAAAATAAGTAGCAACCACTCAAGTAAGCATCACAACACCCAAGAAGAGGATCAAGCATGATCTAATGGTGGAAAGCAGCAGAAAGTTTAAGGTGGATCCTATGAGGAAAGTTTTCACTGAGGCAGAACAACAAAAGAAATAAAAGGAGGAAAATAAAATGCTAGGAGAAAAGAAACAACAAGAAGAGGAGGAAAAGAGGAAGTGGATGACCTACTTAAAAAGAAGAAATAAGTAGAGGAAGAGATGAGGAAAGCAGTAGAAGAAAGTGAAGAATCGAAGAAAAACAACAACAAAGGTATTCATGGGAGGAAGAAGTCACACAGATGATGGAGGAAGAATATATGGTCCAAGGGATCGAGGCATAGTTGGAAGAAGAGGATGCAATTGAACCCATCGAAGATGAGCCATGCACTTCATGATAACCTCCTCTTACATGTGGCCATCTCCCATTCAGCGAAAAGGGAATTGTTCCTCCACCAGAAGACAAGGTCATGGATGTATGTAATATTACCTTCAATCAATTGAAGAAGAGGATCGTGTAGGAAAGATGAAGGTAGTTCCCAAATGATCCTGGACATCCAGTCTCCATATCCATTGAGAAGGTAATAGAAGTTAATACCAGTATAAAGCACTTAGCAATCATCACAACTAATGTTGCTTTCGCGACGACAACACAAGAGAACTCAAAATATATTATGAGTGAAAATGAACGATTGAGGAAAGATTTATCTGCGACAAACAAATAAGTAGATCCTCTCACTGCAGAGAATCAACAATTTCCTTCTAACAATCTTAGTATAGTGGAGTTCCAGTAAGCTATACTTTAAGAAATGGGACCCATGGAGCACATAATGAAACAATTATATGGTGAGATTATTCTCTTGCATTAGATGGTGGAACCCTTGAACGGAACACACAAGAAAGCTCAAGATATGTTAAACCTCCTAAAGGTTGCAAAGAGTGTTGTAGATTTGATATAGGAGTGGGGTGTCAAGTATCTAGATATTCGAGAACGGTTGGTCAAGAAAGAAAATTGTTGTTGATATGGATAGAGTACAGTTAAGACTCCATATTCAGAACTACGTCAGTCTCAATGAACAAGCGACCAGCACTATAGCTACTAATGATCCACTGCATAGAAGTTTGGAGTCTTTGGCACAAAAACATGGGATGACTTTTTTGGGTGCACTTGGAGAAGTAAGAGGCAAGGATATTATCATGCAGGACATAAAGTAGTTCATTAAGAAAATGAAGCAAGTGACATGTTAGGAAGGCTTGGATATCACCAAGGACATTATTCTACAGTATGAAATTGAACCAACTAAAGTTCACATGAAATTATCCTAACTGTGGAATAATGTATAATATGGCTCCAAATATATACTAACAAAAACATCAGAGCTAAAGATGTGGTACATTGTAGAACTGCTTGTCTAAGTCAAAGTTATTGTAATAGATTTCGGAGCATGACACTCATATATCACAAATGAAATCCATGTCAAAGCTATTGATTTTTCTCTCTCCCCTATGTAAAGACATTTTGTCTTATATAGCCACCATCTTATAAGTAATTTGTCTTTTGTAAATAATAACTCTAATGTAATGAAGTCCAAAAGACAGATGTGGAATATTAAAAGAAAAATGTGGAATGTAAAGAGTTACATGGAGAATGTGAAAAGCCATATGGAAGCCCACAGGTCATATAAGTTGAAGAGTCATGAGGAAACTCAAACGTCATTGTCAGTTTTTATAAATAGCTCCTCAAAAGTCAAACAAAGGGCTTGGGACTTTCAAATTTTTGGTCGTAGCTTCTCTAGTTGTGCATTGGAGAGAAAATCATTCTTTGAAGAAGCAAGTTGTAGCATCATGTTACACTATTGGAGCTATTGTTTCATCGATGTGACAATGTTCTTAGAATCTTTCATTAGTCATCAGAACCTATTTGTGTTGACACTCTTTCATGCATGTATCATGAATGTAGTAAGACTATTCTTTATATGCTTGTGTTATATGTTGATGTAGTACATACTAAAGTTAATGAACAATTTCTTTACTTTAGATATGGATCTTGTTTAACGGGTGTTGTTTATACTTCCATGATTATTGTTTATCTTGTGAATTAATTTTCAGGTTAATCAAAAAGTCTTTCTCCTTCGCTCATGTGTCTCTCTTAGGATAATACTATTAATTCCCTATTGGAGGATCATTTCTCTTTCATTCATATAAGTTCCTGTTACACTTCACATTTGGTGTCACACAAAGCTTACATACTTGTTACCACAAAGTTGTCTTTCTAATCTCTTGTGTATGTGTTGCGGCCAAGGCATCCCTCAAAATAACTCGCAATGGTGGTCGGACCATATAATCATATGGGACTCCTACACAAAATAGTGTGAGGTCTAATTGGGATTTAACATCAGGGAGCTTCATTGTATGTTGGCGGAATCTAGTGTCATAAACATCGTGGTGCTAGAAGGAGGGAGAGATGACAAGATGAACCCATAAATTTTGTTTGAGTCTCTTATCTAAAATGGCTTCATCCCAGATCATATTCCTGAGGTGTTTTTTAGAAGCTTTAGATATTTCAATCCCCGTAGAATTCTTACATAACTTGTCACATTTAAAGTTTTATGGAAGGGGTCTAACAACCATGCTTGATTATGTGATTGAATTTGTACAATTATGTTTTTCAAGTAGAGTCTATTATGAAGATATTCTTTCAAGTTTTTTTCCCCTTAAATTGGATGGTTGTGCCAAGCATTATTGTTATTCTTTACCTGTTGCTTCTATATTTTCTTTTAAAAAATTGGTTAATAGCTTCGATGAGTCTTTGGAAAGTATGGCTATAAAGATGTTATTAATAAAATTAATCAACTTAGGATGGGATCAAATGAATCTGAAAAGTTTCGATTCTTGGTCAAGATTTCAAGAAAAACTTTCGAATTATATCTTCTGCATGGTCCTTCTTAGGAAGAATTTCAATGTTCTGAGGAGGAATCTATTGTTCCTTTTGTTCCTTGTCTCCCTCCTTTTGATGTTCCACGTGTTGATCTTATTCACATTAGGAAACCAGAAATTCAAATCCATGAATCTCATTCGACAGTCATTCTTAATGTCGAGGAATTTTCTGATGGGAAAATAATTTTCCTTTCTTCTCTTTCTCTAGATTATGATCCTCCTTGTTCTATTAATAATTCGTCTCATAATCTTGATCATTCACTTGTCAATCTTGAACCCATTAATCAATTCAAATCATTTGTTAAACATTGTCATGATCATACTATTCCGTTTAACTGGCATGATGATGGTTGTCCAAGGTTTACGAAATAGTTTTTTTTTTGCAGGAAGATTTAGATATACAGAATTTACAAATGGATTCTGACCTATGTTGGCTTAAGGGGCTTGGACCCAGGTTCAAATTGTACCATGCACCAACAAAACCCTCAACCACTGGCCCTTTCAGCAACAACCTACAAAAAAATCACAATCTCACCCATAGCAATTATGGGAGGTTGCAAAACCAGATTTCTGCAACCAGGGAGGTGTACAAACTCCCTGGGGTATACATCCGGCTGAAAAAAGTACCTCTAAATAATCATGCTCCACACCCAACATAAAATCACATCGGATCCGCCTTGGGTTGCTTTCATAATCCCCACCATCGATCTGCTGGATCTCCGATCAACAGTAGATATACAATTTCGGGCAACTGAGGAGTACGGAGGTTACCAGCCCGAAAAGGTGGTTTTCCTCTCTCCTCCCCAGCCATGTGTCGACCAGTGTGTGGGCTCGGGCGGAGCCAGCCCAATACCACTTTTTGCCTAAGGCCCGCCCGAAATCCTGCCTTATCGAAACTCAAATTTTATATATCGTGCCTTTAATTCCCCTTCGGGACCGGTTGTATCGCTTTGGGGCTTTTTCCTTTGTATTTTGGTTTTAATGCCGAAACGCTCTTATACATGGGAAAGTCCCTTTTTCTGGAACTCAAATATTATGATGTCGGGTTTCTAAAACCCATCAGGTCCGGCGATGGCATGTGCATGTACTATCGTCCCTTTTATCACCATGATATGACATTGCGATGCGATATATCACAATCACTCGTCACATAGCCCTAGGGGTGCGTCCCTTGTCTTATGCCATCACCGATGTCGATCCGCTGATCTGCGATCGCAACGTTGCATCGGCCCGGGTCCTTCCCTCATGTTATATGCACCAATCTTCCTCCGACCTGATATGTCAGGGATTGACAAACGGGGGTGGCTTCCCCTCTTCACTTAAGTCCGCTTTTGGCCCTCTTCGATGTGATTTCCCTTTATAAGGGTTTTTTGCCCATTTTAGGGGATTTTGCCTCTTTTTCTAAAGAACAAAGGGCATCTTCTTCTACGATAACTTCTGCATCCTAAGTCCATTTTTTCCCATTCAAGTTGCAGTAGATTCAAAAGGAAAAGATCTCTGTAATGGGGCTATTTCAAGGAACTTCCTTGGACTTTCATTTTCCTTTGTGAGGAACACTTAGACTCAAGAGTCTATCCAAAATCCATTTTGGATCATAGATAAGGCATGCCAAGGAATATCAGGGCATGTCAAGAAGTGCTAGAGTGTGATAGTTAGTTATGAGGTGTGCTAACATGTGCCAAATAGTTCCAAGGCATGCCAGGGGATAATACATGCTAGGATGTGCAAGGTGCCAGAGTATACGAATATGCGTCAAGGAGTTTCAAGGAAATGAAAGGAATAACCAAGATAAAATGCAAGGAAATGAACACATAAGAGGGTTAATAAGTCAGGACTTTATCTTTTTCAAAAGGGGAATGCTAGGCACACTAATAATATGTCCAATACATGCCAAGTGCTAATGTATGTCAATTCAATATTATCCCAAGGTGTTCCAAGGCATGCCAACACATGCTAGGGGAGTGTTATTCTATTCTAGGGAATGCCAACATGTGATTGGGCGTCCTACTCATGGCAATATGTTCTAGGTACAAATATGTTCCATGTACAAAGATGTTCCAAGACATGCAAGGTGCCAAGGAATGTTAGTGTGTTCCAAAGCATGTTAAGGTGTGCCATGAGTGTTGAGGATTGCTAGGCCTCTCTCATTAATAGAATTGACAGAGCTTGATTATGTATTAAATAATATATTTCCTACACACACTAGTGGAACTTTATCTAAAGGGAATTTGCAAGATAATAAACCAAATAGAGATGAATCATGTGTTGACTAATAGGAAAACTATATTCTTATGACTTGAGGGATACACACTAATTACTTCTTAACAAATTGACTGACTCTAACCACTATGGCCTTGGACACATAATGAAAAGGACTCTAGAACAATGGTCTTAAATCGTTATCTTTTGACAAAAAATATAGTAACATGTACATAGCGTCATCAAAAACTCATTGGAATGATCAATGATGACAAACATTTTTTGACCGTCACCAAAAGTAACAAAAAAGAGCACTTGTGAGGGTCAATAAAATATCGTCACTAGAAGTGTCACCAAATAGAAAATTAGTGATGGACCTTTAACGACCCTCACCAAAAGTGTCACCAAAGAGAGAATTAGTGACAGCCCTTTAACGACCCTCACCAAAAGTGTCATTGAAAATGGCTTTGGTGACAAACCTTATGGGACAATCACTATATACACTTAAAACAACACTTTTTTAAGGACCGTCACCATATGCAACATTAGTGACAAACCTTAAAGGTCCGTCACAAGCATGACCCTCACTAATGACTTTTTTTCTTGTAGTGTTGGATGGTACTATTACCCCTCACTTAGAGGCTCACTTTATCGCCATTTTGTAGTAAGATAACCTTGACACAGTTACGTTGCACACTCACTAGGAACACTTACCTTTTTGTTTGAAGATACCATTGTATCACTCTCCCATCATGACAGCTAGAGCCAATGCATATCTCTAAGTATATGGAAATTGGGCCTTTATACCAGATGGGACTCCTACACCAAAAGGTGTGAGGTCTAGTTGGGACTTCATATCGGACAGATCCCCTTGGTTGATGGATTTCCAACACCATCAATATAATGGTAACTAATGTTTCTTTCATGACAACATCACAAGAAAACTCATAATATCTTATGAGTGAAAATTCATGGTTGAGGAAATATTTAATTGTTGTGAAGTGACAAGTAGATCATCTCACTGGAGAGAATCAATGGTTGTCTTCTAATAGTCTCAGTACAGTGGATTTCCAGTAAGCTATAATATAAGAAATGAGACCAATGGAGGACACAATGAAATAATTATATGGTGAGATGATTCTCCTGCATGAGATGGTGGCACCCCTGATCGAAATACAAAAGAAATATCAGGATATCTTAAAGCTCCTAAAGGTTGCAAACAGGGTTTTATATTTGATATAGGAGTGGGCTTCCAAGTATCCAGATGTTCCAGAACGGTAGGTCAAGAAGGACATAATTTTTGTTGAGATAGACAGAGTACATTTAAGACTCCATATTCAGAACTACTCCTGTCTCAGTGAACAAGTGACCAACACTATACTTGTATATGGTCAACTACATAGCTTTTTGGAGTCTTTAGCATATAAACATGGGATTCCTTCTATGGGTGCACTTGGAGAACTAAGAGGCAAGGATGTTATCATGGGGACATAAAGCAGCTCATTGAGAAAATGAAGCAACCAACAAGTCAGGAAAGCTTGGATATCACCAAGGAAATTATTCTACAGTATGCAATTGCATGGGCTAAAGTTCACATGAAATTATCCTAGTTGCGGAATAGTGTACAATATGGCTCCAAATTCATATTGATAGAAGCATTGGAGGTAAAGATGTGGTACATTGTATAACTTCATGTCCGAGTAAAATTTATCACAACAAATTTCAGAGCATGGCACTCATATATCACAAATGAACTCCATGTCGAAGTTAATGATTTGTCTCTCTCCCCTATGTGAAGTCATTTTGTCTTATAACATTTTTGTCTTATAGATACATCGTCTTATATGTAATTTATGTTTTGTAAATAATAACTCTAATATATTAAAGTCCAAGAGACACATGTGTAATGTAAATAGTTATATGTAGAATGTGAAAAGTCATATGGAAGCCCATAGGTCATAGAAGTTGAACAGTCATGAGGAAACTCAAGTGTCATTGTCCTTTGTTATAAATAGCTCCTCATAACTCAAACAAAGGGCTTGGGACTTTTATAGTTTCGGTCTTGGCTTCTCTAGTGGTTCATTGGAGAGAAATTCATTCTTTGGAGAAGCAATTTGTAGCTTCATGTTCCACTGTTGGAGCTAGTCTTTCATCAGTGTGACGGTGTTCTTGGAATATTTCAATAACCATTAGAAGCTCTTTGAGCCGAACTCTTTCATGCATGTATCATGAATGTAGTAATAATATTCTTTATATGTTTACAATATATCTTGATGTAATACATACTAAAGATAATGAACTATTTTGTTTCTTTAGATATGGATCTTATTGAATGCTTTCAATATTGTTGTTTATCTTGTGAATTAATTTGTAGGTTAATGAACATGTATTTCTCCTTCACTCTCGTGTCTCTCTGAGGATAGTACTATTACTTCCCTATTGGAGGCTCTTTTCTCTTTCATTTGTGGAAGTTCTCATTACACTTCACAATTGGCGCCACGTAAAGCATATATACTTGCTGCCCCAAAGTTGTTTTTATGATCTCTTGTGTATGTGTTGTAGCCAAGGAATACCTCTAAATCACTTGCAATGGTGGTCATACCATATATCCATATGGGACTCCTACACCAAACGGTCTGAGGACTAATTGGGACTTCATATCAGGAAGCTCCCCTGTATGTTGAAGGCATCCAACACCGTCAACATGGTAATATTTATTTCTTTTTCGCCTAGTGTCGATGTCATCCTTTATTGAGTTGTCCCTCACTTGGGATTTCATGGTCTTTGCATATACACTTGGCCATTTAAGTTTTGAATTATGAGATTTATGGGAGTCTATATTGGTATTTCCATCACACTTCATGGATATTCTAGAATTGGTTGTATTAAGTGTGATACTTATTTTTGTAGTTTTAGGGTTTTCATTATGAGGTATTTACTCCTTCATTTATGAGGTGTCATATCATTTGTTATCAGTATTATCCATGAGATTGAGGTTAATATATGATCTGATATCTTGGCGTTCTACTTTGATTGTGGAGATACATTTGTATATGACCATTGTCGATGGATATATTGAGGTGATATAGCTTGGATACTTAGGGTGATATTATCATTTGTTGGAGAGGTTACATATTATACAATTTTTTCTTTCTACAACTGGGTGGATCGTACACCCTGATGTCTCACCTTTTGGATATCTTTTGAAGTTGGTTAGATGGAACAATGGAAATATATGGTGTTTATTATGGTACATATATTTTATTATGTTTCATAATTAGAATTTTGACGCATCTTGTCTGGGTTTTGGCGGTGTTATAGGTACATGTTGGATGGCAACACTTGGCTTGGTGGAAGGTCGAGCGGATGTTTTTGGCATGCAACAGAATATCTCTAAGGTGGCTCTTATCCATATGGCCATGGAGGTGGAACATCAATTTTCTTGTCCACTATCAGGTGATCGAACTTTGGGGAATTCATTTATTGTGGTGACTCAACCTTCCATGCCTAATCATCCTAGTCATTTCGATGAACCAACTTCACTAGTTTCTCCCTCTTGGCCACCTTCTCGTCACACACACAAAACAAACATGTTAGAGTTGTGGGTGAAATTCATAAGATTTCTTTTAGCTCTAATGAATTTTGGGATCATTTTATCAACTTTCAATAGAGGGATTTAGTAGGTAGGTGGATCTATTCTAGGATGGATGGTAAACATTTGAAGGAGTGGGTTGACACACAGTGCAATTCAATCCTCAATTATATTCCTAAGATCAATATTCTATTCAATTACTGGTTTTTCTTTCATTTTTTTCATCTGAATGATGTGGTGAATACATTGGCTCTTCTCTAGGTGGTGGGTCATAGTTTCCTCTCCCTTTAGCCATGACCTGTGGGTTTCGACCCTTTTAAGGAGCCCGCCCCCCCCCCATAGTAACCTTATTTGGGTTAAGCTTTTGGGTTTTCCTCTTGAATTTTGGTCCCGATAGGCTCGAGAGGATATTCAAAATGCTATCAGGAACCTTTTATTTTTGGAAGAGCGTAGCTTGTGGGATATAGACAAAAAGATCACCTAGATCCTAGTGGAAGTCGGATTTGTTGGGGGGCTACCTGTTGCACTAGATTTATGTTGGGGTGGTAATGACATTCAACAATGCATATATTATTGGGGAATTCCTCTCATATGCCTAGGTTTCCATGAAACCGGGCATCTTTTGGCATCTTGTCCTAGTCGTTTTGTCTTAAATCCATGTTTTGGTCATAAGATGGCAGCTCCATCGATGTTTAATATGGGTCAAATAAATTCATTTGTTCATGCTTCTTTTGATGGTATTAGGGCCTCTCTAGTTCCTATATCATTAGGTACTTCTCTGATTTCACTTATTGTTCCTGAGAATTGTATTCATGTTGATTTCGAATTGGTTGTGGAGCCAATTAAGGACTCAGCATTTGCCCCTATTGTTTCTACTTTTCCTTATAATTCTAGATGCGATGAGGTTAATAAATCATTTTTTTTATTTCTTTTATGTCACATCAAATGGCTCATTGTCTCATTTCCTTCTGGTTTCTCATCTTTGGTTTTCACTATGGGTTATGGTCTTTCCTCGTGGGCTAAGGAGATATGTGAGCTCTATCTTTTGCCCAATTTTACAAATTCATGTATTCATTATGATTATGATGGAATTTCTTAATTTCTCTCCTCCTCCCCTCCACCTCCTATTCGACATTATATATCAGAGTATCCCATTCTGAAAGGGAAGTTGGACTCTCCTAATCAAGTGGGGGGGGAAGATACATTTCCTCTGCCATGTTTTTCAGTGATTCAATTTTGTTCCTTTTCAGGTCCCCTTTCACCCAACAACTTTGTGGGTAGTGATATTGAGCTTCTTTTCCTCAACCCGACTATTATCTTGGAACCATTGTTCATCCACTCTAAGTTATACCTATGGATGTTATTAATGTTAGACCTAGTTCTCGTCGTAACATGACTATAAGAAAGAAGAGGCCGACTAGAACGAAGGCATTTGGGACACCCGATATGGTGTCTTCTAGTATTTTGTACACTTCGAAGGTCCTTGTTGATCAATCTCTTCTCTGTTACTCTTCTCTTAATCGAGCTCATAGAAACACCCTGCCTGAGGAAAGGGTTCCCATATGAAGATAATTTATCTTAACATTAGGGGGTTGGGGGAAGCCTCGAAGTGTCTTCCCTTCAAACACTTGATTGAGACCCAATTACCCTTGATCATTTTTATGCAAGAAAATATATTGGAAACTCTTAAGACTCAACATATTTTATTAAATATATGCCCTTGTTGGCGGATTTATGCTCTGTATGCTTGTGGTTTGTCTCAGGGATTAGCTGTGATTTGGGATTCTCGTGTGGTTGATTTCTTAGCTTATATCTCATTTGCAAGCACATTTCTTTTGGGCTTCGCCAGGGGATCTAAGCATAGGTTCCATATATTAAATATATATTCTCCATATACTACAAAATAGATATTTTAGGTTCTTACTATGACTGCTTCAGAAATTTGGGGTGCTTGTTATAGAAAAGATCAACAGGAAAATTATTTGGTAGACATTGAGTTGGTGTGTCTCAGACCAACCTGGTGGAATAGTCGCACTTGACAGGACGACATTTCCAAGTAGCTAGATTAACTTTTCATCAATGATAATTTGTTGGAGTAGTTGGGAATATCTCGGTCTTGGGTTGTTGTGATGGGGTTTTTAGACCATGATGCCATTATCCTACATTAGTGTAGCGATGAGGAGTGGTATGGGCTTCCTTTCAAATTTAATCACAATTGGCTTAAAAACAAGGATTTTATGGATTTGGTGAGATCTAAATGGAAGTCTTTTGTTAGTTTGCAGAGTGGCACTCACATGGATTTAATGTGTCACAAACTAAGGAAGCTTAAGAGGGAAGTTAGACTATGGGATCGATCACATAAAAGGAAAAATATTGAAGAGATTAATAAGATTGAGGGCTTATTGGATTATTTGGTGGATCTGACACATCCAGATTATTTCTCCCTTTCTCACAGATATATTTCTATAGATTTAGAAGTACGCAAGAGGGATATGTTGAAGCTTCAAGAGGAGGAGAGGAAGCTCAAAAGTAGATCCATTTTGGCTTCTGGTGGGGACAGAAACACAAGGTTTTTTCACAACTTTGCATCCAACAGGAGGCATACAAATACTATCTTGGAGTTACATGATTCTAATGGAAATTATATTTCCTCGCTAAAATATCTTCATTTGGAGGTTGTTCGAAATTTTGGAAAACAATATAAGGCTAGGGAGGGGGTGGACTTTGTAAGACAATTGGAGGTCATTAATTCCTATCCAGTTATGTTTGATGTGGAGGCCAATTCAACATTGAAAATACCGATTTTGATGGAGGAAATGGTGGCTTTCTCAAGTTCTTTAATAGAGGAAAAAGCCTTGGACCAGAAGGCTCGTCTGTTGAAATATTTCTTCATTTCATTGACATTATGGGTTAGGATTTTGTTGTCACCACGACAATAAACCTCCAAATTTTTTGCCTATGTCGATTTTGGAGCCTATGCTAACTGTCGTTTCAAGCCCCCATGTGTTGTCATGTGGTTTGATTTGTTATTTGATTGTTTTATCCTAGTGTCACATCCTCCTAAGTCATTGTGTCTCAAGCATCATCACTTAACCATTAGAAATGTTTGTGTTAGTAAGTTTATAGTTAGGTGAAATAACGGTCTTTCTTGACTAGAAACTTCCCTTCCAACCATGCACACACTCAAAAATCACACAAAATCAGGAAAATAAAACAAAAAGCAAGAAAACCACTCACAAAATCCAAAAGTGCACTTAAAGATGACGAAGGTTTGCACTTAAAGAAATCATACTTCTTAAGACCGAAGGAATGTACCCTACTTAAGTGCACTCCTTCAATCTAAGCAAGTGCACCCTACCTTAGTGCACTCCTTCATGACAAAGACTTGCACCCTACCCAGTTGCATGCATGATCCAACTTATTTCATGAGGGCACACTCGTAGAAAATAGGAACCACCTTAACTCCTTCTTAATTGATCATTTCATCTAACAACAAGTGGAACTCATGCATGATTTAAGTTTTGTGTGTTTATCTATTTAAATAAACTTAGATAATAATTCCTTCATCAACAAGTGTAGAAAGTAAGTTTGCATGCTTAAATATTTACTATTTCTTATCATTTCACTTTCAAATCTTTCTTTGTCTATTTTCAATTTCTTGTTTTGCAGTGTGTTTGTTGGAATTTTAGCTGGATCTTCATCTTGCAAGTGTTCATTTACTGTCACATGCAAGAAACCTTTCACATTCCTGAAACTTTTCATCTTCCACCATGCATGCGAAAACAACTTATATAGCCTTGCAGATCATTCATCTCCTTATCTTAGAATCAACTTCTACTTTATGTACTTTTTTCTGGGCTCTTTTTAGGAAGAGTGCACTCCCAGAGCTCGAAGATCCTTCAGTCTCGAAAACTACACCCTGTTCAACCCATTTTTCTTCTTAGGCGCATGGGCACATCCTGAAGGCCCAAAGCTTTTCCCTTCAACCCTTCAGAGTGATACAGTGTGCCCTCTTTGCCTTAGGGCACATGGACACATCATGAAGGCATGAAACCTCATCACTTAGCCCTTCAACATGAGACAATGTGCCCTTATTTATCTTGAGTGCATAGGCACACTTTGAAGACCTGAAGCTCACTTTTCCTCACCCTTCTTCAATTCAGAATGTCACAATGTGCCCTCCTTGTCTCCCATAGTGCATTCCAGAAGCATATGGAAGACATGAAGGCATCTTTACTCATTCCTTCGACCCTTCAGGGTACTACAGGGTTCCCTGCCTTATTTTTTCCTATTTCTTAAGTGCACTAGTGCACTATCAAGCCTTGAATGACAATGCATGTCTCTTTGTGCTTCGAGAGTGCAGCATCCTAGTTTTCATGTGTATTTTTGCATGCATGCAAGTTATTTTTTGCTTTCATTCATAGTTTTGTATGCTCTATTCGTGGTGACTCTTTGAACATGATTTACAAATATTGTTGCCTAGTTAGTTGTTTTAAGTTGATCTTGTCGCTATGAGTGTGATTCCACAAACAAGTGTTAATGTTACAAGTGTTACCACTGTGTTGTCATCTATTGGAGATATTCCACTACGCAAATTAGCCTCTAAATAACTCTCAGGATCAAGCATTGATGAGCCTCTTGAAGTTACAAAGTCTAATATTCCTATATATGTAAACACTCAATGTTTTCTTGAAAAAACGATAAAGGTTGCCTGGAGCAAGATCTACAACATGTTCATGGAGGAGACCTTTCTTGAGGACTTAGAAGATGTGCATGCACATATAAACATTCACAAGTCCAATATATATAGGATTGCATGTAGATACTTGGTCATGCCATGCGCTGAAGTTATTGAATGGATAATTACACATATGGATGACTCACACCTTGTGCTACGTAGTGAAAGTGGTGAACATCTCTCCACCTATTGTGGTGAGGATATGAAGGCGTATTATAATATTCTCAAGCCCAACGAATATGAAAATGATGAATTTTACACAAGATGGGATAACCTCAACATGACCCATGTTATCACAAAATGGTGTCAAGAACCCACCAAGTTTCATCATCATCCAACAACAGTTTATCCAACAAATATCTTAAGAGACGTATGTTAGTATTTGATAACCATGTATTGTCGGATGTTTGGGCACAAGAACGTTGAGGTGTTCCAAGAGAACTGGATATATACATTTAATCTAGTGGTGAAAAGTGTAAGAGATTTTAATTAGGCAGATATATTATCATTTGAGTTGTAGCAATAGGTGAGGCGGGTCAGAGCATCTTTGCAAGCAAACCAAGCTCCATAATTTTACATGCCTTCATATCTATTAGACATTATTTGTGTGCGATATGCATTTCCAAAGCTATATTGGAACTGGAATATTAAAGAGAACTTCCCATTTTATGTCCACTACAAGGTGTTATCATAAGGAAACTTTAGAGGCACATACGACAAATTGGATGAACACTTATTTGCAAGCATATTTTACCTTAAATTTGACATCGATTTGTCATGTATGATAGATCAAGTGAAGGATCCACTTCAAGGTATTGTGGACTGGTTTGCAACTCCCATGGGAGCTTACATTAGATGCTCTAGATGTCAAAAAAACCCCTCATCTTATGCCTCAATATGTGACAAACAAGGTGGTCATGCAGGAGGTGAAAAATCAGTTGGACAAGGGACTGTTAGGAACCCTTAATAGGAGGAAGAAAGACCCTTGGCCCATATTTCCATTAAGGATAAAATTATAATAATTACAGAGTCATAGGACACTAGAAGCTGAAACTAAAGATTTCAACCGCCTACACTTCACCACCAAATATTTCCATGCATATGATCATACGCGAATTGTCAGAAATCATTGTGAAAAGATCGTCATAATACAAGGTATTCATCAATAGGTCAATCAGAGGATGAAAATATAAAGAAATAGTACAATGCAATATGAAAACACATCCAACCATGAACACTAGTGCACCTCACTGTACACCATCTTACGGCTTGAAGGAGAAAGAATAGGAAGAGGAGGAAACAATGCCGCGACTAAAAAAGTTAGCTCCCAGGAAAAGGATAAGGTATTCATCATGTGAGAGAAGCAGAAAATGGAAATTTGATCCTTTAAATATAGAATATACAAAAATAGAACCAGAGAGGAGACAGATAGAGGAAGAATAGTAGAAGTAGTCTCAGGAGGAGGAAGCAGCGCAGAGGCTGGAAGAAGAAAAGTTGACTCATGAACCGGAGGAGGAGAAGTATGGGGAAGAAGAAACCATCCAACCTATGGATGATGGACCCAGTACTCCAGGTGAACAACCAATCACAGGAGGACATCTTCCATTCAAAGAGATGGGGATTACACCTGCACCAGTAGACAAAGTCACATATGTTTGCAGCGTAACATTTGATCAACTAAAGAAGAGGATCATGTAGCAAAGGCATAGGTAATTTACCAATGATACTCGGAACCCAGTCTCAATAGAAAGAGAAAAGGTGATCACCTCCAGCACTAGAAGAAATTTACGGGAAGTTATGGCAGTGAATGTTGCATTCACTACAGCGGCACAGGATAACTCATATAATTTTCTAAATGAGAATGTCAGACTAAGGAGATAAATTGCTACGAAGAAGAAACAGGTAGAGCATCTTGTAGTGGAGAACCAGTGGTTGTTATCACAGAACTCAAATACATCAGAATGGCAGTCATCCATGCTAGATGAATTGGGACCAATGTAGGATACTATGGCACAACTATATGATTAAATGATACTTATACAACAGGTCATGGCTCCTCTCACTAGAATTCTGAAAAAATGCACAGGAAGTGGTGAAACTCCTAAAGATAGAAACTAGAGAAGTTGACCTGATGCAGGAGTGGATTGTCAAATATGGAAAATAAGGATAAGCTCTCCGCAAAAAATAGATAGAGTGCAATTGAGACTCCACCTACATAATTACTCACATTTGGGAGCACAGTCGTTTAACACTATGGATGCATATAACCAACTGGATAATGGATTTGAGGCTCTTACACATAAGCATATGATTTCCACCATCGGATCTATTGAAGCAATTAGAGGTAGGGAGGTCGTCTTTCAGGAGATTAGAGATTACAATGAACAAATAAAGAAGGTAAAAGAATAGGAACTCTTTGAAGTGACCAAAGATGTTATTCAATAGTATGTCTTTACACAATTCATAGTGCACATGAATCTTTCATGGTCGTGGAATAATGTTCAGTCGAGCTCCAAGAACATATTTTCAGAAGCATTGGAGCTGAGGGTATGCTATAAAGGATACTTGCCATACCGGATCGAAGCCATCACAAAGGAGTTCAAAGCATGGAACACTTATATCACAAATTAAATCCATGAAGAAGCACATGATCTATCCATTTGATGAGTTTTGTATTTTAGCAGTTTTGTCTTCATAGGCCACCGTATCATGTGTAAATTGTCTTATGTAATGAATTCCAAGGGACACAACTAGAATATGAATGGCCACATATTGGAATTTAATGAGTCATATTAGAATATGAATAGCCATAGAAGTCACAGAGTCATGAGAAGCTCAAGATTCATTGTATCTATTATAAATAGCTCCTCATAACTCAAGCAAAGGGCTTTTTGGGTAGGCTTAGCCTTGGCTTCTCTAGTACTACATAAGAGATAGATTATTCTTTAGAGAAGAAAGTTGTGGCTTTGTGTTCCACTATTGGATACAATGATTCACTCAAGTAATAGTGTACATGGGATCTCTCACTTATTATCATAAGCTCAATGAACTGACATTCCTTCATACACATATTGTGTATATAGTTGGACTATTGTGGTTATGTGTACGATATATGTTGCTTTATTTACATGTTAGGTTAAAGAAATATTTAGTTGCTTAGTTATGGTTTTTATTGAATGTATGTTGTTACATTTTAACGATTGTTTTTTATCATGTGGATTAATCTACAGGTACTCAACAAGTCCCTCTTTTTTTCTCGAGTCCCCCTTTAGGATAGTACTATTACTTTTCTAATCAGTGGCTCATTTCCCTCACCATTCATGGAAGTTTATCTCATACACCTTACATTGAGCATCTCACAAAGCTCACATTCTTGCTTCCCTAAAGAGGCATTGTATTCTCTTATGTCCTATTGTAACCAAGGCACTTCTTGGAAAACCATTTCAACAGTGGCTAGGTCGTATGACTGGATGGGACTCCTACACCAAATGGTGTGAGGTATAATTGGGACTTCACATAGGGGAGATACCCTTACAATGTTGGTAAAATACAACATCATCAACAAATCCATTATTGATGGTAGAAGAATCTAGAAATTCTAGGATGATATCTAGTGCGTTGAATTCCACTATTATTACCTTGATAGCCAAAGTATCTAAAGCCTCTAATGTTCTAGACTTCATGCCTATTTCATTGTGTAACATTGTTTACAAAATGATTTCTAAGATCATTGCAAACCAGATGAATTCCATTCTATCTAAACAGATTAGGGAGGAACAATTTTATTTTTTACAACATCGCTAGATACAATATGTGGTTGCTATAGCACAGGAATGTCTACACACTATCAAAACTAAGAAGAAAGAGGTAGTTATATTGAAGTTGGACTTGCATAAGGATTTTGAATATGTTGAATAGTCCTTTATGTGATTGATTTATATAATATTGGTATCTCGGCTCTAGTTGTAAACTGGATTATGGCCTATGTAATTTATGCAAATTTTTTGTTTCTTATCAATGGAGTGTCATCCACTTTCTTTAATGCCTCTTGGGGCCTTCGAAAGGGATATGAACTTTCACCTATTCTTTTACTTATTTTTATTGAGGACATGAACATATTTATTAAATATGCACATCATCTTAATAATTTATTGGGTGTGAGGATCACTAGAAATATCTATATCACTCATTTAATTTTTGTAGATGATGTAATTTTCTTTGGTAATTTATCAATGGCGGAATGGAATAATTTATATTAGATCATCGGATTATTTGGAAAATATAATGGGTTATTTATGACCTCTGCTATATCAATATTGATCTCCTCTCCCTAGGAATCTGCTTAATTTCTGGAGATTGTCGAAATTTTCCACGTGGAGTTTGCAACTCTTGATTAGGGATTTAAATACCTAGTATTTTTTCTAAAGCCTAATGATTACGAGATTAAGGATTGGTATTGTCTTATTGATAAATTCAATCACAAATTTCTTACTTGGTCTTATACATGGATTTCACTGGGCGGTCGATTCAAATTGGTTTAGGTATTCTTACAAGGTATTGCAATATATTTTCTTTCCAAATCCATTATCAACGGGATCAATTTGATTATTTCAAAGTTCATATGGGTGGGTACTTCAGATGTTCCAAAATTCCATTTGGATCACTTGGAGGTATTATCACTTCGAAAGGAAGATGGAGGTTGAGGAATCAAGGATCTAGAAAAGTTTGGCTAGGCATTATTGATGAAGAGTTTATGGAAGGCACTCTCTGGTGATGGCATCTAGCATCAGATTGCTGAGGAGAAATATATGCAGAATCAGACCATGGTGAATTGGATTAAAGGAGGCACAAAAACACCATGTGGATTTTCATATATTTGGAGGAGTTTGATGGTGGTCAGACAATGGTTATTAAGCAATATAAAGTGACAAGTTGGTGATGGCATTAGGATTGAAATTGGACTTGATCTTATTTGTGCTTTCACTAGAAATATTCTATTCTCGATATCTCTCATTCATCAACTACATAATATTGGGATTTGTACATTAAATCAGATATGTATTATTCCTGATACTACTCTTCTAGTCTGAACTAGATCATTAGCATTAGGCTTGGATAGTGAGATGGAAAATTATTGGGATAAATATCTTTTAAATATTTCCGAGCTCGCATTTTTCTTAGCGACAAATATGATATACTCTCATGGAGTAGTATTGAAAGTTGTGAACATCTCTCAGTTACAAAATCCTATTGGTATATCACTCCTTCTCCACCCAACTAGTTGACCTTCAAATAGTTCAACAACATTTGGGGTTGGTAGATCCCCTTAAAATTGAAATATTTTGGCTAGCTATCTTGGCGTAACAAGGTGTTAACGTGGGAAAATTTGTGTCATAGGGGTTTCTGCAATACAGGTAGGTGCATATTATGTGGTTGTGATTTGGACACTATGTTACACCTATTTTTGAAATTTTCTTTTACTCATGCCATCTGGTCAGTTCTTATTAATATCCTAGATATTAATTCCATTTGGAATTCTCTCTCTCTTTAAGCATGTCTGAAGGATTGGATCGCCAAACATAAGAGATTTTCTATTCTGCCATTATAGATTATGTGAGGAATTTGGAGATGTCAGAATTTATACATTTTTTGAAATTCACCCCTGAAAATTATTAGTACGTGTATATAGGTTGACGATTTTTTTAGGGAATCTGGCCTTATAATTTCCTAGGTCTCCATGAGGACTTTTCTTCCTGTTGACAATGGGGATAAATTTCCATTTGCCTATTTTGATGGTGCTACTAAAGCTAGGGTTTGTGGGTGTAGAGCCTGCAACATCATTTGTCCTTGAATTCAATATCAATTTAGCTAGAATGGGAGAACTAGTATAAATACATGTGTTGAAGTATTAGCTCTCTAGGACACTTTTTTCTATGTGAATTGGCTTTCCATTGATACAATATATGTATTTGGAGATTTGCAGGTGTTCATTGAGTGGATTTATAAGAGAACTTCCTTCAATCCTCCTTTGCTGACAAATTGGCTTCAAAGGATTCAATGGATGATTAATTTATTCCAGCTAGTGACATTCTCTCACATACATAGGGAATTAAACGGCTTGGTAGATACCTTTTCCAAAATTGTAATCAATCAGAGTTTTGGTGAAATACATTTTTCTAGATATCTTAATTTCAATCTCCAAACTTCTAGGTTGATTACATATACTTGATATTCTACATCCTGGGTTAGTTCTCTGGTTATTTGTGGCTATCGGCAGGGAGTATATCTTGCACTGAGTGTTATAGGTGCTCAGTGCTACATATGAAATAGCATCATAGTTATCGATGCTTTTTTATCATTTTTTCTCCACTACAGGATTGGACTTGTTTCTTCATATTAGAGAAGGATATATTTCTAGGCATATGATGGTATTTTTGTTTTTGACTAGGAATGGTTTTGTTTTAAATTAGCCTTATATTGATCATAGATAGATGGCCATCAATGGTATAGAATAACATATCTTAATTAATGGGGCCATTGTTGGGCCATTTGATTGTAATTGGTCTTTGAATATGTTGTAGCTGTTGCAACACCCTCCAAATTTTTGGCTTGAACTCAAATTTCGGAGCCTTCCTTGGTCTTTTCCTTGATTTTTGCAAACACTCAAGCTCATTCCATGATTTTTCTTGAAGTTCTTCGACCCCTTTTGCTTGGTGGATTAACTGCCATCTTCAGGCATGTTTGACTATTATGTAATGTTTGCGAGCCTCTTCTGGTGGTTTCAAAGGCCAGTATTTGAGTAAATGAGTTGTCCTAATCATGTAAACATCTAGCACACTCATACACAAAGTCTTGAAGGTTGTCGCACAAGTGTCATTACGGCCATCCCAAAGTCTATCTTAAGTGTCGCACTTGTTGCATCTTGTCATGAGACAGTCACATAGAGGGGAATTCTTTGTTTTTTTTTTTTTATGATCTATGTTTTCATTTCATCAAAGTATGCTGAGTGTGTGATCATAATTTAAGTTCATCACAAGTCCATCTCCCTCCCGCACCACCATTTTTGGAAAATCTTCCCGACCGTGCAACTTAGCTTCATCAAGCCCTTACTAAGCTACGCACTGTGTAATCTCAGCCCTCACTGATGTGACCTTGCTACTTAGAACTGCACAGTTTGTAGTCATTGTCCTCCAAGGTTGTGGTTCTACGTAATTCCAGAGTCCAACAGCCTCATTTGACCTCCAGAATTGCGCAGTTGTGCCTCCCAATCTTCCTTGAACTGCGCACTTCACATCTTCAACCCTCAAGATTTTCCCTTTCCTGTTGGAAATGCGCAATCCGAAAAGATCCTAGCCTCCCTTGGCCTCCAAAACTACACAGATGCTTCCTCCAATGCTCTTCCCTCACCCGAAGCTCACTTCCCCCAGAAACTGTGCAACTTTTCCCTTTAGGCCTCTCTATTGCCCAGTCCCCCCTTGCTTCTTGAAACTGCATAGTTTGTACTCCTAGGGTCCCATCCATAACAACCACTCCCTGATTGGGCTATGAATTTCTGACCCTTAGTGGGCACTTTGCAATTTTTATCCTTAGTAAGGACTATGTAGAAAAGTTCCTCAATTAAGGCTGAGTTGTGCTCTGCGTAGTCTCAGTGATCAAGCTCTCTACCTATCAGCTAGAACTACGTAATGCATTTTCATTGAGCCCTTCCTCCTAGTCGATGACTTGTCCGAGGCTCAGTTCATGGATAATAATGCATCATCTTAGACTAGGGATTTTTCGGATTGATGTCATTCCGTCATGAGTGAATTACAGGAATAGGTACACTATCAAGTCATGGCGAGATGATGAAGAAGGAGAAGGAGGGAAGCATGCCTAAAGACTCACTTATAGCTAAACTTACGAGTGGACCTATCAAGAGCAATAAAAGGGACACAATTTTGCAACCACCTTCCAAGACCGAAGATCATTCAAGACCCCGCATCACCGAGCTAGGCGGAGGAGAAGAGAAAGCATATCCAAGAACACATCTAGCACTGAGCAACAAAAATGACTTGAAATTGCCACATCATCAAGCCAATCCATGTTAGCAGTGTCGTGTCAATTCATGTCATGAGTTGTCATATGCCACATCACTATTATGGACCATGTATATTGTAATCAAATGTATTGTAAAGTGGAATTCTAAAGGACACACATGAATATGGAGAGTCATGTAAGTTGAAAATTCATAGGAAGTTGAGCAGTCATGAGGGTAGTCAAAGAGTCACAAAGGGAAAGCATCACCCTTTTTTTATATATACCCCCTCATTATATGAGCAAAATACTTTTCACCTTGGCTCCTTCCGCAAGGCATTAGAGAGATCAGTCGGTTCTTTAAGGAGCAAGGAGTGGCTCCAATGTCCCACTACTGGGGCTAGTGATGTATAATGTAAATATGTGTCTTGGAACTTTTTTTTAATAACAGAAGCCCTTTAATGCCGGCACATTCTTCATGCATGAATTGTGAATGTTTGTAAGACTATTATGTGGACGTTTGTATTTCATGTTTGCTTTCACATGTAATAAGATAGTTGAACTATTTTTTGTTATTTTAATGCTTATCTTGTTGATAACCTGTTGTAATGGTTGCTAACGTTGTCCCATCCTTGCGGACTATTCCGCAGGATACTAGACAGATATTTCCTTGTTTATTGGTTATAACAACCATCGCATCCACTGTGGACTATTCCACTAGATTTTTAGACGGATATTCCCTTGTTTGTTGGTTGTAATGACTATCACATCTGTTGTGGACTATTTCTATGGATATTGGAAAAGTCTTTCTGGTTCATGTGTGTCTCTTCCTAGGTGGCACTATTACCTCTCACTTAGAGGATCACGTTTCCCTTCCCCCATTTGCAGTAGAAAAACCTCAACACAGTTTCACTATAGACTCACCAGGCACACTCCCCTTACTTTTCGAAGATATCATTACATCACTTTCTTATGTTGACAATTAGAGCCAAGGAAAATCTTTAAGGATTTAAAAACCGAGCTTTATATTGGATGGGACTCCTACACCAAACGGTGTGAGATATGATTGAGACTTCATATCGGGGAGATCCCCTGAATGTTGGTGGGTCCAACACCGTCAACATTTCTGGCGCTAGAAGAAGGGAAACCAACATTTTATGGTTGATAGACACATCGACCCCACTAATCCATATTTTTGTCAAGGCAACAATTTTAACTACATATCCCCTACTCATACTTCTAGATTTGGTGACTCTTCCCAGCCAAGGCCTAAACGTGAAATCCTGTAAGATCAGCTTCAGGCCATCTGCTCCATCACTCGTCATTTTGCAAAAGAAGAACAAGACCACCTCCATAGGAGTAGTAGTCTCATCCATTGAAGAAATGGTCCTCGTCACTTTTGAATAATTAGCAGATGTAATGGAAAGGGAAGAAGAACCTCCACTCTTTCACAGAGACAACAACAACAACCCCTTACTCTCAGGTTCAAATTTTTGTGGGACGGACGGAGAAGAAGAGGAAGAGGAACCATTAGATTTATAAATGGAAGAGGAGGAGGACGAATATGAAGACATGGTAGAGAAAAATCTGGACTGGATGACTCAGGTCACACTGGTACTTCTGGGTGTTCTACACAAGATGTTGAGGCATGCAAAGAACCTCTTGATGAAGTATGGCCCTGACAAGATAGTGAAGGTTGAAGATCACTTAGACAACCTTTACCTACATCTGAAAACAATTGAGGTACATTACGATGACGTTGCATGCAGACTTTTTCCATGTACCTTGGATGGTAGAGAAACTATATGGTATCACATCCTTCCTCCAAACACCATCTAGAATTGGAGGGTATTCAAAAAGATATTTCTTGAAAATTTTGTTGAAGACAAGATCCCTACCATGTTATTAAAGGATTTGGGTAATCTAAAAATGGAGCAGAAGGAAAAAGTTAAAGATTTCAATCAGAGGTTCAATCACATCTTGAACAAATTTTTTGAAAACACAAAATCTCATGAATCCATCACCATAGATTACTACACTTCTACCTTGCCAACAAATATTGCACATTTTGTAAAGAAAACTATGAGACAAACATTGACAAAAAACTACGAAGAGGCTATCGCTATTGAGAAGGACTTGCGTGCTATTCGATTCATCACAAATGATGAATCAACAAAAGACTCCAAGGATATGGGTAAGAGGTCTCAAGCCTCTATGAGCAATGCTAAGGAGAAAGAACCAAATGATCTTGAACCTATTGGAATTTACCCGGAGGAATCGCCATTGTCAGTACCAGTATGCATGCATATATTGTTATGGATGATGTGAAAGATAATATTAACGAATATTGCATGCAATCTGTGTGAGTTGATGATCTCTCCTTGCCCCTGATATCTTGAACCACACTCATTGTCCATGATAGAAGTCAATAAATACTCTACTATGTTGGGCGGATTTCCAAATTCACTAAAGTTTTGAATACACTGCGATAATATTCCTGCACACAACTTTTGGAGTCTCAATTCCAATCCCACAATTTGAGCATTGCTCTAATTTCTCCCATAAATCACTTTTAGGATTTGCACCACCATTACACTTCACACCTATCTCCCATGTTTTAGGACAATTTTCAAACCTCTAAAATACAATCTTGTTTTTTTTTATGTATCAAATCTATTCACTTGTAACCTAAGGATTGTAAGAAAAATTGGTTTTATTACCATTTGTACTCAAGTCCTTTATGCACCATGACAAAGCTAGGATTGAGTGAGGAGGACCAGTTATTTGCAGACGACCTCTAGGATGTAAGGAGCACCAACTTAGAAGTTTGGATTCTAAGGAGAGAGCATTCAAACAATGACTACATAAAAGGAGGACTCTGTAGAGGCGAGAAACTTCATCAATGAATAAGAGACAGTGTGCAAGGAGGATTTCCCCTTATACTAGAACTATGAACTCCTCTCTAAATCCAGTAGTGGAGAATCAAACAATCTCCAAGAAAATAATAGAAGTTTTTTTTCGGCACCCATATATTTCTATCATCTAATAATTTGCAGCAACTACAAAATGGAGAAATATGTAGTTCACTAGGGAAGTAGGTGCCATTATGGTTGGAATTTTATCCCAGTTCACACATGTTTCTTCAACTATGAAATTGGAGCAAAAGAAGAGTGCAATTACCAAAGAACATAGATAGCAAGGAACAAGGAATTTGTGGAGTTGGGTCAAAGAGAAATGGTCAACAACACCTAGAAGAGGGTGTTTTTGTACTCCAAGGAGTGCTACAAAACCATGGCTCTCATGTGATCAAGAAGGGAAAAAACATGTTGCTCTAATACCATTGTTAGAGTCACAAAATTGAAGAACAAGGTTTGATAAGCATGAATTTGTCTTTTTTTAAGATGACGCATGTATAAATACAATGTTTATGACCCTTGGTTTCATCTTCCAAGAGGTATTTTGGAATCCTCATGATTCCTCACATTCACTTGTGGATTTTCGCCTTCCACACAAGAGAATATTCTAAATTTGCATAACCTCTAAGGATTACATTTCCAACAAAATTAATGAGGAAGATAACACAATTACTTTGTTGTTTCCATTTCCTAAATCATGGGATAATTTAGTCACTTACCTTGGCTTTAGCACCATTGATACTCTTAACTATGACTCTATTATTGGAGCATTGTTGTCTTAGGATGTGTGGAGGAAATCCAGTATTGAGGTCGGTCAATCGCTTGGTGGCTAGAGGTCAATACAAAGAGAAATGAGAGAATTCAAGGGGTACATCTAGATCAAAGTAAAAAATAAAGAAGGATAAAGTGAAATATTGGTATTGTAACAAATTGGGGCATTTCAAGCAAGTTTGTTGGAAGAGGCAAGAATCCAAGGAAACCTCCAAAATGGAAGCAAATCTAGTTAAATCATGTCCAATTATGATTGATGAAGTTTTATCTATTTGTAATATCCTTGAATACTATAAAGGATGTGTTGTCGTTGCAACAACCCCCATTTTTGGCTTGGTGTTTTAACAATAAATGGGGACTCTTCTTGTCTCTTTAATCAAATTCTAATTTAGTTTTGAGTTTGTTGTTGGTCTCGATCTTATTAATGTAAAGTGTTCGTTGTTCGTTGTTTATGATTCGCTTATTGCATAACGACACTTCATATTATCATTCTTTCCCATTGAACAACACTTGTGACACTGGATCACTTTACCCCTCTCTACACGGAGACGTTTTGACCATCTCACCCTTCACATTGAGATCACACATTCACTTGGTGCACCTGCATTAAGAGAAATAGATCATTCATTCATTATAATAAGGACCCTATTAAATAAGAACCATGATCTCCCTGAAAGGTGAAATGATTTTGTATTCTAACACATCATAAAGTGGTTAATTATTTTGTTAATTCGAACGCATCATGTATTTTGTTTTAACAAATGTTAAGTGGTCATCATGTGTTTTGTTTTAACACATGTTTTGTTAAATAAATAATGTTGTATATATGTATTATTTTTTTGTTTTTGTTTTTGTTTTTGAATGTTATAAATGTGGCTAAACAAATTGTTATTAATGTATTATTAGTCCCTGCCGGGGACTATAAGCGATCGATAGATCGCTGACTTTGGGTTGACCGCGGCGATATTTGGAAATATTTGCTGGTTTTCCTAAGTCGGATTAAGGTTTACGGGGCGGCAATGGTTGGGGGTCTTATTATGCGCTTCACATGGTTCGAGGCGAATGGCACGTGGCGCGCGTGAGGGGCACGTGGTTGCATGCGGTCTGGTGGTCTGATCGGCGGCCAGGTGTCCGTCCTCGAGATGCTGGAACGTCGGGGGTGTGTTTTACTGTCTTCGCGGCATTTGGGTTGGTATTGTTCTGTGCGATGTTTGGTCTGCAGTAGAGGTGCTGCGTGCCCGGGTATTGTTGCTTGCAGTCTGTGCGATTTTTCGTCTGTGGTGGAGTTCCTGCCTGCTCGGTGTGGGTTTGGTGAGTTCGGCTACTATGTGGCCTGCATGCAAAAGTCGATGGCATTCTGGTTGAATACTCAGGGTTTGTCTTCTGGTTAGATACTGAGGGTTTCTCTTACGTGCATGCAAGAGTCCATGGTTAGTTGAAGGTTATAAGTTAATGGCATTGTGGTTGAATACTGAGGGTTTGTCTTGGCTGTTGTCGGCATGCGGTATGGTGGTCTGATCGGCGGCCAGTTGTTCCTGCTCGACATGCTGGAAAGTTCGGCTTGGGTTTTACTGTCTTCGCGGCCTTTGGGTTGGTATTGTTACTTGCTTGTTTAGCTCTGCAATCTGTGCGATTTTTCGTCTGCGGTGAAGATCCTGCCTGCTCAGGTATTGTTAGTTGCTTGTTTAGCTCTGCAGTCTGTGTGATTTGTCATCTGCAGTGGGGTTCCTGTCTGCTCGGTGTGGCTTTGGTAAGTTCGGCTACTGTATGCCATTCTGGTTAAATATTCAGGGTTTGTGTTACTTGCATGCAAGAGTCCATTGCTATTTGGGTTTTACCCTGTTCGCGGCCTTTGGGTTATTATGATTACTTGGTTGTTTAGCTGTGCGGTCTGTGCGATTTTTCCTTTCTATTTGTTCTATTGTCTGCGGTGAAAACACAATGCGGTTCCTGCCTGTTGTGTTAGCTGCATGCAAGAGTCCATGGCTGTTTGAGCATTATAAGTTAATGGAATTATGGTTGAATACTGAGGTTTTGTCTTAGCTGCATGGGTTTTATGCAAATTTGGGTAAATGTCTGCGTGAAGCTATGATTGTTAGTTGTATTGTTTAGAGGTTAAGTTCGGCTACTGCATTATAAGTTAATGGCATTTGGATTATTATTGTGAATACTCAGGGTTTGTCTTCTGGTTGAATACTGGGGTTTTGTCTTACGTGCATGCAAGTGTCCATGGTTATTTGAGCATTTTAAGTTAATGGCATTCTGGTTCAATACTGAGGGTTTGTCCATGGGTTGACGGACGCGATTTTTGCAAACATTTGGCATATTTCCTAAGTCGAACTAAGGTTTACGGGGCGGAAAGGGTTAGGGGTCTTATTACGCGCTTCGCATGGTTCGAGGCGAATGGCACGTGGCGCGCGAGGGGCACGTGTTTGCATGCGGTCTGGTGGTCTGATCGGCGGCCAGGTGTCCGTCCTCGAGATGCTGGAATGTTCGGCTTGTGTTTTACTGTCTTCGCGGCATTCGGGTTGGTATTGTTACTTGCTTCTTTAGCTCTGCAGTCTGTGCGATGTTTGGTCTGCGGTAAATGTCTGCGTGAAGCTATGATTCTTAGTTGTATTGTTTAGAGGTTAAGTTTGGCTACTGCATTATAAGTTAATGGCATTTGGATTATTATTGTGAATACTGAGGGTTTGTCTTCTGGTTGAATACTGAGGTTTTGTCTTACGTGCATGCAAGTGTCCATGGTTATTTGAGCATTATAATTTAATGGCATTCTGGTTGAATAGTGAGGGTTTGTCTTAGCTGTGGTCGACATGCGCTGTGGTGGTCTCGTCGGCGGCCAGTTGTTGCTCGTCGACATGCTGGAAAGTTCGGCTTGGGTTTTAGTGTGTTCGCGGCCTTTGGGTTTTACTGTCTTCGCGGCCTTTGGATTGGTATTGTTAGTTGCTTGTTTAGCTTTGCACTCTGTGCGATTTTTCGTCTGCGCTGGAGTTGCTGCGTGCTCGGGTATTGTTCGTTGGTTGTTTAGCTCTGCAGTCTGTGCGATTTTTCGTCTGCGCTGGGGTTGCTGCCTGCTGGGTGTGCCTTTCGTAAGTTCTGCTACTCTATGGCAATCTGGTTAAATACTGAGCATTTCTGTTACGTGCATGCAACAGTTCATGGTTATTTGGCTTTTACCCTGTTCGCGACTTTGGGTTGTTATTGTTACTTGGTTCTTTAGCTCTGCGGTCTGTGCAATTTTTGTTTTGTATTTGTTGTATTGTCTGCGCTGAAAACATAATGCGGTTCCTGCCTGCTCTGAGGATTGTTGTTACCTGCATGCAAGAGTCCATGGTTATTTGAGCATTATAAGTTAATGGCATTCTGGTTGAATACTGAGGGCTTGTCTTAGCTGCATGGGTTTTATGGAAATTTCGGTAAATGTCTGCGTGAAGCTATGATTCTTAGTTGTATTGTTTACAGGTTAAGTTCGGCTACTGCATTATAAGTTAATGGCATTTGGATTATTATTGTTTCTTGGTTGTTTAGCTGTGCGGTCTCTGTGATTTTTCCTTTGTATTTGTTGTATTGTCTGCGGTCAAAACACAATGCGGTTCCTGGCTGTTCAGTTAACTCTGTCGCAAACGTTTGGTTGCAGTTGTGTTGTTCCAGATGCAGCTTCTATCGCTCGACTGTGTGCTGTCGCTTTGGTAAGTTCAGCTACTGCATTATAAGTTAATGGCATTCTGGTTAAATACTGAGGGTTTCTGTTACTTGGATGCAAGAGTGCATGGTTATTTCAGCATTATAAGTTAATGCAATTCTGGTTGAATACTGAGGGTTTGTCTTAGTTGCATGGGTTTTATGGAAATTTGGCTAAATGTCTGCGTGAAGCTGTGATTCTTGGTTGTATTGTTTAGAGGTTAAGTTCGGCTACTGCATTATAAGTTAATGGCATTCTAGTTAAATACTGAGAGTTTCTGTTACCTGCATGGAACAGTCCATGGTTATTTGAGCATTATAAGTTAATGGCATTCTGGTTAAATACTGAGAGTTTCTATTACCTGCATGGAACAGTCCATGGTTATTTGAGCATTATAAGTTAATGGCATTCTGGTTGAATACTGAGGGTTTTGTGTGCAGACTTCGTTAACCAATTACGTCATTTGCACATTTTCTCATGGTACTGGCATAGGTTGCGTTGTGCATGCATATGCTCTAGACAAGAAGGAATTCGAACGCTCGACTTCGTTGCAGGTACGGTGTTATCCTACTAATTGCATTTCGTCAATTTTTGTATTGCTTGCTTTTTGTCAATTTGTTAGTGTTTTAATTTTTGCGTTGTGTAGGTTTATGGTCCAGTTACTCTAGGTTTATAGTCCAGTTACTCCGTCATCCCTGCTGGGGACTATATGCGATTGATAGATCGCTGACTTTGGGTTGACCGATGCGATTGCTGGCTGCCGTGATACTGTGGGTTTCTGTTAGCTGCATAGGTTTTATGGAAAATTCTGTAAATGTGGGTTTCAGCCACGATGTCGCTTCGTTATCATTTGAACCGAGTGGACCTGGGCGAAGCTATGGTTCTTGGTACAGATTGAGTCGCAGTGTTTTGTAGTTTGAACTGTTTTTGCACATGAACATCTAAATAAATTGGGGATTTTGAACTGTTTGAAATGTTAAAATATTGAAGATTGCAGTCTGTTTTGTAACTGCACGGTTTCCTATCTTAGGCGTGTATTCAAGGTTTTTCGCTCGTATAATTTATGTATATGTTTGCTTTGGTCCTTAATGTTTGTTCAGGTTTGTAATTCTGTTATGGATGTATGAATATTCGACTCTGATATTACTCCTAGAACGCAAAGTTGCTTTGTTAACAACTTTGTTAAGTTCATTTAGTTAATGTTAAGTTCATTTGCTTTGTTAACAAGTGCTGAATTCAAGGTTTGCTATATTGGTACTAGATGTTGTTCGTTTGCTGTTGCTTATATATTGGATGAAATGTTTCGTTTGCAAAAATTATAAGCTTTTCTGTCATACTGAGGGTTTCTGTTACCTGCATGGGTTTTATGGAAATTCCCGTAAATGTCAGTTTCGAGCACCATGTGACTTCCTTGCCATTTGGGCCGAGATGGCCTAGGTGAAGCTGTGGTTCTTGGTACAGGCTCTGTTGTGCATGAATATGGTCTAGACGAGAAGCAATTTGAATAGTCGGCTTTGTTCCAGGTACGCCATTATTCGACTAATTGCTTTTTGTCAATTTTTGTATTAATTGCTTTTTGTGAATTTGTTAGGCTTTTAATTTTTGCATTGTGCAGGTTTATGGTTCAGTTACTCTAGATTTATAGTCGAGATACTCTGTGATTGTTTTAAAAAACATAGATATTTAAGCTGTATTCAGTCATTTAGATCTTTTCTGTCATTCAATTATATTGGAATTCAAATATGAAATTGTCATTGTTTATTTTGTGTTTACATTAATATTAATATTAATATTATCAATTGTTATAATCATAACAACAATATTATTTGAGATGATCCCAACAAGTAGAAGTTGAGTAATGCATGCAACTAGCGCCGTATAATGATGAATCAAGACATTTTGTCTATTTAAACCTTAGATTAAAATGTCATGTTAGCTAGTTATAACCAGATTGGTTCTCATATGATGTTCAACTACCTTATTCTGCTCAGACAGAAAAAATTATTTTATTATGAAAACAAAATTACATTTATTATATATGTTCCTGCATTTCACAGATATGCTTAAGCATAGGAAGTGATAAAAGTATTGCTGGGAACATATCTTGTTTCATAAAAAGTTTCCAAAAATGTCAATATGGCAGCCCTATCATAGTCATTCTAACATATATCGAAGCTTTGAAGCGAGTTTTATCTGATAACAGCCCTGTCATGGTCATTCTGACATACATCAGAGATTTGAAACCAGTTTTGTCTGATGAAGAATCAGGTCCTAGATATGTTCATAAACAGTGGCATAAAAAATTATACATAGATATTGGCATTTAAAAGACATTCCATTAGCTGTCCTTCCACTCTCTGTTGAATCAGCCAAGCTCATGCTACCAAGTGTAATCTTGCTTTTGACAGTCCATCAGTTTCCATGTTCCTGTCTTTGTGTAATCTTGCATTTGACAGTCCATCAGTTTGCATGTTCCTGTCTTTGTAAACATGTTCAAACATAATGTGTCAAATACTCTGTTTAATGAAGTCGAATCCCCTGAAATATAGGTTGAAGTTTATAATTATCCAATCAATTTGTTGCATTCATCGAATTCACCACAATTTGTGAATCATCAAAGATCTGTAATTTTTTGGCATCTTCTTTCACATGCGACAATTGGCAATAGTCTTGGGACAATTTGCTTAGCCAGATTGTTGTTGTGTTTGCCAAACGTGCCCTTTGAATATATTACATGTTCATCATTTATATGGATCATACCTGCAGTGTCCCATAATGATGGATCTTGTTGAGAAGCATTATGGAATTATGCTTATCCACTACTCGTATCTGGTTCTCAATGCCTTGTTTGGGTTCCTTGATCCTTGAATTCTGTTTAAATCCATATAGTATAACCATATCCAAATGCCGTTAACTTATAATGCAGTAGCCGAACTTAACCTCTAAACAATACAACTAAGAATCATAGCTTCACGCAGACATTTACCACAGGAACTCTACCGCAGACCAAACATCGCATAGACTGCATAGCTAAATAAGCAAGTAACAATACCAACCCAAATGCTGCGAAGACAGTAAAACACAAGCTGAACATTCCAGCATGTCGAGGATGGACACCTGGCCGCCGATCAGACCACCAGACCGCATGCAACCACGTGCGCCACGTGCCATTCGCCTCGAACCATGCAAAGCGCGTAATAAGACCCCCAACCCTTTCTGCCCCGTATACCTTAGTTCGACTTAAATGAAGACTTCAAAAATTTCAATTGCATCTCAAGTTGCATTAAGCATGAAGTAATGATATTGATAAAGGAAAATATCGTTATCCTTGAACATACCCATTTTGAAGACTGCTTTGTAGAAGCATTGTTTGCAAAAATAAAAGTTGACACATTAGAAATTGCAATACTCAATATATATGCATTGCCACATGCAAACCTAAACAATATCCTCAACGTCATTGCAAAATCCTTTTACCAGTTAGATCTAAACAATATCATAGTTATACTAGGGGACTTGAATATTGATATGGTGCATTGCAATCAAAAAACAAAGCAGCTAGAAACCTACATGCAAAACTACAATCTTCATTTCCTAGTTGACAAAACTAATAGCATGTACAAATCATTGATTGACCATGTTTGGGCTAATCTAGGCAATATAAACTATAAAATTCTCATATTGGATGCATATTGGTCTGACCATGATATAATATCTGTTGTCCTTGACCTATGATACACACATGAAACAGTTTACAAAATTCCAAATTTTGACATTTTTGCAATATCTCATTGCTTTTATCATATCTATTTTACTAAAGCATACTACAATATCTTTTTGTGGTAAACGAAGTGATAACAGCATACATACTATGCATTCTATTCTACATTTGCATATATGGCGTTCTGTATTGATCAATGCAACTTATGCCAGAGACAGCCTTTTCAATTAATGAACAGAACCATCCTATCATAAATTTGCAGATATGACCCCATCTATTTATGCATGCAGATTCTACTAGTAAAACCCTTTTCAATTGAACAGAACAACCAAGAAAAAAGAACAACAACATGCAACATAAACAAACACAGTATATTCTTTTTGCCTTTCCTTTTCCATGGATCATGCATCTTGTGTTCTTGTTCAAGTTTTACTTTCATATGTTCTTTTGACTTGTACTAAATATGTCTTGCTATTCTATAACATAGCATAAAACTTGAAAAAGGAAATGAAACAATTCAAGAAATAGAATGCATAAGCCAATTAGAAAGCGCAAACAAATCACTTGTTTTGCAAAGCTATGTCTATGAGAACTACACAAAAATGGTAATTTGTATTTAGAATATTAATGTCTACTATATATGCATTCTATTTTTATTTTTACATATGTATGGTTCTATGGTTTTAATGTTCTTGTTCAGTTTCTTCTTCTAGTTTGCACTAGATATATGTTAGTATTCTATAACATAGCCTAAATCTTCAGAGACGAAACGAAACAATTGAAGAAATAGAATCCATAACACAATTAGAAAGGGCAAGCCAACCACTTGTTTTGCCAAGGTATGTCTATGACAACTATACAAATATGCTGATTTGTATTTAGAATGATAATGTTCAGCAAGGTATGTCTATAACAACTATACAAATATGCCAATTTGTATTTAGAATGTTAATGTTTAGTATATATCCATTCTATCTTTACATATGTATGGTTCTATGGTTTTAATGTTCCTTGTTAACTCTTTGCTTCTATATGCTCTTTGAAATTGAACTAAATATATGTTCCTATTCTATAACATAGCATAAATCCTGCAAAAGGAAAACAAACAACTGAAGAAATAGACTACATAACTCAATTAGGAAAGGCAACCCAACCGCTTGCTTTGAAAAGGTATGTATGGCAACTATAAAAATATGCTATTTGCTATTTAAAATATTAATGTTTACTATATATATCTCCTCTTTTTACATATCTATATTTAAATGTATATATGTCAGATCACGCCACCAAACCCCCATGAAGCTTCTCAACGCCAATGTCTTTCCCAAAGAACGATCTCCCTTTTTCAACGAAACTGCAAATGTTTGCATTGGTAGTTTTGTTGAAAAAGGGACATCGTTCTTTGGGAAACACTTTGGTGTTGAGAAGCTTCAGGGGGGTTTGGTGGCCTATCGATGTCAGTCATGTTCAGTTTTTGCTAGCTTCATCAATATTTTTTTGCAAAGTTGTACAAGACAACTGCAAAAGCCAACCCTGGTAAGCAATTGCACATAATGGAAGAAATAATAGATGTTCACAATTACAAATTCAGATTGCAATGCATTTTGCCTGACAACATTGATATTGTATTAAAAAGAAATGGTCTTTTTAGACTAAATGCATTTTCATATACTGTAGCAGATTGTCTATTTGACTCATTCGAAATGCTTCTACATTTTCGTTATACTTCAAATGAATTGCGAAATGCGTTAATAGACCACTTTCTTTTTTTCTTAAAGAACAATGACGTTGAAACAATACAGTCATATCAATATGAACTAGCACCTTAGTTCCTATACGAGTTACATCGTGTTAATGATATTGGTACATATCTTCATAAAATGCATTATTCTGCATCTACAAATATAAAGGAGTCTGAACGAGGTTTATGGGGTAATACCTTTTGCATACGTTGGTTAGCTAAATGACTAGATATATCAATTGCATTAATGTTGGAAACCACTTTAATATCAGTTTGAATCTTCTGCTGCATTGTTGACGTTCTGTTTTACTTGGTGATGCATCAGAAGAAAAACAGCTTCAATCAGGGTAGAAGAAGGCTCAAGTTAGCGTGAATCTGAAGTTTGATCGCAAATACAATTCTGTAACCAGCAATAGCATTGCATACGATAAAACACCTTTAAGCAGCTTGATCTTATATTGAAATTCTGTTCTTCCCTGCTCACATAAGGCAAGTGAAATCTGCAACTATTTGATGCTTCTTTCGGTTTGCAACTATTTCAGGTTTTTTTGCAAATACCTTATCCAAACATCTTTGTTTTATTTATGGCTCAACATATTATTAGATGCAAAATTGAGTTCAGATGTTTTAGATTACACTACCATGTTATTTCAGTCTTGCATAATTTGACTACTGTTTTGACTCAACTAGTTTATTTGCATGAGCAAGTGCACTTGATGATACAAAATGCAACTTTTCACACAACATCATGATGATGTTACATGTGTTTATTCTTTCCCAAATATTTCTGTTGGCTTACCTAAGTTGTCAAATTTTTCCATCGCATGGAGCACCGCATCAAATTCTGTTGGATTCAGATATAGATAGAAATGACTTTTTTGCAATTCTTTATCTTCTAAAACAGAACCGCTCACAGTTCAACGTGAAAGTACGTTTATTTTCTGTTTCACTTGCTTTTACATATATGTCTCTAAAACTTTGCTACGTGTTAGTCTGGATTCTGTGTGCATTCTGTTTTAGTTTAATTGCATTCATTTGACTCGAGAATAAAAAAACAAAGATCATGACACATAGTTACTAGTCCCTGCCGGGGACTATAAGCAATCGATAGATCACTGACTTTGGGTTGACCGCGGCGATATTTGGAAATATTTGGCATTTTTCCTAAGTCGAATTAAGGTTTACGGGGCGGAGAATAAGGTTTATTTGGCGTTTTAAAATAACCATGATAAAGAATGTCCAAGCAGTAAGTTTACCTCAACCCATTTCATTTTTTATATCATTTGAAGTGCACTTCACACACAGTGTTGTCTATGCAGAAGCTACTTTGGAGTACTTCGGCAAGGGGACTTAAAACTTTTTATGAAACGCTTTCTAGTTGGTTCTTTGCATTTAATTGCCTACATCCTCAGCATTCTGCAATATTTTCAGCCAATGTTTCTATTAGACCTCATTGAAAAGCACATGCTACAGGCTTTGTGCCAAAAGTTTATGGCTTTGTAGCCTCACACTTTTGATCTCTCCTTCTGCATTCTCATGTTTAGCTAGTTAGCGTGAATCTGAAGTTTGATCGCAGATACAGTTCCTAACCAGTAATAGGATTGCATATGATAAAGTATGTTTCAGCAAGTTGATCTTATTTTGAAATTGTGTTGTCTAATTGGCAGGGATGTTGTACCGACTTCTGATATGAGGCACACAACAGCTGCCAATATTAGAATATTACAAAGAGAACAGCTTCCTCGGTGTGCTTTCGAAACTCATCAATTGGTTGAGGTATGTACAATACTCACTTTCTAATAAACTGTTTTTGCAAATCAAAACAGATCTCGTCAACATTGCAAAGCTGCAACAAGCCATCTTAGGCATGTGTTTTAGTCTTATACAGCTTTAGTCAACAAAGCAACCTTCCGTTCTAGGAGTAATATCAAAGTCGAATATCCATAGATCCATAACCGAAAAACCTTGAATACACTCCATAGCTTGACTCAGGTTGTCTCGTTCCAAATGCCGATCGAAACCGACATTTACAGAAATTTCCATAAAACCCATGTAGCTAAGACAAGTCCACAGCATCACGGCCGGCAGAAACCGCATTGTGTTTTCAGCGCAGACAATACAACAAATACAAACGAAAAATCGCAGAGATTGCAGAGCTAAACAACCAAGTACCAATAATAACCCAAAGGGCGCGAACACAGTCCGATTCATACCAACGTTACATAACGGCTTGGGAGTCACCGGACCACCTGCCCTTCACCTCCAACGATGCGAGGCCCCCAATAACAACCCAAAACCTTTCCACCCCCAAAACCAACCTTTCCAACATCCAAAACCTTGGTTCGACTTAGCTTATATCGCTCATAAAAGCCATGCAGATAAGAGAAACCCTCAGTATTTAACCAGAATGCCATTAACTTATAATGCTCAAATAGCCATGGACTCTTGAGGGAAACGAAGAGACAATAAACCCAAGTCGAGTAACTTTTCAGGATCTCGACCAGGGACAGTTGTCCGCCCACAAGACCACCACAGACGAAAAATCGCACAGACTGCAGAGCTAAACAAGCAAGTAACAATATCCGAGCAACCAGGAACTCCACCACAGACGAAAAATCACACAGACTGCAAAGCTAAACAAGCAAGTAACAATACCAACCCAAAGGCCACGAAGATAGTAAAACCCAAGCCGAACTTTCCAGCATCTCGAGTAGGAACAGCTGGCCGCCAATCAGACCACCATAGCGCATGCCAACCACAGCGAAGACAAACCCTCAGTATTCAACCAGAATGCCATTAACTTATAATGCTCAAATAACCATGGACTCTTGCATGCTCGAATAACAAGCTCAATTGTTGATGCGTTGCTATGAACACACTTTATTTACTGATCATGTTTTCTTTGTATGGTCAGATTTCTGATGCCAAAGTTAATCTTCTTGAAGTTAGACCAGGAAAATCTGAATCACTGATTGAAATTTCAGGCAATCCACAGCAAACAACTACACCAATTTTGTATGCAGTTCTTGATCTCTCTCTGACATTTTCCAACATTTGCCAACAATTCGTCTACTGTCCCTTTGTTGCTACTTTTTGATTTTGATTTCTTACAACAAAAGCAGATTCCTTGATTCAATTAAATTTCTATTTAAGATAATTAACCATAAATTTGCCTGCAAACACGAACCCCTGCAGTACTAACTATATGCTTTGTTTCAAAATTCAGTCAAATCGCAATATAAACAGTATTGGCAATTTCTCTGAGTTTCAGGACCCAATTCTTTGTCAACAGACTTCTGCCAGATTTGAAAGGTACATAACATTTGCAAAATTTTGTCAATTGCTACTATCATAGTGCTTTGGATGATCAGTATTTCTGTGCTAATGTCCTTGACATTGTATATCACCTTTGGCAGTGTGACAACCATAAATCTGTCTGCAAACATGAACCCCTGCAGTACTAACTAACTATATGCTTTGTTTCAAAATTCAGGCAAATCGCAATATAAACAGTATTGGCAATTTCTCTGAGTTTGAAGACCCAATTCTTTGTCAACAGACTTCTGCCAGATTTGAAAGGTACATAACATTTGCAAAATTTTGTCAATTGCTACTATCATAGTGCTTTTGCTGATCAGTATGTCTATGCTAATGTCCTTGACATTGTATATCACCTTTGGCAGTGTGACAACAGCTGGTCAGCTTATCACAAAAACTACAGTTGAAGTTGAGTTTGAGGACCCAATTCTTTGTCAACAGACTTCTGCCAAATTTGAAAGGTACATAACATTTGGAAAATTTTTTCAATTGCTACTATCATAGTGCTTTTGCTGATCAGTATTTCTGTGCTAATGTCCTTGACATTGTATATCACCTTTGGCAGTGTGACAACCATAAATCTGTCTGCAAACATGAACCCCTGCAGTACTAACTAACTATATGCTTTGTTTCAAAATTCAGTCAAATCGCAATATAAACAGTATTGGCAATTTCTCTGAGTTTGAAGACCCCATTCTTTGTCAACAGACTTCTGCCAGATTTGAAAGGTACATAACATTTGCAAAATTTTTTCAATTGCTACTATCATAGTGCTTTTGCTGATCAGTATTTCTGTGCTAATGTCCTTGACATTGTATATCACCTTTGGCAGTGTGACAGCAGCTGGTCAGCTTATCACAAAAACTACAGTTGAAGTTGTAACATTTGAACGCACAGTTGAAGTTGCAACATCTGAACGCACAGTTGCAGCCATTCTAGGAAAGCCTGGAAATGATCTTGTTAAAATTCAGCAGTTAAGCTAGTATAAAGAAGCATAAATTTCTGCAAATTCCATGGGATCCCCTTCAACTGAAATTTTTGAAACATGCAGACTTGGAATGAACTGTTGTCATTGCTGGCAAAATGACATTGTATTGACAGAAGGCAAAATGTTACAGCACAAATCCTATGTTCTTAAATGATCATCTTGTATGTGAACATTCATCTAGTGGAATGTTGCATTAATTATTAGTTAATAATAAAAATTGGCACTGGCAGTTTTTATTTTGTCTCTATGGCTCTTGATTCATTATGCTAATGTTTAATGCATTAATTATTACTTAATAAAAATTGCATTGGCAGTTTTTATTTTGTCTCTATGGCTCTTGATTCATTATGCTAATGTTTAATTAAATTTCAATATCTCTGGTCCAATATTTTTTCATTATGCCAATGTTTAATGCATTAATTATTAGTTAATAAAAATTGCATTGGCACTTTTTATTTTGTCTCTATGGCTCTTGATTCATTATGCTAATGTTTAATTAAATTTCAATATCTCTGATCTAATATAAAAATATTATTATTTATTTTTATTTAATTGTAATATCACACTCTATCTTGCATTGTTTAAATAAATAATGCATTTTATGATTTAAATTACCCATATAATATTAAATACTGCTTATTCATTTATATTTAATTATAACTATTAAATTATTTATAGTTTTAACTAAGTATAAATTTCCTATAATATTTTTATTATTCAGTATTCATGATGGAAAGACTACATTTCCAATCACAAAGAAATAAAATTCTGTTATCTATTTCTTATTTAAAACAGTATTAATTGAATATGACTTTCATAATTCATAACATGTAATATCATTCCTTCCAGTTGTATTACTTTCTTGTTACCAGGTATAAAGTTTAATAACATAATAACTTTTAAAAAATAGGTATAAAGTTTAATAACATAATAACTTTTAAAAAATAAAAATATTCTTATTATTTATTTTTATTTAATTATAATATCACACTCTATCTTTAATGTTTAAACAAATAATGCATTTTATAATTTAAATTAGCCATATAATATTAAATACTGCTTATGCATTCATATTTAATTATAACTATTAAACTATTTATAGTTTTAACTAACTATAAATTTCCTATAATGTTTTTATTATTCAGTATTCATAATGCAAAGATTACACTTCCAATCACAAAGAAATAAAATTCCTTGAATAAAAAGATTCCCACATTGAAATGAACTCTTATCTATTTTTTAAAACACTATTAATTGAATATGACTTTCATAATTTATAACATGTAATATCATTTCTCCTAGTTGTGTTAACCTGCAATAATTAGCTTATCCCAAGGCAAGCCTTTCTTGTCACCACGTATAAAGTTTAATAACATAATAAATTTTATAAAATCAAGCTGCCAAAACATTATTTCTAACTAAAAAATAGAGTAATTTGAAGTGCTATAGTCAATCTCCATTTTTTTATTATTTTCAATTATCTCAATTTTCGTCATTCTATATGTCATCATACCTCCTATGCCTATGCTATGCCAAATAAATGAATTACATTAAACTATACCCCCTTATTAAGATAATCACAAAATAGAAAAACAACTATGTTTAATGGCATCTGTTTATCTATGATGTAAGTCCTTTCACAACACCAAAAGATAATGAATATTTTCTTGCAGATCATGATTAATTTACATTTCAACTCGTAGAGTTTGAATGTTTTTTTAATTTTAATTTGTTTGTTTTAGTTTTTAATTTATAAAATAAACTTATCAAAATTGCTTTGCTATTGTACTTAGATCCAATATTTACTAACCCAAAGCTATAAAAAAGACCAAAAGTCATGTCCTTTTGCATCACAACAAATTATTAATTAAATGCAACAAATTACTAATTAGAAATTAGATACAGGGTTTATTTTCTTTGCTAATTTGTAATTGAAGAAATTTAAAATTCACACTAAAGTTATGATAAACAATATTTTAAAACAAATATATCTTTTGTTCTTTTGACCATGAAATAATTCGCCAATCATTGGCATTAACCTGAATGCTATCGCTTATGTCCAAACATGTTACTAGATATCTAATCTTTCAATCATGGGTCCAAGACTCCATAATTTTTAAATGCTTAAGTTCTTCTTTGACTTCCGACAATCGTTTATCTAAATATTGAACACTCTCCACCACGGATTTAATTATCAAATTTATATTCATAATAATGTTTATTTGCTGATTATCATTTTATGAATATTTCCATAATATTCAAATGTAAAAAAATAACAAAATTCTATCTTTTATGCACCATTAAAATACATAACTTATTTTAACACTCTTTAATTCTTCATACATTATAATGCATTATTATTACCTTTTATAGTTTTTTCCCGTCAAAGTTTCCATGATTCAATCTTAAATTTTATTACATTTTAATTATTAATCTACACATTTTCTAAATCATGACACATTGGAATATTACATCTAAAACTAATCTTACATTTATCACAATTCTTATTTAACAAACGCAAAGTTCATTATATTTTACTCTTTGCATAAAGTCAAAAAGTCCATACAGCAATTCGCTATTCAATTCACTAAACCTTAATACAAGTAAACATGCCTAAAACATACTAGTAATGCAAACCCGCTCTGATGATAATGCAAATTAAACACAAGTTAAATCTCAACCGGCAGAGACTAGCGCCACCACAGTGGCTCCTTGTTATTGAATGTTTTTTTATGTATTATTATTTTGTTGGTTCAACCAACAATTTTTTTTCTATTTTGTGTTATTATTATATATAATCATTTTGTTTAATTGTTAATAAATGTTTTAATATTTCTTTATAAATGTTTTTTTTTAATATTAACAAGCGAAGATCATTTCACATATAATCGACTTAAATACCATATTTTGGAGATCTTAAATGAGGTAACGTTCTTATACACTGGTTCACATCGGCATTCAAATGGCGTTGGCGCCCCAATATATTGCCACGAAACCTCTTCGCTGGCCCTACAAGATTGGTTTAAACCCTTCCCACTGTCGGCGATTAACCTTGACGGTGACATTTTTTTACTTTTCACCCCACATTCTTTTACTACTCTTTTACGTAGTCTTCACAACGCAGTTTTGGCCTTAGTGACAAGTAATTACTCCAGCCTCCCGTTTGGTTTAACATGTCAGTCAAAATAAAATATTTATAACACATATTTATATCATATAAAATATAAAATGTAATTTATTTCTATAATGCATGTTCTCTCACATTAATAAAAAAAGGGCAACTTTTACATTATCAACTTGAAATCTATACCAATTTGTTATTCTTTGAAGTATGGTCATCTAACTTTTCATATTGTTGATGAACAGGTTGATTTTTTTTAATTTGCGTAGGTGCTTTTAAATTTGTGTTAAAGGATGTTATACTAATATATTTAAATCTATTAGTTATTTTTTTCATTTTTCTTACTCATACCTAGATGTCATTAGTTATATGTGTGTGGATGTTGCAGGTTGTCTTAAGTTCATTTAAGATCATTTAAAAATATTTTACTAATTTGCAGGAAGATTCAAAGTGATCTTTTTGTTAGATTGATATTTAGCAAAGGATTATTTTATTTCACGTGCAAATTGTTTTATTGATCCATTTTGCATTTTGTGGGAAACACTGTAAATTTTGTGTTTGCAGTTATGCTCACAACAACAATTTTTTTTCAATTAATCTTCAATTGTCGAATTTACTATGCATTTTTTTTTGTTTCCATGAACATGGGTTTAACCCTAATTTTGTACATACATCAGTAGCTTAGATCTTCAATTGTCGAATTTACTATGCATTTTTTTTGTTTCCATGAACATAAGTTTAACCCTAATTTTGTACATACATCAGTAGCTTAGAGTAAAATTTGCATTTAGAGTAAGCTCATGCAGTGTGTTTTTTTAATTTTTTCAAATAATACAAAAAAATAACTCTTTCCCCAAATCAAATCTCCATTCGTTGGAGCATCACCTCGTGAAGGATAACTGGATCCAAAATTCTAGTCAAGACTACCAGTAATGGAAATGAATTTAATCAGGATTCTGACCGGGTAGCACCTCCCGTGTTGAGTCAATACATTTCCAGACCTCACAGGATGTTTATTATATTTTGATGCTTTACATCAATATATCCACATAGAATTTGTTTCTTCTTATCAAGTTGTCGATGGTGGCATTGATCTTATGGGAAAAATATTTCTTGTAAGATTGTTGGTATTAAAAGCATCAACATTAAATGATTGATGGTATTATAAGGACATCAACAAAAGTAAGACATGTTCCTAAACTAAAGAAGAATTTAGTTTCTTTAGGAGCCTGGGATCTGAAGGTGTCAACGGGTGCTTTGGTTGTTATGAAGGTTGTAAAGAATGGAAGCCTTTACAAGTTGGAAGGGAGTACTCAAATGAATGAGGAAATGGTGATATCTGAAGTAAAAGAATCCACTTGTTTGTGACATCAGTGACCAAATCATATGAGAAAGAGCTAACTATAGGTAATTATAGACCACAAATTACTTCTGAATTTAAAATCTATGAATTAGATTTCTACAAACATTGTATATTTTGAAAATAGTGTAGACAAAATTTTAAATCAAGTAGCCATATTAGTAAAGGTATCCTTGATTATATCCATTTAGATGTGTGGAAGTCATCCTCTACAGTGTATTTCAAGGGATTGTCATATTTTTGTCACATTTACAAATGATTTCTCTAACAAAAGTGTTAGTCCATGTCTTGCAAAGAAAAGTTGATTTGTTTAATACATTTAAACAATTTAGAGTTAGGGTAGAAAATAAAATTGCTTGAACAATCAAATGTTTAAGAACAAATAACAAAGGTGAGTTCTCATCTTTAGAATTTGAAAATTATTGTAAATAAGCTAGGCACGAAAGACACAAAACCATTGTATGTACTCCCCATTGAAATCGTGGGAAAACACGAGCAAACTTTTTATAGAAAGAACAAGGAATATGCTCAATGATGCCAATTTGCAACAATATTTATGGGTAGAAGCAACCACTAGTACTTGTTATCTTGTAAATCAATCACCAATAATTACAAGAAATTCATCTTTGTAGCTATTCAAATTTCAATATTTCTAATTGTGAATCTTATGCTTTTACTCCTAAAAAACAACATTCTAAGTTAGACCCTATATCAAATAAATGCCTTTGTTGGTTATGATGATGTAGCTAAGAGAAGGAGAAGCCAAGAAGCCGAGATGCCGAGCTTCCAAGATGCTGAGATCCTGAGACCTCCAATCCAGTGTCTCGACTGCCTAGTCATTCATTCTGCGGAGACCATTATGAGAACGAATCCCTATTGATTTCGTGTCGAGTGCTTGTGGTGACCATATTCCTCACTTTCCCGATTTTGTCTCTTTCTCTTGTTTTTTCTCTCATGCACCTTCCATATTTGCATCATCTACCGCACCTTCCCAGACTATCCTATCCTGGTGCGCCCTAGTAGGGCTGTTGTGGAGGCCAATCATTTTCGTGGAGGGGGCGCATTTTCTATGGACACGTTTTTCTGTCTTGACACATTCCTTCAAATTATCCACCTGCGTCCTTCGACCGACACCTAACTGACTATGTGCTGGCCTATCAATTATTCATACATTAACGACGTCCACTATAAGGAGGGGCAGTTACTTGGTTTCAGATTCTCTTTTTCCTATCCGCCCCACGCGCTCCTGTGCAGGCTCGAGGTCGTTGGATATCTGATCTCTATCATCTATGGCTCTCACCTGCTGATAGTTGACCGCCTTTTTTCCTTGCATCCCTTGTATCTCTGGGCTCTTTAGAGGTTTCAGATCGAGGCGTTATTGGACCAGACGGCGTTACTTCTCGGCGGCTTTTTGTGTTTTACAAGTTTTCTACATATTTCTAGGTCAGTTTGATAGATCCTGCTTAATTTCCATTACAATGTGGATTTTGTGAATCTGAAGCTTATCGTCATAGTTTTTGTTTACCTCATTGCAACATTTTTCAATTCTTTGGAAGTTTATACCTTTTAGTTTTATCTATTAATGGAAATTCTATATGGTTTAAGTGACCTCTGTCATAGAATTGCATGGTATCTAAATATCTATGTTATATCAAGGCCGTGTTTAGACTTTAGCATCAAGATCGGTAACTGGTGGTGTAAGTGCAGTGATTGTTTTTGCTATTGCATCGTTCTTCCTTGTTTCACTTAAGTCTTGCCAGTTCCACTAGTTCCTCCTTGTAGACTTAAGTTTTTTCTGGGCTTGCCTAGTCTAGCGTGTGTGTATTCCTCTAGTTTTTCCAGGAGTTCGGCTGTTTTTTCGGAATCTTGGTCGGATTTTGGCCAGCTCTATTTTCGATTTCCGAAGGGTTGGGGTACCTGGATGGTACGTGCGGATTTACTCATCCACCTACTTTTCGCCGTCACTATCTTCCTGGATTATTCCTCATATCTGCATATTAGTCAATCTGTGAATTATGGTCTATCGTTGATCTTTCCGAGGTGTACTCACTCGTGCGGACATATTTGAAATAATCCTTCCCAGTCTACCGAACAATGCTTTTGTTTCTAGATTTGAATATTTTGTCAGATAGTCACATCCTATAGATGTTTCATTATTCTCTAGAACCATTATAGGATCTTACCTCTTTCTGGTCTTTGATTTGGTTTTATCTCGAATGTACTTTCATTAAATGAGGTTTAGGCCATTGGTTAGATTTTCCATATATAGTGTTAGGATCGACTATCCTGAGGTGTTACTCTCTTTCTGTCGATTGCGAATATCTTGTTCCTATCCCTTTGTCTTGTCGTCCTATCATATGGTGTGATCTCCTTTCATCCGGTTGACATGGAGATCTTCCTAGTCGACTTTGACACATCAGACATGGTGAGGGTTGCCATGGAGGCAGAGGCTCTCCACTATGGCACTATCAAACCATCTTGTTGGCAATCCTCTTTGGCGGATCATCTGATTCCTCAGCCTCATCGACAGAACCTCGGGGTTGACGATCATGTTCGTCCGCGGCACAAACACAATCACCATCCTGCTAAGATTATTCCACCTCTGTCGGCTATTTGCCTGGACAGTGTCTCTTTGGCAGACCGCATTGCTAATCTGCAGTCCCGTGCTCTGATAGGCAAATGGCATTTTCCTGATATGGAAGATGCCCAGATGAGGACCTGGCTTGGATCCAAATGGCACCCTTTGATTGGATACATCCCTACTATTGTCAGGTTGATGAAGGATTGGTACAGTTTTCACTTCTTGAAAGTTAAAGATCTGGACACCATATGGGCTCTCCCTTGGGTACACGGGAAAAGTTTTCTGGACCTTCACAAATGGTATATAGGCTTCAACCCATTGTGGAACACCCCTCAAAATAATCTGATATGGGTCAAGCTGTCTGCCCTCCCTATTGAACTATGGACAAAGGAATCACTTTCTCACATTGGAAACGCCATTGGGAAATTTGTGTATGTTGATCCTAAGTGCTTAGGCGCCAAGGATAAGCAGGTGGCATGGATCCTGATCGAGAAAGAGTACAGAGGTGGCTTCCCTGATCACATTGATCTTGTTTGGGGTGAATTATCAATCCAGCAAAGACTTGATTACTGGGGTGTTCCATTCCGATGTTCCCTCTGTCACAAAACTGGTCACCTGAAATGGCATTGCCCTCGTCATCCGTCCAGGAAGGCATACAGAAAGGAATTCCATGTGAAACCCCACGATTAAGACATGGATAAGGCATTCTGTGACGCGGGTGGGGAAAGAAATAACATAAAAAGGTCATCTTCTATTGTTGATAAATTGTCCCCAGTTCTGTCTAATAGTTTTTCGATACCGCGAGACCCATCATGTGGTACTTCCCAACGCCTCTCCATTACACCTAAACATCCGAAGGCTGCCCCCCTAACCTTTCTGAGATCACTGTCCATGGATAATTTAGTTCTTTTGGGTGCGCTGGATTGTTTCTCTCATCCCCATCCCCCAGAACCTTCTCCCGGGGTGGCCATAAAGTCTCCTTTGCCTGTTCCTCATCCGAATTCTATCCTCAATTCGACCCCCATCATCATTCCATCCTCATCTTCATCACCTGTCAATGTCGGTTCTGTTTCCATGGATAAAACCCCCTCCTCGATTTTCTGTCATGCCACCGCTCAAAAAGACAAATCTGCTTTAAAAGGTAAAGCTCCAGTGATTTCAGTCACTCCCCCAAACTCGCCAATTGCATCCCCTACAAATTCTATTGGCAGTGATCTTGACTTGCTATTGCAAAGAGAATCTCTCCACCTCCATCCTCTTACCATCCATAAGCCGAGGAAGTCTTCCTCACCTGTCATTAGCCCCACTTCGGCGGGGAATATCACTTTTCGAAGGAAACAGAACATGGGTAGTAGACATTTCTGAAGGAGGAAGGATATGTCCAAAATCGATCTACAGGAATCATCCCTTGTAGACATTCCTATTTCTGATCTTGTAGAAAGCGGGCCTCTTAGAGCAAGTATGCCTGGGGATGGGGCCTCATGATCAAAATACTCTCTATGAATATAAGGGGTCTAGGTGCGGACCCGAAATTTTTGGCACTTAAAAATTTATTTCTTTCTTCTGCCTCAAAAATTATCCTGATTCAAGAAACTATGCATGACTGTCCGGAAACTATTGCCTACTTCAGACGCATGTTCCCTACATGGCATATTTCGGCGATGGAGGCTTCCGGGCTTTCTAGGGGTTTGGCTGTTCTATGGGACCCGGGTTGGATATCGGCCATAACCTTTCGTTGTTTAGATGGTATCCTGATTCTTGCTAAATTCCGAGGTATGGCTGCCCCTGTTCATATCCTGAACATTTATGCCCCATATAAGGATCGCATATCATATTGGAATTGGTTCTTGGCCTCGGAGATCATGGAGATAGACTCCCTTCTAATTGCGGGGGATTTAAATTGCTCGTTAAGCTCTGACAAAGTGTGGGGAAAAGGCAGAAAAGTTGATCCTGTGGGAGGATCCATCAAGGAGGCTCTCCTCCAATATAATTTTGTAGATATTTTCCCATCTATACTAGCTCCTACATGGGATAATGGGAGGACAGGGGATGCATACATTGCCAAAAGACTTGACCGATTCATTATTCATGACAAGCTTATGGAGCGTCTTGGTTTTCCCTCTTCTAGTATTCTTCCTTGTTTTATTTCTAACCACAAGCCTATCTCCTTGCAATGGTCGGCTCTGAAACACAGGAAGGATTATCCATTCAAGTTTAATAGGATATGGTTAGAAGATGCTGGTTTCATCAATATTGTCCAGGAAACTTGGTTGTCGTATGATCCACAAGATGCGCATTCTCATACTGATTCATTGTTAAGCCACATGGCTCGGCTTCGAAAAAAGGTAAAAGAATGGCAAGCTTATAAGAAGCGTTATAACAGATTAGAACTTCATGAGATTAATAAGGAACTTGAAAGCATCGCCAGATGTATGTCTAATCACAAAATCTCTTGGGAGGTGCATTCTCGGATATGGGAGTTGGAAAAAAAGAAACAGAATCTCCTAACCATTGAAGAAGCAACTTGGAGACTAAAAAGTCGGGCCATTTGGTTAAAGAAGAGCGACAAGAATACTAAATTCTTCCACCGATTTGCTAATAAAAGACGAGAATCTAATTCTATATGGGAAATTAAGAATGATGAGGGCCATCTGTTGCACACACATGATGAGATATCTAAAGAAGCTATAAAAAAAATTCAGAAAGCATACAGAAGGGACCAGGACATTGGGATGGATGATATCATATAGGGTATTAAGCCTTTCCCTTCCATGTTCGATATTGAACAAAATGATTGTTTATATGATGTAGTCACGGAAGAAGAACTACTATCCATTATGAAATCTTTCAAAAAAGACAAATGCCCAGATCCAAATGGATGGGCCATTGAAATTTTCGTACATTTTTTCAATCTGATGAAAAATGATATCTTGGGTATGATTGAGGATTCCAGAATAAGAGGCAACATAAATCATGTCATATCATCTACTTACATTGCCTTGATTCAAAAAAAGGCTACTCTTACCTTCACAAACTATAGACCTATATCCCTATGTAACACCATATATAAAATCATTTCAAAAATCATTGCAGGAAGGATCCAGGGCATCTTGTCTAGTTTTCTTTCCCATGAGCAGCACGGTTTCTTAATTGGCAGGAATATCTTGGAAGCTGTGGCTATTACTCAAGAATGTCTCCATTCTATGCATACCAAAAAAATTGATGCAGCCATCCTCAAAATAGACCTAAAAAAAGCCTATGACTGTCTTGACTGGGGTTTTTTGCGGTGCCTCCTTATTAAAATTGGGCTTAATAATCAATGCACTAACTGGATTATGGCCTGTGTGGAGAATGTCAATTATGCCATTCTCATAAATGGTGTTCCAACTCCTTTTTTCTCGGCTGCCAGGGGCCTCCGTCAGGGATGTTCCCTATCTCCCCTCCTGTTCATCCTTGTTATGGACTCACTTAGTCTTCACATAAAAAGGGTTGTTTGCGAGGGTAATTGTCGTCCACTTACTATCAACAGGGGAAACCATTTCTCGCATAATCTTTTTGTGGACGACATATTGATTTTTGCCATGCTCTGTAGACAGACCTGGATTAATTTGCATGAGATATTGTTTTTCTTTCAAAAGGCTACTGGACTGCGTATAAATGAAGGTAAATCATCTTTCCACCATGGGGATGTTAATATGGAAGAAATGGAATACCTCTCACATCTCTTCAATATTCAAGCTAAATCAATCAAAGAGGGAATGAAATATTTGGGCTATCATTTGAAGCCTATAGGTTATTCTCCAGCAGATTGGACATGGATCCTCAATAGATTCTACAAAAGGATTGTAGGCTGGGAGTATAAATGTCTCTCATTGGCGGGAAGGATGATTCTAACACAATCTGTTCTCGCCCAACTTTTAGTCTATTGGACCCACTTATTTTACATTCCGGCCAGCATCATTCAAAAATTAAATAAGTTAATGAAATTTTTCATATTGGGGGGTTGTAAGGAAAAAAGGAAATTCCACCTGTCCAAGCTTACAAACCTCACCCTCCCAAAAAAGATGGGGGGCTGGGGTATTATGGACTTGCGAAAATTTGGTCTGGCCTTGCTGTGTAAGTCATTATGGAAAGCTGTATTAGGAAACAATATATGGAGTAATGCAATCAAAATTAAATACTTGGGAAACAGAGATTTATCTTTTTGGTTCAGGTACAGATCATTTGGGCCTGCTCGAGGATCTGCTATATGGAGGAGTTTTCATAAGATCCAACGTTTCTTTTTCAAAAACCTTGTGTGGAAATTTTAGTCTAGGAACAACATTCTTATTGGTCTTGATCCAATTATGGGAGGAGAAGAAGCTTCGCCTAATCCCCAACAACTTTTACATATTCTCCATCAAAAAGGTATATTTTATTAGGCACAGGTTATTCACGAATGGCAGGGTGTTATACCAGTTTGGAAATCTGCTAATGATTTGGGCCTTAATGGTCCATACGCATCTCAATGGAATATGTTTATCTGGAAAATGAAGAACAGTGGTATCTACAGAACTGAAGAAGAGGACGACATTGTCTGGAAGGGTAGGGGTGGCAAGATATGTGTCCTTGTTAAAGATATATATCTCTCCATTATAGAGGAACAATATATTCATGTTGATAACATATTTCCTTATACATTCTGGAAGTCTGGATGCCCATACAAGATTATTTTATTCTCATGGCTAGTGTATCACAACAAAAATCTCACTTGGGACAACCTACAAAAGAGAAATTGGCACAGACCTGTTATTTGCTCTATTTGCCTATCTGAGTCGGAGGACAATCTGCACATCCTAAATTTCTATCACACTCAGGGTCTTTGGAGAAAGCTGGCATCATATTTTGGCTTCAATTACAATGCACATACATCCATTAAAGACGCATTGGAATGGTGGAGAAAACAAAAAATGATATGGAGACCTATTCCTCTTATTGTGTTCTGGCTCATTTGGAAATGGAGGAATAAGGCCATTTTTCAAAACTATAAGGAGCATTTCAAGAACGTATTTGAACATATCATCTCCTTATATCACGCTCTCCTTCCCTCCATCCCCCAGCAAGTGAATGAAAAATCAAATGAGTCTTCCCCTTCTCAGCTATTATATCCGAGGGCTCATTTTGATGGAGCTGCGAAGGATGGTATGTGTGGATGTGGAGTTTACATAAATATTCTAGAGGGTCAGCACTATGCAATATATTGGAACGAGGGTGAAATGACAAACAATAAAGCTGAAGCCATGGCATTATATGGACTTCTATTTTTCTACTCTTTCCTGAATATTGGTGCCCTTCGGATCTATGGAGACTCAAAAATCATTATAGATCATGTTATCGGAAATCACTCCTTAAACAACGTCAATCTCACTGAATGGATGTATAGAATCTCCTCTATCTGGAAATCATCAAAAGACTTCTCCATCACCAATGAAAAACGCTCCCAGAATATGATCGTTGATGCATTATCAAAGAAGGGTCTGCTCTCACAGCGCGGAATATGGTACTTGAGCATCACAGTGGGATCCGTCACGCATCAAATTCAACATTTCTCAATGCTGGGTATATAGGAATTTTCAAAAATTTCCTGGTGTGTAACATGAACCTGTCTATCAATCACTGTAACATGCTCAGGTATACTGTTAGTTTCATAACACTGACGATGGGCCTTTTACTCTTTCTGCCATTGTATATGTATCTCCGTATATGCTGTCATGTTTACATCTATTATATGACGGGAGAAAACATAGCTTATATTTCCCTATAACATACTTAATCTGTACCAGATATATACATAATACATATAGTTTTTTTTCGTACTGAAAAATAAAAATAAAAATAAAAATAAAAAATTATAGGATTCCACTACTCAAAAAATCAACATTAGCATAGATGTAGTATTTTATGATTCCCTCCTTATTAAATCAAATATTATAAAATTTGATTTGAAATAAAAACAATTTCTACTAAATCAATAAATTTTGTTGGAGACTTAACCAGCTGCAAAAACTAGGAAGAATTGAGAATTTTTTGATGATAAAGACTCTGTGGATGGTAAATATATTTAGAAAATGTGGAAATTCCACAACCAACACCAAAAAGTTCTACACGTGAAATAAATCCTCCTAAAAACGTATACCAATTTTATTTCATTTAATACTTTGAATATTGATGACAAGGAGCCTTCTTGTCACGACACAATGGATTATATCAATAATGCTAAATGGAAGATGGAAATGAAAGAAGAGATGGATGCCTTGGAGAAAACAAAACTTGGAAGATGGTAGAACTTCCTAAAGATGGAAAGGTTGTTGGGTGTAAATGGGTCTACAAATTGAAGAAAGACATTTATGATAACATTGAATTATATAAATCCAAATGGATGCAAAAAGACTCTTAGATGGAGGGTATAAATTTCCATGAAACCTTTTGGCCAATTGTTAGGCCTATTTCTATTTATATTTTATTGGCATTAGTTGCTTACTTGATTTAAAATTAAAGCAAATAGATGTTAAAACAACATTTTTACATGGACACTTGGATATACATGAAAGAATGAGAAGGATTTGTTGAATATTGCAAAAGAAGTTTAGCTTGAAGCCCAAGAAATAATTACATGCTTTAAAGCAATCTCCCACACAGTGGTAGAAAATGTTTGATTCCTTAATGATGAGTCAGAGTTATACTAGAAGTGAGTATGACCACTGTGTTTCCTTCAAAATCTTAAATGGTATATTCAACATCTTGGTTTTATATGTTGATATTTCACATGTAATAGGCAAATATAGGAAGAGAGCATTGGAAAGTAGTCAAATATTTGTTTTGATATCTTAGATGCACAAGTGCTTTTTACATCATCTTTAATTGTTGTATCTCTCGTGTCTACGATTATGCTGATTCATATTTTACATGTGATTTGGACAAGAGGAAGTCTACTTTAAGATATGACTATAGTCTTGCAAGAGGAATAATTAGTTGGCTATCAAAGCTTCACAAATAAAGTTCTTTGCTTTATCCATTACTGAAGTAGAATATATCTTTGTCTCACATGCCTACAAAGAGGCAATTTGTTTAAATGGTCTTCCAAGTGAGCCTGGAAGAACAAAACACAATGTCACTATACTCTAAGATAGTCAAAGTGTTGTCCATTTCGTTACAAATCCAACATATCATAGTAAGATTAAGCATATTGATGTTAGGTACTATTTGTAAAATATATAATTAATGGAGGTAGATTAGATCTTTAAAAAAATCACACTCAAAACAATTCGCAACCATATTTGCACTGAGAGACGCTCTTCAACCCAGTATGGTAGAGATGTTGTAATGTAATGTTTAACATTTTGACTAAGTCAAATTACATAAAAATATAAATAAAATAAAAATTTGAAAAATAAAATTAAATAAAAAGATTAATATAATATAATGTAAACATTTTAACTTGTCAAAATAAAAATAAAAAATAAAAAAAAATGGCCCATGATATTGACCCATTGTATTTAAAACCCATGGTATTGACCCATTGTATTTATTAGGAATGTAATTTGTTTAAAGGGGGGAATTAAACCAGCCTAAATCCATCTTAACTCTAGATCTACCAAGGGCGGAGAGGGATAAAATCACTTGAGATGCAAACTTCTTTTAAAGTGAAAAGGGATATGATCCCTCAAATCTCTTGAGATGCAAGCCTCTTTTCAAGTGAAAAGAAATTTGATCCCTCTTAGGGTTTGGTGGATGCATATCAAAAGATTTGATACTTCTTAGCGTTTGGTAGATCCAGAGTTAAGATGGACCTAGGTCAGTTACAAAAGCACTATTGTTAGAGACATTGCAATGGTGTTTAGCTTTTCTTAACTCACAAAGGAGGTGGTGAGGCTTGAACAACGTATCAAGTAAATTATTGGCAACGCAAAGTATTGTTAGAATTTGTAACAATTAATAAATTACTGGTGCAATCATTTCAACTAAGTTAGATTTTGTAATAATTAATAAATTAATAGTGCAACCATATAAATTAAATGGCTAGTAAATGTCAATAAGTGTCAATTTATAATAAGCATCAAAACATTTACTTCATCATACATCTCAAGTTGCTAAAAAAGAAAATCATAAGAATTAACTAAATTATAACTTTTATTTAAAATTCTAATTATTATTAATGTTTAAAAATAATAATATATAAGTTAAACACATATACATTTTAAAACATATGTAACAAGATTCTTAACCATGGAGATTCATTCCCGCTTTTTCATAGAGATTCTTAATATGTAAATAGGCTTTGTTACAATACCATGGCTTATCTATACCACATGCTCAAAAAACCTGAACTCATTTCACATAACACTTGTTCATATGACATGTTTTCATTAATGAAATTAATTAAAAGGTAAAAAAACATAACTACTTTGTAAATAAATCCATTTGATTTAAGCATATTACTAAAAATATTCTAGAACATTAAATAGAAGTTAAATCCCTACCATCCACTTAATAATTGTTGATAATTAAACTAAAAATATGGAAACCCTATCCAAAAATAGAAAAAATTATAAAAAACAAAATTTATTTCATATAATTTTTTTTATGAGTAATATAACCATATTATTTACCAAAACTAATGACAATTTTGTAACACATTTAATGATGCTAAGATAGATATATCCACAGAACCTGAAGGATGATTTAAACTTGATTAATAAAATCTTACTTTACCTTCTCGATATTTTACTAAGTGTTTTACCACATATACTAATACTATTAGAATACATAACAATAATTAATATATTGTAAAATCCAAAATTTATTTCATGTAAATATTGTAAAAACGAAAATTTAATTTGGTGTTGTTTACCAAAAATGGTGACTATCATGTCTTATGCCAAGATAGATATATATAATCATGTGAATTGCCCAGATATATGAATCAATTAAAACCTGTTTGTCATCAAAATTAATATAATACCTTACCTTATCACATGGATATTTTAATTAATACATGTTAAAGAATTTTATTCATTCACTAAAACACTTAGGTTTAATAAGATATGTTTAATCGATGGGTTTTACGATTTGAGAACATTCTTCTTCAAACGACGTTGTCGTCTAACTATTATACATTATGAAGTTTCTGGCTTATAGGTAGTGAAACAAGTTTTTGTATAAAATATATATATATATAATTTATTTTAGATTATATATATGATTTCAATATCTGAAATTTTGTTGGGACATTTTGATTGTGAAAAGTTTACAAGTCGAATTTGTTATTTCAATAAATTATAGTAGGGTATTAGACATATTTTACTAAAAAGTATATCTAAACCTTAAAAAAATTATGACACTTAAATTATAAACTCAAATTTGTGATTCTAACAAATTTTACACAAATTCAACTAAAAATATGCTTAAAAAAACTTCAAAACATATAAATATGATTCTTCAAAAGAAAACGTTCCTATGGGCCTATGTAATTGCCGAAGGTTTTTTATTTCAACTTAAGGTGGATGAAGATTTGTTGACATTTTTTATTTTTTTAATTGACGGCCAAGATTGATTCTCAAGGGAATATGATCAGCATATGCTTAGTCTTAATGCTTATCAACCACTTAGTGTGTTATAGATTTTGTTAGGTTGCATTAACTTTTAATAAATTTATAAAATTAGATTCGTGCCAAATAACCCCCACCCACCAATTTCTTAGGGATTTGAAATTATTCCAATTTTAATAAGCTCCTCCATGATAAGTTCTTCATCATTATTGAATTGAGGCTTCTGTGATCCATATCCAATTTTTGAGACAGGTTTTCGGTGATAATCACATCAAAATTCATTTGTCAACTCTTTGAACCAACAAGACAAGTATTTGGTTCATTGTGAGGACAAGATGAAGAACGAGATCCAGACATAGGTTAAATAGAGAGACAGATCATTCAAACGGTTAGAAAGAAACAACTATAATTGACCATAGGGAATGGGTACAATTGACATCAAAATCCATTTTTCGAGTGTTTCGAACCAACAAGTGTGTGGTTCATCTTGAGGACAAGATGAAGAACCAGATCCAGGCATAGGTTAAATAGAGAGACAGGTCATTCAAATGGTTAGAAAGAAACAACTATAATTGACCATAGGGAATGGTACAATTGACAGGGCAGGAGTTAATTAATTCGTTAATTAATTTGTTTGATATATTTATTTTTAATTCATATGTACCTAATAAATCTAATTGAATTTTTTTTAACCTTGGAACTATAAGCTGAATAATTTAATTACCTTTTCTATCTATACTAATAATAAAAATTAAATAGAGCACTAAGGTTCACACGGGATTTCATAGAAAACCTTGTGCTACGTTGGGATCAAATGTATCCAATATAACTTTTATATGATAAGATAGGTTGCGCTGCTCTGCATCTGTTGTGCCCGCGACTCTGCTGAGGTTTCTGGTCTGCGCTGCAGGCCGGGGCCGTCTTGCCTTGGCTGAAACTCAGATGACAACGGATTTTTTGGCTGAATCTCCCCGCTCAGCGTTGCTAAAACTCCCCACTCAGCGTTGCTGAATCTCCCCGCTATGCGTTGCTGAATCTCCCCGCTCTGCATCTGCTGCGCGCGCGATCCTGCTGAGGTTCTGGCCTGCGTTGTAGGCCGGGGCCGTCTTGCCTTCGCTGGGCATTCCAAGGCTGTCTGTTCTCATGGAGGCATTAGGTACTCCTCAAGGGCCTCCCATCTCTCCCCCTCCACCCTCTACCTCTGATGCATTCAAATCCTTGCTGGCTTCCTTGCCTAAAAAGAAGAAAGTGGAAGCTGCAAAGTTCGTGAAGAAACTGGATGATATTCTTGAGATTTCTCTCCCTCCAGAAGGGTCGATCCAAGTTGCCCTTTCTCTTGCTGATTGTGCCCTCGCTGGCCAGTTCACAGGGCTCTGGCCTTCCCCAAAATCAACAGAGAACTGGGTCGCCAAGAACTGGGCACCCTTGTGTTATAGACATTTTTGTGCCTTGCAGCTCCAAGCATGAAATGTCCATAAACCAAGGGCTCCTAAGTCCCTAAAAGTGTTGTTCCAACCCCTAAAGGAACAAGGTCAACAAATTACAGCTTCTCCCAGAAGTTCTCCACCAGAAACTGTTCAGAATAAGTCAAAACAGGATCATTTCAACTGCTCCACTGGCTAGCTGCGTTGCATAGCACCTAAACACACTAGCTAGGTGCATTGCAACGCACCTAAATGCACTATGAGGGTGCGTTGGGCGAGAAATGACAAATGGCAGTGCCATTCCGCGAGGTGGAGAGACAATGGAAGCTTCCAGAATCTTCTCCTATGACACTTGCCACACTAAATTCGACTAAGGATGAGTAAGAGGCCTTCAATCTCCAAGTGGAAGCAAGAACTGACAGAGAGAAGACACTAATCAAATCACAAGCTGACTCATCCTCCTTGCATACATCTATATATGGATCCCTCATCCCAGAGATCCAGAGGCTGGAATTTTGCACATTGTAAGGAATTGTTGTTGGTTTTGATACAAATATCAGAGTATTGGGTGATTTATGCTTTTTTGGAGGTGAAGAGGGGCTTCTTTGCTGGGAGGTTGATGCTGGGTCAGGAACCATCGGTTGTAACTCCTCCTGGATCTTCTTGTTTATCAATAAAAACTATTTGAGTTTTTCCTCCATGCTTTTGTGTCTTTGATGCTTGTTACATTTGTATGGTTAACTTAAATCTGATCCTAAGTTGTTTATGAATATAGATCCATGTCTTTGTATAGTTTTCTTCTTCTGTGATCTTATAGGTACTTGGTGAAGCTGGGCAAGTAAGGGAGCAGGTAGCTGGAAGCTGTCAAAGAAGAGAGGGATTGGATCAAAGGATTAGCGCAAGACACAGGTTGGTTCTTTCTATTCCTCTCTGTCTATAGTTCATAAAGGAAATACAAAAGTAGTTTTTCTCTGTTTGTTTCTAAGGCAGCTATCACACCTTAGTGGGATAGAGCAGTTCTAAATAGACACTTTTCCCGGTAACAAAATGGCGACTCCACTGGGGATATTGTCTAATTAGTTTCTTTGTGTATCTCTTTGTTGTTTGTTTCATAAACTTATAAGTAGCATTCGAACTACATTTGCCATAACAAATGCAAAGTAGACATCTGCTGCTTCAATCCATTCACTGGATTTGTTTATGATTTGAACAGCTGATTCACGAATGATCTGATTGCCCTTGTGATAGCTCGTAGACCCTCCTTAGATCTACCCCTGATTGTGCATTACTAATTGCTTTTACTCGGCCAAAAACCAAAGACTGAACTGCAAACCGTGACCCAGAACCCGGACAGATTCTCGTTTCTGGCCCAGCGCAGGTACTGTTAAGAGTTCCTGCATTTCAGCGCACTTCCCGAAAGGGCAACCTGCGCTACAATCCAGTTTCTCTGTGTTACAGGTGCGCTGATCAGACTAGCCTTGTGCAGCTGAGGTTCTTGTGCTTCATTCTTTCCAGTTTTGTCTCTGAATTTTGCTGCCTATGATCAGTGTATGTCTGTCTAAAACCCCTTTTCCTTACACTTATTCCGCCTCCTTTGTACAAAAGAACTGTAGATGTTTTTGTGTGTTTGTTGAGTCATTTACAGTTTTCCATTGCAAAAGTAGAATAGTCGTACTGTCGTCCTTTGATTTAGATCTGTCACAAGTGTCGATTTCGATCATAGGAGAAAGTTTGATTGCTATTGATGGTCGATTATACTTTTACTATTGCCTTTGGTCTGAATTTGTGATTTTCTAGTGTCAAAAACGAGTGTTCATTTCAAAATCGCAAGGTGTCGTAATTGTCTCTATCTTTTGATTTCGAAAAGAAGCTTGTTTGTCTTTGTCGCTTGAAAGCAAATTCAGATTTGTACATCAACTTTCTTTTTAGCATCAATACTAAGAAAGTCGAAAACAAATACATGCACATGTGCATTTGCATATTGACAGTCTGTTTGGCTTGATTTAGGAAAGTGCATTTACAGTGTGCTCTTTGCTCTTTGTGAAAAGATTGTGTCTTTCTTTTCCTCTAGTAGCTAGGATTTTCATTGCACAAAAGAGATAAAAGTTTGTTTATCATCTTTAGATTGCATTTTAGGAATTACATCTACATCTCGTGGTGAACCCAAAAGGAAAACTTCATAAGAAAGATCAACTTAAAATAAATTCAATGAATCTAACAATGCTTTGGAACTTAACGCACAACATTTAGAGGTCTAGGCTAGAGACGTATTCCGGCGTCGTAAAGCCTGGTAACTGTTGTCCTCATTAATGGTTGGGTGATTCCTCCACTTTGAGACGATAAGTGCCAGTACGGACTTGTGCTCCCACGTACCGTCGAGTATATTTTGGGAGACCCCTATAGGCTTAAATCCTTTATCCATAGGAAGCCGTGTCTACCGCCCTATCGATCACAATGCACTGAACACAGCGTTCGGGAAGATTGACTGCCGTACCGTAAAAAGTATTCTTCAGTTTTGCGATTGGTTTGGTACTCCCTCTACCTAGATCTCCAGAGCAGTCCTTTTCGTTCCTTTTCAGACTCCTTAACGGAAAAGGTCCATCTGAGCACTTGTCACTTCAGGCTCATTAAAAATCGAAGGAGACTAGAGTCATCTTTTGTTTTTTATCGACTCTGAAAAACTGAAAAAACAAGTTGTGTCAAAGCGTCTAAAATTCATTTAATTCAGAAACATTCCTTCCCTTTATTTTAGTTGATCGAGTAATCCGCAATCGTGGAAGAAAGTCAATTGAAACCCCGTCGTTCGCGGAGGCTTACGAGTCAACCGTCTTTGTCTCCGGAATCGAAACCAGTACAGACAAAGCGAAGTTGTTTAACCGGTTCCAAATCTCCTATTAAAGTTAGAACAAGTGTTCCAACGACATCAGAGACTCCGGTTACTCCAAACATTTATGGAATCCCTGCCTCTACAGAAGAAGTTCAACAACCATGAAAGGACAGTGATACTGATCCTAGTTTGAGAGTAAACACTTGTGTTACCGAACCAGTTCCATCTACAACCGGTTCGGAGAGTCTTACTCTTCAAACATCTGTTGCTGCCGATTTCACACCTTCTTCGGCACCAGAAATATTTTACGGACCTGACGGTCTTCCCCTTCCACCTGGTCTGATTGCAATAGAAGAAATTGTAGAAGATCCTCAAACAAGCACTCCAACGCACTTTGGAGTCGGGATCACTCTATATCCTTCTTCATCAGAAGTTAGTCTACCACCAGCGGAAGCTCCTGTAGAATCACTAGGTAATCTTTTGGATAGACTACAAATGTCTGAACAACCGTCAACATCTAGGACTGTGTCATCTGACACAGCGACGGCAGAACTCCCTGCTATCACTCCGACAATGTTCGTCGGCACACCATCTGTCCTTACTAGCTCTCAGCTGCTAGAAGGAGCCCACTCAGGGGCTATTACAACAATGTGGTCCGTTCCTGTTTGTTCATCCGGAATAATACCCAGAAACTCTTATGTTGAGTCTCAACAAATTGATCCATTTGGAGGTCAATTTGGGCATTCTGGTCCCCAAGGGCAAACCATTCCCTTGAGTTCTGGATTACCACCGTATGGGGGGCAGTATGCCCTTTCATTATCCCCTCCGGGAGGATATCCATACGGGAGTTCACAACAACATTCAGGTTACACTGGAATTACCTCAAGTGGTTGGGTACCTATACTACCTCAACAACCAAGAGTTGTGTATTCGATGCAACAATGCGTACCTATGTCGAATATCCCGACTACGCCAGCTATTGTGACGATGTCGCAAGTTCAAACGCTGCCTGTTGTATGCCAACCTCAGGTTTCTCAGGTTGTAATGCAACAGCCCCTTGACCCTGCGACTCAACCACAATCGCCGACTAGTGGAGCGACGCAGGTCCAGACGGGTACAATTACCCCTCACCTTGGTCAAACGGTTAGTATAGCGCAACAGCACATGGCTTCACAACCATGGCTGGTGCAATACCAACAACCGCAATTCCAAAAAGTATACCAAGGTTCTGAGCAGCAAATCTTTGCGAATAGTGGACAGCCGTACATTCAAAACGGTCAAAATCAACCATTTTACAATGGTCATGTCCACCAGCCTTACCAAACATACCAGCATCAAATGCATTATGCTGGTATGCAAAGCCCAACTGCTCAGGCAATCCCATCTTATCCTGGGTATGCTTCACCTAACCTGAATCAACAGTTACCCTTTGTGGCAACCTTAGAGTTACCTGATTTAAATCGGTTAACAAACAATCCAATTGCTTATGCCCCTTGGTGGCCAGCGATTCCGCATAAACTTCCATCAGATATTCCTACATTTAATGGAAATCCGGGTGAAGATCCATCGAATCACGTGATGACATTTCATCTATGGTGTTCATCAAACACCCTAAATGATGATTCGATAAGACTTCGCCTCTTTCAGAGGACGTTAACGGGTCCAACGGCAAAATGGTACATTGAATTGCCTAGAGCTTCGTTCGACAACTTCAGTGCCTTAGCCACAACCTTTTTAACCCATTTTCAATTACCAATAAGGTACGAAACGGGAACAGAACTTCTTACCAACTTCAAACAGACAACGGCCACTCACATATCTGATCATATACATGAGTGGCGACGTCGTCGTAGGATGGTAAAAACGTACATCCCCGATCAGCTCTTAGCTGAATGGTTTATCAAGTCATTACTACCTTCCATCATGGAAGATGTGGCAAAGGGGGGAGTCGTAACAGAAGAGCAAGTTATCGCTCGTGCACAATATCTGGACTTGATCTATACTCAGTCCGGCACGCTCTACGACAAAATACCTGACGCCCCTAGACCGGAATTCTCAATTCCTCCTCCTCCTAAATCAAACAATGACTCTCATGCTGGCGATGGCGTGATTGGCACGACAGACACGAAATTGACAAAGGCTACATCCAAAAAGGCCCGTAAGATTTCAGGTCAAAATGCAAAAGACGAACTTCTTGCTTCAGAAGTAAATGTCGTATCCACAGATAAAGGCAAAGAAACCAAACAACCAGGAAGCAAGAAGAAAGGCAAAGGGAAGAAGAAGAAACAGGAGGAATCATCACCTGAAAAATCTTCTTCAAACCCTCCTGGAGATAGGAAACCAAAAAATCCATGCTTCATATGCGATGAGGATCATTGGACCGCAAATTGTCCACACAAAGCTGAGCTTAAGAAATTCTTGAAGAATTCAAAAACCTCCGCAGTGTTAACTGATCCGTTTCCAAATCCAGGAACAAATCTGGTTGAAAGTGGAAATGCTTCCCCGTCTCAAGTGCTAATGTTTTCGGTTTCAAAACAACAAAATGATGCTTTGATATCGACAAGGAACAAGGATTATGGGAATCCACAGCTATCGAACAACAAGGATAAAGATCAACCAAGTAGTTCGACAACAACTTCGACAGAAGTTGTGCCACCCACCATCCCTAAACTAACGATAAAACCGCCAAAGGGAGTAGTACACAAGTCGACATTTAATCCCCGCGCTAGAGTGGCACAACATTATAATATAGTGGAAGATTTTGCCCAATCGCCATCCGCTATGTCGACTCTTGAAGTACTACAAAATTGCCCATCCCAAAGGCAGGCTTTATTATCGGCCATTGGTGGGATTGACCCAAAGGATTCCAATATTGTATCCTTTGATCATAAAGGATACGATCCTCAGTTACCAGCTCAACCAGCTTTCCTTATACAAGTGAAAGCCCTCAACAAAACTGTTCATCGAACAATTATTGATGAGGGGGCATCTACATGCATTATGTCGATGAGTTGCTGGAAAACTTTAGGATCTCCAACCTTGTCGTGATCTTCGACGACATTAAAAGCATTCGACGGAAGGACATATACCCCATATGGTATCCTAAATAACTTGAAAATTGAACTAGGAGGGAAAACAGTAGAAATAGATGTTGAAGTCATCGATGGGAATCTTGATTACAACATCCTACTAGGAAGACCATGGATATATGCCATGGCAGCTGTTGTGTCGACCTATTTTAGAAAGATTGCGTTTCCCTTTCAAGGAGGGATTACAATCGTCGATCAACAAAACTTCCTCCCCAATGGTTCTCAAGTTACTGGAAGCATTCCCATGATCCATGGAAGCCCCCATTCGCTTCAGAATATCGGAGTAGGCCTACTAAAAGATCCTATACTAATGGGAACTTTCGCTCTTCCACCTCCAATCAATCTGGCGGAAGTAGCGACGATAGGAACCTGCAACATGATATCTTCTACAAAGATCTCAGGAAACGATATCGACATGGATCATGCAGTGGTTTTGCCCCCAAGCCCAATGGAAATATTATAGCAATCAATGTTCCTAGCATGGGAGGCAAACCCAAATCAACGCTCATCAAGCGTTTGGATAGATAGGTCTAGAGAATATGGTACTCCTTTAGATCCTTGGTCACGAGTGCATGTCACCGACGAAGGAATTGTCCAATCTATGGTAATTGAAGGAGCACCATGGAATGATTCCCACCATCGTTCTCTTCTTCCGGATTGTGGAGAAGATACTCAAAATGACCTTTATCATCCTTCAGTCTTTGATTTTCTATCAAATACTGTAAATACGGTGGATTCCGAGCGAAACTTGTCCAACATTGAAGAGACTATAGCCATAAATATCTCGACCAAAAGAGATGTTGTAGAGAATATTTATGTTGGCAAATGTTGTTCTCCTTCAGAACTGGAAATATATAACGCTTTTTTTCGCGAATTCAGAGATGTCTTTGCTTGGTCATATAGTGAAATGCCAGGCATTGACTCGAGTATCGTTGAACATGAAATTAAGATGTATCCAGATGTCAAACCAGTACGACAACGGCTAAGGCAGGTGCACCCCAAGAAAGCTGTTGCCATTAAGGCAGAAGTTGAAAAACTTCTCCATGCTGGTTTCATCTACCCGGTTCCTCTAACTGATTGGGTATCGAATATCGTCCCTGTTATGAAAAAACAAGGGACAATTAGAGTGTGCGTCGATTATAGGGATGTAAATCAAGCTTGTCCAAAAGACAACTACCCTACACCCTTCATTGACCAGATAATTGATGAATGCGCCGGATGCGAAATCTTTTCATTCATGGATGGATTCTCCGGGTATAATCAAATAAATATCCGCCCACAGGACCAGTCAAAGACTGCATTTATTTGTCCGTGGGGCACATTCGCATATCGAAAATTACCCTTTGGTTTAAAGAACGAAGGGGCGACGTTTCAGAGGGCAATGAATTATGCCTTCCATGACATCAAAAACATCGTTCAACCATACCTCGATGACCTTCCGGCTCATTCGCGAAAGCGGACTGATCATCCGCAGCATTTAAGAGCGATATTTCTACGTTGCCGACACTACAAGATACGACTCAATCCGCACAAATGTGTATTTTGCGTCAGTTCTGGTCGTTTACTTGGCTTTGTAGTCTCCAAAGATGGGATTCGTCTCGACCCCTGTAAGGTCCAGGCAATCATAAATTTGCCTCCACCTTCGAATTTGCTTCAGATTCAGAAAATCCAAGGGAAAGCAAACTTTCTGAGGAGGTTCATTCCAAATTACGCCGAACTTGCTAAAGGTTATACATGTCTTTTGAAAAAGGAGGTACCCTTTGTCTGGGATCAGGTTGCGCAAGCTTCCTTTGATGCTTTAAAAGATTCCCTAATGAAAGCATCATTAATGTACGCCCCTGATTATCAAAGAGATTTTAACCTGTATCTGGCTGCAGCAGATACGACCATTGCAATGGTTTTAGTTCAAGAAGTCGATGGAATTGAGCATCCTATATATTATTTAAGTAAAAACTTAAATGATACAGAGAGAAAATATTCTTACGTTGAAAAGCTAGCACTTGCAGCTGTTCAAGCGATACAAAGATTTCGACACTATGTCCTCTTTCGGAAAACTACCATTCTGTCAGATTGCAACCCCATGACTTACATATTGTCGCGACAGTTACTGGGGGGCAAATACTCAAAATGGATAGCAATCCTACAAGAGTTTGATTTGGAATTTGTAAAATCCAAGTCAAAGAAAGCTCTAGTTTTCGCAGAATTATTGTGCGATCTCCCATCGTCATCCAACGATGAAACATCAGAAGAATCAATTGTGGATGAGAGTTTGTTTCTGATATCTACAAGCAATGAGTGGTATGGGGATATAATCATTTATCTCCAAACCCAAAAATTTAGGCCAAACACCTCCCACTCTAAACAAAAACGTATTCGATACCAAGCAAAAGACTACATGATCGTCGGTGATACGCTTTACCGTCGTGGTATCGATACAGTTCTAAGAAGGTGCGTCACCCATGAGGAGGCCGAAAAAGTCCTGAATGAGTGTCATTCAGGCGCGTGTGGGGGGCATCAATCTGGATATGCTACAGCACAAAAATTTTTACGAGCAGAATACTTCTGGCCAACAATGTTCAAAGATTGCATAACTGCAGTCAGAAGTTGCCATGCTTGTCAAATTTTTGATAGCAAAACCAGAAGACCACCCGCACCTCTACAGCCAATAGATGCTGTTGGGCCATTCGCCAAATGGGGCATCGATTTCATGACATGTAACCCCACCTCGACCGGGGGGCATGGGTATATCATAGTCGCAGTTGACTATTTTACCAAGTGGGCCGAGGCAATGCCTACATTAGATAATACCGGTGAAACAGCTGCCCTCTTCTTTTTCAATCATGTAGTCGCCAGATTCGGCGTACCACAGGCTATAGTCACAGATCATGGATCGCATTTTCGCAATCACATGATGGTCGAATTAGCTGCCAAACTAGGGTTGTCTCACGACAGCTCTACTCCATATTATCCGCAAGCCAACGGACAAGTTGAAGCGATCAACAAGGTCCTGAAACGCATGCTGCAAAGGATGATCGGAGTTCACAAAAGAAGATGGCACCTAATCCTGTACTCAGCTTTGTGGGCTTACCGAACATCGGTAAGGAATGCAACCGGGTTCACACCCTTCCAACTGGTATATGGCCTGGAAGCAGTCTTACCAATCCAGTGTGAAATCTCGTCTCTCAAACTCGCAATTGATCTCCTCCCCGGAACTTCAGAAGAAGAGGCTCATTTCTTGGAATTAATCCAATTAGATGAAACCCGTCATGATGCCGCCTTGGCTAATGGAGCCCATAAGAAACGAGTCAAGGCGCAGTTCAACAAAAGTGTCAAACCCCGTGTCTTCTCAGAAGGTGACTTGGTCTTGCTTTACGACCAAGAATCCGATAAATTGGGAGCAGGTAAATTTAAGTCTTTATGGATGGGCCCCTATATTGTTAAACGAGTGTTAGCAAAAGGAGCCTATGAGTTAATGGATTATGACGGAATTCCACTGGCGCAACCTCATAATGGGTTGTACCTCAAGCATTACTATGCGTAATGGTAACCAGCTTTTGTTATGTTTTTGTTTTCGCTAAGGTGTTTTGTTTTGGTCAAGTAATCCACTTTTTACATTTATTGCAGATGTCAAACCTATTGAAGCCATGTGTTGGATATGCCGACGGAGCGAGTCATAGTTTGTGGAACCTGTCCTCCACAGCCTGGGCCATTTTTGATCCAAGCAGCGAGTTAGTAAGTTTCAGAGGTGTATGTATTGGTCGATCAACGAATAACATCGCTGAGTATAGCGCGTTGATAGAGCTTCTCTCTGATGCCATCACTCATGGTATACGCCGACTAATTGTCAGGCTAGACTCACAACTCGTAATACTACAACTCAATGGTATATATTCCGTTAGAAACCCAGCTATTTATCGCATGTTCCTAAGGGTTAAGATTTTGGAAAGACAATTTGATCTTATTCAATATCAACATATTTCCAGAAACTTAAACACATTAACTGACTCATTAGCAAACTATGTGTTAGATAGACATTTGCAACATTTATAAAAAGAAACACATCATCAATGTTTTGCATGTGGATCATGTAACTCAACCAAAATAAAACTCCGAAAATCAAAAATATATATAACTGTTTATGGTTTACACATAATGTTCTGTAACCAAGACGAAATCGGTCAAATGACCCAAAAACTCAAAATGCTAGGGGGCACCCTAGTCTAATGATGCTCGTGATAGCAAGTCACAGCCTGTGTAATCATGAGTAGGAGACGAGTCCATCGTTTGGGCACACCAGTAGTATGCCGCTGTAACCGCAAAGGTAGCTCGTCGGTCCTCACATTTGGAATACCGAGAGTGAGGCCCTCAACCTGCTCCTGCAAAGCTGTGAGAGTCTCGGCCACATCGAGGTCACGAAGAATATCCCTTCCGACGGCCTCTCCTACTGGGGCAACAGCTGGTACTCTCAGGCGAACTACTGGACGAACAGGACCAACATCTGCATGTACACATGAGTTTGATAGAATAAAGCACAAGGACATTATAAACAAAAAACGATAAACAACAATATGGTCAAAGATTTTACCAATGGTGCCCCACTGCTCGCTATCCGGCAATACTAAATCTGGATCACCCCGGAAGTCCATGCCAGCGTATGGATACTCAGAATAAACCATCTCCTGACGATCAAACCACCTGAAGAAGGTATCAGAAAATGAAATCTAAGACTGGCTGGCATGCCTAGACATATGGTCAACCCATCTCTGCATACGTGGTTCAGTAGGAGAAGGTAAATCAAGTGCAATGTACTACGGCTGCATCAGTGGTATCTTCTCCAAGGCAAAGGCGGTCAAAATAGAACCATACCCAAAGTTCTTCAACCTCCCATTCTTTATCTTGGTCAACTGTTCTTTCATCACAAGAAGTACTGCGTCGCACCAGTTGAACACCTTCGGTTGGAGGCATTCCAAGGCATGCTGCATATAAGATCGATTGGCTACATGAAGAGACGCACTACCGGCCATCCTACCAAAAGTAAACAGAATAGTCCTAAGGGACCTGTCAGTGACATCACAGATAATGATCTTGCCGTCTTTTACTCGGCTGAGATCCTTCTCTGCAGTACTGACGGACATAATCTCTCACAGAATTGCCTCCTCGAGCCGAACCTGACAAAGAGATGGGGGCCACCCGCCTCGACAAGCCGGTCAAGAAATAGATGTCTGCTGCAGTCAAGGGGATAGATTTTCCCCTGATCTGGAAAACCTGATTGGTAGGATCCCAAGCATCAAGCAAATACTGCAGTAAGTTGATCTGCTGTCTCATGCTAGAAATGCGGAATAACTTCAGCAAGCCACAATTCCGCAGCACGTTCACTGTAACTAGATCATGTAGGGCAACCATGTCCTCTTCTTCATGCTCACGTTCTCACCATGTAATGGTCATCTTACTCCAAAGATCTCTGAAAAACAAACAAGAGAAGAGTTAGGTCCTGATTTTGGTGAGAAACAGGCAAAAATTCCATCAAAAATTGTGCATCAAGTTCCCTTTTTGCGCCCAACGCACCTGCTGCAGTGTTCTAGGTGCGTTGAATGTCAGGTAGCCTTTAGACAGGCCAACATTCAACGCAGGTTTCGATACACTGAGGGTGCGTTGATGGCAGAACAAGTTCCTTAAACCCCAGGGGCTCAAAAAAGCTAGGAATCAGGTTCAAAATGCAAAATGGAAACCATGAAATGAAAGAGCTCAGGGTTAGCTCCTACCTGGTCCAGACGGCGCCGAGAATCATCCACAGAATCTCCCGAAATCAACTGATGAAAATCGAGAGGGAAAAGCACCTCCAAAGCTCCAACAAACCAAGTTCAAATGAAATGGTAAAATGAGAGGTAAAAAACACTTTTTCATTACTTTTACGTAGTTCAAAGTAAAGTATTAGCGTTTTAACTCGTTTTTAAGCAAATATTGTTCATTTCTGACTAGTTTGATGAAGCAGCTGAAAATACAGTACGATCTTTGAAAGGACAAAGCTATTTATGGTAAAATCAAAACAAGACCATCTAATCGAGCAGTGTTACCGCAAGGTTCAAGCTCGTTAAAAAATAAACCCGCACCGAGCAAATGTTTCCACCCGCATTTAAGCTCGTTAAAAAATGAACTATCCCCCGGTAAATAACCACCGTGAATGTAGTACTTCAGCCATTAAAGCCTTGGTCGTGTTTGCACCGTCACCTCCACTTTTTCATTGGCCGATCATTCACCTCCACTTGATTGTTTACCCATTTTGAGGAACAGCTGCGAAGAGTGATTTCACTAGCCATCCTTGTGACACTGCCGTGATTGGAAAATTCCAAACCTTACCTGGAATCAGCTGCTACCCGTTTTATCACTCGTTCCTCAAAAGACGAGTCTTCTTTAAGCTCTTTTCAACTGACTCATAAAATATGAAAAGATTGCCGAGTCCTTGGCCTTCCAGCTCGTTAAAGGGATAGGCAGTGCTATCCCTCCTCTAGATTTTAATCTTTTTGGACCTGAGGGATTATTGCACAAAAAGATCGAGCGCTTGTTTTGTTCGGCTCGTTAAAACTATCGAAAATTCATCCCTTCTGTATTGTTTTATACTTTTTCGGACTTAAGGGATTAGATGACGAAAAAGTAATTTTGGAGTTACCTTTACGTACCTTTTCAGACTCTCTAAAAATGAAAAGGACCGAGTTATCTTTGTCGTTAAACTTGTTAAAAAGATTAATAGCGACAAACTTGTCTTTAGACGAGAACGAGTTTCACTATCGCTAGGCTCGTTAAAACATAGCGATGGGTTTGCCCGAAGGGAAAATTATAGAACAAGCATATGTTATCCTCCTAAAGCTTGACAAAAATAAAGAGGTACTGGTCAGCAATGACTGGTGAAAAATTGGGAAGAAAACTCAAAGAATCTTTATTGGTAGCAAGTCGCTCTTGAACATGACACTTCCACTCCGTGTCCGAGTCGGGTTGGGTTGTTTCATTCACCGGTCACATCGCCATGGTCACACCATACCATCCACATTTGGGGTTAATGCTACCGATCCATCACATCAGTGTCGCCGACATGTTCAAGAGAAGTCATCCAGAGAAGTCACCTGTGTCCCACCCACTACCATACATTATACTCCATACTTTCATGACTGCCACCCTGAATCGTATATCATCAGATCATTTTCACCTCCATCAAAATCATTTGCTTCATTCCATGTCATTGATGTGGGATTCATTAAGGCCCTCCTATGACGGATCACTTCTTTTCGACATCAGCTCATTATCCAAGAAGTTGGTCTAGGAACACCCCATTCAGTACTTTGAAGCTTGCATGCCTTAATGGCAAGTTTCTCACTTCCGGCGACAGGTTTACATCAATGGCCTTCGACCGAAAGATTTTGCGTGGTGTTCGACGCCAAATCCTTTATTCACACCACGTGAATTGTACTGCAGTACCTTGAGGATCATTATCATTATCGGTGATTCCTCTCGCGCTTGTTAACAGTTTGCATCATTGACTGGTAATCAAGCGATGTCTGTCCATGTTCGACTTCGGAACATTTCTCACATGGATCGACTTGTACTTCGAGTGAAGATCGGACGAGATTGAAGACCCCAGATCTAGTTTCATCCATCCGGGCTGCGATATATATTTAGGGAAATAAAGACATTAAATGTACAGCATTGCAGCACAGATAATCATCCTACCAAAAGGATGATGGCTCTATCAGAATCATCAGTCTACACTCAGACGATTGTCCGTCCTATGTACATGAAAATGAATTTATAAAGCTGAGCATGGGAATGCCCACCTCAGCTAGATCATGAAAAACAGTATGAAGATAATGTATTGTCTTGTATCTTATTACAGGTCTCCTCCCAGCATTGAAAGAACTTCGGATCCTCATAATAAAGCATTTCACCCGATTAACGGCCTCATACTTTAGGGGGCAACTGTTATAGACATTTTTGTGCCTTGCAGCTCCAAGCATAAAATGTCCATAAACCAAGGGCTCCTAAGTCCCTAAAAGTGTTGTTCTAACCCCTAAAGGAACAAGGTCAACAAATTACAGCTTCTCCCAGAAGTTCTCCACCAGAAACTGCTCAGAATAAGTCAAAACAGGATCATTTCAACTGCTCCACTGGCTAGCTGCGTTGCATAGCACCTAAACACACTAGCTGGGTGCGTTGCAACGCACCTAAATGCACTATGAGGGTGCGTTGGGCGAGAAATGACAAATGGCAGTGCCATTCCGCGAGGTGGAGAGACAATGGAAGCTTCCAGAATCTTCTCCTATGACACTTGCCACACTAAATTCGACTAAGGATGAGTAAGAGGCCTTCAATCTCCAAGTGGAAGCAAGAACTGACAGAGAGAAGACACTAATCAAATCACAAGCTGACTCATCCTCCTTGCATACATCTATATATGGATCCCTCATCCCGGAGATCCAGAGGCTGGAATTTTGCACATTGTAAGGAATTGTTGTTGGTTTTGATACAAATATCAGAGTATTGGGTGATTTATGCTTTGTTGGAGGTGAAGAGGGGCTTCTTTGCTGGGAGGTTGATGCTGGGTCAGGAACCATCGGTTGTAACTCCTCCTGGATCTTCTTGTTTATCAATAAAAACTATTTGAGTTTTTCCTCCATGCTTTTGTATCTTTGATGCTTGTTACATTTGTATGGTTAACTTAAATCTGATCCTAAGTTGTTTATGAATATAGATCCATATCTTTGTATAGTTTTCTTCTTCTGTGATCTTACAGGTACTTGGTGAAGCTGGGCAAGTAAGGGAGCAGGTAGCTGGAAGCTGTCAAAGAAGAGAGGATTGGATCAAAGGAATAGCGCAAGACACAGGTTGGTTCTTTCTATTCCTCTCTGTCTATAGTTCATAAAGGAAATACAAAAGTAGTTTTTCTTTGTTTGTTTCTAAGGCAGCTGTCACACCTTAGTGGGATAGAGCAGTTCTAAATAGACACTTTTCCTGGTAACACCTTGATAAAAGACAAGGTAACCTCATACTTTCTTGGGAGAGGCTACTTTTTGTTTGAGTTCACTACAAAAGAGGACAAGGATCTGATTTTCCGAAATGGACTTTACTTCATGGGTCCTCAAGGACTAAATTTGAATGAATGGACGCCAGATTTTGATCCGGTAGTGGGTGTGCCCATAGCGGTCTTGGTGTGGGTGAGACTCCCCAACCTTCCAATGCACTGTTGGAATTAGGATTCTCTAAAGCACATAGGCAACACCCTAGGCAAATTTATAGACAGGGTTAACAATAAAGATTAGTATGACTGCGCTAGAATTTGCGTGGAGGTAGATCTAGAGGTCGGGCTACCCGAAGCCATCAAAATAAGAGTAGGTCCATGGACTCATGTGCAGAAACTTGATTATGAGCAGCTACCTTTCAAATGCCGAAAATGCCAAATCTATGGTCATTTTGCCAGATATTGTCCGTCCAACGATGTGGAAGAGAAAGGAAAAGAAGAGGGCTGGAACCAGGTCAAACGCACCAAAATCTCTCACAAGAAGATTGCAAATGGAAATGCTAAAGGCCCCCAGGTGGGTCCTGCTCAGAAACCAACTATGGAAGGTCAAGGGAACAAATTCGAGCTCCCAGGATCTAAAATCATGACCTCCCAAGAGGTAGAGATCCCAATGGAAATTTCTCCCGCCAAAACTTCCCCATCCAACAAAGGTGGAAGTGCAGCAGAGAGATCCAAAGGGAAGATCTCAAAAGAGGAGGAGGAAACCCAAGAATCTGAGGAATCAGAAGAAGGAGGAGAAATAGGCGACTCATCCTCTCCCAGAAGTTCCACAAGAGGGCGCAAGTCTGCAAGGGAAAAAAAATAACAAGAAACCTACAAGGACAAGCTTCAGGGTAGCCAGCCAACTCTAGAGAAGCTATTGTCAAAAACCCCGAAGACGACGAGGAACCAACATCAGGGCTCCAAGGGAGCCCATCACAACAAAAATAAATGATGAAGATAGTCTCCTGGAATTGTAGGGGTATGGGCACTAGAGCCAAGGAAGAAGCAATGAAAAGTTTAACGAGATTGGAAGCCCTGGATATCCTCCTCATCCAGGAGACCAAAATGGAGGACGTAGCTTTCCTCCAAGCAAGTAAAAAATTTTGGAATAAAAGCGGAGCGCAAGCTATTTCTGCCCGTGGAGCCTCGAGAGGGCTTGGGTCGCTCTAGAATCCTAATAAGTTCTCACTAATCTCTAAGAGTTTGAAAACCCATTGGATTTTCTTAAAAATGTGGCAATTAGAAACCAAGGAGATCATCTGTTTATTCAATGTGTATGTTCCTAACAATACAGGTGAGAAAAAAAATTGTTGGGACTCCATAAAAATCCTGGCAGACCTAAAGAATCTGGAAAATATCATCATAGCCGGAGATCTCAATCTCATCCTTCTCTCGTCAGAAAAAAGAGGAGGCAGCATTGTAAGGGATCCGGTAAGAGAATGGGCAGAGGATCTTATGCAAGATTGGGACCTGCTAGACATCAAGCCTGTTACTGGTAAGTTTACTTGGTCAAATAAGAGAGTTGGTCCTGGACATATAGCAACAAGACTTGATAGATTTTTTGTTCAAAGCTCCTTCCTGCTTCTTGCGTTAGAGGCTAAAATGCACATCCTACACAACAGTGTATCGGATCACAAGCCCGTAAGGCTTGAGCTGCTGGCTCCCAAGGACCTAGGTCCTATCCCTTTTAGATTCAGTTCTCTATGGACTAAAGACCCAGAATTCATGCAAAAGGTCAGAGACTGTTGGAAAGACCTAGTCAAGGGTTCCCCATTTTTTGTTTGGGAGGAAAAACTTAGAAGAGTAAAAGCAATGCTGAAAAACTGGGCCAAAACCTTGCCCAATCCTGTAGCTGAAAGGAAAAAAATCCAAAAATACCTAGAAATGCAGCATCTTCATCTAGAAGCAATTGAAATCACCAAAGAAGATCTAGGCAAGGAGACGCAGCTTCAACAGAATTTCTATAAGGCTTGCTTAGCCGAAGAAGAATTCTGGAGGCTCAATTCCAGGAGTCTTTGGCTCAAAGGAGGTGATAGAAACTCCTCCTTTTTTCATAAGCAAGCCCAAGCGATGAAATGTTGTAACTCCATCTCTGAAATCAAAGAACAAAACTACACATTAAAGGAGTTTGCCAGCATCAAAAAGGCAGCTTCCGAACATTTTAAGAAGCTGTATAGTGAGGACATGGAGGCTGGTCAAAGCTATAAACTCTTGGATGCTATTCCACGACTTATCACTACCAAAATGAATCAGCTGCTTGAAGCCAAAATCAACAAAAATGAAGTCAGGGACACCCTCTTTGCAATGGACCCCGATAAAGCCCCGGGACCAAACGGTTTTACAACCAAATTTCTTCAGACTTTTTGGCAGATTGTGGAGAAGGAGTTCTTTAAAATGATTCAAAAGTCCCAAGATTGCCAGAAAATTGGAGGTTGCACAAACTCAACATTTCTCACCCTCATCCCCAAGGAAAAAGGAGCAAACTCATTCAATAGATTCTGTCAAATTTCCTTATGTAACATTGGATACAAAGTGATAACCAAGGTTATAGCGAATAGGCTGAGAAATATTCTCCCAAAAATCATCCCGGAGAACCAAGGAGGATTCATTCATGGCAGACAGCTAGTGGACAATTTCATTCTGGTCCAAGAGGCGATCCAATCTAGTCTACATCGAAAAGAAAAAGGTATGGTCATCAAACTAGATCTAGCAAATGCATTTGATCGAGTAAGGCATAGCTTTTTGATAGATGTTCTGCACAAGTTGGGTTTTGGTCAAAATATTATAAACTGGATCCGAGCTTGCATCTCAGAGCCCTAGATTGCTCCCTTGGTAAACAGTAGGGCTGTTGATTTCTTCAAAGCCTCTAGAGCGCTGAGGCAGGGGTTTCCCCTCTCACCCCTCCTCTTTGTGCTGCAGGCTTTTGTCCTCAGCTTTTATCTAGATAAGAAACAGAAAGATCAAGAAATAATTGGCCTGAGCTTAGCAAGAGGGGTAAAAAACATCAACCATGCCCTTTTCGCTGACGATACCTTGTTGCTGGGGGTTGCAACTTCACTTTCAGTTGCCATATTTAAAGAAGTGCTGGAAGATTTCTGTGAAGCCTCGGGCAGCAAATTAAATAATGGAAAATGTCATATCTACTGCTGTAATACCTCTCCCTCATCCGCAAACTCCATTGCCAAATGTCTAGGCTTTGCAGCCTCTTCAAATTGGACCTCTTTCAAATATCTTGGCCTTCCCATCTTACTCAAGAGGGCCTTGAGCAAAGACTGGACCCCTCAAATCGAGAAATTCAAATAAAAAATGCAGGCCTGGGGATTCTCCTAGCTCAATATTGCTGGCAAACCAGTGCTTATCAAAGCAGTTCTCAGTAGCCTTCCTTTATTCCATTTCTCTGTCCTCTTGGCACATGTGGGTATCCTCAAGAAGATGGAGGAGCTAATTAGAAATTTTTTATGGAAAGGAGGCAAGCAAAACGAAAATAAGATCCCTCTAGTTAACTGGGGAATAGACACCAAGCCGCTTCAGGAGGGAGGGCTGAATTTCAAAGATCTTTGTGCTCAAAACTTAGCCATGGGAGCAAAGCTGATTTGGAGAATCATAGCTCCCAATCCTGGTTGAGCGCATTTAGCTTTATGGAAAAAATACTTCAGAGGACAGAGACTTCGCTGCTTGGATCAGCCCAAATCCCATCTCAGAACCCTCTTTAGTATGCTCAGTAACAAAGCAGCCCCGCTAGTAAATGCTCACGCCTTCTAGATACCTGGGAATGGTCAATACATCAACATGTGGGATCACTGCATCATGAATAGGCCCTCGCTAGATGAATCTAACCCCATGATCGAACTGAGGAATTGGATGAAGGACATCAATATCAAATCGCTGTGGGATATCTCGAGTTGGAGCGGTGACTGCTGGACTAGTTGGAAGTAGCTCTCGGTTCCACCCACACTGCAAAATGACTACGCAGCTTTCCTTAACATTCTGCATGGGCTGGCTCCTATCCACACTCGGAGGAAGGACGTCCGAGGCTAGGGTCTGCATCAAGAAGGTTTCACGGTTGCGTTGGGCTACTCCAAGTGCGTGGAAAGACCTCACGTCCCTCCTAACCCTGCTCCTTGGATGGGCATCTGGAATTTCCCCTCTATTCCAAAAATCGACCATTTCTGCTGGCTGCTCTGCCACAGAAAAATCCTTACAGATGACAGGTTACAGAAGAGGGGCTCTCTTAGTCCTTCAAGGTGCATGTTATGCAAAGAAAACCCAGAAACCGCCCCTCACATCATGATAGAGTGTAAATTTGCAGGCCTTATCTGGCAAGAGCTTCTTGGAACTTGGAACTTTAACTTCATCTTCCCCTGTTCTATTCCAGACCTATTTGCTAGATGGCTGGCCAGATACCCAGGTCCAAATCCTAAAAATAAAATAATCATAGCAGCTTGGACTGCCCTTCCTAAATTCATCAGCTCGAAAATCTGGTTAGAGAGGAATAGAAGGATATTTAGAAATAAAGAACATGATTTCAGACTCGTTGCAAATACAATAAAATGCCAGTTGAACGAATGTTTGAGAGACAAAAGGGATGATACAAATCTATGCCAGCAAGATATTGAGTTGGGAACTGCACTCAATCTTCAATTCCAAAAATCGACCACCATACCTATCTTTCCCAAATATTGGCAAATCAGAAAAAATGAAGAAGAATTTCATTCCTGGATTTCCAAGCAAACACTTCCTTCTCTCTTCTTTGACGGGGCAGCCAAGGGAAATCCAGGAATTGCTGGCACAGGAGGGCTCATAATAAACCCAGAAGAAACTTCTATTCATAGATATGCTTGGGGACTGGGTCACTCCTCAAGCATGCAAGCTGAAGCGATGGCCCTTCTTCAAGGGATCAAACTACTTAAAGAGTTGGGCCTCAAGGAGGCAAATGTCTTTGGCGATTCGCAGGTCATCATCAAAACAATGGCGACAGATTCTAATCCAGCAGATCTGCGTCTTGCAAGGATGATTACAAGGATCAAAGACATGAAAAAGCCCTTGAATTTGAAATTCTTCCATGTTTTGAGAGTAAACAACAAAGAGGCAGACATTGAGGCAAACAAGGTAGCCCAGTTATCTGTTGGGATTATCCTCAAAGACAAAGAAACCCCATGGGATCCAATCCCCTAATCTTCCATGTTTTATTGCATTTTATTGAAGCAGTTTGTATGCATTCATAAGCTCGGGAAAGCATCAACAATAGATCACATTATAAAATGTAAAAAGAGGAGATCCATAAGCATATGTGCTATGATCCTCTTGTTGGAGAGGCACTCAGAAAGAAGCTCCACTATCTGTAATTTGAATTATGGCTTTTTGCCAAAAATCTAATGAAATCCCATAATTGTTTCTGTTAAAAAAAAAAAAAAAACTCATAATAATATAGGGAATAAGATATTATGTGTATTCAATAAATAACTAATTAGTTAATTTTATTACTAGGCCTATTTTTGTATAAACTGAAATGAATCTTTTTTATTAAAAATATATAAACTCATAATAATTCCAACATATGAGCTATTATGGTATGAACCAGAAATTTTTTATAAATAAAGGATTATTAATTACTAAATAAATTGATTAACTCTTTTATTTATTTATATTAATTGAAATAAAAATATTAAGTGAAAAATAAGGATTAAACCTAAATGATAATCAATTAGTTAGTTCATTCGTTATCTAAAATAAATGATCATAATTTTAAACTTAATCAAATTACTAAGTAAAAATATATTAAAATATTAGAACTTAAACTCAAAGATTAAATAAATAAGGGAGGTTTTATGAGAGATTTTTCAGCGTAAATCACAAGATCTATCAACCAATGAAAATAAGAAAATTTATATGAATAAAAAACGATAAAAAAGAGGTCATGAGTATCAACAAAACAATAGAAAGGGAGATCCACACAATCTAGAAGATGAGGGAAAAAATCAGAAAGGAAACAAAAAGACGAAAAGTGGGAAAGGGGGGGTAGGGCTAAAAGGAAAGGGTAGGGATCCAACAGTTTCTAATCTTCCAGCCGTCATTCCTATTGAGATTGCTCGACCTCCTTTCAATTTCTATGGCCTCCCTAAACTTTCGGTGATGAAAGTGAGCAATGATAGCAATAACCTTAGCCTCCTCAATGCATATATGATGCTTAGTCTTCTCCGCGTGCTCCGCTAAGGCTGAAGTCCGGGTCCTCCCACGCTTGATGTCAGCTGCATGCTCATGAATCCTCTGATTAACAGAGCGCCCAGTTTCACCAACATAGGGGGTCCTACATGAACATGACATAACATAAACACCTTTCATGTCCTTGGGGTCAACCGGATCTTTAATAGATCTTAGGGAGCTACAAATGGTGTTGAGGGATCTAAAGGTAGAGGGAACATTATGCTTTCTGAGGATTATCGCAATCCTGTCAGTGGTCCCCTAGATGAAAGCGATATGCACCCCTGAGGCTCAACCTATGGGGTATTTCATAACCTTGGGACCTTGGCCAGCTTTGAGGAAGGCTTTTAGACCTTGGTGCCTCCTATAACCATTATTAACAAAAACATTAAGAAAATGGGATTTCTCTTTATCAAGTTTATCTTCATTAGAGATTCTCATTGCACAAGTAACAAGTGTGTAGAGAACACCCCATTTTTTAGCATGGAAATGATGAGAGTTTGCATGAAGATATTGCTTAGTATGGGTTTTCTTCCAAAACACCTGGTGGGAGAAAGAACCAGCATCCTTCTTCGAAATGAGAACATCAAGGAAAGGCAGGGATCCATCAACTTCCTACTCCATAGTAAACTTTATGGAAAAAGATTGATTGTTGAGATGTTGAAAAAATTGATCTAAGTCATCTTGGCCATGAGGCCAGATGACACCAATATCATCCACAAATCTTTTCCATAGCTTAGGCAGGAGACAGACTGATGCCAAAGCCTTGGATTCAAAATCTTCCATAAAAAGATTAGCAACAACCGAGAACAAGGGGAAGCCCATGGCCGCCTTGCATCTCTACTCATAGAATCCCCTTTCAATGCAGAAAAAAGTAGAGGTAAAACAAATTTCTACTAAATGAGCGGTATTAGGGTCAGTGAGGTGATTGAGACCTCAATGACCTTCATTATTATTTATAACATTAGTTTATATATAAGAAATTTTTATTTAGAAAAAGGGTCCATTATTTTTAATAAATTAAAAAAATGAAATTCGTGCCAAGAACCAATAAATTTGAGATTATTTCAATTCTAATAACTTGTTCCTCCATGATAAGTTCTTCATTATTATTTATAACATTCATTTATATGTAAGAAATTTTTATTTAGTAAAATTGTCTATTTTAAAATAAAATGTGTAATTTCTGGATTTTAGACATCTGTGGTTTATATTTTTTGAGTTAGTAACCGAAGAACCCACAGTAATACCCATATTCCGTCAACGTTTCAAATCCCAACAAGGATCCATCATCAAGACTATTTTGAAATGTTGATAGTAGAAGAGCTAAATTGCGAGATTAGTTTTTAAGAAATTGAAGGTTTGAAGCTCTTCTTGCCATCTTCACTCTAAATTTTTCGAGTAAAATAATTTCACTCCATGTATCCCCTTCATGATTCTGGATTTTAGACATCTGTGGTTTATATTTTCTGATTTAGTAACCGAAGAACCCATAGTAATACCCATATTCCGTCAACGTTTCAAATCCCAACATGGATCCATCATCAGGACTATTTTCGAATGTTGATAGTAAAAGAGCTAAATTGTGAGATTAGTTTTTAAGAAATTGAAGGTCTAAAGCTCTTCTTGCTATATTCACTCTAAATTTTTCGAGTGGTTTTTAAGAAATTGAAGGTCTGAAGCTCTTCTTTCTATCTTCACTCTAAATTTTTCGAGTAGTTTTTAAGAAATTGAAGGTCTGAAGCTCTTCTTGCTATCTTCACTCTAAATTTTTCGAGTAGTTTTTAAGAAATTGAAGGTCTGAAGCTCTTCTTGCTATCTTCACTCTAAATTTTTCGAGTAGTTTTTAAGAAATTGAAGGTCTGAAGCTCTTCTTGCTATCTTCACTCTAAATTTTTCAAGTAGTTTTTATGAAATTGAAGGTCTAAAGCTCTTCTTGCTATCTTCACTCTAAATTTTTTGAGTAGTTTTAAGAAACTGAAGTTCTGAAGCTCTTTTTTTTTTTTTTCAAATTAAAATTTACCCATAGCCTTTTTATACATAGTTAATCAATGAAATGTGTGCATTAGTAAGAATTTATTCTATATTAACTACATTAATGTAGTTATACTAATTACACCGAAGGTGTTTTATTTTGAAAGCCTTTAGCACCGACTTCGTCTACCTTTTTGTTTTCCACCGTTGGTTCAACAAACAGTTGTCATTATTTCCATTGTTGTTTGATCGAGCAATTATCATTGTCTTTCACCACTACGCGCTGACCATGCTCATTATTCAAAGGCGTGTTTGAGGGTGAAATGTTTCGGATGGTTTAATCTGCAACAACATTATTGCAGGGCATAATTCTTCCTCTCTTAGCTCTGAGGCCATCAATATGTCCCTGTATTTGCACGTTTCATTCAATGGGACAATCGACAATTTATCATCTTCTGTTTGCGCTAAAGGGAAACGATAATTGCCAATGGATCCTTTCTACAATGAGAATGAGTATAGGGGCTTGAGACTTGACAGTGATGGTAGCCACAATTTCTACAGGATCGCTCTGCCACCAAGACAGGACAATGTGAGAAACTAGAGAACGGACTAGAAACTTGACCGATCTAATCAGAATTGCATACTGCATAGAGCTTGCAGGTCCTTATGGCATATGTGTCAATGGCTAGTGCATTTTTCCAGGCTATGGAACACATGATCAATTTGAGTAAATTCATTACCTAGAGGCTAGACATGATGCATGGATGTTATAGCAGCTCAAGCGAGCTGTGATGCAGCCAGCCGACGGAGTCGAGTGAGCCATTTCATGCCCCTCAATGGAGTGGATTACTTTCCTAGTGACTACTTGAACCCTGAACCGAACGCCCATGAAAGATTGCACTAGAGATGACGACAAAAAGGATGACATGTCCTAGGTTGGAAACAACAGGGGTACTAGCAGATCTTTTGAATCTAATGTTGCCAGTTTTTCTACAAAACTCATTGGAAGGTCCTGATAAATGTAGAGGTTATCAGCAACATAATCATATAATTATGGAAGCATATTCTTGTAATATCGTTAATCCTTCCACGCTTTGAGAGGATGGCTACATTATTATTTTAATTTTAAATAATTATTTTCTCTTACAATATTATTTTGATGAATGTACTTTTGGGTTTCAAGAATGCAAATTCACTGTCCTAATATGTGAACTTGGGAAATGACAATGCCAGCAAACTTGGTGGAAATCCCGAGGACGGACACGTATCAATGGCTGTTTAACTTGGTAGATTTTTCGAATAAGCAATACAGGGTTTTGGTGCGAGGTTTTAATGCACTTAATTGTTCTGGCCTTGGTTTCACAAATGCAGTCATTTCTCAACTGCCGAGGGAAACTAGGAGGTCATTCTTGCATTCGTTGTTGGTCTGGTTTGGCTCTGTGTGTGCGATGTTCCTTCACTTGTTCCTTGTGGTCGTTTGTTTGCTGGTTCTTGGACGTTTCAGGTTGACTTCAATCTGCAAGTTGTTTCATTCTTTCCTTTGTTACCCAGCTCATGCTTGTCTCTACTATGCTCGTGGTGATTTTTTTGGTGTTGGTTCTGGTGTTGATCTGGCTCTGTGTAACCACATGTTCTTTCCTTGCTACTACGGTGGGCGGCTCAACGAACACTACTTCAGGTAATTTCTTGTTCCAGTTTCATTTCTGCATCTCGTTTTTGTGACTCTAACCCTCTGGCTCCTTGGTGAGCAGGTAAACTCTCCTATGGCGTTCCTGTTGAGAGAAACCCTCTGGCGAGAGACTTGGTTCTCGTCCTCTGGCTCGGAGTCAGGATTTTTCCAGGTAAACCCCTACTCCTCCCTTCATTTATCTGCTCTTTGTTATTTCATTTTGTTTGCCCTTCCAGTTCCTTGACTACTCGTCTTATTTTTGTGGTGGTGTGCAGGTCGTGCCTGGAGAACGCTGCTCCACGGCCTCGTCCTTGGGAGTCTTCGCAAGCTTGGGGAAAAACAGGGTAGGATCCCTCCATGACTGTATTGTGGTTTTTCTTTTCTTTACTTGCGCTATCCTTAGTTGGGTATAACCCTTGGGGTTTCGCTTTCTCCGTATGTTTGTATGGTTTCGTGGGTTTCACACCCTCGCTGTTTGACTAGTCTTGGCCTGCAAATTGTTGTTTTTTTCGGTGTTCGTGGGTTTCAGAACCCTCTACTGTTTTGGTTATGTAAATGTATAATGAACTGTCAAACTTGGAAATGTAATGAATGCACAAGTGTGCTTGAATACTGAATGTAAATGTACCTGTTTTTTTTTGTTGAGGAAGGATGTGATATCTTTGCTGGCTTTGCCTTTGTCTGGTTCTTGGTCTGAGATGCCTTCAGTCACGAGATTTTGTCGATGTCATTCGGCCTCTTAATGAAATATTTCACTATTTTGCTTTAAAACAATGTCTGAAACATTAATGCACAGGAAAAGAAGAAATTGTCTTGCTTTCTTAATGACAGGTTCTAGATTCATTTGCTTTCATAGATATTCAAGAAAAAAATGTAATTTCAAATTCTATGTCCTTTCTTCTCTCTGGATGGAAGCCTCCTTCATGAGGATCTGGTTTTTCTTTTTAATGCCTTACTAGCAATTTCTTACAGTTGAGGCACTGTTCCTCAGTTACCTTTTAGTTATCTAACAGTTTCTTTAAACATACTCTTAACTAATCCTATTTTATTTGCTTGCTTAATTTTTAAAGGACAATGGGTGTATCATCCTTAACTTAAGTAAAACAAAAATAAAACAAAATTCGAAATGTTTTCCTTCCTTTCCAACAAAAATAAAAAAACCATTTCCATATGTCGCCTTTTCAGTCAGATGCTCCTCCATCAGAACTAAAGCACTAATGAATTGTGTCCACTTTGAAAGAACGTTAAAGGTACTTTTCCCTCAGTGGTGGTGGATAGTAGATACCTTGTTTTTACAAAGTTTTAATATAAAATTATTCAAATGTGGGTCATTTTTTTCCTTAAATTAAAGGGGAAAAAATCATAGAAAGAGAAAGCAAAAGGAAATTAAAGGAATTTACAATTACTGTTTTTCTAAAGGTAAGAGCATCTCTCGAAATTCCCCATGCATTAAGATAAGCGATAAGATACGCGTTGTCAAAACATGCCGTAACTTTGTTGAACAAATGGAAATTTTAGCATGATTTTGAAAAAAACTCGTAGAAAATTTTTGAAAATCTATACCAGCATGATTTGGAGAAAATCTAGTAGAAATTTTCAAAATCCGGGTTAGATCTCTCAAGCTTCAAGATTTTAGGTGTCAAGGTTCATGATGGTGTTGAATCCATTTCCACAATGAAAAAACGATTTGAACACTATCACAATTGGCTTATAGAATATTTGGTATGCCGAATTCCAGCGATAAAGTCATCATTCTGACAAAATTGTGGCCTCTGTAGACAATGCCAATAAGATATATGGAATTTGATACATCTCTCATCTTCACGGATTCAATTTGAAGGATCTAACCACTCAACATAACTCATTAATAAAACCAAAGACAAATTGTAATGGGGTTGGAGTAGGAAAATTGCCATACAATTGATTTATATGCTGCCTAAAACCCAAAGAGAAATTGTAATGGGGTTGGTGTGGGAAACTAGTCATACAATTGATTTACAAGCGTCATTTTTCACATCCACATGCTTCCATGGCGAGTAAGTAAGTATTATTGAAATGAGCTGATATTTTAACATCCACGAGACTAAAAATAGTCTATAGGACCACCAATCTCCCTACTTTTCACCTTTCGCAATTCAATCCTTTTCTTATTCAAATTGGTGATGAGTTGACCCAACCTTCTAATAGTTCCCTCGTTGAAAATGAAATGCCAAGGAATCTATGCTAACATATTCCCATAACTGTCTCTGATGTATTTGAAAGCATCACATTCCAAAATGAGATGTTTTTTTTATTCCACTGCCCCAGACGTGCAAAAGGTACACACTCATTCTTCCCAATCTTCTTTATGCCTTTTCCACTGTCTTGTTTCACACTGACGTTGTTGTGAGTTAGTTCTTAATTCAACAATAAGAACCTTTTCCTACCATGAAATGCTAGCTCCAATGTACTCTTTTTGCTGGAGATCACAAGTGGGGTTGAATTCCTAAACATAGTACTTCGTCTTTCTACCCAACTATTTTCCCCATATATGTTTATAGAACTTCTCCATAACAAAATTCTTTAGCTCCTTGCTATTTGTGGGACTAAGACTGAGGTAGATATTCCATTTTTTCATGTATGTGTACTTTTGTCTCATCCATGTTTTCTTTCTTTCACTTATTCCTTCATTGAAGATAACATTATTGATACGGAGATGTTCTACAAAATTCCATTTCTCAACCCCTGTTAAAACAAAACACATGTGCAACTCACCTTGACGATCGAACACCCTCTCCACATGGTTTAATTAATTAAATTACATTAATAGCATGGGTGAGTGTATATAAACTATTTTAATGATTAAAATATAGTTGTGTTAGTTGAAGATCAACGTGTGTGGCCAGGTTTAGTAAACGATAGTTCAATATGGTTAAGTTGTGTGTGACAAGAATTTATTTTGATGAACATATGGCTAACCATAATTGACTATGGTTGAATATGGTTGAGTAAGAGACTATCAATAACTAATAATGAGTGTAGTCGACCAAGGTAGACCATGGTCTACTATGGATGACCATGTTGACCATGGGTGACTATGGTTGACCATGGTTGACTATGTTTAAGTAGGGTTGATTATGGTTTAACATAGAGAAACCATGGTGAAATATGGTTGACCACAATTAACCATGTTTAACGAAGGTTGACTATGCTTGTCCATGAAAGGCTATAAATGACCATGGTCGACAACATTTAACAATGGTGACCAAGCTTACCATGGTTAAATATTATTGCCCATGGTTGCTTGTGGTTGACCATGGTTCATTATGATTGAATATAGTTTACCAAAATATACCATGGCAGACTATGGAAGACCATGTTAACCATGAGTGACTATGATTTAACATGGTTAATTGTGTGTGACCATGCTTGATTATGGTTGACCATGGTTGAACATGGTTAAACATTGTTTATCGTAGTTGACAATAATTTACTATGGTTGGGTTTCATCACAATGTGATGATGGTGAACAATGATATTCAATTATGCTATCAGGACATGTTCATTGATGTTGGGTAATGAATGACACATTACAATGTTAGTTTATGTTTGTCACATTACAACATTAGGTAATGTTTGTCACATTATGACATTGGGATATGTTGGATTGAATCACAATGTGATGATGTTGAATGGTTATGTTTAAATGCAACATCAAGTTATGCTTTTCACATTGCAACATTGAGTTATGTTCATCACATTGCAACATTGTTTTTTTTTAACACATCGTGATGTCAAGTTATGTTTGTCACAATGTGACGTCAGGTTATATTCATCATATTTTAATATTAGTAATGTTCAACACATTACATTGTCATGTTTTGTTTGTCACATGCAAAATTGGGTTGTGATCAAATTGCTAGATCGATTTATGTTTGAACTATGTGAAAAGAAGTTTTGGCTAGGTTCCATGAAAACATTTCTAATGAACTTTGGAACTTTGCATTGGCATGGCATATTGTGTGGAAGGAAACTTACTTGTGATGTGATGTGACACAAATAAAACAATTTTTGCATGACCTAAAATGTTTGCTTTCATGTGATGCAAATTTTTTGTTTCTTATGATGTATCAAACTTAAAATATCTTTCCTTGTCACATTGATAGCAAATCAACTTAAACTTTGTAGATAATTATTCATACTTGTTTTAAGGGCATTGTTGGTAAAATAAATTCATTTATACTTTGTAGATGATGATTTAAACTTGTTCTAAGAACATTTATAGTAAGTCGATTGTATTTTAGTGAATAATTTTTTTATCATCAATGTAATTAAATTTATTGAGTTACTTGTATTTTATAAATAAAAACTTATGATTATTTATGTTATTGAAACACTTTTTGAAATTATGTACTATATTTTCAATTCTAAAATTTAGTTATGAACATGCATTTAGCAATGGGATCTATTGTTGGCCATATGATCTTTCCAAATCTTCTTTTATGTTATTGACAAGACGATCTTTCTCAATATTTTATTTCTTTGATGTATCTTTACACCTTTAGAGACCATTACTAATTATCTAAGTTGAAAAAAATTAAAAATTAAATGTTCACGGAAAAGCTTATCATTTCACGGGGTGAGCATTAACACCCTTTGGTTTTTATTTTCACGGTCCTATTCCTTGTTCGAAAAAAAATTATTCGAATTCAAAAATACAAGTACTTGTCGTTTCGTGGGAGACCGCGTGTCGCTCCTCTCTATCCAAATTGCACACAACGTGATTTTGGTGGATGTTTGGTTGCTTTTGGTGGATGTCATGAAAATTAGCCTGAGGAGCATTACTTTTGGGTTTTTAGTGGATGTTGGGTTAAAAATAAATACTATTTATTTGAATATTGGTATTTTCAAGTAGTAATGTATAATTGATTGTGTGGCGCTGTATTTGAAGCAAGATTTTTATGCTTGTGTTGTTAGGTAAGATTTGGAGTGGTCAATTTTGTCTTTATTTAAATTATGTTGAAAATTAGTATTTCAAATAAGTTTGTGTTTTTTTGTTATTTAAATTTTTTTTGAATGCATAAGTAGATTTAGCACTCTAAAAATAAAAAATCCCCCAAATTTTGATTAAAATTAACCATAAAAAAGTCATTTATGGATAAGATATAATTTAATTAATAATAATAATCATTCTAACATATTTAGCCCACGGGTCTTTGGATTGATGGTGAATGGGTGGACTGTTAAAGCACTCTTTGGGATAGGTCACTGGTTCAAATCCCCCGTGGGTGCTTACCTACCAAAAAAAAACATATTTAAATAGACTTCCCTAAATAAAATAATCAATAACAAACATACCTCAATTAAATGAGATATCTTTTTAATATTGTATTTTAGTAATTAATTTTTCATTTAATAATTTTGTTTTGATGTAAATTCTATTTTTTTGTTACAATATATATTTTAAGACAATGAGGATTTCCTTCTTTTCTAAAATATTTGTGAGCAAATTGCTCTCCAATATGGTAGAGATGTCGTAGTTTCTTTTATAACATTTAGCTTAGTTAAAATAAAATTAGAAAAATAAATAAATAAAATTAGAAAAATTTAATAATTATAATTAATAATTAAAGCAACTTAGATCCATCTTGCGATTTACCAAGTGGCGAAAGATCAAATCTAAAAAAACTTTTTTTAAAATATTTTATAGGAAAATATTTCAATTATGAAAACAATAAATATTATTATTTTGATATATTTGTTTTAATGTAAACTTAATTTATATATTTTTAAAGTTTAATAATGTTACTTAAACTTAGTCACATTATGCTAAATCCAAATTTGAGTATATTGTAGAGCGCACCTTGCTTTGTTTAGGTGCAAACAAGAGTAGACAAATCTTTTCAAATCTTATCTCCCCATTATTTTAAAAAGTATATATTTATTTTAATCTCAAACCTATTAAACATAAATAGAGATTAAAAATATAAAGAATCTAGAACATAAACATGTGTATGACAAAACAAATTTGAAGTCCAACATGATATATTTTTATCCAGCATAATTAAAATTAAAGTATTGCATTTTTACGTCAAATTAATCTTAAAAGAATAAAGTTCTATAATATTGAAGTCCCCACTACACCACATATTGGAGAATGAGATGTTGATTATACTTTTTGTCCATTTACATTTTATATACGTAACCAATCTTTTTTAAAATGTAGTAAAAGATGTGACACATTTAGATTGGAACATTTTGCTACTATGACATAGCATCTTTCCCTTTATGTTTCTCAAGATGCATTTGAATATTTGGAGATTCTTTTGCACATATATCCAATCTTCATTTTTATTTGGATTTAATGCATAGGTTCCATGCAACCCGAGGCTCTTCTTTGCTTACATTATCATTGGAGCAATAGAATTTAGATTATGTACCATCAAGTATTCTACCTAGGATTGATTATATACTTTCAATAAGAAAAATAAACATGTTTCAAATGTTCAACATTTTTTTGTTGGAACCCTTTTAGATGAGTTTCTTATGGTTTTATTCAATATTACTTTAATACACAATGTTTTTTTGTTTATATATATTGATTTATCTATAATTTTGGTGATAAATACAAAAAAATTTTATCAGAGCATGCTTTTACCACATTTAATACTCATAAGTATTTTCTCTCTTTTATCACATTTATATATATTGATTTTATTATAATTTTGGTGATAAATACAAGGAAATATTTTATAGGAGCATGCTTTTACCACATTTAATATTTAAAAGTATTTTTTCTATAAGAATGTAATAATAGAGGAAATCATAACATAATCCTATAACATGATGTTAGGGAATCTACAATATCCATTTATTTTAATTTTAGATCCACAAGTATATATTAGATTAAGTAACTAATAACCTAAACCACACTAATTAATCTATTTTTGAATTTTTATTGATAACATTCAATAATTTTACTATGTTGGTCATCTTATATGTCCCTTAAGATATCTTTAATCATATCTCATATATAGAAATGCCATGGCATCTCTAGGGCAAGGACATTTGATTTCAAGTTCCAAAGAGATTGTTGTGAGCATTTGATGCGATTTCAAACCAAGATTCTAGAATTAAAAAGTTATTTGTGTGTTATGGTCATTTTGTTTTTTTTCTTTCTTATGATAAATATGTGAAAATTTAACATAATTATACTATTGAAAGGTAATTTTATAATAAAGTATTACTAAAATATATATGGTAAAATGTACTTTATCTTTAGATCAACAGTTTTACTATGTTGTTAAAACCATATTAATTAATTTATTTTTGAGTTTTTATTGATAACATTCAACAGTTTTACTATGTTGTTATCTTATATGTCCCATAAGATATCCTTAGTCATATCTCATATATAGAAATGCCATGGCATGTCTGGGGCAATGACATTTGATTTCAAGTTCCAGAGAGGTTGTTGTGAGCCTTCCATGTAATTTCAAACAAGATTCCAGAATTAAAAAGTCATTGTGTGTTATGGTCATTTTGTTTTTTTTTTCTTATGATAAATATGTGAAAATTTAACATAATTATATTATTGAAGGGTAATTTTCTAATCAAGTATTTATTGGTAGAAGGTTATAATTTATTGTAAGAACATTACTCTTGAAGAGCAAAATTTTAAACATAACGTTTTTGACGGGAGCATAAGAACCCGAAACGTCCAAAAAAAATTGTATAATGGATAAAGAGAGATCCAAATTTGAACCCTGCACCCCACAACACTACATGTCAACACTACATGTCAGAATGAATGGAATGACACTGCAACACTACAGACACTACATGTCAGAATGAATGGAATGACACTGCAACACTACAGGTTCAGAATGAATGGAATGACACTGCAACACTACAGGTTCAGAATGAATGGAATGAGGCATAGAAACTGCTGCTACGAACTGTTATTCGCTCTTTATCTTTCTCGGTAATCGAGCCCCTGCTCTAGTTGTTTGTATATATATTTGTGTTGGTGGTTTGAATTTCTGTATGATGTTTAGTTCCTTCCAGCTCAAAACCCCGTTGGGTCTGAGAACCAATTGAACTTGTACTTGTAAACTTGAAACCTGAGAGTAGTTTGCATGTGAGCTTCTGGTTTTCTTGTAGGGAGAGTATAGTCTACAGGTGACGGAGTCCCCCTTACATCCCTTAATCACCTTGAACCTGTAGTCACTTCTACATCCCTCACGGACCTTGAACATCAAGTACACTCTAAGCCACTTTGAAGGGAGATAGTCCATTCTGCATCACTAAGCCATTTTGAAGGGATAGTCTGAAGGGAACTGAGCTAACCTTTTCTCTCACTAAAGCTAACCTTGGAGGAAGAGTAGTCTGCGAGGTACTGAGGTCACCTCTGCATCACTAAGCCACTGTCTTTATTGATGTGACAGAGGCACTGACAAATTAGAAAAAATCATATACTGAAAATCCTGAAGTTAATCGAGAAAAAGGAAAATTCACTCGTAGATTAGAAAGAACCTCTAGCGAGGAAACTGTGGTGTAAAAAGTTTGAAAGGAAAACTCACTCCGCGAACTTAAAAGATACTAAAGCGAGAAAACGCTGTGGAGTAAAAGGTAAAATGGATTTCCTAAGGAAATAACATTTTTACAGGGCTTGCTTTTTTAGGTATTTTTATACAGCGGTCCATGCCATGTTTATTTGGGATTTTGCTTTAGAATTTTTCTAAAGCAGTCCATGTTTACGGTTCACTATTTTATATCTTTGAAATATGTCAGTACTCTAAGGATTTTGCTTTAGAGCAATTTTGCTTTAGACTTTTTCTAAAGCGGTCCATGTTTACGGTTCACTATTTTATATCTTTGACATATGTCAGTAATCTAAGGATTTTGCTTTAGAATTTTTCTAAAGCGAAAGCGGTCCATGTTTACGGTTCACTATTTTATATCTTTGACATATGTCAGTAATCTAAGATAATGAAGAGAACAAAAAAGAGAGAGTCGAGAAATTTTCAGTGGCTTTAGGCAGGCCATGTCTTTTTGGGGTTTTCGGTGGGGCTTTAGGCAGGCCATGTCTTTTTGGGGTTTTCATGAGAGTTCAATATTTTATAACATGGCAGTAATCTCAATTATGAAATGTTATTTTACATGATAAAAGTTTCAATTTCTTCCCGATCAATCAATCACATGTAGTTTTTTCGGTCTACCCATTTTGAACCACGAGCAGATTTACTGAAACATACATAATTCGTTGTGGCGGTCATTTTGTACACCCACAGTGATCTCCAGCTACCGTCTCTTTCAGTACCTTGAAAGTCACAACAGCCCCACTGCATTGTTAAAATTCAGTTTCAAGGTTCGTATCTTACTTGTGATGTCTATATGGCCATCACTGACGACCCCACTTCATCCCTGAACGGGGCCAGTATACGGTTCAAGTGGCCCGCTATGACTGGTGTGCCAGTTTCAAACCTTTTGTTTTCGATAAAAAAATCAATCGACCAAACCCGCATTTTTAATATTTTTTGACAACAAAATAATCACACATTTGGAATCAGCCCAAAACACTCTTTCATTATTCCATTCTGCTATTAATTGTATTCACTTATTTGCTTGCATATTTTAAATGAAGAGTTTGAGCACTAAACATGATGCCAGGAAAGAGAGCTGAACAGATCTTTATTTTTTATTACTAAAATAAAGATAATGTCTCCATAGACTTGAGTAAATCCTGTGACAGATTTAACCCTCCTTTGTCCCCACCCTGGAAGTCTTGACAAGACCTTTCAAATATACGACACCAGTGGTGTGACAGAAAGAGACGCTCGACGAGAGGAAATTGGTAAACATAAACCTACCTATGCAACAAGAAATCTGAAAAATATAAAGTGATGCACTACCTCTTTCCTATCATAAGAGAGGAAAATACATGACGTCATAACAGAGGAAAATACATGACGAAGATAACAGTATGAGGTGCCTAACTGCATAGCAACATTGCTTTGACAGATCATCATATTCCCCGTCTCATTCGCCGGCCAAGAAATCAGGGAGATTTTCCTGTGATCATCTCCTCCCTCGAGGGAGATTTGTATGTTCCCATTGGCATAATAGGAGACTTTCCTGTGATCATCTCCCTCAAGGGAGATTTGTATGTTCCCATTGGCATAATAGATGCATCTTTTGGTAGAATAAGATGATGATTAAGTGAGAGGAACAAACCTGTCACTTAAATTTCAATTTTAATATCCCACCTATACATTTCTTCTTTTGAAATAGGAATTGCAAATGTCAGAAGACCACTTGCAGAGTCATATGTGAATTCTGTTTCACATGAATCAACAGAACACTTCTTTGGTTTATGCGTGGAATATGCTCCAAATGTACCACACCCACGAACTTTCATTCTGATATCAACTGCCAGAGAACCACTTAGTTCAGGGTTTTGGGAATCTGTATGTATGTCGAATTCATCAATTGCGCCACCAGAGTTGAACATGTTAATTAGTCCGATAGGAGCAAAGGAGATACCACATGCAACGTCCTGCACTCACGAACAACAAAATTGTTGAAAAACTACCAAATTAAAATAACCCCCAAAAGAAGTTATTGACTTCTCGAAGGCAAGCACTATGCTGTTACAACTATCTTACAAAAACTTAAACTTAAAAAGCACAGGTTTAAACTTTTATGACTGTTCTAACCTTGACGGGAGTCACCGTGTAAAGCTCATACTCGAGCACTTTCAACGTAACAGGTATTGCAGCACCTTTTGGAAGTAGAACAAGCTCTCCTGTACGAAGAAATAGTTCATGTTCAGGCTTTCCGTTTACCACATGTGAATGTAAAATAAACGGTGGAAACAGCGGAGAAAATAAATAAAAAGTTGCTCAAGAATACATAACAATATTACTGTACAAATCCAATTGCCTCAATTCTTTTTTTAGGAAAAGTGTGTTATGAGGAGGGCTCAGATTTAGTATGTAACGATAATATTGATAAAGCACTATTGCTCTCTGCCAATACATAAAATCCCAACCCTACAAATGAGCAATCTGGTTAGCCTTAATATACAAGACTCTTCAAGCGTAAAAATGTGTATAAGCTATGCATAAAGACGTGTATAACCTAGGGAGGGCGAAAAGAAAAAAACGGAATACTCCCGCATCAAGATGTGTGTAGAAGTATGATGCGGAGAAGTAATCAGGGAAGAACAACATTTCAATCTTACAACATCATGGATCAAGATGTATACAGAAGATCCAGATGATTGTAAATCCAATTTCTCTCAAATAGAATCATGTGATTTCAATCCGCTAGGGTATATGAAAATATCTACATCTCATGTTCAATTAGAAACCTTATTTACACAACCGTGCCTTTGCATCCTATTAAGGAAGACGCCTGAATTAATGCCATTTCCCAAGGGCTCAGTAATACGAATTAAGGACTACTTCAAAACCGCCCGTAAGTAGAAAACACTTTGATATTGATGTTTTGCATCGGGCTTAGGATTATATGCCAACGTGTTTTTATACTCTCTATTGATTTTAATTCAAAATTAGTCAGGAGGTGCCCTTGGAATCTGGATTATATTCCGTTTTTATACTCTGCTACAACCGATTTTAATTCAGAATTGGTATGACATCTCTACCTCTGCAAAGTAAGATAGGTAGAAACAGCTTTTAAAAGTAAGCTCTGCAAAATAAGATCAGTAGAAACAGCTTTTAAAAGTACCCGAAGGGCTGCTTCACACTCCAGAGAGCACTAGAATCTATGGGATTTAGCCAATCCTAGCTGACAATAATATTAACAGAAAACACTAACAGAATGGTGTGATCTGTTTCTGAAAAGTGATCCTTCGCCTATAATAATCTGATTAAGAAAGTGCTATATGCTTGTCAATTGTAGCCCTTACATAGGGTAGCAAGCTGTTTCCAAAGATTTATCACATCATACAAAATAAAGTATAGAAGAGAAAATATTCTTACCTGCTCTATGAGCGTAGATTACAGTATCTCCATTCCAACCATCACCAGCAATTTGTGGAAGGAAGTCAACATCTTGAGCACGCACACTACCACTTAAGGTCATCGGAGATGAATCATGAATACGATTCTTCTTTTCAACTTTGCACCATCCTGCTCCTTGGCAATTAAAGATACCCAGTACTCCAGTATATTTATTTAGGTTCCATATTTTCAGCAAGCTGCAAAGACAAATGTTCATTTGGGTTATTAAAAAAAATGAAATAAAAAACACAGCACAATACGGTAAAAGAATTTTACATGTTATTAACCAAATTACTCTGGATATAGAACCCCACCTTTTCCCGTCTCTGGCTGGATCTATGAAGAGACAGTCGCGTGTCGGTCTTCCAGGCAATCGCGCACGCAAAACAGATCCATCAGGGAGGACTAGCTTTTTCAGTAGATCAAAGTTATGAACCCCTGGCTTGTCACTGAAATTATAAATGGCCATAAAAACAATGTTTTCAGAAATAATTCAAACGCCTCCCCTGCCGAAGATTATATAAAAAGGGGAAAAAAGAAACAGGTGATTGCACACCAGAAATACTACTCTGACTACCTAACTATCCCTACAACTCGAATATGTATTAACCATAAAGAATAACTTATATTTTACCTGACATAAATTGCACAGCCTCCGACAGCTCGAGCAGCACCATGGTATTCAGCTGCTGGATGTAAGCTCTGCATCGGTAAATTGCAGATCATTAAACGTCATCAAACATAAGCAATTTGTAGACATTATTTTCTAAAGATTCAAACACGACTTTTGAAGCCCACTTACATGAAACATATCCCAATCTGGTTGCATGAATTCTCCCAGAAACAAGGTATTGTAAGCAACAGAGGAAATATGAATAGTATGTGAAGCTGGATCGCTTGGAAAAAAGTCGTCGGAAGCTCTTATAACTGCTGTTTGCTTCGCACTGCATGATGGTACGAACACAAGATCGTTGGAAGCCCTTATAAATTTTTGGTGTATTGTTATCACTAGATGACCAGATGTGAGACAGGTAATAATGAGTTTAATAAAGAGGATGCACAAACTAATATCATTACAAACCTGTAAAGCCCGTCAGTATTGTGGCACATACAAGCAATACAGCCATTATCAGGAAAATTGCGAACAATTGAAGCTTCTAATGCTTGATGATATTGCCTTGTAATAGACACACGACCCCCATGACCATCACCTAAAGTTTCAATGATATTTTGAACATCAACTTTGACACCATCAACACCAGCCGATGCCAAATAGCTGTGTAACTCATTGTAGAAATTGTAGACCTTCTTCGGATGAACCAGGCCTAATCCATAAACTGAAAGACTATCCAAAACAACATCTGGTTGGTTGCCCAAAATTCCAGGACACTGGACAGGATAAGCGAGGGAGGAATCATAATGCTCCATTCCAGCTGCAGCTGGTTTGACCCCACCCCAGTAACCAGCAAGGGCATGCCACACATAGACATATCTGCATATGACATAGAGATGTGGTAAGTTTCTTATGAAACACAAAAACAATATAATGCACAACTACCTAAACACATATTCAGGTTTGAGATGTGGCATAAAACATTCGTGCGCTAAAAAGGGTGGATTATTAAAATAATACTCACTTCACGTTGTGGTGCTCCTTTGCTTCTTCCACAACATGTCTGAGCCCTGGGGGATCTTGTGTTATCTCACATCCTCTACGATGCTTTTGGAACTTCTGATTCTCTTTAATTCCCGTCAATCGGCTAGCAAACCTGGCAAACAACATCACATGCAAGTCAAAAATTAAATTACTCGCTTACAATAATTCCCCCCTTACAATCATGTTAATTGGACAAGAACTATTGAACGCTAGGCTTCCCTACAAGAACAGGAAAACTTACTGTGCGCCTTCCTGAACAGTGGCCTTGGGATCAGTGACTTCACTGCCAATCTGTTGCCAACCATCATCAATGATCACGAAACGTGGGGGCGTATCACCCTCTGACAGGCTGCAGAGCCAAACGACCACAGCATTGGTAAAGGTAGTTGGACTTTCATTTGACTTCAACAAAATTACATAGTATTTATTGGATGTAATTCCAAGCTAGAACGGGGTATCTAATTACCTTTTCAAACCTTCATCCACGCCTTCAGCAGTAACATCAGTGTAAAAAGCATCCCAGGTGCACCATCCAAACCAATCCAGAAAAGAAGGCAACTGGCAAACAGAGGTAAGATTAAAACTTGTCAATTAATGCGTACATAAAAACCCACAACAAGATCAAATTAACTTGTAAAAACTGAAGGCATAAAAGAACCTGATACAGTGACAATACAGAAAATTGATCAATGTACAGAATAAATAAAACCCATGAAATCTCATATGACCAGTGTAGGTGTACACGTATGACAGGGTTTCATCGGGCTTCATAAAGGCACCTCCCACCCCAAAAAACAGGGAGAGAGAAAAGAGGAATCTCTTTCCAAAATAAGAGGAGGGCAGAAAGACTTAACAAACAAAAAAAAAGGGTGATAATTCTCTCCAAAAATAGGAGCAGAGCAAAATAAGAGCAGGGCAGAAGGACCCAAAAAAATTAAAAAAAAGAAAGAAAGAAAGATGAATCTCTTCAAAAATAGGAACAGAGCAGTTTTGGGTGGATATCAATGCTAACGCTGGTAAGATTCGCACACACTCCCACCCCCCATAAACAGAGAGATAGATAGAGAAAATGAATCTCTTCAAAAATAAGAGAAGGGCAGAAAGACAAAAAAGAAAAAGAAAAAAGGAATCTCTTCAAAAATAGGAGCAAAGCAGTTTTGAGTAGATCTCAATGTTAACGCTGATAGGAAAAAGGGCCTGTGAGTTTCAATGTTCACGCTGATAAGAAAAAGGGCCTGTGAGTTTTATCAAGTGTTAAAGACTCTCGGATAAAAGTTCTGAGTAATCGTTGCTTGTAAATAGAATATTCCAAGTACTTTTTCTTCCCGAGAAAAAGAGTGGCATAAGCCCAAGGCTAGAACCTGTAAAACCTTCTACGCTCCACAAATTTCTTGGAGCCCCGTCCTTTAGGAAGATGATGCAAGTCTAGTCATTTCTCAGAAACGAGTGGGTGGCTTCTTTCACTAATGAATGCCGAGCTTACCTTTTTCTTTTCACGGTGGTGAAACGTCTGCAACTGTCTTTCCACAGCCCTGATGAGACAAACAATAACAATTAGATAAAATAAAAATTAGATATTACTTAACAGTAGGCATTAAGTAAGAAATAAGCTGGCATACATACTTGACAGCCTCCGTGATAACTTCAAACGGATCCGTTCCTGCATGCATGTAAACTGAATGCAGCCCTTGGGTGGTAGTCACGGCAGAATCTCCTGCAGAATTTCGTGCATACGGTTTCAGTAAATTAAAAACTCAATGCAATGAATCCAACCGCCAAAGCCAAATCGTCCAACAAGGAACTTAGTTGAGTAGTTCGATACTCACCACTTTCAATGCAAACTTCCAATTCATTTCGTTCATTGCCTTGAAGAACGGCTCTGAACTGGCCTTCTAAAAGAGGAAGGAAAACGATGTAAATGTTCTGCTCCTCTTCCCCACGATCCATGTCTTCGCTGAGAGAAGACCCATACTTGCTCTCCAAGAGCATGAATTGCGTCTCCAACGGAACATCTCTTCCGCACGTTCCCATCCGCTGGGTCATCCACCACAGCTTGAAGCGGAAGCAACACATGAAACGGAGATCTCTGCCGGACACGAATAGAAATCCATTAAAAAACAGATGATTTACGATAACTACCTATGTTAAGTGATGGAAAACGAGTAGATTTGCTTACTCGAGCACCCCAATCGGGAAAACGTGGTGGCTTTTGCTTTCCGATGCATTGGCACCAATGAATGCACCTTCGACGAGGCCCCTTCCTGAGCCAGGTGTAAGTATTACGTTATCGGGAATCGCCGTCAGGATGACTTGGCCTTGGACGACGAGGTTGCCGTCCACGATGGAAATCTTCGGAGATACCGTCATTTTGTCTGGTTTTGCCTTTAACTACTCTACAATCCAAACTGCAAATCCAGAGAACTGGAACCGATTACTGTCATGAATTACTCACAAGTTGCAGAATACAAAGAAAGGATCTCATACTTATTGAAATAAGATATTCGAGAATCGAATAAACTATCCGTGAGCATCTAACACACAAATTTTAAACTACCCTAGGGCCTACGATCCGCAGCTAAACTGCAAATTCAGAGAGCTGGAACTGATTACTGTCATGAATTACACACAAGCTGCAGGGTAGAAAGAAGGGATCTGATGTCTATTGAAATAAGATATTCCAGAATCGAATAAAATATCCGTTAAGTGTCTAACGCATACAGATTTTCAACTACTCTACGATCCGCAGCTAAACTGTAAATCCAGAGAGCTGGAACTGATTACTGTCATGAATTACGCCAAGTCGAATAGAAGAAAGAAAGGATCTGACGTTTATTGAAATAGGATATTCCAGAATCGAATAAAATATACATAAGTACCTAACAAACGTAAGAAGAGAAAGTCATGGAATTAAATCCTAAACAAAGACACAAAATTTTGAATCAAGCCTGATATGTCACTACTCGGAGTACATGAGAATCTCGAAATACAACAATGAAACTCTCAAATTTTCTCGGCCGAGCAAGCCTGGGTCTGAAGAAATTAAAGAAACGCCATGACAAAATTCCCAATAAATCCATTTTAATTACTCAAAGATTTCCAAGCACAGACAAATTTCAAGAAATCAACAGAACGGTGAATAATTTCGTACTACCAAGCAACTCCCTAAGAGACAGAGAGCGTGCAAACAGCCAACGTCTGGGATAACAAGACTGGAAACTCCAGTCTCCTATCACCAAGAAAAGCACAATACAGCGAAAAAGCTGAAGCCAAAGCAACTCTTTCAAATACAAATTCGAAGAACTCCATTCAGGAAAAAATCAGCACATAGCCAACAGCACAACAAACACAGAAATCCGGAGATGTTAAAGCATATTTAAAAAGCATCCGCTTCCGAAGCTCTAAAGATTATAAAAGAAACTCCGGAAAGCTCCTAGGATATTATACTGCACATGGAAAGTTCACAAATGGCAAACAACGCACAAAAAGAGGAACCTAAATGTACTTGACATCAATACTTCAAGAGCAAGAACTCCATAAACACCGCGAATTACAGAAAACAAACAAGAAATTTGAACATGCCTAATTCTAAAATCTCAGGAAAAATTAAACGCATATGTCATTAAAACATATTCTCAAAGATCAGAAAATATTACAGATTTATGAAGTTAAACTAAAACATATTCTCAAAGATAAGAAAAAATTGCAGATTTATGTAGTTAAACCAGCAAAAGCTTCATAGTTACCCGTTGGAAACTCTTCCGAGTAGACGAAACCCTGAAAACTCTCAAAATTCTTGTCTTCTGAAAACTCAGAAACCTCAACGAGCCCTAGAAATAGAAGTAAAATGAACACTAGAACATTCCAGAAAATTCCCTAGAATTCACGAATATCACCAATCGAACCAACACAAACACAAGTAAAATAACAAGAAGAGGAAAACGATCACCCTTTGCGCACAGAATGATATGCAGACTGTCGCACTGGCCAAGTGATAATCATACAGAGGTGCAGGAGATCGCCTTAAATACTGCTCCTCCTCCCCTGCCATTCCCCTGCATTCGTCCTTTTCACGGCATCCAACGGTTCTCAAGTCTCTCCGGGAAGCGCGTGGGCCTTCACAACCGTCAGATACAGATGCGCCAACATACCGCCGTCCGGGACAAGAAATTGCCGTGAAAACCACCTGTAACCTCGTCCGTCGGTCAGAAGTTGAGAAGTCCCCGCCAAATGGCGCCGATTTTGCTGCGGCAAATACCCCGCCACCTTCCTCTGTGCGTCAGACTCCTCGTGATCCTTTCCATCACTTCAAGGACAGTGATGGAAGTTAGAAAAATAAGAGAGTGATATTCATGAATAGTATCTTCATTAACCTTGTTAATGCCTTTATATAATTAATACTAATTGAGTTTAACGTTATCTGATGTGTAGATCGATGTTGACGCATCGTATTTCCCACTGTGTAAGTAGCCCCCACCTACTAGTCAGTCCTTTGTTTGGTTTTCTCACCAACCGACCTTAAAATCAACTATTAAAAACCAGGCAATTATCAAAATATATGACGTTAACCTTTTGTGAAATATGATATTAAAAACAATTCACTCAATATCGATCACAAGGGTCTGCACCATGGTTTTCTAAAGTGTAATTTATGAATAAAATTGCATATTATATTATATTATATATATAAAATAATAACTAGTGTAATTATGAATAAAATTGCATATTATATATATATATATAAAATAATAATAACTAGTGCATTAGAGGCAGTAAAAGCTTTTGAAATAACTAATGGATGTTAATTGAATCTAGCTGTAAAATAAGATAGTTTTACTATATTCTTATTTTCCCTACATCAGGTTAGGTGCAAGGCAATTATCATATTATATTGAGGGATGTCTTTTTTTCTCAATACTATTGAAATGCCATCAATTTAATCTAATTTATTCTCAACAAATCACATAATTATTAAATATTTTTGAATTTAGCTTTATGTGATGTGAGTAATTTTGATATAAATTTTCTAGATATATCTTATTGTATTTTGAAAAAATATTTAAGACTAATAAAAACTCTCATGATGAACCATTCTTGTATTTTGAAAAAATGTTTAAGACTAATAAATACTTTCATGATAAATCATATTTGCAGACCCAAAACAACTGCGATAAATTTGAAAAACTTATATAACAACCACATCCAATTTGTTAACCCTATTAAATTTTCCTCGCAACTTGTTTTCAACAAATCACATAATTATTAAGTATTTTTGAATTTAGCTTTATGTGATGTGAGTAATTTTGATATAAATTTTCTAGATCTATCCTATTGTATTTTGGAAAAATATTTAAGACTAATAAATACTCTCATGATGAACCATTCTTGTATTTTGAAAAAAATGTTTGAAACTAATAAATACTTTCGTGATAAACCATATTTACAGACCCAAAACAACTGCTGCGATGAATTTGAAAAGCTCATATAACAACCACATCCAATTTGTTAACCCTATTAAATTTTCCTGGCAACTTGAAATTGAAATTATTTAACATGTATATTAAGAAGACTAAAAACCATACACATTTTAAGATTGAAAATGATCTTTTTTAAATAAAATTATTTAACATGTATATTAATAGACCATATACATTTTAAGATTGGGAAATGATTTTTTTAAACTAAATGTGATAGATTTATAAATTATATTTAACATGTATATTAATAGGACTAAAAACCATATACATTTTAAGATGGGAAATGATTTTTTAAACTAAATGTGATAGATTTATAAATTATAATTAATAATAGAATTTTGTTATATATTTGTATTTTTATAGTGATATTAATGTATTTTGATTTAATATATTATTTTATATAAAATTAAAAAATAAAAAAAAATAACCTAAATTAAGAAAATAATTATTTATAATTACAATTTTCCCTCTATAAATAAAATTATACTAATTATTTTTAATTGAAAAATAATAATTTTGTATCTAATATTAGTTTTATTTATTTTTTATTTATTCTATTAATAATAAATTATATTATATAATAAAAATTATGCCCCATTTATGACTTTAAGAGAATTAAATGAAATTTTTTAAAGTGTTGTGTACTTATTTAAATTAATTAAAAAATTAAATTATGTGTCACAATATCAATCTAATTGTACATCATTAAAATTATGATAATTTTGAAATGTTTTTTTCAATGTTTTTAAATATATAAATTAAATAAAATAATTTTATGTAATTTATTATCTTTTTTAAAAGTAAATAAACCAATAACATTAATTATTATCGTTATTTAAATTTTATATATATTTTTAGTGGAATTTGGTCAAAATCTGATAAATATTTTTTGGAATGAGTGAACTCTAAAATCTACGTATTTATGAGTTTTTCAAAGTGTTGAATCCATATATGTAATCAAAAACATAATTTATACAACAAAACATCATAATTTTACCAAAATTTATTTTACCAAATTCCTACAGAAATAAAACTCTAAAATATATATTAATTAAACAACACCTATTAAATAACTTAATTTAAACTTAAAAATCAAAATTAAAATATTCATATTTTAATTTTTTAATTTTATTAATGTTTAAAAAAACAAACAAAAGATTAATAAATGTCATGTATTATGAACCCTAAATGGAACTAATAAAACCTTTCATGTTATAAAGAGAAATAATGTACAGTGTCTTTATGAGAAGGCCTGCGACAAATATTTGCTTTATTGTGCAGCCTTCACCCAAAATATCTTTTAAATTCAAAGATACAATTCAAAAAAATCTGTCGAATTTTTCGATAAGGAAATTAACACACAAAGACAATATGTAATTGAATTACTTAACCATTCATCATGGACTTGTAAAGAGGATTCATTACCATAAACCATACGGAGCATAGGGAGAGTGTTATTCTTCAAATATGAAAATATACATTTCACAACCATCAAATTCTATAAATATTGTTATTTTCACTATGAATATTATTTCTTTATTTTTTTTAATGAAAAAAAGTGATAAATGATACACATCGCAAATCAATTAAATCTAGATATATGAATTATAAAGTTTTATAATAAATGTTAAGTTTTTAATTTATTAAAAATAATGTGTATAACATTTTATATCTATTTCTTAAAAACATAGTAATTGTTGAGTAATGACATTTAAAATGAAAGAAAAAAATTTAAAAAAAATTAAAGATTAAAAATGTAATTAAAAAAAATTAATAATAAAAAAATAATTAACATAAATACTTTTTAAATTTATTTAATATATTAAAATTTATTAATTTTAATAATTAAAAAATTGATATATTTTTATAAAGTATTGGCTAAGCTAAATAATTAAATTAAAATAAAAAAAATATTTAAAATAAATAAATAATAAAAGAATAAACAACATGGTAACAATAAAATCTCCAATTAACTAACCAATCCTTAAACAAATAAATGAATTTTAAAACAGTAGGGAAAAAATTATTAATACAAAACTTTAAAATGTTTGTGCAAAGTAAAATCTCCAATTAACTAACCCATCTTTAAACAGATAAATAAATTTAAAACGATAGAAAAAGATTATTAATACAAAACTTTAAAATGTTTGTCCAAACTATTTAATCAAAATGTAAAATAAACACAAAGTCCAAAACAAATTCACTACATGTTTTTCAAAAAATGTGTAATAATAAATACTTAAAAAAAATAATTTTACTTAAAAGATTTTCAAAAATTCATTTACAAAGGTTTAGTGTTTTTTCAAAAAATCATTTACAATAAAAAAAGATATACTCTTATATTTGTTGTTGGATTATATGTTGTTATTAATAATTTTACATTTTAACGATAATCTTGGAAGGAGTTTACTTGGAAAGCTTATGAATATGTAAAGTAATTGTGAATACAAGGTCTTATGTTTAAGTTCTCAGTTACTTACCCATGGTTGTGTGTTGGGCAACAACATGGTTCACTTAGGGGTTATAGTAGTAGCATTCGGAATTGACCCCATGTCACACAAGTATGAGATCAACCCAATTGTTGATTCCTCTAAACATTGAAAAATTACAATTTCAAATTTATAAATATTGTAAAGAGTCTATATACAACTTGAATTGCTCTTACATTTTTTTTTCACAAAACTAAATAATCTATATATACTGACCTAGAAAAATTACTGAATGACAATATGTAAAACCTAACTTATTTATTGGAAATCATGCGTATTATATAGGCTTCTTGACTAACATTTGCTTTAGGTTCTATATTCAATTTCCATATCTCCATGAGTTTGCTCAATCATACATTCCTCTATGGTCATCTCCCTAAAGGACCGAACTGAAGCATATAAAGGAGAAGTCATGGAGTGAACTCCTAACAAGTCCTAGGATCAATTGAAATTGCATGCTATGGTCTATTGTGAGTTGTTCAATTTGATTTCCCTAAATGTCTACCTTTGTTTCCAGTTTTATATTTTTAATAATCTTAGTGTCTAACGAGGAGGTCACTTTGTTGTTGAGGTGGGAGACAACGACTTGAAGGTATTCAACCTAGCATACCACCTTTCTCCAAACCTAGTGAACGTCTGCAATTTCACATGGAGAAAATCAACAAGAGTGTCAATGCTCTTCCATGGTGGCAAGGAACAACCTCACAACCATAGAAACCCTATGTAAACCAAAAGAAAGGAAAAAACCAAAATGTCAATTACGAACAAAACTAAAATACTACAATTCCAACAACTTAGCAGACCTACAAGATAGTCGTTATGGCCCGAACGCTAATTCCTTATTGACATATTAGTTATGATTGAATCAACTTAGAGGTAGGCTACATCATGCCCATTTTATCTCCTAATTATAGTAAAGGAAATTCATTTGTATAAGCATATTTCCTTGTGCATTAGACATATTATAAAGTGAGGTTGCCCCTTTGAACGGGTTTCTTATTCATAAGAACTTCTTCTCCTTATTTTTATAATATTCCAGGAATTTGGTTGATACCAACAATGCAAATGAAAAGAATATCTTGTTGAATAACCTCCACCTCGAATACCAAACTTACCATAAGCAAGGATGAAGCTCAATAGGGCCCCACAAGGCCACAAAGCAAAACACAACAAGGTTATTGAGCAAGAAACATTGCCCTAGGTAAACCACACAATAAAATCCCACCTTCACTACATGCAATGATCTTGTTACTCATAATATCTCTCTCCTTGTTAGGCATGAAGATACAGGTGTGAACTATAGTGGGGATGAGAAGAGTTATATATTATTTCATGTGACATAATGAGCCTAGTAACTTGTTTAATCATTTAAGTTACATGTGATTCCTAATGTTTAGAGTGGATAAATCCATGGGAGATAACCTATGATAAAATCTATCCCATTTTGACTTAGAAAACCTTGGTTCATTAGATCTCTTTTGTTGGCTATAAAAATTGCTTAATTGTTAAGAGATAAAAGGATTTAGAGATACTTTATTGGATCAAAATATCTTGTAATTGTTGATTTTTGTAGCTTGGGAGGTACTCCAAGCCTTGTGGATCGAGGGTTTGGAGGAAGGAGCTCCATAAGTGGCCTTTTCAAACCCAAGCTTGGGGTTTTGCACCCATCAAGATTTGGGGCAAAACCATGAGCATATTTCTACGTGTGATGGTTAAGGATGATAGCTCTCGGCGAGACGAATCTAACGCAATAAGAATCACCCGATTCTGAGTTGTAGAAATGGAGATATGATTTTTTGAAGGTTAATGATGGGTTTACACTTGTATGTCAAGGTCAGCCTAAGGATTTTTAGGCATGTGACAAGTTGTGGAAGCCCATAGATCATGATGTTTTGGAACCCCTCTCTTTAGTATAAATAGAGGGTGATGTTAGAGCCTTAAATGGCATCCAAAAGTGCAACTCATACCTTGAGGACTACTCGTGGAGGAAGGGAGATCCATGTTTTGAGGTTGCTGCAAGGGAGGCTAGGGCAACGTGTGTTGGAGGATTGTTTCAAGGGAAAGAATAGGGTTCACAGATTTTTTTTGGAGGCTGAGTATGCTGGCTGCTAGGCCAAGGCCTTAAGGGCTAGAAAGAAGTCTGTTTGGGGCTGATTTGGAGGATTATGGATGGATTGTGGTAGTGTTTGAGGGCAGTGTATTGCAAAAGAAGTGATGTTGTCAAAGGCCATACCATAGAAACAAGGCTTGCATGGACTATTTAAAGGTTTGGTTTTAGCCCTTACCCTAAGCGTGGAGGAGTAGTGTATCTCCCAACGTAAACCGTAGTTTTCTAGAGAGTTGTTTGTGGATTGTTGGAGAAGTTTAGGGTTGTAGTAGTGTGTACTAGGTTCCCTAACTAGAATAGTCATGAATGACAGTGTGAAAGTAGATTTGGAGCAGTGTTTGGAGGTATGTTGGGTCCAATGAGTTGACCGGATTTGGATTAGTCTACATTGCAGTGTTTTGGGAGACATTTGTTGGAGTTTCCTTGGGTATGAAGGAACTCAAACTAGGAGTAGATCTCGCTATGGAGTGAAGTAGGTGTCCCAATGTGGAGTTGTTGCAACCGATGGAAACCAAGGAGGTAGGGCTGACATGGCATGTTAGAAGCCCTAACCAATGGGACGTTTCACAGTGAAGTTTGAAGCCTAGATTTGTGCAATAGCTCCTCTATTTCTGAACAAAGGGAAGATGTGGAGAAGTCTGTGGGCAACCATGTGTAAGGATCTCCTAGGTATGGGGATGCCCTAACTAGGTGCAAATGCGACAACGTGGAATTGGTCACTCGTGGTTTGTTAGAGGGCAGCGTGATAGTGTCCAAGTTGGAGCCCAGTGAGAAACACCTTAACGGACAAAGCCTACAGTTGCGAGAGAGGTAGTTGTTGAGCTCAAGGGTCTGATCAACCAGGAGCATTTTTTAGTAGCCCGAGGCTTTTGTGTGGAGAAGGACTTCTACAGCAAATGATGGACAATCATCCTAGCCCATGTCTATTGTGGGAGATGGACATCTTGCAGTGATAGGTGGCATCCCTCTGTGCCCTATGTTGGTCTTCATCAATGTAGTGCAGGAAGATCATAGTGGGATGAAGTCCCTGAGTAGATGAGGAGCAATAGTGGGAAAATTGAGAGTTCTTCACAAGTGGAGCTGTGAACAACTCAACATGAGTCTCGATGTGTTATCCTTTGGAGGAATAAGGGGCGGCTAGTGAGTAGTACAGATGCGAAGGACCGGCGGGACAAGATATGACATAGTAGTTGCAACGAACTTTGTCATTATATATTGTATACCATAGATTGTTGTATTATCAGATTTGATTTAATATAATGAAGATTGGGGTTGTACATATTGTACAATTTGTTAAAAACTGTGTAGATTTGTGCATGTGTGATTTAATGCTTTATATTTCTACCTTGCAAAGTAGTTTATGGTTGAGATTCTTGGTTTGGCAGCGTCAGTGATTTTAAGACTCTGACCTACACGCAAGGTCGTGGAAACTCAACATGGTATCATAGCATATTTGAGCTACTTTGAGGGACAGTGAATCTGATTGTGTACAACGAAACAACTCAGAGGGAGTTGTTGGTGTCTAGATCATGGAGCAGAGGGTTCAGCTAAAGACATGGATATGTGGTCTTGACTGGCTTTGCTACAAGATTGGTTGGGAGTTCTGTTGGATTGGTGGTGAGCCTGGTGAACAACAGTTTGTTGTAGCGTAGATTGTTGATCATGGACTTCTGTTGAATTATCATGGATGGTTGGGATAGCTTGAGGGTTTCTTTGGCATGGACGAGATCAATTTGATCGAGATGGCTTCATGTGATGGACTGGATATTGGCAGGCTAGAAACTTCATCAATTCATGATGTTGAATATTCGAGATTGGTGGGATTTGCACAAGTGATATTTGAACCAAGAGGATGAGTGCTTGCAGGACTAAGCCAATGGAGATCGTGTAGGCTCAGAGGGAGTCTAGCCTCAAAGGGAGTAGCCCTATGGAGGTTTGGGATCTTTCGGTTCAGATGTGATAAGGCAGAGGGATTACCGAGATTGTTAGATTCATTCTACAGGGTATACTGCAGTGATGGATGCCAGATGAGCTAGTGTTGATGGATGATGATGGTTATTTCCTAGTCTTGGAAGTACCTCCCTCGCTAAGAGGGAGTGTTGATTTATTTTATCTTGGGAGGTACTCCAAGACTTGTGGATCAAGGGTTTGGAGGAAGGAGCATCATAGGTGGCCTTGTGGGCTTGAAACCCAAGCTTGGGGTTTTCCACCCATCAAGGTTTGGGCCAAAACCATGAGAACATTTCTCCATGTGATGAATGAGGATGATAGCTCTCAGTAAGATGAATCTAACACAATGAGAATCATCCAATTCCGAGTTGTAGAAATGGAGATATGGATTTTTGAAGGTTAATGATGGATTTACACTTGTATGTCAAGGCCGGCCTAAGGAGTATTAGGCATGCGACAAGTTGTGGAAGCCCCTAGATCATGATGTTTTGGAGCCCCTCTCTTTAGTATAAATAGAGGGTAATGTTAGAGCCTTAAAGGGCATCCAAAATTGCAACGCATATCTTGAGGAAAACTTGTGGAGGAAGGGAGATCTCTATTTTGAGACCGTAGTAAGGGAGGCTAGGGAAACGTTTTTTGGAGGACTGTTTCAAGGGCAAGAACATGGTTTGAAGATTGATGTTGGACGACGAGTATGTTGCCTGCTAGGTTGAGGCCTTAAGGGCTGGAAACAAGTCTGTTTAGGGCTGATTTGAGGATTGTGGATGGACTGTGGCAGTGTTTGAGGGTAGCGTATTGCAACAGAAGTGTTGTATGGTAGGCCACAGGCCATACCACAACAACAAGGCTTGCGTGGACTATTTGAAGGTTTGGTTTTATCCCTTACCCTCAACATCGAGGAGGAGTGTATCTCCCTACTTAAACTGCAGTTTTCTAAAGAGTTGTTTGTGGGCTATGGGAGAAGTTTAAGTTTGTAGCAGTGTGTCCTAATTTCCCTAACTAGAACAGTCACAAACATTGGTGCACAAGTAGATTTGGAGCAACATTTGGAGGTGTGTTGGGTCAAATAAGTTGATTGGGGATCAATCTACATTGCAGTTTGTTGGGAGCCATTTGTTGGAGTTTCCTTAGTGTTACCGGGAAAAGTGTCTATTTAGAGCTGCTCTATCCCACTAAGGTGTGACAGCTGCCTTAGAAACAAACAGAGAAAACTACTTTTGTATCTCCTTTATGAACTATAAATAAAGAGGAATAGGAAGAACTAACCTGTGTCTTGCGCTAGTCCTTTGATCCAATCTCTCTCCTCTTTGACAGCTTCCAGCTACCTGCTCCCTTACTTGCCCAGCTTCACCAAGTACCTGTAAGATCACAGAAGAAGAAAACTATACAAAGACATGGATTTATATTCATAAATAACTTAGGATTAGATTTAAGTGAACCATACAATTGTAACAAGCATCAATGATACAAAAGCATGGAGGAGAAACTCAAATAGTTTTTATTGATATACAAGAAGATCCAGGAGGAGTTACAACCGATGATACCTGACCCAGCATCAACCTCCCAGCAAAGAAGCCCCTCTTCACCTCCAACAAAGCATAGATCACCCAATTCTCTGATATGTGTCTCAAAACCAACAACAATTCCTTACAATGTGCAAAATTCCAGCCTCCGGATCTCTGGGATGAGGGATCCATATATAGATGTATTCAAGGAGGATGAGTCAGCTTATGATTTGATTAGTGGCTTCTCTCTGTCAGTTCTTGCTTCCACTTGGAGACTGAAGGCCTCTTACTCATCCTTGGTCGAATTCAGTGAGGCAAGTGTCATAGGAGAAGATTCTAAAAGCTTCCATTGTCTCTCCACCTCGCGGAATGACACTGCCATTTGTCATTTCTCGCCCAACGCACCCTCATAGTGCATTTAGGTGCGTTGCAATGCACCTAGCCAGTGTATTCAGGTGCTATGCAATGCAGCTAGCCAGTGGAGCAGCTGAAATGATCCTGTTTTGACTTATTCTGAGCAGTTTCTGGTGGAGAACTTCTGGGAGAAGCTGTAATTTGTTGACCTTGTTCCTTTAGGGGTTAGAAAAACACTTTTAGGGACTTAGGAGCCCTTGGTTTATGGAAATTTCATGCTTGGAGCTGCAAGGCACAAAAATGTCTATAACAGTTGTCTATAACAGTATGATCTAGCTGAGGCGGGCATTCCCATGCTCAGCTTTATAAATTCATTTTCATGTACACAGGACAGACAATCGTCTGATTGTAGACTGATGATTCTGATAGAGCCATCATCCTTTTGGTAGGATGATTATCTGTGCTGCAATGCTGTACATTTTAATGTCTTTATTTCCCTGAATATATATCGCAGCCCGGATGGATGAAACTAGATCCGGGGTCTTCAATCTCGTCCGATCTTCACTCGAAGTACATGTCGATCCATGTGAGAAATGTTTTGAAGTCGAACATGGAAAGACATCGCTTGATTACCAGTCAATGATGTAAACTATTAACAAGCGCGAGAGGAATCACCGATAATGATAATGATCCTCAAGGTACTGCAGTACAATTCACGTGGTGTGAATAAAGGACTTGGCATCGAAAACCACGCAAAATCTTTCGGTCGAAGGTCATTGATGTAAACCTGTTGCCGGAAGTGAGAAACTTGCCATTGAGGCATGCAAGCTTCAAAGTACTGAACGGGGTGTTCCTAGACCAACTTCTTGGATAATGAGCTGATGTCGACAAGAAGTGATCCATCACAGGAGGGCCTTAATGAATCCCACATCAATGACACGGAACGGAGCAAATGATTTTGATGGAGGTGAAAACGATATGATGATATACGGTTCAGGGTGGCAGTCATGAAAGAATGGAGTATAATGTATGGTAGTGGGTGGGACACAGGTGACTTCTCTGGATGACTTCTCTTGAACATATCGGCGACACTGATGTGATGGATTGGTAGCATTAACCCCAAATGTGGATGGTATGGCGTGACCATGGCGATGTGACCGGTGAATGAAACAACCCAACCCGACTCAGGCATGGAGCGGAAGCGTCATGTTCAAGAGCGACTTGCTACCAATAAAGATTATTTGAGTTTTCTTCCCAATTTTTCCCCAGTCATTGCTGACCAGTACCTCTTTATTTTTGTCAAGCTTGAGGAGGATAACATATGCTTGTTCTATAATTTTCCCTTCGGGCAAACCCATCGCTATGTTTTAACGAGCCTAGCGATAGTGAAACTCGTTCTCGTCTAAAGACAAGTTTGTTGCTATTAATCTTTTTAGCGAGTTTAACAACAAAGATAACTCGGTCCTTTTCATTTTTAGAGAGTCTGAAAAGGTACGAAAAGGTAACTCCAAAATTCCTTTTTCGTCATCTAATACCTTAAGTCCGAAAAAGTATAAAACAATACAGAAGGGATGAATTTTCGATAGCTTTAACGAGCCGAACAAAACAAGCGCTCGATCTTTTTGTGCAATAATCCCTCAGGTCCAAAAAGATTAAAATCTAGAGGAGGGATAGCACTTCCTGTCCTTTTAACGAGCTGGAGAGGCCAATGGCTCGGCAATATTTTCATATTTTACGAGTCAGTTGAAAAGAGCTTAAAGGAGACTCGTCTTTTGAGGAACGAGTGATAAAATGGGTAGTAGCTGATTCCAGGTAACGTTTGGAATTTTCCAATCACGACAGTGTCACAAGGATGGCTAGTGAAATCACTCTTTGCAGCTGTTCCTCAAAATGGGTAAACAATCAAATGGAGGTGAACGATCGGCCAATGAAAAAGTGGAGGTGACGGTGCAAACACGACCAAGGCTTTAATGGCTGAAATACTTCATTCACGGTGGTTATTTACCTGGGAATAATTCATTTTTTAATGAGCTTAAACGCGGGTGGAAACATTTACTCGGTGCGGGTTTATTTTTTAACGAGCTTGAACCTTGCGGTAACACTGCTCGATTAATCCAGTCATATGATAAGAATGTCTCATATAAAAAACGACAACTTTTAAAGTTTTGCCCCACATCCTTTCTTTATGCCACTTAGGAAACGACCAATCCTACAAGTTTAAAGGGTTATAGGTCCTAAAAATTTAAAAAAATAAATAGTCGCTCTTCGCTTGCATTCCAAAAGGTTTGCATGCCCCCAGGTATAAGACAGAGTTTCAAGGTTACCTCTACTTCTTTCCGCCAAAAAATTTGTTTTACCAAGAGAGGCCTACCTCTTACAGGTTACCCAAAGATTGTTCTATTCACTGCGTAAACAAAACACTTCTTCGGCGATGTCTACCGAGATAAACAAAGGTGAGCGACGATGCCCGCCAACTCACATAACTTTGACAAGAGAATCTTGTTCTAGAATAACCCCTCTTCCAATCACGGACGAGGGTACAGACTAGTCATATTCTCTCGCGGAAACCTACCCTATACCCGAAGTTTTCCTGCCGAAGCAGACCAGGATGCATGCCCCTGGGTTTCAGTCATATCCCTCCGAATTACTCGCGCTCATCGGGAGGACGGATTGGAGATTGAGACATTTCTTGCGTGAAAAGACCATTTAGGGATGGTATATGACTATTTTCTATGCGTGATCCGGGAAATGAAAGCTGGTCCACGAGCTTGACCACTCTTCCTTCGTGCGGAAAACACATTACTCTAAAGAATGAGGAGACAATTGCTTCCATGCAATAAATATAGTCTCGTCCAAGGAGTAGATTGTAATCCAGGGGTCCTTGAACTACCATTACGTTCATGCGAATTGTTTTCCTTCTCAATGTTATGGGCACATCGGGAAGGATCCCTAAAGGTCGACTAGTTCCTTTATCAAAGCCTGTCATATTTCTCATCTCAGGAAAAAGCGATGGTGAACCAAGCACTTTCCTAGCAGTTGAGGAAAGGATACTCACAGAAGCCCCCTCATCTATGATGGTACCAGCCATAACCATTCTATATATTTGAACGATAATTCGGAATGGTATGCTTGCTGGTAAACGGGGTCTGCCTAGTTGATTCCAGTCGAAGGAGACAACTAGGTTTCTTGGAGGTGGGACCGAATAGACGGCCGGGTACGACTCTGACGAACTTCCTTCCTGCGGTAAAGGAACGGGTAAATTGCCCCCATGTTCGTTGGAGTCTGTGCTTATGAAAAGAATTTGGACAGTGTCATCCTTGTTCTTTTCAGTGACTGTATCATCTGAAGATAAAACCTCTGAAGGCAAGACCGGGTCAACTACCGCCTCGACCTTTTGACTTTCGTCTGGTATGGATCCAGATGGTTTATCTTCAATGATAGGTGCTTCAGCTGACCACCTGAGCGGGCCAGCCGGATTTTCGACTAGTGACGGACTCGGAAAGAGTTTTTTATATCCAGGAGGAAGTCGTAACAGTGAAACCGGACGATCATCCAAAACTCTTTTAGCTTTGTCTAAGAAGGGACAACGGTGGATGGCATGATCGCCTTCACATAGTTTACAAGGAAATCTATATTTTCCTTTTTGTCCTGGGGCTTCACTTTCACTAGTCGACAGTGTGCTTTCAACATGATCATTAGAGGTTGATGACACCGGGTTGTGCAAACGAGGAGACCAGTCCCTTAATATCCGAGGGATGCAAGGACAATCTCTGTGAAAATGGTCTCCTTTGCAAATGACACATGGCGATTTATGCCTGGTCAGTGCAGTGTGTGGATTTTCGTTAGACGACACTCGTTTTCCCCCATTCGCCTTTGGCTCCTTCTTCTTCTTCTCTTTCTTCTTCTTTTCCTTCTTCTCTTGAGGAACTTGACTTTTGGCTTTACCAGCCCCATCAAGTGAAGAGGAAGGAGGAGAGGAAGAATTAAAGGAAGTAGAAGGCTGGTGGGCAACTCTGGACTCGTCTAATTGCTGATTCGATTGTTCAGGAATAGTGGTGTTCTGAATGACAGAGGTTGAGAAGAGCCATACTGGCAAACCAATTGTCAGCCCTGGAAGCGACAATGTGGCCATATGGGGTGCACCAACATCTCCCCAAGAGGAGAAGGGACTAGGATTTCCTCCAAGGGGAATTCCTTGGTTGGTAGACTCCATTTTCTCAACCCAAGATCAACGTAGGAAAGGGGTAATGAATATTCTGTTTAAAATAAATTTTTATACGCTTTGACACAACTTGTTTTTTCAGTTTTTAAGAGTCGAGAAAAAACAAAAGATGACTCTAGTCTCCTTCGATTTTTAATGAGCTTGAAGTGACAAGTGCTTAGATGGACCTTTTCCGTTAAAGAGTCTGAAAAGGAACAAAATGGACTGCTCTAGAAGTCTAGGTAGAGGGAGTACCAAACCAATCGCAAAACTACAGAATACTTTTTACGGTACGACAGTCAATCTTCTCGAATGCTGTGTTCAGTGCATTGTGATCAGTAGGGCGGCCGACACGGCTTCCTATGGATAAAGGATTTAAGCCTATAGGGGTCTCCCAAAATATACTCGACGGTACGTGGGAGCACAAGTCTGTACTGGCACTTATCGTCTCAAAGTGGAGGAATCACCCAACCATCAGTGAGGACAACAGTTACCAGGCTTTACGACGCCGGAATACGTCTCTAGCCTAGACTTCTAAATGTTGTGCATTAAGTTCCAAAGCGTTGTTAGATTCATTGAATTTATTTTAAGTTGATCTTTCTTATGAAGTTTTCCTTTTGGGTTCACCACGAGATGTAGATGTAATTCCTAAAATGCAATCTAAAGATGATAAACAAACTTTTATCTCTTTTCAGCAATGAAAATCCTAGCTACTAGGGGAAAAGAAAGACACAATCTTTTCACAAAGAGCAAAGAGCACATTGTAAATGCACTTTCCTAAATCAAGCCAAACAGACTGTCTATATGCAAATGCACATGCATGTATTTGTTTTTCACTTTCTTAGTATTGATGCTAAAAAGAAAGTTGATGTACAAATCTGAATTTGCTTTCAAGCGACAAACACAAACAAGTTTCTTTTCGAAATCAAAAGATAGATTACGACACTTCACGATTTTGAAATGAATACTCGTTTTGACACTAGAAATTCACAAATTCAGACCAAAATCAATAGTAAAAGTATATTCGACCATCAACAGCAAGCAAACTTTCTCCTATGATCGAAATCGACACTTGCGACAGATCTAAATCAAAGGATGACAGTACGACTATTCTACTTTTGCAATGGAAAACTGTAAACGACTCAACAAACACACAAAAACATCTATAGTTCTTTTGTACAAAGGAGGCGAAATATCAGTAAGGAAAAGGGGTTTGAAACAGTCATATACTGATCACAGGCAGCAAAATTCAGAGACAAAACTGGAAAGAGTGAAGCACAAGAACCTCAGCTACACAGGGCTGGGTTGATCAGCGCACCTGTAACACAGAGAAATTGCATTGCAGCGCAGGTTGCCCTTCCGGGAAGTGCGTTGAAATGCAGGATCTCTTCACAGTACCTGCGCTGGGGTAGAAACGAGAATTCTATCCGGGTTCTGGGTCACAGTTTGCAGTTTAGTCTTTGGTTTTTGGCCGAGTAAAAGCAATCAGTAATGCACAATCAGGGGTAGATCTAAGGAGGGTCTAAGAGCTATCACAAGGGCAATCAGATAGTCTATGAATCAGCTGTTCAAATCATAAACAGATCCAGTGAATGGATTGAAGCAGCAGATGTCTACTTTGCATTTGTTATGGCAAATGCAGTTCGAATGCTACTTATAAGTTTATGAAATAAACAACAAGAGATACACAAACAAACTAATTAGACATTCGTCCCCAGTGGAGTCGCCATTTTGTTACTGGGAAAAGTGTCTATTTAGAACTGCTCTATCCCACTAAGGTGTGACAGCTGCCTTAGAAACAAACAGAGAAAACTACTTTTGTATCTCCTTTATGAACTATAAATAAAGAGGAATAGGAAGAACCAACCTGTGTCTTGCGCTAGTCCTTTGATCCAATCTCTCTCCTCTTTGACAGCTTCCAGCTATCTGCTCCCTTACTTGCCCAGCTTCACCAAGTACCTGTAAGATCACAGAAGAAGAAAACTATACAAAGACATGGATTTATATTCATAAATAACTTAGGATCAGATTTAAGTTAACCATACAAATGTAACAAGCATCAATGATGCAAAAGCATGGAGGAGAAACTCAAATAGTTTTTATTGATATACAAGAAGATCCAGGAGGAGTTACAACCGATGATTCCTGACCCAGCATCAACCTCCCAACAAAGAAGCCCCTCTTCACCTCCAACAAAGCATAGATCACCCAATTCTCTGATATGTGTCTCAAAACCAACAACAATTCCTTACAATGTGCAAAATTCCAGCCTCCGGATCTCTGGGATGAGGGATCCATATATAGATGTATGCAAGGAGGATGAGTCAGCTTATGATTTGATTAGTGGCTTCTCTCTATCAGTTCTTGCTTCCACTTGGAGACTGAAGGCCTCTTACTCATCCTTGGTCGAATTCAATGAGGCAAGTGTCATAGGAGAAGATTCTGGAAGCTTCCATTGTCTCTCCACCTCGCGGAATGACACTGCCATTTGTCATTTCTCGCCCAACGCACCCTCATAGTGCATTTATGTGCGTTGCAACGCACCTAGCCAGTGTATTCAGGTGCTATGCAACGCAGCTAGCTAGTGGAGCAGCTGAAATGATCCTGTTTTGACTTATTCTGAGCAGTTTCTGGTGGAGAACTTCTGGGAGAAGCTGTAATTTGTTGACCTTGTTCCTTTAGGGGTTAGAACAACACTTTTAGGGACTTAGGAGCCCTTGGTTTATGGAAATTTCATGCTTGGAGCTGCAAGGCACAAAAATGTATATAACACTTAGGCATGAAGGAACTCAACTAGGTGCAAATTCTGCTATAGAGTGATGTAGATGTCCTAGTGTGGACAAAGTTGTTGTAGCCTATGGAAACCAAGGAGGTAGGGCTGACATGGCATGTTAGAAGACCTAACTAGTGGGCAATTTAACTGTGAATTTTGGAGCCTAGATTTGTGCAATATCTCCTCTATTGGAGAACAAAGGGCAGATGTGGAGAAGTATGTGGGAAGTCATGTGTAAGGGTCTCCTAGGTGCGGGGATGCCCTAACTAGGTGCAGATGATACAACGTGGACTTGGTCACTCATGTTCTATTGGAGGACAACGTGAGATTGGACCAAGTGTGTACGTGATTAGGCACTTATGGTATATTGGAGGATAGTGTGATAGTGTTAAAGTTGGAGCCTGGTGAGAAACACCTTGATGGACAATGCGAGAGAGGCAGTTGTTGAGCTCAAGGGTCTGATCAACCAGGGGTAGTTTTCAGTAGCCTGAGACTTGTGTGTGGAGAAGGACTTCTACAAAAAATGATGGGTAGTCCTCCTAGCATGTGTTCATTATGGGAGATGAACATCTTGTAGTGACAGGTGGTAGCCCTTTGTGCCATATGTTGGTCTTCATCGGTGTAGCGCAGGAAGACCATAGTGGGCTGAAGTCCCTCGATAGCGAAGGAGTAGCAGTGGGAAAATTGAGAGTTTTTCACAAGTGGAGTTGTGAACAACTCGACATGAGTCTCGATGTGTTGTCCTTTGAAGGACTAAGGGGCATCTAGTGAGCAGTATGGAAGTGAAGGATTGACAAGACATGATACGACATAGTAACTGCAATGAATTTTGTCATTGTATCTTGTATACCATAAAATATTGTATTATTCAAATTTGATTTAATATAACAAAGATTGGGGTTGTACATATTGTATAATTAGTTAAAAATTGTGTATATTTATGCATGTGTGATTTATTGCCTTATATTTTCGCTCTGCAAAGTAGTTTATGGTTGAGACTCTTAGTTTGGAAGCGTCAGTGATTTTAAGACTTGTTGACGGTGTTGGACCCGCCAACATGTAAAGGGGATCTCCCCTCTAAGAAGTCCAAACTATACCTCAAACCATTTGGAGTAGGAGTCCCAGCAGTGGGTAGTAAAGTAATGCCTTGACCACGGTAGCACGCAGAGGTAAGTGTGATAACTTTGTCGGAAGAAAGTGTGTGACCTTGCATCGAGTCAAGTGAGATGCATGGGGGTTCTAACACACACATGGGAAAAGGAAGTGTGTCCCTTAGAATCCTGTAATAGTATGAAACCTGAAAGGAACACATGAGCGGAATGAAACCAAAAGTTGGAAAGCGGAATAGTCGACAAACCAAAGTGACGGGTTAAACCAACAACACATATGCAACAAGATTCATACAATTGCATACAAAATAGTTTATACACAAATGTGTAACTTAAATAACATACATTGCTAAAACAACTAGAATAGTCCAACTACAATAACAACATAAGCATGAAAATGTGTTGGTTTTGTCATATATATAAAGTGAAAGTTCTATCCATACATACACCATTGATGACCACTAGCCCCAATAGTGGAACATTACAGTCAACATTTCCAGCTCCTCCAAAGAGATGTACTCTCTCCGCATTGTGTAGAAGCCAAGGTTCACCACAATACTCTCCAAGCCTTCTCTAAGCAATGCCTTGCCAAAATCTTGGCTCCCAAAATCCCTTTCTATAAGTCATGCAGTTCTATTTATAACAAAGGGTGGGGTGACCCTTGAAATTCCCCTTTGTGACTCTTGCACTACCCTCATGACTCTACACATTACATAGTGAATGTTCACATTCCACTAGTGACACTTGGAATTTCACTTACAACATGTTTTACAACAATATACATTTTCCACATGTACCCATGTGAGACAAAATAGGCTAGAGATAGCCTAACAAGACAAAACAATATGACTCCGAAGGGGAAAAGACCAACTTGAAAACCTCCACTTGATGCTACTCGGTCATGTACTGATGCCAAGCTTGGTACTATGTTGGGACATCATGATGTTATCTTGCTGAAAGTAGACTCTTTCCTCCATGGCATTCAGGCATGTGGCCTTGGAACTTGTGTTTGTCTCATCTTGGAGCATGCGCAGTGTTGTCCTAAGTGTGGTAGGACCACCAATGTACTTCTGCATGTTCTTTGCATTCAGTTTCTATTCGTCATTGGTGGACTCGTGCATCAATTGCTCCATGTACCTATCGACCTTTAATCAGAGTTGGTTCTTGTGCTTAGCTTTGCTAAGGAAACTTGCATCTATTCACTCTCTTCCTCAAATGTTGGTTGTTCCAACTCATCAACCTGTATTGGTGTTGTTTTCTATGTCATTACGCATTTCCTTTGTTCTTCTTCCTATTCTTGCTTCTCAGATCCCGTTCTTCCTTTGACTCTTGTTCTACTTACTATGATCTTAGTTTTTCTACCTGCAAGCTTTGCTATTTTCCCTTCCTCTACTATGATGCCTTTTTCATGTGCTTCCTTTTGCTTCTGCTCTCAAAATTGCCTACATGAATACTGAATATGATTTCGCTCTGTAGCTTTGTCCTCCTTTTGTTATGTCAACAACTTCCTCATTCCCTAATTCTGTACATGATTGCCTTCCTTCTGCCACTGATGTTGGTCTTCCTGCCATGTTAGTGTTGGCTAATTTTCTGCAAACGGTTGGGCATTTGCATATATTGGCAAGTAAATTGGCGATTTCTCAATTGCTTCCTTGGTACTACTTTCAATGGTCACTCTTGAAGAAACTCTCTTTGGTGCCATGGTAAAATAATTGTTGGAGAGAAGCGCTTCACGAATGTGGTACCCGTGGGACAAAACATACACTCATGGCAAGAAAAAATTATCTCTTACAAATCCAACTTCACAACATGATCATGTAGAAATCTAGGCATATGATGAGAGGGATTGCGTGGTTTTGATAGACAAGGGATGACTCACTGACTGTGGGAACTACGCACTGTGCAGTCCTGACTGTGCAATGCACAATTCAGTCTAGGACATGGCCTATGAGAGACTATGCATTACATAGTCTCAGTGACCAAGCTGGGAGACTGGCTCCTGTAACTGCGCAATGCATAGTTGGAGCCAGCCTAGGAAAACCTCTACGCAATTCTAGAATCAAAGGCAGAGACCTTGAGCTGCCAAATTGCATAGTGCATGCAAATGAATGTGAGACCCAGGCAAGGGGGGCCCAGATCTGTCCATGGGAGTGTGCAAGAAAGTAGATCTAAAGGATGATGTGAGGATGAGTGTAGATTTAACGAAGTGTAGATGTGTAGATGGGAAAAAAGTGTAATAATTGACTAGATTGAAGGAACACGAAGGATGTGAAGAGAGTCACCGCAATGACAACCGTTGGTGAAAAAATGAGAAAACTCATGCAATACTTGGGGAAGGCAATGTATAACTTGAAACAACACTTCTACAAGCTAAAACAAGCAACAGTCATTTAACAAAACGAGTGAAACAACACTCTCACAATCTAAAAAGCAAAAGAAAGAGAAAAAGTGGCATAAGATGATAAAAGAAAATGTCACCCCGAAAGGAGATGACAATGCTTTGAAGGCTCCTTGATCTACTACGGAAGCTAGAGCTTGGTGATTGAATGTATAAGTGAGCTCTAGAGGAATCCATTACATATCTTTGAGAAAAATGGAGTTCAAGATGCATATGCTTGAGATCAAGGACAACGACGACACTTGGCAAAGACTTATAAAGATGGGAATGTGTCACCTCCGGAAAACTAATAATATATCCCTACTTCCTAGGGATTCTTTTCCTCTTAGATTCTTGCTTTTCTAGAAAAATGCCATGTGCTACTTGGAAATATTGTGTGGTTTTGGGAAGGATCGGGCAACTCTCTGGTTCATGCACTAAGCAATTTATGGGCTGAGTGGCTCTCGGACTACCTCTCAGGCTCTGCGCACTTTCCTAGCTAAAGACAAGTTGTCAGATGTGACTGCACAGTTTTGGAGCCTAAGCTCACTATCGAGATGCTTTGCACAATTTTGGACAACAAGGTTGACTGATAGGCTACTCTTTGCAATTCTTGAGGGCAAGGAAGGTTGCCGGGCTTCTCTGCACAATTCATGAGAGAAAGGTAGTCTACCCTCTAGGACTGCGTAGTTTTCCAAGTCAACGCAAGAACTGGATTTGAAACAAGTCACAGGGTCAACTTGTGGTTATTCGGCAAAGTAAGTAAGTGAAGACAAGCTATAAAGCGAAAGGTAAGTTCAAATGAAAACATAAGTACCTGAGAAGTGCAAGACAAGATGCTAAGATTTTAAGGAGGGAGGCTCCAAAACAAAGTGAAGGAAAAATTTTGGAGGGTGGTTGTAGTTGCTACAACATTGGTGACACATTTGTATAACTCCAGCAGTCTGTATGGACATTGTCTTGTGTAAAGCGAGTCTAAATCCTTCGGAAGTATTGTTTGATTCTCTAATCATCATGGCTTCCTTACTAGCTTGAGTTAAATATATAGTCCTTGCCATTCACTTGATCGGTCAACACGTACCAAGCCAAGTCAACTGAGTTGTTTCGATTGGGGATGAGGAGTTTATTGATGCACAAGTAATATAATTGTCAGAGTTTTAGTTTCATCTCTGGTGTTGCTCTGCTGCCACCAAGCTTGGATAGTACCCAGACGAAGTCACTTCAAGAATACAAGCATATTTTCACTACCAATGAGCTTGGACAATACCCCGACGAAGTTACTTGCTTCACCTCTCTATGCAGGAAGCCTTTCTCTTCTTTTGCCTTTATTTTATTTTTTTCCTTTTCATTTTTTTATTTTCAGAGAACTGTTCTTAGGCACTTATTTATTTCATGAGGCAGAAGAGGGATCCCGAATTATATAGAGAAAAAGAGGTTGTCCCTTCAAAGAAGTATGATATATATATATACCTCTGACATGTTTTTTAAGGTTTCGCCTGATTACCTTACTCCACTTGACTGAGTTGACAAGGGTTAACTTGTTGGGCATGGAATCCCCCCACAACATGTTTTGGGGCTCAAAGCCCAAGTTTTGGTCAAATAATGTTGTAAGACTCCGCGAATTGCGGGCGCAGAGCGCGAAATGTATGTTGATTCATCGGGTTGTCCGCCCTAAGTTTTGTAATGTAATGTTTTCCTACCCATGGTCCATGGACCATAGGATTGTATAAATAGAGTGAGGCTCTAAGTTATAAGAAGAAGAGATGGATTGATTAATGTAATGGATGCAATGGTCTAATAGTGGACATAGAGGAAGTCTAAGTGTCTTGGGTCGTAGTAGTAGGAAGAGGCTCTGTAGTTGAGTGCGTAGAGGTTAGTAGAGTCTGTAGCTGAGTGTGCAGGGCGGAGTCGAGTCTGTAACCCAAGAAGAAGAATAATAAAGAGAAGTTTGATTCCAAATACTATGTATCTGATTTTGTATTACTCTCTATTCATTTATATTGTTTTTTTTATCGCGCACACTTATATGAAAACTGAAAACTGTTAAGTATAATTGGGCTCATACAGATAAGTTAAGTAATCAAATAATATCGGGTTAATAGTAAGCAACTTGGGAAATAACATGGATCGCACCTCGAGCAGGGTTGCACAAAGGCAACATTGCAGGCTACAAGGTACTAATAAGTGCGCGTAGCGACGTGCGTGTAGGTTCAAACCGTGGACCACGGAAAAACCATCAGACATCTCTAGGGTGCGGAAACGTGGTTCTATCACCCTCCCATACTACTTCGGGTGAGACCTCAGTCTGCGCTCTACGGACTGTTCCCGAAAGGGCCAGTAGTACCATATTTGTTTGGCTAAATCATCTCTGAACCTCGGCCAGGCCCATACAAGCCAACAAATGGTTTCGTTTCTGGGACCGGGATCTGCATAAGGGATGTCTAGTGTCGTGTCACTGGAATCCAACAAAGAAAGAAATTGAAGGGTGGTTGGACAAGAAGATTCACGAGTTCGCGGCACAGGAAAACAGGAATCCACGAGTATCTAAGGAACAGTGGTTGGAGCACTACTTGTATACGGAAATCCACGTAATTTTCTTTGTATCCTTTCCTTATGAGCTTTATGAGTGGATTGTGAAGCTAGCAGATAGTTAGGGAAGGTGTAGGGTTGAAAAACCAATCGTGTGGACTCCGAAATTAATGCACAGACTAGAAGCGTCAGGAGATAATATCATGCGAGCTGTGGACCATTGGATCGATCGAATTATAGGAGGATTTAGCACTGAGTTTGCGGTAGATACGATTGTCAGCTACAGTGATGCGGAGTGACGCTTCCTCAAAGGACTGCGAGGTAAGTATATTAAATATTTGAACACTTGGATTAAGATGCTATTGTGTGAAAAGCGGGTTATGCAAATAAATTAATGTTTGGGACTACACGAAGTGCGAAGATATATAGAAGCGGAGGTAGTGAACAATTAGAAGCTAGTCCCTTAATTTCACCCTTACAGGAAAGCGAGGAAGAGCTCATGAGAGTTTCTTCGAGAAGCGCAGTCAGTCTGATAAGGCAACAAATTCTGTGCTTACCACCTCCACCTACACTGCCACCCATCTCACCCTCCTCACCTCTATCTCCACCCACCCCACCTCCGCCACCACCACAATTCAGTATGGCGAGTGCGATCAAACTACCGGTATTCAGAGGAGTCGGAATGAAGATCTAGACCAATTCTGGTTCATGGTAAGGGCAGTATGGGAAGCACAAGGCATCGTGGATGAAAATATCAAGAAGGATACATTGGTAAGCGCATTGCAGGATCACGCATTAACATGGTACATCAAGCATTCTAATGACCATCCAAATGCAGGAATCGCAGAAATCCAGAACGCGTTGAACAGGGAATTTAGTAGGTTAAAGTTGGAGACACAATCAATTATCGGGTTTAAGGAGATCGTGATGCTCTCGGGTGAGACCCCTTGGGATCTGGACCAAAGACTGAAGAGTATGATTTGCAAAGCCAACATGACTTTGACGGATGGACAACACCACACATGGTTTGTAGTGTCACTAACACCGCATTTAAGGATGGCGCTGTCACAACAAAAGCTTTCCACCCAGGCCGAAGCTTTGGAGATGGCAATGAGATTGCATGAGACCCCTATACAAGACCCTAGTCTGGGAGTCCAACAAATCCATGTGCAACTGCAAAATCTGTGTCTAGAGATGCAGATTTTGAAATAGGACAGGACACCTCAGCCAGAGGCGCGCAAGGAGGTATGGTGCATAAAATGCAAAGGCCAAGGGCATGACAAAGACCATTGTCTAGTGTTCGTGAATTACTTGGCAGGAGGAGGGTCGATGTTGTTAAGCCCTGAGGCACAAGCAGGACCAAGCACGACACTTGCACTATGGTGCGTGATCTGTCAGGTAAGAGGAAACACACTACGGATAATTTTCATCTATTGCAAAAGTATACGCAGACGTACCAACAATTGTTTTGTAATTTCTGCAAGTCGGTAGGCCATGATGAACGCACCTACAAAAGCTACGAACTAATGATGGATCAGACTCCTGTCTATAGGGTGCAGACCGAAACACGAGTCCTCGACCCAAATACAGGAATGACACGTGCTGGATTTCAGGGGCGAGAACGAGGTCAAGGTGGAATGGGACTAGGAAGGGGTCGCAGACAACTAATTTGTTACAATTGCAGAGGGATAGGGAACTATGCCCGCCATTGTACAAACCTGACAAGGACATCATGTTTGTACTGTACTCAGTTTAATCATGAGGCAGAAGACTGCCCTATATTGATAGCAAGGCTATGCGAAAAAGGGGTACTCCAACCTCCTCTGAATCAGAATTTGCAGATTATGAGGTCTGAGTCGTGCGAAGAAGACCCGAATGTAAACATAGTGCTCAAGAGCGGTATGACCACTGGTGATGATAAAGGTAATCAGTTAGAAGAAAGTGTGTGGGTTCGCAAGGCTCCTACAAAGGAACCCAAATTTGATTTAGAATGCGTGAAGGAGGCATTCATGGAAGCTAAGAAGAGCTTCACGGAGGCCTCCACTTCAGGTAGTAAGGATCAACTCTAGCCAGGGATGGATCCTTCATTGCTCACTACCTTTCTGGAGACATGCATGAAATTGCTATGCGACAGCAAGGAAGTAAAAGGACTACAGGAACTTATCACTAGGTGCGTGGGTCAGGAGAAACATGCGTGGTCTGGAAACTTGGAAAGCATGCATTGCGCATAGGAAGGGAAATGAGGTTGACTGTGCAAATCGGCGAGTATGAAATGGATTAGGTAATCTTGGATCTCAGATCGGACGCAAATGTACTGCTGAAACAAACATGGGAATGCATGGGCAGACCCGCACTACAATGGTCTCCTATTTAGTTGCGAATGGAGAACCAACAGAAGATCTTGCCCATGGGAAGATTGCAAGGGGTAAAGGTGGATATTTAAGGTGCGAGCGCGCAGGCGGATTTTGAAGTGATAGAGATTGTCGATGATAGCAATCCCTATCTTGCGCTACTAGGAATAGACTGGGCCACTGATATGAACAGAGTGATAGATCTGAAGAAGTGCAAAATGATCTTTGAGAAAAAGTCACTACGCGTAGTAGTACCGCTAGATCCAACCGAAGGAGCGCGATACACCGAACTGGTGCGCGACAATGATAGTGATGACGATATCAATTGCATCTACAAGATAACCACGCAAGAACAGGATTGGGTAAACCCGACTGCAGATGGTAGGATTTCGTGGGAGCGCGAAAGCTCCTGCACTTCGGATTCAGACGAAGAAATAGAGCGATGGCAGAATCGGCTGCATGAAGTAACAACGCTTAATTGCAACATGATGGTTAGATCACTACACTGTGTGACAACAGAGGTAAGGGACCTGCCTATGTATGACGGGTTGACAGCGGTGGATGAATTCCTAAACAAATTTGAAAGCGCAGTACCAGAACAGCAGCGGTTCGATGCTCTGAAATGGGCACTGCGTGCAACACCTACAAGGTGGTGGGGTACACAGTTGGGAAGTTTTGAGGACTGGCGTGGATGTAGAAGGATGATGTGCCTATGATTTGGAAAATCCCAGCTAAGGATGAGATCCAGTTACCAGGGGCAGAACAACTTGTGCGCCCACCTTTCCCGATGGGTACAGAGATATGACATGTAGCTCACACAAGTGCAAACCACTCCCAGAATAGAGAATTGGAACAAAACGCAACAAGAGGAAAGGTAAATCATGCCAAGGACTATCCATGGAGAAGCATTCGACAAGGTATGCGAAGTGCTGAACAGGGTTCACTAGGTGAAATGCACTGACTGGGACCTGCGCATACCAGCGGTTCGATGGGCCTATAGGACCATGTACAAAACCTTGATTGTGAAAACAATTCTAAGGTTGAAGAACAAGGTAGGGATCGTAATTTTTGAGGGGCATGCAACGATGAATCCACACATAATAGCACCCACAGGTGTGATAGTGCGCGAAGCCCAGGACAAAGAAATCACATAGCTACGCAAGGTAGAACACATAAGGCTTCAAGAATCCATTCGGCAAGGGAACCTTAGACTTCGCGAACTCGAAAAGGACTAGGTATGACTAAGGAAGAAAAGCATTTTGATGGACGTAGAGGTCAAGAGGCTGGAAAATGAGATCAAGTAAGCAGGTCTCGTCGATAAACTAAGGATGGCAAGGCAAGGTTCGAATGATCATACCAATGAATTAGAAGACTATTGCCAAGAATTGATTAGTCTATTGCCATGGCTAGGACCACATATCACCAAACGTAGTAACCAGGGGATTGCACTCCATATAGCAGAGCACGCAGCGCCGACTGTCATGAGGGCCATTGAGGATTTTCCACAGACTATATTGGAAGGCGAGATGGAGTCTTGCATAGGTGGTGCGACCACCTGACTAGTTGTAGGAAGAACAATCTTAGCACTCTAGGGAGCTTAAAGAGAGTGCGGGACTATAAATGATTATTCCTGGAAGCTACGCACTCTGACAGATGTGCGCAGGAACAACCAGTCACAAGGTTCGCGCCCGCACAGGGGGGTGCGCCGTCGTGTGGGTAGGCTGGGAAGTGACTATTGGTGTCACTGTTCATGACAGGATGTCCGATTTAAGGCCAAATGGAGCAGGCGACCGACATTTAAGATGGGAGTTATGGGCAAGATTTCAGAAAATCTGCCACCAAGAAAGCATTGATGGCCCAAAATTGGGGGGAACAGTCAAATTCGAATTCAAAAGGCGCTATAAAACTCCAGGGGATAGCCACGAGACAACACTTGTTCACTTGAGATTTGAGCGGTTCAATAGAGCACAAAGTGTTGAGTGCCAAGTGATATTAGAGCACCTAAGTTCGCAAAAAACTGCCTATAATACAAACAAGATGACGACTACCAGGAGAGGTTTGGGCTTTGAAGAAGGAACTGCCGGTGAAGCCGCACTAACCCATACGGTACATGATGTTCCCAAAGGTACTGGGGTCACGCTAGAAATCCCGAAATCACCTCAGACGCCGAGACCAAAAAAAGATAAGCAGGAAATGGGACCAGTTCACATGTCCCCGAGGAATCCATGGTTCGATAAGCTATCATTGGAGGAAAAGGGCAAGGCGTTCACCATTGAGACAGATGAAGAGGAGGAGGAATTATAGGCTTTGATTGCTGAGGTAGAGGAAGAAGAAGACATGGAGGTAGACATCCAACTGATGCGCTCTGCAGTAAAATTGCTCGAGTATGTCCCTCTGCGAAAAGGGAAAGCTAAGGCACCAAAGGATCTGGATGCAACGAAGAGTGCACTTTAGATCCTGCTCCTCCCCGATGGAATTATCTTTGAGGGTCCACTCCTAGGACGTGTGCCTACCCTGAAATTTGAAGATCAGGACCTCATGAATAGCGAGAAGTTCCCACACTTAGAGATGGCGAGCCTAATGAAACAGAATATGGAGGGGCCAGTGATCACATTTCAATCGTGAAAATTGCTGCGCAGTGTGGAGAAGGTCGGGTTGCATTAATCGCATGCCCATCACCATTTTCATCATCAGGTAGCTACTTTTCCTGGTGCATGATGGGTACTTATGGCTGGAGGAGCCTATTCCCATCACGGCGGATCTCATCCACAAAATTTCTCGGCTTCCATGTAAGGGAAAGGACCTCGTGACGATAGCAGGAAAAAGCAGCGATTTGGCTCTCGCAGAAGCCATGAAGAAAAAATATAAGCTCGAGAAGAAAAATAGGGGTTACGCTATCACCAGTATCAAGGATAAAGGGGTGTGCGTAGCCACCCAACTCCTGGCCGGTAAAGTAATGAGAAAATTCTGCGGCGATGAAGTATCAGCGCCGGTAGTTGCATTGGCTGAATAGTGTGTGGAAGGGGTCCAGTTCAACTAGGTTGAGTTCCTCTGCGAAGAATTTTTGCTCAATTTCCAGGAGGCCCAAGAACAGGGTAAGACCTTCCACTACGCGTGGTTGCTCTTATCCATCTTGCTGTTAGCAGGGGAACTGTCCGAGGATAGCCAGTTCCTGAGCATCGACCAAGACTTACCAGAGGTCGCGAAGTATGCTTCACTCTGGGCCACCAAGGACGTGAAACAAATTCGTGATAATAAGATTTTCTGGGTGCCCATGGAGGTGAGCATTTGAATGTGGATAAATAGGAGGCTGCGCTTGTCCCCCACACTACACAACAGTTTGCAGAGTTTTACAGATTTCAAGGTGGACATGCACAATATTTACATTAGGGCGTGAAAGGATCCGGTGCAGCAGTGGAAAAAGCTCCCATTCATAGTCATTGATGACATGATATTTACAGTGTTAGAGACATGGCCTCCTGAGTGGCACACCTCAGATTTGGCAAAGTTGGAAAAGGCAACAACACCAAAAAGAAAGGATGAGGCCAAGCTGCGCGTCACACTACTAACTGAGAAAAGGCGCAACGAAAAAGTGGCAGCTGAGGTAAGGGTAGCCCGTGAAGAAGCACAGGCAGCCGCAGAGTAAAAGAAGGTTGCCGAAGTAGTAGCAACAGCGCAGACAGCCGAGGCTGCAACATCGTAGGTAGAGGAAGGCCACGAAGTGTTTATAGGATAGGAGGTAGCAGACACATGCCTTGCAGAAGAGGGTGTAGACCCAAGAACCACTTCGACCCAACTCAAACGTTCGTGCATCATAGAGAGATCGGGTCCATAGAAAAATGTCAAGGCCTCGAAGCTGGCCATCAACCCGATCACATCAACTAAAGGAGACCTCTACGACATCAGTGAGACGGTTCACAATGTCACCAAGGAAGCGCTCGAAGAAGTTATGGCAGAGCAGCAAACTATGTTTGGGGCCCTAAGGGCGCAACTGTAGGAACTACAGGTGTGGCCCCCGTAGGAGGGTACCTTGTCTACCCACGTCACAGCAGGCACGTCGGTAGCAGAACAGATGCTACATGAGAAAATGGCCAATACGATAACATTGCCGGATGGAGCGCTAGTCTTGGAAAATGCAATGGAGCGGGTGACACTTAATATAATGAAAGGAATTGGCCTTAACTTGGTTGCCCTTCCCCGTGACACACTTTATCAGCTGCAGAATGGGGTAACAACAGAACTCTGCGCTAGAGAGAGCTGTGCAATCCAAGTTCTGAGCGAGCAGAAGATTAATATAGAACAGCTCAGCTTGCAGCGTGATGAGTTGGTAGCACAGAATAAATAGTTGGTACAGACAATTGATGACGCCTGCCGGCACGTCACAGAGTTGTCTATTGCAGTGGACCTACCAATAGAAGTGTGGATCCACTATTTAGCAAGTGGAGTCTGTGATGCGCAGGAGGAAATAACAAGATTGCAGCTGGAGCTGAATCTCCAGATTGCTGAGCTGCGGCTGAAGGTGTAGCCTTCCACTCCCCCAGAGGTCAGGGAATAACGCACCAACGCTATTGCAGTAGGGATGGAAGAGATTGGAGGTGCAGTCCGTGAATGTACCAACATGTTGGAGCAGGCACTAGAGGTCCTCACTACGTTACAAGAGGACCCCCACATTTAGTGGCTGGACACCTCCTGCAACAATATGACAACTTTAGAGGGATTGCGCAGACAAATGTCCTTACTCAGTGGTTTGCAAGAATGCAGCATGCTAAGGCCTTAAAAGAGCAGGTGGACATGGCACGCCACAAAGAATTAGTTTTAAAAGTGTGCGTCCAATCGTGGATTGATGAAGCCTTCACAATCATGGTGGATATTGAAGGAAAGCTTGCGCAAATTCAAGGAATGCATGCACAAATGTAGCACAACACACCAGAAACAGAGGGTTCAGACAAAAGAACGCTGCAGGTTCAGCAGGCAGCAGCGCAGTGCACTTCAGATATTTAGGCTCTTCGGGACCAGTTAGAGGGACTCCATGCCAAGATCACCGCGCCGACAGAGTGACTCAAGGGTGAGTCACGATGTTTGTGTTGGGGGCCTGTTGGGCATGGAATCCCCCCACAGCATGTTTTGGGGCTCAAAGCCCAAGTTTTGGTCAAATAATGTTGTAAGACTTCGCGAATTGTGGGCGCGAAGCATGAAATGTATGTTGAGTCATAGGGTTGTCCACCCTAAGTTTTTTATTGTTATGTCGGCCTACCCACCGCGGACCATAGAATTGTATAAATAGAGTGAGGTTCTAAGTTGTAAGAAGAAGAGATGGATTGATTAATGTAATGGTCTAGTAGCGGATAGAGAGGAAGTATAAGTTTGGGTTGTAGTAGTAGGAAGAGGCTCCGTAGTTGAGTGCGCAGAGGCCTAGTAGAGTCTGCAGCTGAGTGCGTGGACCCCTGCAGCTGAGTGCGCAAGACAGAGTCGAGTTTGTAACCCAAGAAGAAGAATAATAAAGAGAAGTTTGATTCCAAATACTGTGTATCTGCTTTTGTATTACTCTCTATGAATTTATACTGTTTTTTTTTATCACACACACTTATATGAATACTAAACACTGTTAAGTATAATTGGGCTCATATAGATAAGTTAAGTAATCAGATAATATCGGGTTAATAGTAAGGAACTTGGGCAATAACATGGATCACACCTCGATCAGGGCTGTGCGAAAGCAGCATTGCAGGCTGTGAGGTATTGATAGGTGCACATAGCGACGTGCACACAGGGTCAAACCGCGGACCACCGAAAAACCATCAGACATCTCTAGGGTGTGGAAACCTGGTTCTAGAACCCTCCCATACTACTTTGGGTGAGACCTCAGTCTGTGCTCTGTGGACTGTTGCCGAAAGGGCCAATAGTACCTGGATTTGTTCGGCTAAATCATCTCTGAACTTGGGTCAGGCCCATACAAGCCAACATAATTGAATATAGAAAAACTGATTAGAGTAGATGGTACTAGTTAAAAGTGCAAGCGTTGTGTTTTCACCAAGACTCACTCTAAACAAAGCGTATTTTCCATCAGGGTATCATCGACTAAAGACAACAAGCTATTCATAAAGAGAGAGGACAACAAATAGCCAATTGTTGATAGTTGTAAAAGTCCTCTTGTACTTCACCTTGATTGTCTCAAGAGACAAACATGGTTTCATGTGAAGCTAATCCTACGGGTCCATAACAAGCAAGCAAACAAACAAGAAAAGGAAAGAAGTAAATGAAAGCAAAACATGAAACCAAAGAAAGCATGCAAGCAAAGGAAACAAGAAAGAAAACACTTCTCCTACTCCTACGCTAAATAGTGTATGGGCCTACTCACGTAAAGTTATATTTCCAATTCAGCCACCATCACATTGGTTGACCCATGTTGGTGAAGGCATAATCGACTAGAAAGATATTGATCTAGATGGATATTTGTGGCCACTCACCAAGTCCACTTGGACCCCCACCATTGTTTCTTTTAGCTTTTCAGTTTCCTTAATTATAGCACAGTTTACTATTTTTAGCACTTTTTTGGGTCCTGAACTTCCAAAGCCGTTTTGAGGCCTTAAACAATGTTTTTTTGGGAAAATTGGGAGCAACATGGGTCCATGGACTGATGTTGCTCTTCCCAAAGTTGTAGTTCTCGGATAGATATTTCTAACGAGATATTGTGCGCGTCAAACGGAGATCGTATGCCAAAGTTACGACCCCGGGAAGTTGATGTACCAATTTACCCAAACGGGGCTCACAGTTTGGCGTTTCATCTTCTAGGGTTAGGTTTTTGGATGTTTAGGGTTTTCCATTGTTTCTCAACAAAAAATTGGCCTTCGGCCTCATTGTAACACATTTAAGAGGTATGTATCCACCACATCTCTTCTCAGAGATAAGCTACCATCACCCTAGCTGTTTATTTCCATTTTCTGTTTGTAAGCATATCTTAGTATTTTACATTAATGAAATGAAGTATTATTTCCGCTGCATATTTTTGTTTATGGTACCCGATCCCACGGATTGATGACCTCTTGGACCTGTTGGAAATAATACTGATAGGGAGGGGGGGGGGTGAAGCAGTATTATTAAATCAATATAACTTTTTCATTTTCATATTAAGATTCATATACGCTACTTCAGTTAAGGAAAACCGCGTGTATACGCAACTGTGTGTAGTGCAACAAGCGTATATCCAGTAAACTTATGATTCAGTTAGTTGATCCTTAATGAGTGCATCAGAACATTGTTAACCATATGAACAGTAAACAGGAGCAGTAAAACAGAAAAGATCATCACACACAAGAATCACACTTGAACAACATGATATAAGGTGGAAACCCAATGTGGGTGAGAACTACCTGCTGCAAGTTGTCTCTATCTTCTTTTAATAAGAAACTTCTTTTAACAATATTTCTGTACTGGTGCAGTCTTCTACCAGTACACAGGCTTCTACCTATAGAAGGCTACAACCTTCTCTCATTCTCCAGCTTCTCCTGGAAGGGAGCTACAACCCCCTTAGCTCTTGTACTAGCCGATCCTTTTACTAGTACGTAGGTGTCGGCCTACTGAATGCTCCAACCTTCACTCGTTTTCCAGTTGCTACTGGAAGGGAGCTACCACCCCCTCAATTTTTGTACTAGCTGATGTACTAGTACGTAGGTGCTCACCTACTGAATGCTCCAACCTTCACTCGTTTTCCAGTTGCTACTGGAAGGGAGCTACCACCCCCTTAGCGTTTGTACTAGCTGATGTACTAGTACGTAGGTGCCAACCTACAGAAGGCTACAACCTTCTCTTTCTTCCTCCAGGTACCACGTTTCATAAATTTTTAGACTGGATACTCATGGAACACATCATCATAAACTGAAGGCCATGTTTCATCCAATTTTCATACTGGACCCATCAACAACGTTGAAGCACAAAATTAATCATCACATCAATACACCCATTAACTACACCTGCATCAGCAATCTCTGAATCACCCAATACTAAAACACTGAAACCCTGTCAACAACACAGTCACCAGAACACAGAACAGACAACAGAACTCTGCAACAATAACTAGATCCAACTGCAACTTCAATTATCATATCTCATAATGTATACGCTACTATGAAGAACCAAACCTGCATACATACGTGCTTTCACCAAAGCCAACCCACGTACAGATCTGCAAATATTTACTCATAAATGTGCAGCTATTTCAGACATCAGCCATACCCAGATCATAACATTCATACAATAAAACATGCATCAATAATTTAGATCTAGTCTATCCATAATCAAACCATATAATGATAAACATTCCAAGCCTTAAGATCCCGATCCATCCTTAGATCTTGTTCTCCATCAACCGTTGAGATTCCTCCTTAGCTTAGATCAAGCAATGCATCATGAACCCATAACCTGCATACTGGATCTCATACTTCATCAGATATTCAAGACTTTCTCCATACCTTTGCCTAATGATCTTCTTCTCCTTTTATAGTCTTAGGCCTTACTCAATACCATGGTCCAAAACCATTGAGAACCAATACTAGGTACCTAATACCTGGGTTCAACACTTCAGACGCAATACCAAGGACCAATACCATAGGTCTAAATACCACGGACCCAAAAATAATCTTTCCCACATGTACGCGCTTTGCAATGCATGAAAGTGCGTGCATACGCATACGCGACTTTTGATCAGCAATTTCGCGTGTATACGCGCCTTTGTATATAGTGAACCTGCGTGTATACCCTACTTGGTATATAGCGAACCTACGTTTATATGCGACTTGGTACATAGTGAACCTGCGTATAACCTACATATGTATGCGACTTGGTATATAATGAACCTGCATATATACTCTTCTTTTTTCATTTTTTGTAGTCTGATCATCAATTCTTTGCTACTGACTTGCTGCACTATGATCTGTCATTTGTGTGAGTTGCCATCAAGGACAACACTTGTATCATAATGCCAACAATATCCCCCTTTGGACTTGATGGCAACAACGATACCAAGTCACTCTCCCCCTTTGACATCAAGGGCAAAGGGCGAACCAAGATATTCTCTTCCTTGATATACATTCTGCTGTCCATACTCCCCCTGAGTACCTGTTTAAATCACTAATTGAGCTCCCCCTTTGTATATGCCAAGATGTACCAATCTGTCCATGCTCCCTTTGAGTACATGCTGAAATATCTGCTCTACTGAAGAGTGCTGTTCATGCTCCCCTTGATTGTTAGCAAGGTCTGCGAAAAGATGTTCTACAAGAAGAACATGACTCTATCATAAATGACCTTATTATCACCAAAGACTCAAACATACATCCATCTCCCAACCAAGTGGGGATATACCAATATTGACTCATCCACCCACCCAAGTGGGGATACCAATTGTTTATACATGACTGAAATATTACATCATCTTTCCCATGCATAGTGGGGGTATAAATTACATCATATGACCAAAAGGGATTCATCAAATGACTACATTAGATAGAGAAAAACTATTACATCATGAGTCTTGATATGACCTTTACATGACATTTATAACAGAGACCAAACATCTAAATAAGACCATGTATGATAAGCATCTGTCAATAAAATCATTCACATTATATCATACGTGAAAAACTCCATAGCCATCTCATCAAGATTTGCATGATCCAAGTATCATCACTTTGGGAACATCTACATCAATCAACATGTGTAAGTATCAACCTATCATCATATAGGTAAGAACTCATCATCATAATGTCTCCAACAATGCAACTTTGAGTAATCATTCATGTATCCAGCACTATGTATCTTGAGCTCAAGATCATTTGTCAAGACTTCTTGATATCATCAACAGCAACAATCCTCATCCACATGAGCGCCAAGAAATATAGGAATCCTGCAGAATAACTATATTATATGATCTTTATGCATATGATGACAGTAGCATATGAGTGACTCGAAATCAAGTAATGAAGATGTGTCTTCAAGCTTTGTACTTCTCCTTATCCTTATGAAGATCACCATATAAGCACCATATATGCATCATCAGAGAATCAACCGCAAATTTGATCAAGGACCACTAGCCATAATGCCAACAATGCATTATTAAAAGCATATGCTCCCCCTGAACTTGTGCCATCTGTTCACTGTCAGATCTGATCACGCATATATCAGCAAGAAGTATCAAGGCATCATCATCATTAATTTAGGATCAAAACGCTTTAAAACATCTTACAAGTGTCAAGACATTTCCACACATCATTAGCAGATTGTAACCATTATCAAACAAAGCAAATAATGGACTGAATCATATCAAACCATTTTTCAGAGCCTGTCCCTCTTGCTTTTCCTCAAACTAACATATACGCGACTGTGCAGTAACTAACTCGTGTATATACGCGACTTCCCTTTATGAAACTTGCGTATGAGATTTAGGACACTGAAGTTTTACACTTTCAGCTCCCTCTGAGTCTGTTATGTCTGTATATTGTGTTGTGCCACATCTTTCTGTCTGTACTTCCTTCTTCTTCCATATCTTCAAGTGTGATGATGTTTTTTCCTTTTGGTATGGTGCTCGTACTTTGTTCCTACAATCCTTAGCTATATGTCCAAGCTTGTTACATGCATAACATATCACATGTTTCATATTCCTTTTGTAGAAATCAACAGCGTTGTGACCAAACATATTGCAAGAAAAGCAATATCCCTTAAAGTACATGGAACGTGATGGTCTTTCTGTGTGATGGTCTTGAACCATTCTTTTTCTGCATCTGGCTGCAACATGTCCAAGATTATGACATACATAACATTCAACATTATTCATCGGAGGAGTAAAAGATTTTCTTTGAAGAATTTCTTTCCTTGGCTGTTGATGGAGTAGTCCTCTCATCTCCTTGTTGATTATTTTAGATTTCTCTTTAGAATTCCTTGCCTCTCCTTGTGATCTAGATTCATCTTCAATAGATTCATAAAAACCAAGGCCAGTTTTGATAGCAGGAGACCTTTGACTACTAAGAATATCATCCAAGATCTTAGTACTATCTTGATATCGTAAGAGCTTATCCTTTTCTTCTAAGTTATCTTTTAAAATATTTACCTCAATCTGATGTTGCTCCTCCTTTTCATGGTACTGCTTCTTCATGTTTTCTTCAACTTTTCTTCCTTCTTCCAATTGATGTCTTAGTTCAAGAACTTTGTTTTCTTATTTTTCAAGAGCTTGGAGTAGTTCTTTATTCTTCTTATTTAATTCTTCAATATCTTCTTTTAGCGAGAGAATCGTAGCTTCAAGACTTACATAGTAACTGGATGCTTCTCAAATTTTCTTGATTGTTGTGCTCCTTTCACTTACTTCATTTCTTAATGATGTCACTTCATCCTGCAAATTTTGACATTGATCTTCCTTTTCCTTGAATAGCTTCCTTAACTTGTTTCCTTCCTCTAGTTGAGCTTTTAGTTTGGTAACTTCTTCTTTGGAGATACATTCCCTTTTGTGCAATAGATCTTGTTGATCTTAATTTTGTCTGTAAGCCTTTTAAATTCTGCCCCTATTTGATATCTTTCTTTCTCACCCATAAGAGCAAATTCAGTTGTTTCACTAACACTTTCAACATCTTCAAATGGATAGATAAGTGTATCACCAGAGGATAACAAATTCATACCTGATAGTTCATCTTCATTCTGAAGTGATTCTGAATCTGAAGTGCTTCTCCCACATATTCCCCAATCGATTCTCTCACTGTCATAGTTCTTCTGAGATGTCTTCTTCTTCTTAGGTGCTTTCTTCTTAAGGTTCTTTCCCATTGTTCTACGGATCTCCTTCAAGCGATCAAGCTTCTACCAAAGGACCTGCTCTGATTCCAATTGTTGGAAATAATACTGAGAGGGGGGGGGGGGGGTGAATCAGTATTATTAAATCAATATAACTTTTTCATTTTCATATTAAGATTCATATATGCTACTTCAGTTAAGGAAAACCGCGTGTATACGCAACTGTGTGTAGTGCAACAAGCGTATATCCAGTAAACTTATGATTCAGTTAGTTGATCCTTAATGAGTGCATCAGAACATTGTTATCCATATGAATAGTAAACAGGAGCAATAAAACAAAACAGATCATCACACACAAGAAGCACACATGAACACCATGATATATGGTGGAAACCCAATGTGGGTGAAAACCACCTGCTGCAAGTCGTCTCTATCTTCTTTTAATAAGAAACTTCTTTTTACAATATTTCTGTACTAGTGCAGTCTTCTACCAGTACACAGGCTTCTACCTGTAGAAGGCTACAACCTTCTCTCGTTCTCCAACTTCTCCTGGAAGGGAGCTGCAACCCCCTTAGCTCTTGTACTAGCCGATCCTTTTACTAGTACATAGGTGCCGACATACTGAATGCTCCAACCTTCACTCGTTTTCCAGTTGCTACTGGAAGGGAGCTACCACCCCCTTAGCTTTTGTACTAGCTGATGTACTAGTACGTAGGTGCCGACCTACTGAATGCTCCAACCTTCACTCGTTTTCTAGCTGCTACTAGAAGGGAGCTACCCCCCCTTAGATTTTGTACTAGCTGATGTACTAGTACGTAGGTGCCGACCTACAGAAGGCTACAACCTTCTCTTTCTTCTTCTAGGTACTACGTTTCATAAATTTTCAGACTGGATACTCATGGAACACATCATCATAATCTGAAGGCCACGTTTCATCAAATTTTCATACTGGACCCATCAACAACATTGAAGCACAAAATTAATCATCACAACAATACACCCATCAACTACACTTGCATCATCAATCTCTGAATCACCCAATATTGAAACACTGAAACCTTGTCAACAACACAGTCACTAGAACACAAAACAGACAACATAACTATGCAATAATAACTAGATCCAACTACAACTTCAATTATCTTATCTCATAATGCATACCCTACTATGAAGAACCAAACTCGCGTACGTACGCGCTTTCACCAAAGCCAACCCACGTACAGATTTGCAAATATTTACTCATAACTTTGCGGCTGTTTCAGACATCAATCATACCCAGATCATAACATTCATATAATAAAACATGCGTTAATAATTTATATCTAGTCTATCCATAATCAAACCATATAATGATAAACATTCCAAGCCTTAAGATCCCGATCCATTCTTAGATCTTGTTCTCCATCAACTATTGAGATTCCTCCTTAGCTTAGATCAAGCAATGCATCGTGAACCCATAACCTGCATACTGGATCTCATACTTCATCAGATATTCAAGACTTTCTCCATACCTTTGCCTAATGATCTTCTTCTCCTTTTATAGTCTTAGGCCTTACTCAATACCATGGTCCAAAACCATTAAGAACCAATACTAGGGACCCAATACCTGGGTTCAACACTTCGGACGCAATACCAAGGACCAAAACCATAGGTCTAAATACCACGGACCCAAAAAATAAGCTTTCCCACATGTACATGCTTTTCCGTGCATGAAAGTGTGTGCATACGCATACATGACTTTTGATCAACAATTCAGTGTGTATACGCGCCTTTGTATATAGTGAACCTGCGTGTATACCCTACTTGGTATATAGCGAACCTACGTTTATATGCGACTTGGTACATAGTGAACCTGCGTATAACCTGCATATGTATGCAACTTGGTATATAGTGAACCTGCGTATATACTCTTCTTTTTTCATTTTTTGTAGTCTGATCATCAATTCTTTGCTACTGACTTGCTGCACTATGACCTGTCATTTGTGTGAGTTGCCATCAAGGACAACACTTGTATCATAATGCCAACAATCTCCCCGTTTGGACTTGATGGCAACAACGACCAAGTCACTCTCCCCCTTTGACATCAAGGGCAAAGGGCGAACCAAGATATTCTCTTCCTTGATATACATTCCGCTGTCCATACTCCCCCCGAGTACCTGCTGAAATCGCTGATTGAGCTCCCCCTTTGTATATGCCAAGATGTACCAATCTGTCCATGCTCCCTCTGAGTACATGCTGAAATCTCTGCTCTGCTGAAGAGTGCTGTTCATGCTCCCCATGACTGTAAGCAAGGTCTGCAAAAAGATGTTCTACAAGAAGAACATGACTCTATCATAAATGACCTTCCTATAACAAAAGACTCAAACATACATCCATCTCCCAACCAAGTGGGGATATACCAATATTGACTCATCCACCCACCCAAGTGGGGATACCAATTGTTTATACATGATTGAAATATTACATCATCTTTCCCATGCATAATGGGGGTATAAATTACATCATATGACCAAAAGGGATTCATCAAATGACTACAATAGATAGAGACAAACTATTACATCATGAGTCTTGATATGACCTTTACATGAAATTTATAACAGAGACCAAACATCTAAATAAGACCATGTATGATAAGCATCTGTCAATAAAATCATTCACATTATATCATATGTGAAAAACTCCATAGTCGTCTCATCAATATTTGCATGATCCAAGTATCATCACTTTGGGAACATCTGCACCAATCAACATGTGTAAGTATCAACCTATCATCATATAGGTAAGAACTCATCATCATCATGTCTCCAACAATGAAACTTTGAGTAATCATTCATGTATCCAACACTATGTATCTTGAGCTCAAGATCATTTGTCAAGACTTCTTGATATCATCAACGGGAACAATCCTCATCCACATGAGCACCAAGAACTATAGGAATCCTACAACATAACTGTATTATATGATCTTTATGCATATGACGACAGTAGCATATGAGTGACTTGACATCAAGTAATGAAGATGTGTCTTCAAGCTTTGTACTTCTCCTTATCCTTATGAAGATCACCATATAAGCACCATATATGCATCATCAGAGAATCAACCGCAAATCTGATCAAGGACCACTAGCCATAATGCCAACAATGCATTATTAAAAGCATATTCTCCCCCTGAACCTATGCCATCTGTTCGCTGTCAGATCTGATCATGCATATATCAGCAAGAAGTATCAAGGCATCGTCATCATTAGTTTAGGATCAAAACTCTTTAAAACATCTTACAAATGTCAAGACATTTCCACACATCATTAGCAGATTGTAACCATTATCAAACAGAGAAAATAATGGACTGCATCATATCAGACCCTTTTTCAGAGCCTGTCCCTACTGCTTTTCCTCAAACTAACATATACGCGACTGTGGAGTAACTAACTCGCGTATATACGTGACTTCCCTTTATGAAACTTGCGTATGAGATTTAGGACACGAAAGTTTTACACTTTCAGCTCCCTCTGAGTTTGTTATGTCTATATATTGTGTTGTTTTACATCTTTCCGTCTGTACTTCCTTCTTCTTCCATATCTTCAAGTGTGATGATGTTTTTTCCTTTTGGTATGGTGCCCATACTTTGTTCCTGCAATCCTTAGCTATATGTCCAAGCTTGTTACATGCATAACATCTCACATGTTTCATATTCCTTCTGTAGCAATCAACAACGTTGTGACCAAACATATTGCAAGCAAAGAAATATCCCTTAAAGTACCTGAAACGTGATGGTATTTCTGTGTGATGGTCTTGAACCATTCTTCTTCTGCATCTGGCTGCAACATGTCCAAGATTATGACATACATAACATTCAACATTATTCATTAGAGGAGTAAAATATTTTCTTTGAAGAATTTCTTTCCTTGGCTATTGATGGGGTAGTCCTCTCATCTCCTTGTTGATTATTTTAGATTTCTCATTAGAATTCCTTGCCTCTCCTTGTGAGCTAGATTCCTCTTCAATAGATTCATAAAAACTAAGGCCAGTTTTGATAGTAGGAGACCTTTGACTACTAAGAATATCATCCAAGATCTTAGTACTATCTTGAAATCATAAGAGCTTCTCCTTTTCTTCTAAGTTATCTTTTAAAATATTTACCTCAATTTGATGTTGCTCCTCCTTTTCATGGTACTGCTTCTTCATGTTTTCTTCAGCTTTTCTTCCTTCTTCCAATTGATGTCTTAGTTCAAGAACTTCATTTTCTTGTTTTTCAAGAGCTTGGAGTAGTTCTTTATTATGCTTATTTGATTCTTCAAGATCTTCTTTTAGCGAGAGAATCGTAGCTTCAAGACTTACATAGTAACTGGATCTTTCTCTCAGTTTCTTGATTTTTGTGTTGCTTTCATTTACTTCATTTCTTAATGATTTCACTTCATCCTGCAACTTTTGACATTGATCTTCCTTTTCCTTGAATAGCTTCCTTAACTTGTTTTCTTCCTCTAGTCGAGCTTTTAGTTTGGTAACTTCTTCTTTGGAGATACATTCCCTTTTGTGCAATAGATCTTGTTGATCTCTAATTTTGTCTGTAAGCCTTTTAAATTCTGCCTCTATTTGATATCTTTCTTTCTCACCCATAAGAGAAAATTCAGTTGTTTCACTATCACTTTCATCATCTTCAAATGGATAGATAAGTGTATCACCAGAGGATAACAAATTCATACCTGATAGTTCATCTTCATTCTGAAGTGATTCTGAATCTGAAGTGCTTCTCCCACATATTTCCCAATCGATTCTCCCACTGTCATAGTTCTTTTGAGATGTCTTCTTCTTCTTAGGCGCTTTCTTCTTAAGCTTCTTTCCCATTGTCCTACGAATCTCCTTTAAGTGATCAAGCTTCTACGAAAGGACCTGCTCTGATTCCAATTGTTGGAAATAATACTAAGGGGGGGGGGGTGAATCAATATTATTAAATCAATATAACTTTTTCATTTTCATATTAAGATTCATAAATGCTACTTCAGTTAAGGCAAACTGCGTGTATACGCAACTGTGTGTAGTGAAACAAGCGTATATCCAGTAAACTTATGATTCACTTAGTTGATCCTTAATGAGTGCATCAGAACATTGTTAGCCATATGAACAGTAAATAGGAGTAGTAAAACAAAACAGATCATCACACACAAGAAGCACACATGAACACCATGATATAAGGTGGAAACCCAATGTGGGTGAAAACCACCTACTACAAGTCGTCTCTATCTTCTTTTAATAAGAAACTCCTTCTTACAATATTTCTGTACTAGTGTAGTCTTCTACCAGTACACAGGCTTCTACCTGTAGAAGGCTACAACCTTCTCTCGTTCTCCAGCTTCTCCTGGAAGGGAGCTGCAACCCCCTTAGCTCTTGTACTAGCTAATCCTTTTACTGGTACGTAGGTGCCGGCCTACTGAATGCTCCAACCTTCACTCATTTTCCAGCTGCTACTGGAAGGGAGCTACAACCCCCTTAGCTTTTGTACTAGCTGATGTACTAGTACATAGGTTCCGACCTATTGATTGCTCCAACCTTCACTCATTTTCCATCTTCTACTGGAAGGGAGATACCACCCCTTTAGCTTTTGTACTAGCTAATGTACTAGTAAGTAGGACCGACCTACAGAAGGCTACAACCTTATCTTTCTTCCTCCAGGTACCACGTTTCATAAATTTTCAGACTGGATACTCATGGAACACATCATCATAATCTGAAGGCCATGTTTCATCCAATTTTCATACTGGACCCATCAACAACATTGAAGCACAAAATTAATCATCACAGAAATACACCCATCAACTACACCTGCATCATCAATCTCTGGATCACGCAATACTGAAACACTGAAACCCTGTCAACAACACAGTCACCAGAACATAGAACAGACAACAGAACTCTGCAACAATAACTAGATCGAACTACAACTTCAATTATCATATCTCATAATTCATACGCTACTATGAAGAACCAAACCCACGTACATACATGCTTTCACCAAAGCCAACCCACGTACATATCTGCATATATTTACTCATAACTTTGCGGCTATTTCAGACATCAGTCATACCCATATCATAACATTCATACAATAAAACATGCATCGATAATTTATATCTAGTCTATCCATAATCAAACCATATAATGATAAACATTCCAAGCCTTAAGATCCCGATCCATCCTTAGAGCTTGTTCTCCATCAGCCGTTGAGATTCCTCCTTAGCTTAGATTAAGCAATGCATCATGAACCCATAACCTACATACTGGATCTCATACTTCATCAGATATTCAAGACTTTCTCCATACCTTTGCCTAATGATCTTCTTCTCCTTTTATAGTCTTAGGCCTTACTCAATACCATGGTCCAAAACCATTGAGAACCAATACTAGGGACCCAATACCTGGGTTCAACACTTCAGACGCAATACTAAGGACCAAAACCATAGGTATAAATACCACGGACCCAAAAATAAGCTTTCCCACATGTACGCGCTTTTCTGTGGATGAAAGTGCATAAATACGCATACGCGACTTTTGATCAGCAATTCTGCGTGTATACGCGCCTTTGTATATAGTGAACCTGCATGTATACGTGTGTATACCCTACTTGGTATTTAGCAAACCTGCGTATATACTCTTCTTTCTTCATTCTTTGTAGTCTGATCATCAATTCTTTGCTACTGACCTGCTGCACTATGATTTGTCATCTGTGTGAGTTGCCATTAAGGACAACACTTGTATCATAATGCAAACAAGACCAACTGAAGGGGGCAAATATTTCAGCAAGATCGATTTGAAGCCAGGATATCACCAGGTACCAATCGAACCCTTTGATGTGTGGAAGACTGCCTTCAAAGCCAAGGAGGGCCTTTTCGAATGGTTGGTTATGCCTTTCAGATTGAAAAATGCTCTTGCAACCTTCATGTGGCTATTGGATGACATCTTGCGGCCATCCACCAACTCATTTGTAGTGGTATACTTGGATGACATCCTGATCTTCAGCCAGAGTTGGGAAGAGCACCTCAACCACATCTGACAGGTTCTCTAAACACTGCGGCAACACAAGTTATGAGCCAATTTGGATAAATGCACTTTTGGGATGACCCAGGTTCAGTATCTGGGATACATTCTTAATGAATAGGGGGTGCATGTGGATCTAGCCAAGATCCAAGTCATTTGGGATTGGCCCTCTCCAACCACTCTGACAGAGCTTCGCAGCTTTCTAGGTCTTGCCAACTTCTATCGCAGGTTCATGTTGGGATTTTCTCATATCACTTAGCTCTTGAGTCAAGTCACTAAGGGAGGAGCGAAAGCAAAATTCTTTTGGTCTGAGTCTCAACACAAGGCATTCACAGAGTTGAAATATCACCTCTGATCGACACCAATCCTCGCATTATTAGACTTGCAACAACCATTTGAGGTCAAGATAGATGCCTCTGACTATGCTATGGGGGCAGTCCTTACTCAACATGGGCATCCAGTGGCATATCACAGTGAGACACTTTCAGACACAGTCTAGAAGTATCGCACTTATGACAAAGAGATGTATTCCATTGTGCAGGCCTGCCGACAATGGAAGCATTACATTTTGGGCAAGGAAACGGTCATCCACACAGACCACTGACCCCTCCAGTTCATACAGACCCAAGGGACATTGTAGAATGATCGCCATTAGAAGTGGTCCCTGTACCCGAAACAGTTCCATTTGAATATCAAGTATAAGAAGGGCAACACCAATAATGTTGTAGATTGCCTCAGTCAAGCACTGATCATGGCATTAACCACCATGCTCAACTCTTGTGGGCACGAGACTTCTGATTGGCCACTTCTCTATAAAGGCGACCCAGAATTCGGTCATACATACCAGACACTCTTGGAGGTTCAACATGTTCCAAATTTTCACCTCTAGGATGCCTTGTTATGCCACCTTGGTCACCTTTGTGTTCCTTCAAGCGAGCGTGCCAAGATGATTTGGGAAGCACACTACAGTCGGGCTATTGGGCATTTCGGGGTTGAGAAAACAGTGGCAATACTGCAGAAGTATTTCTATTGGCCGAATCTTTGACAGGATGTCGGGAAGTACATCAAATCATGCACTGCCTGTGCCATTGCCAAATTGACCATCAAAAAGCAAGGCATTTATACCCCGCTTCCTACCCCTAGTCGACCTTGGGAATCCATCTCCATGGATTACATGTCAAGCCTTCCTTCCACTAAGCATGGAAATGACTGTGTTTTTGTGGTTGTCGACAGGTTCTCGAAGATGGCTGTTATGGTGGTTTGCAAGAAGAATATCACAACAGAAGCCACTGCTAAACTCTTCTTTGAACGAGTGTGGGTACACTATGGGATCCCACAGTTTATCATTGCAGATTGGGACAATAGGTTCCTCACTACATTCTGGTCCAATCTCTCGTCGATGCTGGACACTAAACTCACTAAGTCCACTGCCTTCCATCCTCAAACTGATGGCCATGCATAGGTTGTCAATAGGATGATCATACACATTTTGCGCATTTACAACTCAAAGCATCCACGAACATGGATGAGAGCCTCCACTATGTTCAACACAGCTACAACCAAGCTCTCCACAGTTCGACTGGCCACAACCCTTTTTAGGTGGGCTTGGGATTCCAGCCACTATGTCCCATTGATGTGGCCATGCCATTTGCAGCTACTCAGCTACTCACGCAGATTTGGGTCATGTCCAGTCCGAAACAGATAAGGCAAACAACTTCATTGAGCACATCCAACATATTCGCCAGTAGGTCCATGACATTCTAGAGAAATCAAATGCCAAGTACAAACACCGACATGATCAACATCGGGTGCCACACAAGTTTTAGGTGGGCAACGAAGTCTGGTTGCATTTGCAAAAGGAACGCCTTACCGGAGCCTATCGGAAACTAAAACCACTTCAATATGGTGCTTACACCATTGCCAAGGCTGTGGGGGACAAATGCATTTGAGCTCAGCATTCCCCCATTCCTTGGCCTGCATCCAATGTTCAATGTGAACCAACTTCGGCCATACTTTCCACCATTACTAGACACATCCAACATTGGAGAACAGCTCACATCCACAAAATTAAATCCAGATTGCATGGAACAAGCTGCAACTGATCAAATCATGGACACACAGATCAAACACACTCGCCAGCAAAATATCCAACTGTATCGAGTTGTCAAATCAGGCCAACTCCTTCACTAGGGACCAAGTTCAACAGAAGTTTCCTCATCTCATGGAGGAACTCAACGCAATGGGGACTATTGCTTCCTAAGGGGGGAGGAATTATCTAGGTGGATATTGGTGGCCATCCGGCAAGTCCACTTGGACCCCCACCATTGCTTCTTTTAGCTTTTCAGTTTCCTTAATTGTAGCACAAATTACTATTTTTAGCAGTTTTTTGGGTCCTGAACTTCTGGAGTCATTTTGGGGTGCTAAACAATGTTTTTTGGGAAACCTGGGAGCAACATGGGTCCATGGACCGATGTTTCTCTTCCCAAAGTTGTAGTTCTTGGATAGATCTTTCTAATGAGATATTGTGCGCGTCAAACGGAGATCATATGCCAAAGTTACGACCTCGGGAAGTTGATGTACCAATTTACCCAAACGGGGCCCACAGTTTGGCGTTTCATCTTCTAGGATTAGGTTTTTGGATGTTTAGGATTTTCCATTGTTTCTCAACAATAAAGAGGCCTTCGAGCCTCATTGTAACATAGTTCAGAGGCATGTAGCCGCCACATCTCTTCTCAGAGATAAGCTACCATCGCCCTAACTGTTTCTTTCCATTTTCTGTTTGTAAGCATATCTTAGTATTTTACATTAATGAAATGAAGTATTATTTCCACTGCATCTTTGTGTTTATGTTTATCTCTGTAATTTGTTGTGTTCCTATTTAAATCTGGATCAAATATACAAGTAAACAAGCACATACAAAATATAAGACAATGAACACCAACACACTCGAAGTGTAAAAGAATCCACATAAAATAAAAGAGTAAACATGCAAGACAAACATTTTGCGGGCATACCATGGTGTTGCAACACATTGTGCATAGATGATGAGCATGTACACTCTTTTGACTGTGACAAACGAGACAACATGAAAAAGGAAGACAACTTCCGCTTAGAAAGAGTGCTCATTGTGTATGATTCCTCCGATGCATAAGCCATAGGATCGTGTGATTTAGGTGGAGGATGTGAAATATGTAAACTAGATTGATCTTCAATGAAAACAAGAGAGTGATGAGGATCCTTGGGTGTTTCAACAAATTTTTGATCGGAAGTGGAACTGACCTCAAGACAGCAAGGACCTAACATAACCTTCAACATAGGATGAAGTGCCTCGAAATCTTGAGGGGTTTCCACTTCATCAGTGCGTCAATCATCAAAGGCCGGTGACTTAGAAAGATCAACAATGAATGAATCAGCATCATGATCGAATGAAGGAGTAAAGATATCATGACAGCCATGATCAGAAAATTAGAGATGTTCATCGACATTCTCATGATATGACAAATCATATAGAGGGGTTTATGAGAAACAAGAATGTTCACCCTCTAAGTTTTCAGAAAGAAAATATGATAGATTGGGTGGATTCAGAAGGAAATATGTGTCCTTTCCACAATGCAATGATGGACTGATATTTGGTGTGTTCTGTGAATGAACGGAAGTAGAAACATTCGAGGATGAATTTTCACAGGACAAGTAAAAAAATGGCAGAATCACAAAATATGTCAGGAAAAAGCAGATGAGGCACAGATGGAAGGAGGTAATCCTTCACCACAAGAGATTCTTCAGATTCTTACACACACTCATAAAAAATGACAATGTAGGTTGGTTTCTCAACACGAATTTCATCGACAACTTGATCCTCATGAACAAAAAATGTGGAGTCTGGAATGGGAGAACAAAACATAGTACAATTTGGAGGATCAATAGAACGAGAGGATGGAGGTTGAGAAAACGAGTTCATGTGACAACCAATAGGCTTGCAAGACAAATCTGAGTAGATATCCAGAGTAACTGGGGTGGGAGGATGTGACAGTTCAACATATGGGTTCACAACTTCTCCCACCTTGCACTGCAGAGTTAGAGCTATTTAATGAGGAGAGGATGGAGGGTCACCTGTGACAACAACCCTTTCCATCTTAGGTTTGGCATCTCTAACACTGAGGTATTCTAGGAGGGGTTTGAATGATTCTAACCCGTGGATTTTTAGATATGTGAAGAAGATATCGAAATCTTTCATTGATAAATTTCCAATCAATTTCATCTTCTGGGTTTTGAAAAGAAAGATTACAAAAGTGATTCCAAAATTGCAAAAGGGATTCATCAGGTGCTTTCCAAAATTCCAGAATTTTTTTATTGAGTGCTTTGCAATCATAATGATAGAAAGCATGGGTCAACTCTCCGATCATCTGATCATAAGAGTGAATGGATATTGCGGGCATTGTGACACACCATTGTAGTGGGTTCCCTCTGAGCATGTAAGTGAAAAATGTGCAGGAAACGTCGTCTGGGAGGACTTCCTTCCTATCAAGGAAACCCATGAAGGAACCTTCGTGAATAAGCAAAGTTACTTGGCCTTCACCATCATATGTTTTACGTGACAAGTCATTAAGGAGATCCTCTGACACTTCAAAAAAAGTCCATGAGACAAACATGTCAGAGGATTAACTGTAATGTAAGCCATGAAAGATGTGAAGAGATTCAAAACAAACTTTGAGGACTCATCTTGTCATCTAGCCCTCTTTCTATCACCAGAAATTTAACGATTCTAGACCCGCCAACATGTCAAGGGGATCTCCCCATTAAGAAGTCCCAACTATACCTCAGATAATTTGGAGTAGGAGTCTCAATAGTAGGTAGTAAAGTAATTCCTTGACTGCGGTAGCGGGCAAAGGTAAGTGTGATAACTTTGTCGGAAGCATGTGTGTGACCTTGCAGCGAGTCAAGTGAGATGCATGGTGGTTCTAACACATAGAGGGGAAAAGGAAATGTGTCCCTTAGAATCTTGTAATAGTACGCAACCTGAAAGGAACACATGAGCAAAATGAAATCACAAGTTGGAAAGTGGAATAGTCCACAAACAAAAGTGACGGGTTAAACCAACAACACGTTTGCAACAAGATTCATACAATTGCATACAAAATAGTTCATACACAAATGTGTAAGTTAAATAACATGCATTACTAAAGAAATAATAATAGTCCAACTACAATAGCAACATATGCATGAAAAAGTGTTGGCTTTGTCATATATATTAAGTGAAAGTTCTATCCATACATACACCATTGACAACCACTAGCCCCACTAGTGGAACATTACAGTCAACATTGCCTTCTCCTCCAAAGAGATGTACTCGCTTTGCACTATGTAGAAGCCAAGGCTCTTCACAATACTCTCCAAGCCTTCTCTAAGCAATGCCTAGCCAAAATGTTGGCTCCCAAAATCCCTTTCTATGAGTCATGAGGTTCTATTTATAACAAAGGGTAGGGTGACCCTTGACATTCCCCTTTGTGAATCTTGGATGACCCTCACAACTCTTCACATTACATTGTGACTATTCACATTCCACTAGTGACACTTGGAATTTCACTTACAACATGTTTACAAAAATATACATTTTCCACATGTACCCATGTGAGACAAAATAGGCTAGCGACGACCTAACAAGACAAAACACTATGACTTCTGTAGGTTCAACCTCGTACAGAAATTACCTGCATACGAATTCTAAAACACAGAAAATAAACAATGTGAGAGCATAACACATAAAACACATATACACAGAGATTTTCCCCTGGATCCCAAAACCGGGACTACTAGCTTGATTTTTCATTATATTCCTTTCAATGTTATAATACATATTTATACATGCCGAAGCATCCAATACCATGGACCGAAAACCATCACGTCCAATACCATGGACCGAAAACCATCACATCCAAAAAACATGTGCAAAAATCATGCACAAAACCATAGGTTGGTCCGCCCAATGTAACATAGGGTCCAAAACCAAAATTTTCAGGGGCGCTGCCTCGAACCCCATAAAGTGGGGTTACGGGTTCCCCTCAAACCCCCTGTTAACTACGTGGAAAGAATATAACACAACCCAACATTCTCCCACTTGTTGTTTTCTTTCCATAGGGGGCCACGAGAGAGCTTAGTCATTTTTCCAGCCCTGAAATGCCCATTGTCTCTCTACACCAAGAGAACTTCTCAGAGCTCACAGATTTTGTCAATGCATCTATAGTATTCTTCAAAGTATTCACCTTTACCAACAACACCTTTTTTTCTTCTATCATATCCCCCATAAAGTGATACTGAACATCAATGTGCTTTGTCTTTGAATGATATGCAGGGTTCTTTGCCAAGAAAATTGCACTTTGGCTGTCATAGTTTATCTTTATAGCTTCCTGTACTAACCCCATACTTGAACACAATCTCTGCAGCCAAACTACTTCCTTGCTTGCACGAGTGGCTGCCATGTATTCTGCCTCTGTAGTTGATAGTGCCACTACAGATTGTTTCTTACTCATCAAACTGACTGCACCTCCAAATAGGTTAAACACATACCCACTTGTAGATCTTCTCTGATCCAGATCTCCAGCCCAGTTTTCATCAACAAAGCCACGAATATCCAACACTTTGTCTAATCCTGGCCTTCCTTGGTAGCACAAACCATAATCACTAGTGCCACGCAAATACCTGAAAACCCGCTTCACCGTTGTCCAATGCTCCTTTCCTGGTTTTGACATAAACCTGTTCAATACTCCCACTGCATGTGTAATGTCTGGTCTAATACAGACCATTGCATACATCAGGCTATCAATTGCACTTGCATATGGAACACGGGACATGTCCTCTTCCTCTTCTTGAGTCTTGGGACACTGTTCAACACATAACCTCACACCTACAGGAATAGGAACCTTCACCGGTTTACTATCTTGCATATTAAACCTCTGCAGTATTGTCTCGACATACTTCCTCTGGTTTAACCAGAGCTTCCTCTTTGCCCGATCTCTTTTAATTTCCATGCCCAAAATATAGTTTGTAGCACCAAGATCTTTCATGTCAAATTTGGAGGACAATTGGGTCTTCAAATCCTGGATAAATTCTTTGTCATTTCCAACCAGCAACATATCATCCACATACAAGACCAGATAGATAACACGGTTACCAATTAATTTAAAATACGCACAATGATCTACTTTTCTTCTGGTGAAGCCAAGTCCCCGTATAAATGTATCAAATTTCTAATACCACATCCTTGGTGACTGTTTTAACCCATACAGAGACTTCTTTAACTTGCATACCAGTGCTTTCTTACCCTTCACTGCAAAGCCTTCAGGTTGCTTCATGTATATTTCCTCTTCCAGATCCCCGTGAAGAAATGTTTTCTTCACATCCATCTATTCTACCTCAAAATCAAAAGCAGCAACAACAGATAAAAGTAATCTAATAGAAGTTACCTTAGCAACAGGAGAAAAAATATCACCAAAATCAATTCCCGGCACCTGGGAATAACCTTTTGCTACCAACCGAACTTTGTATTTCTCCACTTTTCCTTCTGCATTTGTCTTCTTTTTGAACACCTATTTGCTGCCAATGGGTTTCCTTCCAGCCGACAACTCCACCAGATCCAAAGCCTCATTTTTGTGCAAAGATGCCATTTCATCAACCATGGCCTCTTTCCAGAGTTTTCCATCCTCTGAATCCACTGCTTCCTTCACAGTTCTAGGATCATCATCAGTAACAAACAAAGAAAACTTTGAACAAAAAGCAGATGGACTATGCCTTTCTGGCTGCCTTCTTCCTCGAACTAATCTTCTCACAGCCGGAGTTTGTGGCTCTTCATCTTCTGATTCCTCCTCTGCTGTAGAGTCTGATTCTTCCTCCTTTAGCTCAAACTCTATCTTCTCAGGTTCCCTTGGTTGGATTTCATGTTTAATAACATCTCTCACCTCTCTAAACACCACATCTCGGCTGTACACAACCTTCCTTGTTACTAGGTTCGAAATCTTATAACCCTTTAAACCATCCTTATACCCAATAAAGATGCACTTTTCAAGTTTACTATCCAACTTGGTTCGTTTCTCCTTTGGAACATGTACATATGCATCACATCCAAATACCCTCAGATGTAAAAGAGAAAGTTTCTTACCAGTCCATACCTCTTGTGGAGTCCTATCCTCCAACGCTGATGAAGGTGACCTATTGACCAGGTAACATGCAGTATCCACCACCTCTGCCCAAAATTCCTGTCCTAACACGGTACCACTAAGCATGCTTCTTGCCCTTTCCATCAATGTCTTGTTCATTCTTTCTGCAACTCCATTTTGTTGAGGTGTATATGGAGTAGTCTTCTGTCATGCTAAACCACACTTGTTACAGAATTCTTTAAATTCCTTCCTGCAAAACTCTCCACCATTATCTGTCCTCAACACCTTTATCTTCTTCTCTGTCTGATTTTCCACGAGAGCCTTAAATTCTTTAAACCTTTCAAAGACTTCAGATTTCTTCTTAAGGAAATATATCCATGTATTCCTTGAGAAGTCATCTATAAATGATACATAGTACACAGACTTACCCAGTGATGGAACCTTCACAGGTCCAAACACATCACTGTGCACAAGTTCTAATATCTGTTTCGCCCTCTACTACCAGAGCGGAAACTCACCCGATTCTGCTTCACATATACACAATTTTCACAAAAATCAAAATCCAAAGAGCTATTACTCATACCTTCTACCATACCTTTACCATGAAGTATTCGAAGGCCCTTCTCTCGAATATGTCCAAGCCTTTGATGCCACAGCATGGTCTTCTCTCCAGAGACCACTAGATTTTCTACTCCACTTTCAGGAACCAGAGAACAATTGCACCCATCAATAACAGTGCTACCTTGTAGGTTGTACAGGGTTCCAATCTGAACTCCCCGCATCAATACCAGTGCTCCTCGAACCATCTTGCAGGTATCCTTCTCGAACATTATTTTTACACCTGCATCATCTAGCTTACTAACAGAAATTAGATTTTTGGCTAATGTAGGAATATGCAGAACACCCGAAAGTGTTCTAACCCTTCCACCTTGCAGCTTCAACTTTACTTTTCCACGACCAATGATTCTAGCCTTCCTGTCATCCCCCAAGAAGACATCACCACCATCATATTTCTCATACTCATAGAACCACTCTCTATGGGGAGTGAAGTGAAAGGATGCACTTGAGTCAATCAACCATGCCTCATGATCTACATGTGTACTTGAAGAAGCCAAGTACACATCCCCACCTTCATTTGAGGTGGTTTTCGCCTCTACAGAAGGAGCCTCATTAGATCCCTTTCCTTTGTCAGGAGCTTTAGATTTACAGTCCCTTTTGAAGTGGCCTTCCTTTCCGCATTTCCAGCACACCACCTTTACAGGTTTTCTTGGAGATTTAGATCTCCCTCTCGATGAATTATTTTTGTTTCTATTCTAGGACCGTCCTTATACAGACAATGCATCACCATTTTGGCTCTCCATATTTTTCCGTCTCATCTCCTTTGTTCGCAAGGCTGAGACTATTTCATCAAACTGCAAGGCAGTTGCATTGCTACCTATTGCAATAACCAGACTATCCCACGAATCTGGTAGAGAACACAACAAACTGATGCACTTATCTTCATCTGAAATTTTAATATCAACAAATGCTAACTGACTTACCACAGTATTAAATGCGTTCAATTTCTCTATCACTGAGTCTCCATCTTTCATCCTCAGGTTATACAACTTTTTCCGTAGGAATAGTTTATTCACCAGAGACTTAGATTGGTACAAAGTCCCTAACTTGTCCCACAAAGCCTTTGCTGTAGCTTCCCCTGATACATTCAGCAATACTAAATCTGAGACACATAATCGTATTGTGCTCTTTGCCTTCCGATCCAACTTCTTCCATTCTTCATCGAACACTCCCGTTGGTTTAGTACACGGATCTATCACGATCCACTAATTTTTATCCACCAACAGATCCTCCATCTTGAGTTTCCACAACTCAAAACTCTAACCATTAAATTTCTCGATCTCTATCTTTCCACTGCTCGCCATCTTCTTTCACCACCAGAATTGATCTCGTAGATCTCCCATTGAACAGGGTCTACCATAGGCCCGAGCGAAACCCCTCAGCAACAAAGGCATCCCCTTGAAGCCAAATTTTCTCTGATACCAAATGTAGGTTTTAACCCCGTACAGAAATTACTTGCATATGAATTCTAAAACACAGAAAATAAACAATGCGAGAGCATAACACATAAAACACATATACACAGAGATTTTCCCTTGGATCCCAAAACCGGGACTACCAGCTTGATTTTTCATTATATTCCTTTCAATGTTATAATACATATTTATACATGTCGAAGCATCCAATACCATGGAATGAAAACCATCGCGTCCGAAAATCATGTGCGAAAATCATGCACAAAACCATAGGTGGGTCTGCCCAACCTAACATAGGGTCCAAAACCAAAATTTTCTGGGGCGCTGCCCCAAACACCATAAAGTGGGGTTACGGGTGCCCCTCAAACCCCCTATTAACTATGTGGAAAGAATATAACACAACCCAAAAACTTCGGAGTGTGGTAAAAGACCAATTCGGCAAGCTCCACTTGATGATACTCATTCACGTACTAATGCCAAGCTTGGTACTATGCTGTGATGTCATGATTTTGTCTTGTTGAAAGCAGACTCTTGCCTCCATGGCATCTGCACATATGGTCTTGGAACTTGTGTCTGTCTCATCTTGAATCATGCACAATGTTGTCCTAAGTGTTGTTGGACCACCAATGTACTTATGAATGTTTTCTGCGATCACCTGCAAGTCATCATTGGTGGCCTCACACATCAACTGCTCCATGTACCTGTCAACCTCTAACCAGACTTGGTTCTTGTGCTTAGATTTGGTGAGGGAACCTGCATCTATTCACTCTCTTCCTCAGCTACTGGTTGTTCCATCTCATCAACCTATATTGGTGTTGTTTGCTCTATCATTGTGCCTTGCCTTTGTTCTTCTTCCTGTTTCTGCTTCTCAGCTCCTGTTCACATTCATTCTGCTTGTTACGATCTCAGTTCTTCTACCTGCAAGTTCTACTCTTTTCTCATCCTCTGTTCTACTGTTTGTGTCTTGTTCTTCCTTTTTCTTCTGTTGTCAAAGATGCCTGCATGAAGACTGGATGCACTTTCGCTCTGCAACTTTGTCCTCCTTCTATTATGTCAGTAACTTCATCTTTCCCTGTTCTTGTACTGGATTTTTGCCTTCTACCACTCTTGTTGGTCTTGCTGCCATGTTAGTGTTGGCTTATTTTATATGAACAATTGGGCATCTACATATATTGGCAAGTAAATTAGCGCTTGCTCAGCTGCTTCCTAGTACTCCTTTCAGTGGTCATTCTTGAAGAAACCCTCTTTGGTTCCATGGTAAAATGAGTGCTGGAGAGAAGTGCTTCATGAGTGTGGTACCTATGGGATAGAACAGACACTTATGGCAAGCAAATATTAGTCTTACAAATCCAAATTCACAGAATGATCAAGCAGCAATATGGGCATATGATGAGAAGGAATGTGCAGTTTTGATTGACAAGGGGTGACTGACTGACAGTCTTGACAGTGAGTGTGGAAGCTTGCTGACTAGAGTTGTGCAATGTGCAGTTTAGTCTGGGACAAAGCTTGGGAGAGACCGCGCATTGCGCTGTCTCAGTGACCAAGCTGGGAGACTAGCTCCTAGAACTGCGTAGTGCACATTTGGAACCAGCCTAGGAAAACCTCTACATAATTATAGAAGTGAAGGCAAAGGTCTTGAGCTACCATATTGCACAGTGCATGCAAGTGAATGTGAGAGACGAGCAGGGGGGAGCTCAGATCTGTACATGGGAGTGTGAAAACAAGTAGATTTGAAGGATGATGTGAGGATGAGTGCAATTATTAATAAGTGTATATGTGTACATGTGAAACAAGTGAATCAATTGACTAGATTGAAGGAACACGAAGGATGTGAAGGGAGTCATCGCAATGACGACCGTTGGTGCAAAAGCAAGAAAAATTATGCGACACTTGGGGAAGGCAATGTATAACTTGAAACAACACTTCTACAAGCTAAAACAAGTTAAAATGCCAATGATCATTCAACAAAATGAGTGAAACAACACTTTCACAAGATAACAAGAAAAATCGATAGAAAAAGCAGCATAAGGTGATAAAAGAAAAAAGCACCCCGAAAATCAATGACAATGCTTTGAAGGCTCCTTGATCTCCTAGGGAAGCTAGAGCTTGATGATCAAATGTATAAGTGAGATCTAGAGGCATCCATTACATAGATTTGAGAAAAATGGAGTTGAAGACGTGTATGCTTGAGATCAAGGACAACGACGACACTTGGCAGAGACTTCTAAATATGGCAATGTGTCACCTTCGGGAAACTAATAATAGATCCCTACTTCCTAGGGATGATTTTCCTCTTAACTTCTTGCTTTTCAGGAATACTGGCATGCATTGCTTGGAAATATTGTGCGGTTCTGGGAAGAACTGGGCAACTCTCTAGTTCATGCACTGAGAAATTTCTAAGCACAGTATGTTCTATGCAATTTCTGGGCTAAGTGGCTCTTGGACTGTTGCTCTGGCTCTATGCAATTTTCCAGCTGAAGACAAGCTGTCAGTTGGGACTGCACAATTTTAGAGCCTAAGCTCACTGCCAGGATGTTTTACGCAATTTTGGAGAGCAAGGCTGACTGGAGAGCTGCTCTACACAATTCCTGAGAGCAAGGTAGTTTTCCCTCTAGGAATTTATGAATGATAATCATAAAATCTCCAACAGTTATAAGATATTGCAACTTAAGCTTAATTATTAGTAGTTAATTTATAGCTAGAACTATAAGTCAATTCAAATTATCTCCCAAAATTGTAAATAATACCCACACCTATTACCCCACATTTCAATCAAATTATTAGAAAATAATTTAACACATTATTTTATATAAATTTTCCTTATCCACAACTTAAAAAACACATTGCATGCTTGTACACATTTATATAGGTCAATGTTATTTTGATTATTTCCATTAATATTATATAAATAAATAATATTTAATATATACATTTTAAAATGCATTTACATTGTATATGCCAAATTGATATCTAATGTTAAGACTAAGGTTACTCAACTTGGTCTTTGGTAGGACATTGTTTTGACATTAAAATGATCTTTTTATCTAAAAGTTGTCTTCGTGAATTTGAATATATTTGATGCAGACCTAGAGGTTAAATCTCTATCCGGTCAAATTTGTTTTAGACTCTCAATTCCACTCCAAAACCACCACACCTGAGATCTTCTTTTATATAGCCCTCTAAGACAATAATATATTCATGTCTAAAAGAGGAGGGTCTTACCTTGTATTAAAACCACTGAGCTCAATCCCTTTATTTCAACAATCACTGAGATCAAGTGCACATATTTATTATATATCGAGAACCTCTTTATAAGCTCCAAGTGCTTTGATTTTCCTCATGCTTCTCATAATATGACCAAGTTTATGACCACAGTGATTAATCCTAGGGAGAAATGGGTTCACACTTTAACATGTCATCCCATTACTCTCCTTATTGGCCAACTGACATGTCTGCCTGGGATTACGTCACCTCAAATTGTCCCATAAGTGCATAGAAAGGGGATGCTCTGGGAGACAAACTATGGGAAATGGGAATTATTCCTTCAACAGTTGTTCTTGGCTCTCGTTAGATGTTGTGTGCGAGTCAGCAGTCCTTCACAAGCCCCTTTGTCAATCTCTTTCTCCAATAAAAGCACTCCACATCCCCTGACCTTTCAAATGTTGTTTCCTTTGCATGCCATCTCAACTCTGCGTCACCCTGGGTCTTCTAAACGATGCACAAAGGTTTTTCTTTTGGGAGACAAATTCCTGGAAATGGGAATATTTTTTTCTATCACCGCCCTCAAGTTTTGTCTAAGTGGTCCCCAACTTCATTCCTCTTAGTAGTGCACATTATATTTTTCCACTTAAGTTCTTATTGTCCAATACACTAGGTCCACTTCATTCAATACTTCCCATGTCATTGACTCCTCCACATCATCTCGGTCCTTGTCAACCTGACACTTTCTTCTCTCACAACTCTTTTAACCTTTTGGGGAAAGCCTCCCGAGACACATTAACTCGAGCCTATCTCTTGAAAAATAATTGTTAATGGAACTTTGGTTCCATCTCCCAACTCCTATCAGATGGTGAACTTCTGCCTAAAGGGAAAATGACAAAGTGATCACCTCTTCCACTTTTGTATGAAGACCTCTTCTCTTTGGTGTTTACTTGCCCTCGTACTTCCTCTACTGCGTACTCTGATCTTATATCCTCAAGGGTTTCAACATTAGATTATATAGGGTGTATTATATGGTGTGAATGCCTTTTTCTCGCTTACATGGATTAAATAAAGCCTGATCCAATTGCAGTACCTTGCCATGTTAATAATGTACAAGCACACATTCAAATATATGTATAAGGTTGCAGAAGGACTGGTTTGAGGCGTAAATTAATTCAATTCAAATTGCACTCACTCTAGAATTCTTACTTTATTAAATTCATAACATAAATAAATTCATAAGTGGGAATCCTTCCATATCCATGAATAATGGATCAGTTAGAGCAATTTGGGTTCAAACATAATCTCTTGAGCTTCTTCAATCCTCTCTTAACAAATTCCTAATGATAAATAGATTACATGGCAAACAAAGAGTTTTCCTAATCTAACCAAACCCACACTTTGAGGAACCAACTCCTCACGTAAAAGAAAGGGTTGACGTTATTGGTTAATTGATTTTTATGATGCTCTTGTATCAATATTAAATTAAAGCCTCAAAATATAATAATATGTATTTGAAATATTAAAAATACACTAAAACAAGAGCATCAAGAATTTGAATCTACCAATTCCTGTGAACTTTGAAACATATCTACTCAAGTCTAAGTATGATCTATTGGTTGTAGAAATAACTTAAAATTTGAAGTTGCTAATGAATTCATATTGAAAGCAATAGACAGAAATTTCTTCTACTCAATCTACAGAAAGGAAAACATAAAATAGAAACACATGCAATCATTCAATCACAAGAACATAATTTTTCCTGGGGAACCCAACTGGTACAAACCCCTCCTCTGTTTGTATTATATCATATGAGAATATAGATATATTACAATGACTACTTCAATCATTGAATCTCAATCTGCATTGCAATGCTAATCTCCTCTTGAGTCCGCTCTGGCCAATACTTAGTCAAAATAGGCCTCCTGCTTCCTCCTATTTCTTTGTGCAATTCCTGTTAGAAAATTATATATTACAGAGCAATAGAACACATAAAATATATGCAGAAATATAAACACAAAAAAATACATAAAACAAGAGAGACACAGATATACGTGGTTCACCCAATTCGGGCTACATCCATGGAGAAACAACCAGTCCTTCCTTTTATATTATCCAGTAAAATGAAGAGATAACAACAGATCCGCTGTAATTCCCACTTCGATCTCACATAATCTCCTCTCTCTTTCTCACTCATAATATAGATCTACATAGACGCAATACAATTCCCTCATATATAGCGAGGGGTTGCCTTCTAGGGAAAAAAACCCTAAATTAAACATAACTTCTATTGTCAGATCTCCGCCTAATGAACGGCCCAGATTGACTACGAAATTACAACATTTTACAAGGCAATTTTACATCTATTTTTAGCTTTGGGGGCGCTGCCTTCGATCCCCTGCCAAGGGGGCCTCCCAAAGATCGCAAACCCCCCCTGGACCCCCCTTGCAGTGCAAATATTATAGGCAACGTTGCCGCCACATTATGAACTAGGGTCCAATGTGGTGATACCTCTAAATAAAGAAGATAATCAAGCTCCACACCCAACAATTCTTTCTTCTAAAGAATAGGAAGAGCTCCTATTTTCTTGTGCAATCCCAAGAGAATTCCGCACCTGATACATGCAAACTCTATACACTCACTAGTATACAATAATGATTACATTGATGCCTTTTCTTCCACTCAACTAGGAAATTCAAATTGCATGGATGACTAGGGATATTTTTAGTAAATTGAATAATCAAGTGAGAGATCAGTGAGTAAGAAATAGTTACAACTACTCAAATGAACTTACATGGACTCTATTCATGAATAAAGCTCAAATAACTGAGTTTCACTAACTATAAATCCACTAGATTGCTAGATCTAGCAATCAACTCATGCACAACTCTATTTCTTACCCACAAACTCGAATTGACTGACTTGACTTAAATAAGTGACTTGGGCATGTCACTCCTGCTAACTGCTACTCAAGTCATCCTTTTGTTATGGAAAATTGAATTTCTCAATTTGACTAAAGCACAAGTCTTTTTTCTCTACAATTTAACACTCCCTCTTAGCAAGAAAAGGGTTTTTCACAACCCTAATCCTACTCCAATAGAATGTACTTTAACACAACTAACACTCCCTCTCACTGTGTTTATTTCTACTGCAACAACTGTAGCTGATAAGCAACCAAAATACTGAATCAACTGTGTCTTTGAGCTACAATTGTCCCCTAAGTCTCTAACTACTACTAGCCTGCAATTGTTGCCCAAGATATGATTGCATCAACTGACATTGATGCTTCTGCTACTAAATACTATGGGCCCCTATACGAAGGGCAATGATCCATGAGAAGAGTATACTGCAACGATTGTTTCTCTCCTATGGAACCTGCCCAAATATTTGCAACTTTGGGACTAAGGCTCTACATCGCCTCACCTCACTCCTGAAGATATAGTTACATGCATGGCGAAATCTACCTCAAGCTTCTAGATATTTTTAACTTCAACATCAATTTGTTTTACCTTTCTAGTAGCAACATGCTTTAGATAATCCTTCCCTCTACTGAATACCACATCATATCCTTTGTCTTCAAGTACAACTATAGAAACTAGATTTTTCTTCAAACCAGGAACATACATTACATTATTTAGGTGAAGATGAGATCTTGACTCCCTCCTAAAGGTGATAGTATCAATCCCTTTGGTACTATATCTCCCATCATCTCCAAGATCTATGGGTAATTGTAGGGCCTTCTCCTTTAGGATGTTGAAGAAATCCTTATTTCATGTCATATGATATGAAGCACCTAAGTCTAGGTACCACTCACTCCATCTTACTGTGTTTTCCATGTAAGAAATGAGGGTGAAATCCAACTCGAATTGTGATGTGAGAACATTTCCTGCTACTAATGTTGTAGGCTCCTTATTGGATTTCTTATGTGTACACTTGGTTACATAGTGTCCATACTCATGGCAATGAAAACATTTAATTTTACTGAGGTATTTCTTCTTGCCATGGTTCTATTTGTATTCTGCCTCACCTTGGGCCTTCTTACCTTTGTCATTCTTTCATTTTTCAACTAAAACACAATCTTCTTACTCATCAGATCTAGATGAGACTCAATTTCTAATGTTTCTTCTAATCTCCTCCTACCCTAAGTCAGACCAAATTCTCTCCCAATTTGGGAGCTTGTCTCTTCCATTAACTGAATATTGATAGTTGTGCCAAGACTTTGGAAGACCAAGGAGTTATAAGCTCACAAGTTTAGATGTGGCACAATATCTCCTACTCCTCCAAGTTCATCTCTGACCTGAGTGTGGTACTGAACACTGATTTCATTTCCTTGCTTTCAAATGTTCTCGAGCTTATCTTTCAATGCCAATTTCCTGGCATCAATGCTTCTTTTGAATAACTCTTTGAGGGTTTTCCACATTGCATAAGAAATATTCTTTCCATGTAAACGCAAAACCACATGGTCTTTGACTCCCTCCAGGATAACCCTCCTGGATTTTTTACTGTATCTTTCTTGCACTGAGCTAGTTGTTATGTAGATGATGTTGTTGGTTTTGGAATATTTGTTTGTGTGTACTCCAATACTCCATTGTCATCTAAAATAACTTCCATATTTTTTTTTCCAAGCTATGAATTTTTAAGTGCCCCCCAGTGCATACTTAAGCCTTAATCCATAGAAAGCCATTGTTCCTGCACTGAAGAAAATTCCTGCAACACAAATCTACTATTCGAAATCTCTCTAAGAGAAGACCAGAAACCTGGTTTCTATGTAGTTTTAAATAACTATGATACCATGTAGAAATAGCTTGAAATTTGCAGTTGCTAATGAATTTAGATTGAAAAAAATAGACACAAATTTCTTCTACTCAATTTGCAAAAAGGAAAACATACAATAGAAACACATGAAATCATTCAATCACAAGAACACATTTTTTACTGTGGAACCCAATTGGGAAAAGCCCCTCCTCTGTTTGTATTATCAGATGAGAATATATATCTATTACAATGACTACTTCAATCCTTGAAGCTCAATCTGCACTACAATACTAATCTCCTCCTGTGTCTACTCTGGCCAATACTTAGCCAGAATAGGTCTCATTCTTCCTATTTCCTTGCACAATTCATTCTCCTAAAGAATAGGAAGAGCTCCTATTTTCTTTCTCAACCCCAAGAGAATTCCTCGCCCACTACATGCAAACTCTGTACACTCACTAGTATACAATAATGATTACATTGATGCATTTTTCCTCCACTCAACTAGGAAATTCGAATAACATGCATGACTAGGGATATTTTTATTAAATTGACTGGTTAATTGAAGATTAGTGTGTTAACAATAATTACAACTACTCAATTGAACTCATACTAAATCTATTCATGACTAGATCTTAGTTATCCACGTTTCACTAACTATAACTCCACTAGATGGGTAGATCATAGCAATCAACTCATGCAAAACTCTACTTCTTGCCCAAAAACTTGAACTGACTGACTTAACTTAGTGACTTGGGTATGCCACTCCTACTAATTACAACTCAAGTCATCTCTCTAATGTGGACAAATCAAATTTCTCCATTGACTAAGGCACAAGTCAAATGAAGCCTTTTCTTGCTACACTTTAACATTGGTGGTGCTTGAGATAGTATCCTTGAGCTTGATGCTTCAACAATTTTTAGGGTTGTCATTCTCTTATACACACACACACACACACACATTATTTTTTTTTCAATTTTTTTATTAGGGAAAATAATATTTATGTCCAATTTATATTAAGATAGAATACAATTTAAGGTGGGTTTGGATTATGCCCTAAAATTGCTTGTGCTTGGCTAATAAGTCATTTTCCTTGGACATAAGGAAACAAGTTAATGGCCCAAGACCCAAATCCATTTGGTAGGAGTGAAACACTACCCCCTTATAGACCACCAGTGGGTAATTTCAAGTTGAGTATTTTTCCTTTAATAACAATGATGAGTCAACCTACATTTGTTGATAACAACCAATGACGGATGTCCCCACTCATGGTTTTAAAGCTGAGTTATGATAGGTTTCCCCACTATGAGGAAAACAAAAAAGAGAGAAAGTACAATTTAGAGATATATGTAAAGAAAATTTTAGGGGTAAACTTTGTAAATTGGTTAATTTTTCATTTTTCTTTTCAAAAACAAAGAATCATTCATTTATATTTTCCATAAAAATGATTCACTCAAGTTTTATCGGATGAAATTATTTTACCTAAAAATCCCCAAACTTTTATAGAGTCATTATAAATCATTGGAAATTTAAATACGTTTACACAAATATTGCTAAACATTTTATAGTTTACATTTTATGAACTAGTGAGATTCACCAAGGTTTCTACACTTTAAGATAATTTTCTGTCCTTTTCCCCTAGACACACCTTCCAAATGAACCTTAAAACCTATGAATATCTAGATTCAAAGATTAACATAATTATAAATACAAATAAAAAGATAGAAGAAATAAATAGTAAGTTTTAAAAGTATGTGTTGAATTATATCCAGACTTGCATGGACAACATGGAACAAATTTCAATTAAGATAATCATAAGTAAAAGGAAAATTAAACCAACAAATAGAGAAGTAAGAAGAAACTGAAAATATAAACCAAAAGCTAGAGCATTATAACTATAACCATATCACCCCTACAAAAACCATTATTGACCTCAAAAGTAAGGAGTTGGGGGAGACATTTTGTTCCTCACTAATCTAAAATCTAAACCTTGAAATCCAACCAATCAAGAAATAAATGAATAAACTCCCGAAACTTGAGCGTAAGCACAAAAAACGAACTCTAATACTTATGATAGTTGGGTAAGATGCATGATCTGTAAATTACCATGGATATTATATTGGAACATTCGTTACAATAAATTTTATAATATTTTAAAATCTCAGATTGTGTAGATTTATTTACTTGGATTTCAAATCAATTAGTTATATATTTCTTCCAATTTATGAAATAACTAAAATAAGAAATGAAAAGAATAGGCACATAAAAAAGCCATTCGCACAAATGAACATAATATTTATCCTAAGAACCCCAAAAGAGGAGGAGAGAACCCAACTAGAAGGTGATGCTTATCCTCTTTTCACTTTTCTTTAGTTATAAAAATGCACATACAAATGAATGGACACTCCTATGAAGTTATTTTTGACACTGTGGCCTAAACGGTTGGTATAGAATCTTTCTCTTCCTATGTTATGATCTAAAAATACCATTTCAAATATTTTTCTCACTACGGAACATTACAATAAAAAAGGATGGAACCACTTTTCCTCCTAAAAACTTGGTATTTGACATTTCCTGATAGTCATCTAGGGGTAGGTCTTTGACTTCCTCAACCCATAATTGTGATAAGGTTTTGAACCTTCTAGAATTATCTTGAAAGTCCACACATGTCCAGTCCCACATGTGTGACTAATGGGGGTTGATGTGGCATCCACTTGTACCATAGTGGTCAATAAGGTACGTCAACTTCTAGGATGCACAACTTTCACATACGAGTTCCCATTGAGGCGATTTTTGCATTGTTATATATATCTCAATTTGTAGATCATATATTATGTGTGCATATCTTGCAAACCCTACTATTGGGTATGTGTTATATTATTTGCACAACTATCCTCATGCGTTGTACATTGTGTCAAGTACAATGGGGGTTAGTGTGGGGGGGGGGGGGGGGAGGGGGTGGTAGAAATCCATCCTCTGTAGATATTGTCCCCCCCACCTCCCCCCCCAAAAAAAAGAAAAATTGGGTTCTTTTTTGTATTCATTTTTGGTGGTTTTTGGCAGACAATTTTCATTTTTCATGGATTTGTGGCACATGATGGTTTAGCCCATGGATTTTTCATGCTGATTAAGAAACAATGGTTGTAATTTAATCGAAGCTATTGTAATATTGTAAAGAAGAATATATTGAAAAATATTTATATTATTGTTATTAATTTTATTTATTTATTATTATTATTATTTAATTATATATATAATTTTTTTTTTCTTGGTTTTCAAAGTAAAATATTTTTGTTTATGTATGTGTGTCATTGCATATTTTCTATATTATTAAGAATACTCTACAATATTGAAACTTACATTTGGTATTAGAGTAATTTTGGATTCAAGGGGATGCTTTTGCAACTAAGGTGTTTCTCTCAGGCCTGTGTTAGACCTTATTACAGTGAGGGATCTATGGAATTGATTCTTGGTGAAAGGAAATAGCAAATAGCCCAAAGATAGAGATCGATTAATTTAATGGGTATAGTTTTGAGTTGTGGAAGCTCAAAATGTAAGATATATTGGTGGACAAAGATTAGAGGATTATTGTGGATCCAAGTACTAAACCAATAGTGATGTCAAAAAAAGATTGGACCAAGTTGGATCAAAAGGAAAAGGGCATAATACAATTGTCTCTCTCAAATTCAGTGTTGCTGAATGCTTTAAAACAACTAAAATGAAGGTAATGTGGAGCAAGTTATGGACTTTGTATCAATTTAAGTCCTCGGTGAACAAATTGTTCCTATGGAAAAATATGTATAACCTGAGGATGAAAGATGAAGATTATCTGACAAAGCATATTAACAACTTGAATACTATGGTAAGTAAGCTATTATATATTAATATTGATATTTCAAATGAATATAAGTTTATTAGTTTATTGTGTTCTTTATCAAACTTGTGGGATAGTTTGGTTGTTTCCATAGGCAACAATGCAACTACCTTTAGTTTCGATGAAATAGTCTCATCCTTGTTATCAGAAGAGATGAGATGAAAAAACATGCAAAGTCAAACATAGATTCCTTGTCTATAATAGGACACTTCTAGAATAGAAATACAAATAAGTCCTCAAATGGGAGATACAAATATAGAGGAGATCTAAATCTGTAGGAAAATTCATAAAGGTATGTTGGAGATGTTGAAAAATAAGGAATTACAAGAAGACTACAAATCCAAAATTGATGAGAAAGGGAATAAATATGAAATTTCACTTTTATAGAAGAAAAAGCCTCCCTAAGTGAACGAGGGGATATGTACTTAGCCTCTTCAAATACACATGTAGCTAATGACGCATGGTTGGCCGACTCAGGGGAATCCTTTCATATGAATCTTGAAAGGGAGTGGTTTTGTGAGTTTCAAAGATATGGTGACAGTGATGCATTCTTAGGAGATGACTCGACAACTAGAATCGCAAGACGAGCAAAATTCAAGTTTAATTTCATGGGTTGAAGGTTTGGAAAACTTCCTAGTTAGGATTGGCCAGAAATTTTATTTCTTTAAGTAATATACACGATGCAGGTTTAAAAATAGTGTTTGAAAAGGATACTTGCAAGATGGTTAAAGGAGCAATGACATTGCTAAAGAGAGTTCATATTGGAATCCTATATAAGTCTCTAGGAAGCACTATTAGTGATGAGTGAAATAGTTTCGTTTTTCCTAAGAGTGGATATTGTTAGGTTCCTATACTAATAGGAGTCATAATTTTTGAATAACTGAGATTAAAACTTGTAATATGTACATACCTTTGATTTCTGCAAATGTTTTCCATATTGAAAAATTAAAAAATATAAAGAGGGTATGTCCTAAAAGAATAATAAAAGGACAAAAAGAATAAAAAAGGTCAAAAAGATGAAAAATATGATCCCCAAGAAAAGGAAAAAGACCATGAAAGTGAGCAAGCCAAAATGCCACTACTATATACTTTTTATGCATAATAAAAAAATGTGTGTAGCTTGTGATCCTTGCCACAATCCATGATAGTCAAAATGTTTAAACCTGGCTATTTCATGTTTTAAATTTCATGTCTATAGATAGAGAATAAAAATTTGGCCAAACAGTGTAACCTTAGAAGATAATTAGATAGGTAGAGTAAATAAAAGGAGCTCAACTGTTTAATCTGAGCCCTTGGATGTAATAAGGTTAGATTTAGTTATTTTACTATTGTAAAGAAAAAAAAAATATTTGATAAGGGCTTGCTAGCTCAAATGCACCCTAATAAAGAGAAGTAAAAATGGTAGGATGAGTAGATGGGTAAGTAGAAGAAAGGTTGCAGAAGTATGATGATTGATTAGACAAAAGCATATTTATCATTCTCATCATAAAAGTTCTAGATATGAATGAACAATCAAGCATGCAAATGATTTACAAAGTCAATTAATTAACTTCCTCCATTCATTTTACCCCTTTACTTTACTAATTTCCCATAAATAAAGTTCAAAGTACTTAAAACCTTTAAGTCAAAGAGGCTCAGAGCATTTCTCTGACTTTTGGAGGGACCAGACCCTCGGCTCAATGATTTATGGATATCAAGTACTAAATTCCCCTCATAAAAAATTCATTCCCCCTCATTTCCCTAATAAAACCCCTTTTCCTAAGGTTAAAACACTATTTTCCTAGGGAAAGTAATCACCCCCATGGAAAACCCCTTTTCTCCCAAAAATCCCACAAAAACACATTACCCTAAGTATTAATGTTAATATGTGAGAAGCATTTAAATCGCGAAAAAGCATTTTCTTAGTGTGTTGTGTCCCTTTTCCACCCATTCATATTAATTATTAACTTTATATATTAATTCCCGAAAACCCACTATCTCGTAGATATTTATCTCCTCTATATAAAATAACCCCACCCATTAGTTTAATTATAAACTATAGTATTACCCCTTATCTCTCAAAATTATTAAAATCCCACCCTTAGTCATTAATCCTGCCTTAACCCATCATTAACCTTGATACCACCGTACTTAAGTGCTCGCTGGGTCCCCCACTACCCTCTGTGCAGTTTCCCCGTCTGATCACTGTGCGATCGCTTGCCTCCACATTCGACGACCCTTATCCATATCGGGCCAACCCATCCGCAGAACGATACCCACATGAAAATGTGGTTTTCCACCTGACGCTCGATGCTACGTGTCATTCAATAAGTGGAATCGAGTGGCTTCTCCCCAATACCATCGAGCGCTCGTAAGCGGTGTAATAGAAACCACTTACCACCTGCCCGCTACACGACAAAACGTCCACTGTTCACCTCGTACTTGCCAAAACTGACTTTTTGCGCATAAAATCCAAAAAGCCCCAAATCATTCATTTTCTCTGAAATTTCAATGGTGAACCTCTGCACGCATGCATGTCATCTACAAACATTTGAAGCCGTCAACTCACTTCTAGTCACACTCTAGAGACGTTGCAAAGCACTCAGTTAGCTTTCTAGCCTACACAGAGCCCTTTCGACCATTTCCAGCTGCCAACCACCCTATTCAGAACCATTTCATCCCATTTCCAGGTATTTAAGCCGCAATTCACCCACTACCCTGTCAAATTCAAAGAAACCAGTTATTGAGTTTTCTTAGTTAGGATAAAAATTAATCAAAGAAGCTCAAGGAATTAAACCCACTCTGTGTTGAACACCATTGCCCTAAAACACTGCAAATTACCTCCCCCATTCTCAAATCCACAAGAACTGAGAATGGCTGCCCCAATCGCCATGGATGTGAGACCCATCTCTACATCCCACTTAGACCTGGACCACCTCCGCCTGACTAATAGGGATTTCCAGATAAAGGATACCTCTATCCATGAATCCCCGCTCAAAGTATACTGCCAATGTAGGGATAGATACTTGAACCAGGCTGATGATATTGGACCGTGGGAGTCCAATTTGCCTATATATCGGTTCCCAGAGTCCACATTTTCCCAGAAATTGTACATTATTGCCATGCCAACTATGTCCCCAGTCAAAGAGTAGTCATGTCCCCCAACCATGCCATAATTTTCACTATCACTGTTGAATCTATAAATGAGATGCTACAACTCTAGCCTGGCCAAAACCTGACTCCCCTCTCCATTTGAGACTTGTTGGACTTATATCCCAAACTTAGCCCTGCAAGATTGGCCCAAATAATCCAAACCTTCATCGTAGAAGAGAAGTATACCCCCAAAGACCCCCCTCCATATGTAGCAACTTTATTTTCTTCTTGGGGTAGAAGTATTGTGGATATGATATCTAGTGTCCTGGGTTATACCACTGGTGAATATTGATGATATTATTTTAGCCTTCATGTCCATATACACTCCAGGAAAGCCTCCTGTTGTCATATATGACTATGCTCAGTCCATAGTTGATAGGATGCATGAATAGTTCCTCAGAATGAGTAATGAGAGAGTCTTCAAATACTCCTCCATCTTGTATCACCTTTTCCTATATTACCAGTCAGACAAATTCCCACTTACCTTGCAAAAATTGGACACGAAGGGCCAACCAAGATCAGTTATCTTCTGGACCCCATTGATTCATCAACATCTCCCCCCCTATTCATATAATGAATTCATAGATTCCTTTGTCCACCTTGTGATGACCATGCTCAGTGGAGCTCCTCCACCAAGAATCAGTCCTGAGATTAGGAGAGTCCTTCATCTAAACATCAATCATCAGGTGGGAGATTGTTACTTGTACCAAAATCACACTGAAATCATGATTTATGGCTGTAAGCTGGCTCCATAAAAGCTACTTAAATACCTCCCAATGAGGTTATTTGCCTTGGAGTCCTACAGGCAGATAATAAATTCATATGAGGTAAACTTTGTTAAAGCCAAAAAGAAAGCCCAGCTCAAGATCAAAGACCAATTGAGTCCTTTTATTTGTCATAGCAAAGAAGGTGGAAAGGAGGTAGACCTAATCTTTTAGAGATTAAAATTAAAACATAGCTTCATATGGAGATATGATCCCTTGGATTTCATCTGCAAAAGAAGGCAGAAAAACAAGATGGCTCCCTATATCCATCACCGCATCCCTGAGATAGAAAAGTATGCCAACCAATTGCAATGAGTGGAAAACACTTTAGAGGACAAGGATAATACTGAAGTTGTTGTGGAAAACACATTAATAGATCTGGAAAAACAACTTGATGAGGATTCTTTCCTGCAGGTTCCAGACCAATCAGAGATACCAAGGAAATCAAAGGTGCCAGACCAATCAGAGGTACCAGAGCAATCAGACGTACCAGAGCAATTAGACATACCAGACAGACCAGAGACAACCATGAGCACCCCCCTAGTTGTACAAAATCCTCTAACTGAGGAGAAAAACCTAAAGAGAAATAGGGAAGGGGCCACCACTTCAACAAGGGCAACTTCACAAGCTTATGCAGAAACAAGCCAGGCTAAGAGACAAAGAGTGAATCCTGTCTATGAATAGGAATAAACAGAAGAAACAACAAAGTTCACTAGTGCAAAAGGAAATAGGAGTAGGCCTACCACTCCATCTGGAGGGATTCCAGAGTCTTCCACATCACAAACTCAGATGTTGGAAAGGCAACAACGTATTGAGGTATCTTCCTTCAGAATGCCTGCGGATAAGGACCAAGATATTAAGGAGAGATACAAAGAGATCAAGGCTAGGAATGAGAGGCTTAAGGCCTAAACATATGCACAGTATCTAAAGATGACCCCCACTAATCAAACAAGGCTAATGTCAGCCTTTGATGTCAAATAGGGGAAAATGCAGATGACTTTCATCAAGCCAACCACTCAGCAGCCAAGGACAACATCAGATTTCAAAAAAGTGGACTTTTAAGTACTGGCAAGGGATATTCATCCCATTGACCAGATTTAACTACACAAGCAAACAGGGGATATGATATACTCCACATTAACAGGGAAGGCCATTGCTGGCCACCAATTATAGAACTCCCTAAACAATATATCAACCCAATTTTAGTTGGAGAAGGCCTCCTCATAGGCCAAGGATAATAGAATCAAGTCCTTAGAGGAATTAGTGATTGAGTTGGGACATTATCCAAAAGATGTAAAAACTGTAGAGCAACTGATTAAGAAGAAAAATGATGACATTGTTGCACTCAAGAAGTAGCTAAAGATACCCCAGCTGCATCACCCACAGACACATGAAGTCCTAGAAGCACAACAAGGACATGAAGAGCTCATGGACTTGGCCTTTAAGCTAAACGATCAACTCAAGGAGATAGAGAAGGAGTTGGACACTTTAATTCAGTCAAAGAAAAGTGACTTGGCCACAACTTCTAGAACTGTCATCCCCATAGTATCTACAGCAGTTCCATCCACACTGGCAGCATCACTAGCACCCGCAGCTCCACCTGCCACAACATTGCAGTAACAGTGGAACCTACTACAACAACAGGTACATAGGGAGAGAAAGCAGCAGAGTTAGTAAAAGCCATGGACGAGGTGTCTATCCAGGCTACAGAGATGAAGAGACTAAAGGAAAAGGTAGCAAGTCTAGAAACTGATTGTAAACTTGCTAAACTCCAGCAAAAGGAAGAAACACAAAAAGCACTGAGAATGGGAGAGAGAATCAAAATCTGGAGAAGGATTTAACACTACAAAAACCACTGGCACAAACCAAAGAAATTCTCTGGGCCAATATCGTTGACTCTGTCAATGATATTTGGCCATCAATTCAAGTCATATTTGAGCAGACAGAATTATTGAAGATAACTACTGAAGCTATCCAAAGGGTAAGGGAAGAACTAGGGAATAAACCAGAGGATTCCAATCGACTCATCCACTTCTTAAACAACAAGAACAGATATGAGCTCCATGAGCTTAACATAGAAGATAGGACTGAGGGCATTTTGGAGATTAGGAAGGTTATTTCCAAAAGAAACCTTATGCTTAACCTAGAAGAGAAGTGCCATAACATGCAGGTAGCCATGGACAGATTCATGTATAAGTTTCAGATTTTGAGGGAGAAGGGTCTTCCCAGTCCTATGGTAATAAATGACAAGCTCATGCCTCATCTGGACTATAGTGATAGACTCAAGAAGTTGGCCAAGGAACAAGCCAACCCTTCAACTATTAAAGCTTTGCCAACAGGCAAAGTTTTATATGATACATTTAAAAATTTAATTTTCCTGGAGCATGAGGTGAAACACCTGTCCCTCAATAAGCTAAATTTCACAAAGTACATAGAGGCCGATCAAATCTATAGAAGGTTGATGAATGTAAAACTGCCTAATGCGGAATAGTGGCAAAACATGAAAAATTCACTGTAATAATTTACATTAGAAAGTTACTGCACAATAAATGAAGGCAGCCAGGTGAAACAGGTAAAAGCAGAGCAACAGGGTCAAAGAGTATCAGTTGAAAGATAAAAGTAAAGAATATTCTAGCATAGAAATGCTACAAATATCAGCCAGCTTAAAGGGCTCCAACTTAACTGAAACAACCAGCAACACCACAATAAAAGGGACAACATGAAGCAGTTTAACATCTATCTCTATCTTCATGTAAGAAGATATTTTTATTCCCTAGATTAAGTCTCAAGTTGTTTTGAGATATTTTGTAAATATTTTTGTATAAATACTTCACATTTTGAAGTATGTAGTGTGGATTCCAATACATTTCTATAGACTTTTTCTCTCAAATCAAAATTCTATTGTATCAATGACTGGATTGGCTTGCTGGATCAAGGAATAAAGATTAGATATTTTACAAGATTCTTGTGTAAAGTGAAATACAAATAAGTATTCTCTCATGTTCAATGTTGTCTTTCCTTATGTTTTTTCCATAATTTTATTTGTATCTCTAAAATCTAAATGTATAGCATGGAATGATATTTCCGAAATTGCTTAAATGCACTTTGTCTTGACTGTTTTACATTTTGAATGTTTTATCCTGAAGTATCTTAGCTAGGGAATTCTTAACTGCTTCTTAGCTTCCATAGTTTCTCCTCTAGTCTATAGCAAAGGATTCTTAATTGCCCTTTGCTCATGATCATCCTCTGTTCTTCATTCTGATCCCAGTCTAAGGATTCTTAAGTGCCCTTTCACCCTGGTTAGAATTACTTCACTTATTAGGCCTGAAGATTTGCATGTTGCTTTACTAGCCTACCCTATGAACATTCCCTTTAATGATCTGGTCCAGTTATGCTATCCATTCATTGACTCCATAGCCCAATGGCTTGAAGACCTAGCTCTATCCATCTGCTCGAAGAAGTCCACCACCCAACCATAGAATCAAAACCAAAACCCCATGAACACTAAGAACTAGCCTAAAATCCCATAAAAACAAAGCTAAATTATAAAGAGAGAGCTCTCTCTAGACTTAGGTTGGCTAGTGCCTAAGCCTAAAATATTGGTTTGTGGTTACCTAGGTTGCTTCCTTCTTCTGATAACTTCTAAGGAAAATACTGAGTGATAACAGATATGAAGAAGGAAAAAACTCCTACAATATTTCGAGAAAATACTATATTTTTACGTGAAACACTAGGTCATATTGAAGAGAATGGGATTCAAGTACTACATCGTAATGGTACGATGCAAGTTATTGTTGGAAATAATACTGAGAGGGGGGAGGGGGTGAATCCGTATTTACAAATCAACAATTTTTCATTTCCATAATTAGATTTATATATGCTACTTTAGTGAATGGAACTTGTGTGTGCATGCAACTGTTCTTAAGGAAACCAGCATATATCCAGTGAACTTATGATTTAGTTAATTCATCATATGTTGATATTTAATCAGTGCATCCATACTTTATTAAACATTAAACAGTAACCATGTGCACTAATAATAGAATAAACCATCACACATAAGCAACACACATGAACACCAAGATTTAAGGTGGAAACCCAATGTGGGTGAAAACCACTTGCTGCTGGCGTCTTTGTCTTCTTTTAATAATAAGAAAATCTGTTTACAATATTTTACTGGTGCAAACTCATACCAGTACGCATGCACCCACCTGCAGAAGGCTACAACCTTCTCTCATTCTCCAGCTTCTTCTGGAAGGGAGCTACAACCCCCCTAGTTCTTGTACTAGATGATATGTTTACTAGTATGTAGGTTCCGACCTATAAAAGGCTACAACATTCACTCGTTCTCCAGATGCTACTAGAAGGGAGCTCCAACCCCCTGATCAAATCACCAGCCACTACTGGCAGGAAGCTTCGACTTCCTCATTGAAGGCTCCAACCCTCAGTATCCTCCAGGGACCACGTTTAATGAATTTTCACACTAGATACTCCTGGTACACAACACTATAATATGAAGGCCACGTTTCATCAAATTTTCACACTAGACCCATTAGTAACATTGAAGCTCAAAGTCAATCACCACTGTAATACATCCATTAAATACATCTACATCAACCAATCACTGAAACTTAGTCATCAATCTCTGATATAACTGAAACCCAATCATCAATCTTTGAATCAATCAATCACTGAAACCTCTCACATAAAACAATCACTGAACAATTGAATTAAACAAACACTAAATCCTCTGACACAACTGAATCAGCCATTTATTCAAACTTAATCAAATTTAACCAATCGAATGGAATAGACAAATCACTGTAATCAGTACACATATCTGAAACCAGAACATTACATCAACAACCAGAACTAATTGTAACCTCAAAATGCATGTATCAGAATATATACGCTCCTTCAATGAAGCAAACCTGCATGTATACGCTACTTCCTTTTGCCCAATCTGCGTAGACTTCTAAAGATACTGAATCATAAAACCTTTGAACCATAAATCTTACTAATCATTGACATTCTGAAGATCTACTGTCATATTACCGAGTTCTAAACATATAGCAACAAGGATCACCCTTCTTTCTCAATCAATCAATCAATCAGACTCAATATCCTTATACATTCAATTCTACTTTCAGATCTTAGAAGACATAATTAACAAACAACAATAAAACAACAACACTGATTTGATAGATCGTTCATCCCTGAACATCATGATTTTCTTTTGCATATGCTACTTTGAAGGGTCTAACTAGCGTGTATATGCAACTTCATCAAAGAGAACCAATGTACAAATATGGAAATACTTACTTATAACTTCGCTGCAATTCTAGACTTCAGACATACCCAAATCATCACTTATAAAGGATAAAATGTGCATTAGCAATCAAATCTAGCCTATCCATTTTCAGATCTCATAATGATAAGTCATTATGATCCTCGTCCATCATTAGATCTCATCCATCATCAAACACTCAGGTGCATACTTAGTTCAGATCAAGCAAAGCATCAGAAACCCATAACATGCATATTTGCTTTTGATCTAACACTTCATAAGATATTCATTACTTGTGCACTTAGCCCTTTGATCTTATCCTCCTTATATACTTAGATCCTTTGTCAATACCTCAGACCAAAACCACTTAGGACCAATACCTTGGACCAAATACCTAGGGTCAATACCTCAGACCAAATACCTTGGACCAAATACCTTGGACCAAAATACCTTCGACCAAATACGTAGGGTCAATACCTTGGACCAATACATTGGACCAAAATACCTTGGACCAAATACCTCAGACCAAAACCTTGGTTTTCCAACATGTACGTGCTTTTCCTCTTGTGGGAGCGTGAATATACGTATACACTCTTTTTGTTCTGTGGGTCAGCGTGTATACACAGCTTTGACTAAGTGGACCTACGTATACTTATTAAACTGCTTTACATCAACTTTTCTTTTACCTTCTTTTTTTTGATCAATAGACCTTAGTTCCATATTCCTGTTCTTTTGTACCAATGCCTTTTTTACACTGTAATTTGCCATATTACTTTTGAAATGATTCCTTTGAGCTACCCTGCATTTTGTCACATCTGTAAACACAACTTCCATGCATTCTGTTAAATCTGATATATCTTCGCCAGATTCATCTAATTACGTAGATTCATCTGGTTACCATATACAAGTGAGTTGTTATGCTACAAGTGGGTTTCCATCAAGTACAACACATGTATCATAATTCCAACAATCTCCCCCTTTGGACTTGATGGCAACCATGTTGGTGTTGATTACTACAAGCTGTAGAAACTATTAGAGATAACAAGCAAAACCAAAATACTCTCCCCCTTTGACATCAAGGGAAAAGGGCAGACGAAGATACTCTTCCACTTTGATATCAAGGGTAAAGGGCTCACAAAAATGAAGACTTTCATATCTGAACAATTGAATATGAACATTGATCATGCTCCCCCTAGGCACATGCTGAATTCTCTGATTAAAGCCCCCTTTGTACATGCTGAGATGCACTATACCATCGATGCTCCCCCTAAGCACATGCAGAGTCTGCAAATAAATTTGATTCATCTACTCAACCAAGTGGGGATATACCAAATGTTTAAAACATGACTAAAATATAGCAATTATTACATCATCCTTCCCATGCATAGTGGGGGTATAAATTACATCATATGACCAAAAGGACTCATTAAAATACTATGACAGACAGAGACATCATGGGCCTTTATATGACCTTTTCATTGAGTGATATACATGACATTTATAACAAAGACCAAATATCTGAACAAGACCATGATAGTCATCAGCAACTATCATACATCATATATGATCTGCACCATAAGCATCTGTCAACAACATCCAAACCCGCAACCTGTATATGTCCAACATCAGTTCTTAAGATATGAAAAAGTAAAAATCATCAACTTGTGACAAAGTATGTTATATATAAATATCAACTCATCATCTTGATCTCATCAAGATCAACTTGCTTCATTTCCTTAGTAGAAAGTGCCTTATCATAACCTTCCATGAATCAACTAAGCATATGTTATATATCCAAGCAGTAACACAAAATCATTCACATCATATCATATGTATGTGAAAACACCATAGTCATCATCTATGATCATAACATCATCATCAAGAACTACATGATCTTTCCACAAGAACTCTCAATATATAAACCACGTATCATCACTAGGGAACATCCCACATCTGATAAGCATTAACCATGATAATCAACATATGTGAGTATAAAACCTATCATCATAAAGTAAGAAGGCATCATCATTATGTGACTAAGTAATCCATGTCTCCAAATATCCATGTCTTCAAATAGCTATGTCTTCATGAGATCTGTAATAACACCATTCTCTTGGCCAACCAACAATATTTATCAATATGCAACTTAAGTAATCATCCATGTATCTAGCATAATGTGTATCCATCAAAGAGATAGCAATATATAGCTAGAAAACCATGAGCTCATCGTCATTTGTCAAGCTTTCTTGATACCATTAGCAGCAACAATTCTCAATCATGTGAGAGCCAAGAACTATAGGAATCATCATCCATAATTGCACCATATGAAGTTTATGCATCTTTGAAGGTATGATGACAACATCATAAAAGAAATGACACTTATCAAATAATGAAGTTGTGTAATCAAGCTTTTTTCTTCTCCTTGTCCTTATGAATATCATCATGTAAGCATCATACCATATATGCATCATCAAAAGAGTCATCCACAATCATCCATAAATTTGATTTGATTAATAACTATGTGGCTCAAGCAATATAAGTATCATCTGATATTTCATCATAGGCAACTTATGACTACAGCATAGCATGATGTATCATTTAAACACTTTAGCCACATAAGCATCATCACCATTGATAAGAATTATTAGGTACCATAATGCCAACAATGCAATATTAGAAGCATAGCATATTATCCCCCTGAACCTGTGCCACCTGTTCACTGTCAGATCTGATCATTGCATATATCAGTAAGAAATATCAAGGCATCATCATGAATCAGATATACATCAATTCATGAGGATCAAAATCACTTCTAATTGTAAAAGTTTATCCTTTTCTTCTAATTTACCTTTTAGGATATTTACCTCAACTTGATATTACTCTTTTTTTTTTTCAGGATACTACTTCTTCATGATTTCTTCAGCTTTTCTTCCTTCTTCCACTTCTTGCCTTAATTCAAGAACTTCATTTTCTTGTTCTTCAAATGCTTGGAGTAGTTCTTCATTCTGCTTATTTGAAATTTTGAGATCTTCTTTTAGAGAAACGACCACAACTTTAAGACCTTCACAGTAGCTAGTTCTTTCTATAAGTTCCTTGGTTGTTGTGTCCTTTTCATTCACTTCATTTCTCAATGATGTCACTTCATCCTGCAACCTTTGACATTGATCTTCCTTTTCCTTGTACTGCTTCCTTACTATGTTTCCTTCCTCTAACTGAGCCTTTAACTTTGTAACCTATTCTTTGTAGGTATACTCCCTTTTGTCTAATAGATCTTGTTGATCTCTAACTATATCTGTGATCCTTTTAAATTCTTCCTCTATTTGATTTCTTTCTCTTTCACCCATAAGAGCAAATTCAGTTGTTTCGTTGTCACATTCATTATCTTCAAATGAACAAAGAAATGTATCACTAGAGGAAACCAAATTCATACTTGATAATTCTTTTGCTTATTCATCTTCATTCTGAGGTGATTCTGAATCTAAGTAGTTGCTCCCACATAATGGCCAATCGTCTCTCCCACTGTCATGGTTCCCTTGAGATGTCTTCTTCTTTTGAGGTGCTTTCTTCTTTAACTTCTTTCCCATTGTTTCTATGGATCTCCTTCAAGTGATCAAGCTTCTGTCAAAGGACCCTCTCTGATACCAATTATTGGAAATAATACTGAGAAGGGGGGGGGGGGGGGGGGGGGGGGTTGAATCAGTATTTACAAATCAACAATTTTTCATTTCCATAATCAGATTTATATACGCTACTTCAGTGAATGGAACTTGCGTGGGCACACAACTCTTTTTAAGGCAACCATCGTATATCCAGTGAACTTATGATTCAGTTAATTCATCATATGTTGATCTTTAATCAGTGCATTAGTACTTTATTAAAAATTATATAGTAACCATGTGCAGTAATAAGAGAATAAACTATCACACATAAGAAACACACATGAACACCAAGATTTAAGGTGGAAACCCAATGTGGGTGAAAACCACTTGCTGTTGTCGCCTATGTCTTCTTTTAATAATAAGAAAATTTGTTTACAATCTTGTACTGGTGCAGACTCATACTAGTACGTAGGCACCCACCTGCAGAAGGCTACAACCTTCTCTCATTCTCCAGCTTCTTCTGGAAGGGAGCTACAACCCCCTAGTTCTTGTAGTAGTTGTTATGTATACTAGTACGTAGGCTCTGACCTACAGAAGGCTACAACCTTCACTTGTTCTCCAGATGCTATTGGAAGGGAGCTCCAACCCCTTGATCAAATCACCAGCCACTACTGGCAGGAAGCTTTGACTTCCTCATTGAAGGCTCCAACCCTCAGTATCCTCCAGGGACCACGTTTCATGAATTTTCACACTAGATACTCCTGGTACACAACTCTACAATATGAAGGCCACATTTCATCAAATTTTCACACTAGACCCATTAGTAACATTGAAGCTCAAAGTCAATCACCACTACAATACATCCATCAAATACATCTGCATCAACCAATCACTAACAATCAATCATCAATCTCTGATATAATTGAAACCCAATCATCAATCTTTGAATCAATCAATCATTGAAACCTCTGACATAAAACAATCACTGAACAACTGAATTAAATAATCACTTAATCCTCTGACACAATTGAATCAACCATTCATTCAAACTTAATCAAATTCAACTAATCAACTGGAACAAACAGATCACTGTAACTAGTACACAGATCTGAACCCAGAAAACTGCATTAGCAACTAGAACTAATTGTAACCTCAAAAGGCATGTGTCAGAATGGATATGCTCCTTCAATGAAGCAAACTTGCATGTAAATGCTACTTCCTTTTGCCCAATCTACATACACTTCTAAAGATATTGAATCATAAAACCTCTGAACCACAAACTGTGCCAATCAGTGACATTATGAAGATCAACTGTCATATTACAGAGTTCTAAACATATAGCAACAAGGATCACCTTTCTTTCTCAATCAATCAATCAATTAGACTCAATTTCCTTATACATTCAATTCTACTTTCAGATTTTAGAAGACATCATTGACAAACAACAATAAAATAGTAGCACTGATTTGATAGATCAGTCATCCCTGAATATCAAGCTTTTATTTTGCATACGCTACTTGGAAGAGTCAAACCAGCGTGTATACGCAACTTCATCAAAGCGAACCAGCGTATAGATATGAAAATACTTACTTATAACTTTGCTGCAATTTCAGACTTCAGGCATACCCAAATCATCACTTATAAAGGATAAAATGTGCGTTAGCAATCAGATCTAGCCTATCCATTTTCAGATCTCATAATGATACGTCATTATTATCCTGATCCATCATTAGATCTCATCCATCATCAAACACTCAGGTGCACACTTAGTTCAGATCAAGCAAAGCATCAGAAACCTATAACATGCATATTTTCTTTTGATCTAACACTTCATAAGATATTCATTACTTGTTCACTTAGCCCTTTGATCTTCTCCTCCTTATATACTTAGATCCTTTGTCAATACCTTAGACCAAACCACTTAGGACCAATACCTTGGACCAAATACCTAGGGTCAATACCTCGGACCAAATACCTTGGACCAAAATACCTTGGACCAAATACCTTAGACCAAAACCCTGGTTTTCCAACATGTACGCGCTTTTCCTCCTCTGGGAGTGTGTGTATACATATATGTTTTTTTTCATGGATCAGCGTGTATATGCTGTTTTGACTAAGTGGACCTGCGTGTAATTCTTAAACTGCTTTACATCAACTTTTTCTTTTACCTTGTTTATTTTGATCAGCAGACCTTAGTTCCATCATCATGTTCTTTTGTACCAATGCCTTGTTTACACTGTAATTTACCATAGTACTTCTGAAATGATTCCTTTGAACTACCCTGCATTTTGTCACATCTGTAAACACAACTGCCATGCACTCTGTTACATCTGATATCTCTCCTGTAGATTCATATAGTTACGTAGATTCATCTAGTTACCATATACAAGGGAGTTGTTCTACTACAAGTGGGTTGCCATCAAGTACAACACATGTATCATAATGCCAACAAGTTTGTCCAATTACTCTTTGGATTTTGATTTTTGTGAACATTGTTTATATGAGAAGTAGAATTGAGTAAAATTCTCCTTTGGTGATATGAGGGTAGAGAGAATATTATTGTTAGTGCACAATGATGTGATATTATAGGACTACATGGATTTATTTCCTTACAAAGAAATATAAAGTTCAAAGAGTTGAAGGATTCTATGGAAAATTAGACAAAGAAGAAAATTAAGGCGTTGAGAATGGATAATGGTGGAGAATTCTTTGGGAATGAATTCAAAAAAGTATGTAAGAATTGTGGTATAGCAAGGTAGAAGACTTCTCAATACACACCTAAACAAAATGAAGTTGCATAAAGGATGAATAGGATATTAATGGATAAAGCAAGGAGCATACTTAGTGGTGTTTAGTTAGTATAGGAGTTTCAAGCAGAGGTAGTGGATACTCTTGAAAATGCAACAAGAAATTCCTAATTTAATTTTGTCCTTAATTAAATTAAGAGAAAATTGAAATTCCACATCAGTAGACAACTTGAATGAGTTAACTGAGTTATTATCACTCAGTTAGCTTAGTTAATTCGAGTTGGAGGGAGAACTTGAATTGTGTATAGTGATTCCTAAATTTTGGGAGCCTAGGTTGAAGTTAATTTGATTAGTAGAAATTCAATTCAGTTAAATTGAGTTATGGTCAGTTAAACTATTTCCAACTGTTGGAGTAACTACTTGGGGGTCTAGCAGTGGGGTGCAACTTCAATGTTTAACCAATTAACTGATCAATCATCCTAAATTAACTCATGCATGCACAAATTCGAGTTACCCAGTTGAGATTGGAGTTCAAGGGTAGTGTACTATTAGTTGTATAATATTCCAAATTTTACAGGTCAAGCATGTAGTCAAAGGAAGGCATAAAGGTATTCTGCAATTCTCATTGAGGAAATTCCTATTTAATAGGTGCTAATTTCCTAGAGGAATAGTGCAAGGAAATATGAGCTTGGCAGGTTGAGAAATTGGCTAAGTATTGTCTCGAGTCAGTCTATGAGGCAATGAGATAGATTATACTAGTGCAGAGGTTTCTTAGGCTTGAACAAGAATTATATTTCTTCTCTATTGTTTGATTAATGAAATACAAATAGTAAGGGGTTTTGAGTAGTTTCTTTCCCCTAGATAAATCTTGTGTATGTGTGTTGAATCTTGATGCATGTTAATGATTTGTGTTCTTGATCGTGATTTTATTAACACATATGAGTAGAGTAGCTTCAAGTCTTGTGATCTAGTGAATTTCATGAGCAAGTCTGAATCTACACATTAAATTTATACATGGTATCAAATTAGGAATCATAATAGAGAAGAGGATTTGAATTTGTCTTTGCAGGTGGATCGAATTTGCAGGATCAATTCTTCAAAGCTAGTAGGATGGCTTTCTATGGACTAAGATTCGAGTATGCCCTTAAGGGTAGCTTGAATTATGTTGATTAGAAGGACATGATGGAGGTAGCCTTGGGAGATAATGGGCCGAAGGAATTCATAGATAATTATATCTCGAAGCCTCCAACATCTGATGCTCAATATCTAGTAGAATGGAAGAAATGTGCTGTTAGGGAAATTGAGAATCATATTGGAGGGAGTACGAGTCCATATTTTCTCTAGTATCCATGGGAAAGAGACTTTGTATGAAATATGGAAAGAATTGATAGATTTGTTCCAAAACAATAGTGACCACAGGAAGTTTCCACTCAAGGACAAGCTTCAAAGCATCAATATGCAAAAGAATGACACAATTCCACAATACCTAAGCAAATTTACACAATGTCGTGATGAACTCGGTACGGTCGATGTTACTATCCTTGAAAAATATTTGGTATTCTGTTGGGTCCTCCCAAGAGCTGGCACAGTTATCAAGATTCAGTAAATGGTAGAAAGAAACTACCACAGTGGGAATGGTTATGGTCTGATCTAGTACAGGAAGAAATGAGGAGTAACAAAAGAGACGAGACCTCATCCAGAGAAGAGCAAGATGGCTTTCCATTAGTTACCAAAGGAAGGAAGATCAAGGGGAAGAATTCCCAAGGTGAGGCTAATTCCAACCTAGAGGGAAAGTAGAAACACTTGTCCAAAATCAAATGCTTTCACTATCATGAATTCGGGCATTATGCCATGAAATGCCCATAGAAGAAGGAAAGCAAGAAGGAGCATGCAGTAGCAGCAACTGGTGAAGCTCTAGATTCATAATTCGAGCTTGATTTTTCTCTCATTGCATGCATGGTAAGCACAATAATGGGAAGCATGTGGTATATGGATAGTGGTGCCTCGTTCTACATGACAAGGAATACAAATTTCTTCAGTGACTTGGAGGAGAAAGACCTCAAGAAAAACAATGAATTTGGAGACGATGAAAGGTATATCACAACCAATATTGGTACAATTACTTTTCAGAGGGAGCTAGGATCCCCTCTCAGACTCAAGGATGTGATGTTTGTTCTGGGTCTAAAGAAGAATCTTGTTTTCGTCGCGGTGTTGTTGATGAGCCCCAAAAATGGATAATTATATGGGCTCATTCAACCTCCTAATTTGACTTAATCCACCATTCTTATTAGTTTATTGCATGTTTTTGATTATATTTATGCTAATAGAGTGAATTGGGTTAGTCATTATGCCAACAAGTCTAATGTGTGCTTTGTGTAGCCTTTTTGGTCAATTTGGAGACAAAGTCAATGGTTGAAATGAGCACTTGGCAGCTAAATTCGTGGAGAGTATTTTTAGGAAGGTGTTCCCTTCATTTATGGGCCCTTACCTCGAATTCTCCACCATCAGCTCGGAGTTCAAGGGCCACCAAATCAATTAGCACAAGGGCAGCCAAGCAAGTCAAGTAGGACTACTATTAACTACAAGTTTTGGGTAGCCGAGTCCCTAAAGTTTAGGAGGACTGTTGGGGTCCTCAATTTGTATAAGTAAGAAGGCTTAGGGCCTCATTTTGGTTAGCTAGTGGTTAGTCATTTTGTAGCCAGTATTTAGTTATTTTGTATTCATTTTGTAGTCATTTGTAGTTCGATTTTTAGGCAGTAGATTAGCTTCGCTTTCAGCACATTTTCAAGTTCTCCTTGTGGACAGTTTTTGGAATGTAACATTTCTTTTGATCAATAAAGATGAATCCAGCTTTGCACCAGCTCTAAATCTCTCTTAGGAGGCTGTATCTCTTGGTGTTGGGCCCATCTCAAGCGCCCAATACCTCCTTTGTTTACTTTCATGTGTCTTTGCTGCATTCTTGGAATAAAATCTGCTATTTAGATTTAAATATTGTTTTGTTATTTAGGTTGTTTTTGATGAGTAAAATAGCTTTTCATGCTCAGATTTAGTTTATAGGTTGTTAACAAAAAAAGCTTCAAGAAAAGGGCCATCAAACATCTGTGGTTTCACCTCTCCCTCAGTGGGATCAGGAGCTGTGACTAGGATGACTTTGCTGCCCACAAAAACACTGATTTTGCTTTGCCATGCAATCACTAGTGTTTGATTTTCATGTGTAGAAGTTGGTTACAAGTTCAGACTTTCGTTTTCTTAGTTGCATGAGTTAAAATACATGGTTTCATTGCAGGTCACACTTCTTTTCATTCTCTTTACTGGCAGCTAGCATATTAGGTCAATGTAACTAGGTTTTTGAATTTACAAGTCTTTGTTGGTTCAGATTGGAAAAACGACTTGCAGAGCACCTGTACCACTTCTTCATCTGCTTATTCTCCATCAGCACCATCCACTCCACCCTCTACTTAGAATCCTTGCCTCACGTTTTCCATTTGCTCCCAAAACCCTAATTTTTGTGCAACATTGCTTCAGTCTTCCTTGAACAAATCCCACCATCCTTGCCACTCCTCAGCTCCATTCCCCAAGTCCTGGACCTCTTCACACCCATATTTCACCTCCATACCCATTCCTCCATCTTTTTCCCTCCATCCATGCTCCAAAATCCCATTTCTGAACATCCTGTAGAAAAATTACAGAACATCCTGTAGAAATTCCTGAACATCCTGTAGAACCCCTGTAGACTTCCTGTAGAAGCTCACGAATGAGGTTTCTTGATAGCCAAACTTTATGAAACTCTCTGGAAGGGTGTTAGGGACCCCTTAGGCCCTCTCCGAACCTTCCCGACCTCCTCCAAGCATTTCCTCTCGCCAATCCACCTCTGCACAGTAAAAAGCCAGTTAAGAACACATGCATGATAATTCTGATAACTTATTCAAAAATACAAAAAGATGTTTTCTTCAGATAGTGATAACTTAGACACATGCATTTTACCTTCCTAGAAGTCAATGGCATCTCTTTCAGTAGCTTGCATCCTCTTTTTCACATCAGTAGGGCTAGCTGGTAAAATTAGGGTTTGCTAGGGTTTGCATTTCCTTTCCACTTTCCAGTTTCTTTCTGCAAGTAAATTAGCCCCTTTGAGTTAGCTTTCATTCATCAGTTAAAAAGCTTCTTCTAAGAGCTCATAGAAGTTGGCTTAAGCTCCTAGCGGACTTGTGCCAGCTGACCAAGTGACAGCTACGACAAGAGCTAGTACTTGTGCATACAGCACTGTCGCTTCCAGGTTTGTTACGAACTACCGGGTTGATAAAATTAAAGAAGGGAGTTCCAGGAGTTGTAGCATTATTGCTGCAATACTGGGGCCCACCATCTTTTTGTCATCGTTGCCGGGGAAGCGTCAGAGTATTGGTGATTGTTGCTTTTCTTCTATTTTCCACTACAACCTTCTGCTAAGTAGTTTATTTCATTTCATTTCCGCAAAAGTAGAGTAGACATTTCCCGCTTTCATAGATTAGCATTTCAATTCCGCAATTTCATTTCTGCAAGCGTAGATTAGCATTTCAATTCCGCAAGCGTAGACTAGCATTTCATTCCTGCAATTTCATTTGAGCAAAATAGATTAGTCATTTCCTGCTTTCATTTCAATTCCGCATTTTCATTTCAGCAAGATAGTTAGTTGCAGTTCAATCTATTTTAGTTTTTGTAGGTACAAATAGAAAAAAGAAAAAACAACCAAAAAAATTTCATTTCATGCCTTGTAGGAATAGAGATAAGTTAGAAAAATGATTGCACAACACCCCTACTGCTTCACACAGCCAACATCCTCTCTTCTTCAATGGCTGTATTAAAGAACCCTTAGGTGGACAGCAAGACATATTTGAAGAACCTCAAGGGAAGAAGAAGAAGAAACCATTCCTCTGGAGCAAATGGCTACAAGCAGAGATGTTGGGAGAAGCACCTTATCCAAAGATGAATTTGAAGATCAGATGGAAGATTTCAAGAGTGATATGAGGCAGTTTCTTGCCATGCAATTGGATACCTTGTGGATCCAAAAGAAGCAAGAGGAAGCCAAGAGGGCTTTGGCCATCTTTTGTCCCAGGTGCACTAGAAAGCATCCTAGGGACGAATGTCCAATGCACTCCCTAGAAGTGTGTTTCATCTGTGAAGGATACCATCCTATGAATCAGTGCCCTTCCTTGCCTGGACTTAAAGCTGCATATCAGAGAGCCAAAGGAGCCACTGAATCACTCTATTATATGAACCAAAGGAGGCCACATGGACCTAGATCTTACCAGCAGGAACTGCAAGGGACATCCGAGACCTATTATGACCCCTATCAAGCCACTTTCATGCCTTCTTGGGGTCCCCCTGCTCACCCTTCCTGGTTCACACCTCCTCCTTGTTATTTCACAGATCCATATTATGCCCAACCAGTTGCTCATTCGTTTCACTCTTATGCTCAGCCACAGCCTCAGTGGAATGCACCTCAGTAGGGGTGGAGGCCCCAATACAACACTCCTCCCACTTCTTTTCCTCCACCACCTACTCATCCGCAACCATCGCCTCCTGCTTCACCAAGGCAACCCCAAATGCCTGCCCAACCACAACCCCATCCACATCCATCTCAAACATACACTCCCACTCAGCTACCCGTACCACCATTTCCAAAACCATACAATGGAGTAGATCAACCCAATTGCAAAGCTGAGGCACAACATGTCCAAACGACTCCTCTTGAGCTTAATGATCTTCACCATAGCTCAGGAAAAGCATTGCAAAAAAGAGATTATCTTGAAAGCATTGAAGGACCACATTCGGCAAAAGAAGATTCAAAAGAGGAGATCAAAGAACCATGGGTTTCACTTGATGAAGAGAAGAGATCAGAATCAGAGATCAAGAAAGCTCCCTCATGGTTACCATCAAATCTTCCATGTATTCAAGAGAAAGATCAGAAAAAAGAGGAAGATGGGAAAGTCATGGTAGAAGGTGACATGAAACATGATTCAGATCAGCAAAAGGACCAAGGATATCAGAGCTATATTGAAATATGGTTTCAGGCGGTCACTAAGTTGCAGCAGTACTCTCTTCTTCAGCGATGTTTGATCCCTTCAAAGTCAAATCATTTGGTCTTTGAAATCCAGATAGCTGTCAAAGCATGCATTTCAAGCCTCCACATCATCTTGTCTCTAATCTCGATGTGCACATGGCTCCATTGGAAGTATTCTTATACTTGAAAAGAATTTTGTTTTTCAAGTAGTGTAGGGTAGAAAAAAAAAAGGAAAAAAGAAAAATAAAAAAAATGAAAAAAAGTTGAAAATAAAAATCTAAGGTGAAAACCTCCTTGGAGGTGCCTTAAATTGGCTCATTGATTGAAAACCTCCATGAGGCGGTCAATGGGTTGGGAAAAAAGAGAAAAGAGAATAAGATCTCTGGGTGAAAACCTCCCTTGGAGGCGCCCAGGGCAGGCAATTAGGGTGAAAACCTCCATGAGGCGCCCTAGTTGTTTTTCAAAAAAAAAGAGAAAAAATAAAATAAAAATAAACCTAATTTCCATTGGATAATTGCAGGTTGCAAGAAGGACATTGCAGGTCAGGAGGATCACTCAAAACAAAGACAAAGGAGTTTTTGTGCCTTCTACAGGAAGTTCTGTATTTCTACAGGAAACATCCTGTAGAACCTTCAGGCGAGCCAGATTCAATTTTGGAAGGGAATATAAAGCTTGGAATCTATTGGTTATGCCTGCAAGCATCCATGTTTCCATTCCTCACCCTTTTCCATCATTTTTTCCACCTCGTTGTGCTTCTTTTATGAAAACTGTGTTTTCTACAGGAAGTTCTATGTCTTCTACAGGAAGCTTACAAAAAAGCCAAATTGATCTCCGAAGAGGACCCGAAGGCTGGGAATATGTTCATGAGGCCTGCACACATCCATGTTTCCATCCCTCACCCTTTTCCATCATTTTTTCCATGTCATTGTGCTTCTTTCCTAAAAACTGTGTTTTCTACAGGAAGTTCCTGTAGAAACTACAAGAAGTTAAAAATGGATTGACAAAAAAGTAGTTTGGCAAACATGATAGCTTCCACAAGGGTTCAGAAGTCCTCCTGCAATTTTCAAACTCCTCCTCCATCATCTCCATGCCTGCATCATAGCCCAAGCTCAGTTTTTCTTACCATGCAAAAACTTGCAGAATGCTTTGAAGAAAAAATACATAGAACAAAATTTGTTTTTTCCCTAACTTGAAAACCATGCATCCATTTGAAAAACCATTTTATGGGGAATTTTACAAGGGTGATGGCAACATGCCTGAGCAGTTTCAGCCAATTCCGGTGCACGATTTCCAAGAAATCAGCCTCCCTCACCGTCATCCATTCTTGCGTTTTCTCCATATTCGTGCATCCATTTCAAAACCTGTTTCATGGGGAGATGCATATGGGTGATAGTAGCCTACCCAAGCAGTTTCAGTCGATTCCGATGCACGGTTTTCGAGAAATTGATCTCTGAAATCTTCAGCCATTTTCCGTTTTTCTCGAAATCTGTGCATCCATTGATCTCAATTTTGCTATGGGAGGTGCATCATGATGATAGGAACATGCTCAGCAAGTTTTAGATCGATCCGATCTATCGTTCGGGAGCAATGGCGAAAACAAGTTCCGGTCCTGTGAAAATTCAGTGGCAGCAGCTTGAGGGTGCAGATTTGAATGTGAAGCCAGCTCCTACAACATGCATCTGGCCAGAGGACACCTGCACAAGGAAAACAGCCATGAATCAGCAACCAAGCCATCATGCAACCATAGAAACAAATGCATGCAGCAAATGAGAGACCTCAACACTTCACAACAGCCACGCACGACTTCCAGGTACGTGACTAAACTCGTTCCTCTGATTGCATGAATGTAATTTGAAAACTGTGTAAACAATGAGATGGTTGTGGTTAAAAGAATCAGTGGCCAGCCAATTGGCCACCCTCATCTAGTTCAACAACGTTTGATGGGTGGATACGACACATGTGCTCAGCCATCTCAGGAGGAAATCTGGGAACAGGCAGTGGTGATCGTTTAAACTTCAGCGTGATTGATGGACGTGATTACAGGCAAATAACAAATAGTTAGACACTGCAGTGGGGACCAATAGTCTGCATGGGGCCAATGTAGTTGGCCAGCTCACCCTTCATCAACGAAAATCTTCATAAACAGCCAATCGAACTCTCACAGCTATTGTTTCTAGTTTATCATCGTCCTTGCAGCTGCAACAAGCTCCATAGCAACAAACCAAGCTTTCTGGTCCATTTTCTTTTAAAGACCCTCCTGCTTATCAGTGTTCTACAGGAAGAAGTTCTCTAGGAAGTACGACACAACTTTCAAAAGCAGAGAAAATCGATTTTTCTTCGACAAATTTGGAGTCCCGAGAAAGGTAGGATCGAAAACACTCTTCCATGTATGATATACTCCAAAAAGGTGGCGAATTGAGCTGTTTTGAATTGGAGGGTGACCATGCATGAATCTGCTTGAAAAACACTTGCTAATAGAATCTGTTTTAATGCCTGAAATAAGGGGCATCACAGCAAATGGGTAAAGCAGATCTGAAGTAGTGCGCTCCCTCTACCCAGTCAGCAGGCATCAGAAACAATGGTTAAGAATGCTCCCTTTTATGCTGTAACTAAGGCACATAACAACCCTAGAAAATGTGCCCAGGCTGCTGGTTATAACTCCTATCACAGACGTGCCCCATCTCCTGGTGTAGATATTGTGCTTGGTCTTCCAAAAAGCGCCTCATATGCTCCTCTTCAAACAACACTCAAATACCATATAAATTGGCTAAAGAACTGCACCTAGACATGTGAAATCAGGGGCTACATAGACCAACAAAAAAATGCCTTTCATTTTTTTGATCTGGAACTGATGGGAAAACAGCATCCACTTCTCTCAAAACAGTGTCTCTTCAACTTCAAATCTGCCCAATCATACAAGAATAGCTCCAATAAAAGAAAACGCTCATATTTGTGTTTTCTACATGTATTATAATCCTCCATAACTGCTGATTTGTTTGCAGAGCTTGCACCATACATATTGAAATATATGTGTTGGTTTAGACTCTGACTTTGATTCAAAAACAACAAAAAAAAGAAGGAAAAAAGTCAAAAGTCTCATGGAAGTGCTCCTCTGTAAGCTGGTATAATTCTGCACCCTGTTCAAAATCTGATTTGAACTTTTCCAAATCTGAAATATCTCCCAGAATCTTCAAGGTGCCTTCCTATGTTGAACAAAACATCTCAGACATATGGACTTATAAAAACATTAGATTTATCTTATTGTGTCCATCTGCTACTCGGGAATACTGCTACTTCATTTTCCAATATCACCCTGTATATGAAGTTATTGTGTGCTGGAAAGAATGCCTCTGCAAAGATCAAAACACATCTGCATTTTGAGGGGTAACAGGACCCAATCATGCACTTGAAGAATGCTGCCACTAAACTTCTCATCATCTGGGGAACTAGGATACTGAACTGTCCATCCGAAAAAGAAGTGTTGGAAGAAACAATAGTTTAATCCCTGGAAACTGTTGTAGGTTGCAGGAACACAATGCGGAAAGGGGGCCTCCCAACACAAGCAGAAGGGTCCCTACCAAGTTCCCAGGCATCCTCACATCCATCCCCTCCATGAACACTCATTTTTTTCAGGGTTCAGACACAATTTAGTCATGGTTCAACCTTCTACAGGAAGCTACAGGACTTTCTACAGGAAGTTCTGTATTTTTACCAGAAACATCCTGTAGAGCCGTTGGGCAGGCTAGAATCGATTATGAAGAGGGATTTGAAGCTTCAAGTCTGTTGAGAAGGCATGCAACCACTCTTATCTTCCATCCTCCATTGGTTTCATCTCCTTTCATATGATTGAATATACTTGCACAATCATACCAAGGCTGAGAATTCTCTAGGAAAAGGAGCAGGCAGTGGGAAGAAGCAGAGAGAAAAGCATGGTTTCATGATCGAGAAGAGGACATCACTTCAGAAGCTTGGCATGACAGGGTGGCCACCAAGGCCATCAAAGATGAGGAGGTAGATTTGTTGCTCAGAGGATGAGCAACACTTTCAGTAGGGGGTGATGATGAGCCCCAAAAATGGATAATTATATGGGCTCATTCAACCTCCTAATTTGACTTAATCCACCATTCTCATTAGTTTATTGCATGTTTTTGATTATATTTATGCTAATAGAGTGAATTAGGTTAGTCATTATGCCAACAAGTCTAATGTGTGCTTTGTGTAGCCTTTTTGGTCAATTTGGAGACAAAGTCAATGGTTGAAATGAGCACTTGGCAGCTAAATTCGTGGAGAGTATTTTTAGGAAGGTGTTCCCTTCATTTATGGGCCCTTACCTCGAATTCTCCACCATCAGCTCGAAGTTCAAGGGCCACCAAATCAATTAGCACAAGGGCAGCCAAGCAAGTCAAGTAGGACTACTATTAACTACAAGTTTTGGGTAGCCGAGTCCCTAAAGTTTAGGAGGACTGTTGGGGTCCTCAATTTGTATAAGTAAGAAGGCTTAGGGCCTCATTTTGGTTAGCTAGTGGTTAGTCATTTTGTAGCCAGTATTTAGTTATTTTGTATTCATTTTGTAGTCATTTGTAGTTCGATTTTTAGGCAGTAGATTAGCTTCGCTTTCAGCACATTTTCAAGTTCTCCTTGTGGACAGTTTTTGGAATGTAACATTTCTTTTGATCAATAAAGATGAATCCAGCTTTGCACCAGCTCTAAATCTCTCTTAGGAGGCTGTATCTCTTGGTGTTGGGCCCATCTCAAGTGCCCAATACCTCCTTTGTTTACTTTCATGTGTCTTTGCTGCATTCTTGGAATAAAATCTGCTATTTAGATTTAAATATTGTTTTGTTATTTAGGTTGTTTTTGATGAGTAAAATAGCTTTTCATGCTCAGATTTAGTTGATAGGTTGTTAACAGAAAAAGCTTCAAGAAAAGGGCCATCAAACATCTGTGGTTTCACCTCTCCCTCAGTGGGATCAGGAGCTGTGACTAGGATGACTTTGCTGCCCACAAAAACACTGATTTTGCTTTGCCATGCAATCACTAGTGTTTGATTTTCATGTGTAGAAGTTGGTTACAAGTTCAGACTTTCGTTTTCTTAGTTGCATGAGTTAAAATACATGGTTTCATTGCAGGTCACACTTCTGTTCATTCTCTTTACTGGCAGCTAGCATATTAGGTCAATGTAACTAGGTTTTTGAATTTACAAGTCTTTGTTGGTTCAGATTGGAAAAACGACTTGCAGAGCACTTGTACCACTTCTTCATCTGCTTATTCTCCATCAGCACCATCCACTCCACCCTCTACTTAGAATCCTTGCCTCACGTTTTCCATTTGCTCCCAAAACCCTAATTTTTGTGCAACATTGCTTCAGTCTTCCTTGAAAAAATCCTACCATCCTTGCCACTCCTCAGCTCCATTCCCCAAGTCCTGGACCTCTTCACACCTCGATTTCACCTCCATACCCATTCCTCCATCTTTTTCCCTCCATCCATGCTCCAAAATCCAATTTCTGAACATCCTGTAGAAAAATTGCAGAACATCCTGTAGAAATTCCTGAACATCTTGTAGAACCCCTGCAGACTTCCTATGGAAGCTCACGAATGAGGTTTCTTGATAGCCAAACTTTGTGAAACTCTCTGGAAGGGTGTTAGGGACCCCTTAGGCCCTCTCCGAACCTTCTCGACCTCCTCCAAGCATTTCCTCTCGCCAATCCACCTCTGCATAGTAGAACACATGCATGATAATTCTGATAACTTATTCAAAAATACAAAAAGATGTTTTCTTCATAAAGTGATAACTTAGACACATGCATTTTACCTTCCTAGAAGTCAATGGCATCTCTTTCAGTAGCTTGCAACCTCTTTTTCGCATCAGTAGGACTAGCTGGTAAAATTAGGGTTTGCTAGGGTTTGCATTTCCTTTCCGCTTTCGAGTTTCTTTCTGCAAGTAAATTAGCCCCTTTGAGTTAGCTTTCATTCATCAGTTAAAAAGCTTCTTCTAAGAGCTCATAGAAGTTGGCTTAAGCTCCTAGCGGACTTGTGCTAGCTGACCAAGTGATAGCTGTGGCAAGAGCTAGTACTTGTGCATACAACACCGTCGCTTCCAAGTTTGTTACGAACTACCAGGTTGATAAAATTAAAGAAGGGAGTTCCAGGAGTTGCAGCATTATTGCTGCAATACTGGGGTCCACCAGTTGTAAGGCCTTGGCTACGATGTGATATTTAGTAAAGGAAAGGCATTCCTGAGACACATCGCCACAGGACAAGTGAAGCAAATCAGTGTGTGAGTCAAGAACCTATATGCACTTGAGGTAGAATATGAATGAAAATCCTTGAGGAGAAAGGCAAAGCTTATAGAACTGGTGGTTGAGAGGGAGCATGGTTTACCTATCAAAATGAAGCCTCAGAAGTAGCCTCACCAAGTTATGGAGCATCCACAAATGGAGAAGCAAAGAGGATAAAGAGTGGAAACATCCACCCAAATAGAGACCTCCAGTAAGGGGAAATTTTGAGCTAAGTGGCAAGAGGGAGCACATGCAGCCATACCTCTAGGTGTGAGGTGGGGCGATGTGAAGCAATAGTCCTAGGAGTGTAGAAATTTGGGCAGGGTCCATTGAGGTTTTTTCTTTCTCATGGATCATTACTTACTATAGAGGCCCACAAGATTCAGTAGTAAGAAGATCAATGTTAGTTAGTTACTGAGGAGTGTAGAGGAGTACTGACTACAGAGAACAAGGCTCACTAATAGAGTCATCAACAACAGAGTTTTCCTAGTAGATAGTTGTAGACATAATTGATTCATTTTTTTTTGGATGCTTTTTAGTTGTAGATGTTGCAGTAGAAACAACAACAATAAGAAGTGTTTCATTTAGTACATTCCAAAGGTGATGGATCGAGTTAGATGTGAATCCCTTTCTTGCTGAGAGGGAGTGTTGAAAATGCAATAAGAAATTCCTAATTTAATTTTTTCCATAATTAAATTAGGAGAAAATCGAAATTCCACATAAGCAAACAACTTGAATGAGTTAACGATGTTATTATCACTCAGTTAACTTAGTTAATTCAGGTTGGAGGGAGAAATTGAGTACTGTACAATGATTCCTATTTTTTAGGAGCCTAGATTGAAGTTAATTTTATTGTAGCAATTTAATTCATTCAAATTGAGTTATGGTCAGTTAAACTAATTCCAACTGTTGGAAGAACTAGTTGAAGGTCTAGCAGTGAGGTGCAACTTCAGTGTTTAACCAGTTAACTGATCAATCAACCTAAATTAACTCATGCATACACCAAATTCAAGTTACCCAGTTGATATTTGAGTTCAAGGGTAGTGCACTATCAGTTGTAGAATATTCCAAATTGTATAGGTCATGCATGAAGTCAAAGGAAGGCCTAAAGGTATTGCACAATTCTCATTGAGGAAAATCCTATTTAATAGGGGCTAATTTCCTGGAGGAATAGTGCAAGGAAATATGAGCTCGGCAGGCTACAAAATTGGCTAAGTATTGGCTTCAGTCAGTTTATGAGGCAGTGAGATAGATTATACTAGTGGAGAGGTTTCTTAGGCTTGATAAAACATTGTATTCCTTCTCTATTCTTTAATTAATGCAATACATATAGTAAGGGGTTTTGAGAAATTTCTTTCCCCTAGATAAATATATGTGTATGTGTGTTGAATCTTGATGCATGTTAATGATTTGTGTTCTTGATTGTGATTTTCTTTCTGCAGATGAGTAGAGTAGCTTCAAGTCTTGTGATCTACTAAATTTCATGAGCAATTTTGAATCTACACATTAAATTTCTACGAGTACCACATGTTACTTGGTAAATAGATCACCCTAATTGACATTAGATTATAAGAATTCATTTGAGGTATGGACTAGTAAGAAACCCTCTCTTAAACATCTCAGGGTATTTGGCTATGATTCCTATGTACACATTCCAAAGAATAATAGAGGTAAGATAGATAAGAAAGGTAAAATGTGCATCTCTATTGGATATAAAGATGGTTTGAAGTTTATAAGAATCCACATTGTTATCACCCGGATTGAACCTCAGGTTGAAGGAAGGCAATGCCAGGGTAACCACAAACCATGCTTAGCCAAGTAGCTAGCCCTACTAGGCCAGGAGAGGGCTCTCTCCGTAAGGATCTTGGGCAAGATGATTGGATCAGGAAAATTATATTAGGCTAGGTATAGTAGCACAAGGTTTGATTTGATTTTGAAATGGTTTTGTTGGATCAGGAGGAGCCGGATAGTTAGGGCAAGGAAATTAGGTCAAAATTGTAGAGTGTTCGATGGGGCAAGGTAGGCACAAGGCTCAACACTCTAGGGTTTGATGGGTGAGGTGATTCAAGACAGGTGAGGAGCTAGAAAGAGCATGTAAGCAACATAGATTCTTCCTAAACTGAAGAAAACATATACTGTGAATATTTTCCCAAAACAAAGCATAAATATTATGGGTTCTGCCTATCAACTTGAAAACATCCACTTAAAGAGTATGAAATGATGAAATGGAGTCAACAATACATTTTAATATATGATCACAATAGAGAAAACTGAACTGAACATCATACCACATGGATCCCAAAGAAATAGCTGCAATCTTTCATTAATCTCCTACTAAAACTGATACAAAATGATGTTTACTCAAAGCATAAGCATCCCACTAAGTCCAACCTGTAAAATGACTGAGAAAATACATAATATAGGCCAAAAACCAACTCATCCTAGGCTCAGGGGTCGAATCCATGAGTGGAGGAGTAGTTGCAAGAAAGGCTGAACTGATAGCTGGAGTGTAGGGTGGTCAAAGTGACTCATCCCTCACTCTAGCAAACTGATTCATTACATGCCACATAGGCCATCTAACTGATGTATCTACCCTAGGTAAAAGTAAAAACATGATAATTACATCATCTAGATCAATTACATAGGTAAACTTAAATTTTCCATAGATAAAAGTCAACCTATAATGAAACAGTGAAAATTGTGGAAAACTATTAAACATGCAGCGACCCCAGTAAACGCGCAGCAACCTTGGTCAAACGCGCAACGTCCTCTTCAAGATGACTTTTAACTGCCTTCCCGATGTCCAAATCTAGCCCAGGATATCTCATTGGAAAGCTTATCCTGTCTAGTTTCTAGAACTTCCCTTGGTTTTCAAAATGGGCTTCATTTACACCTCCAAAATTGCAATCTCTCAAGACTACTCAAATGCGCAATGACCGGGCCAAAAAAGAGGCAGAAAGGTGATTTTTTTGATAGTTTTTGACCCTTTTGGCTGATCAGTTTTTCTCCAAATTCTTAGAAAAAGTACAGGGTGCATGTAATCATCATTTTGAATCCAAAAATTCTGACCATTTTCTCATTGGATTCCTCAAACAAAAGCGCAACGTCCTAGGTGCTGCGCATTTGACCATGCTGATTGTGCCAAAATTTCTTCAAAAAACATAGCAAAACACATCTTGCTAAAAGTGTTCAGAAATGGCCAAAATTGGTGGGCTAACAGATGGCTGTAAGTTTGAGGGCATGGAGTGATGCCTCGGCAAGGATATCCAACATCTTTTTGTCCTCTTGCTTGGTTAAAGCCTCAATTTTTGCATGAGCTCTTTTGAGCTTGGCTCTTGCAATTTTGTCTCTCATAGCATAGTGCTTTGCCATCCTTCTTTGAATATCATTGTCCTTCTTGGCCTTGCCTAGGAGGTTCTCCAGATGATCATTTACCTTCTCAAGCCAATATTCTCAGTTTTCATTTACCATCTTGGCAAATTGCTCATTCAAGGTGAGCTGATTGGCCATTTCTTCCTCCCTTTTCCTTTCCTGCTCCAAGGCTCTTTTTAGGCCTCTAGTCCTTGGCCTTCTTCTTGGCACCTGTTCATCAAGTGGCTCACCATACTGTCCATATGCCTCATCAAGTAAGGCCTTTGCCTTTTTAGCCTCTCTCTTTGCCTTTCTGAGTTGAATCTCCATGAGCTCATTTTTTACCTCAAACTGCCTATTTTCCTGCTCATAGTAGGAAATGATCCATTTGGCCCTTTGCAAGTTGACCTCGAGCTCTCCTATGAGTGCATTCTTCTCCTTGATGACAATAGCTGTGCTTTTACTGTCATCATGTTCATCTGACTCAACTAACTGAAACTGATTCTCTATCTCACATAGGTTTTCCTCCTTCTACTGGACCTTTGCCTCTATAACTTTTTCCTTACCCTTCTGTACCTACTTTGTTGATGAAGAAGGCATGGCCCCTCCCACAATCAGTGGGGCAAACACTTGCCTATGTCCTTTTTGATAGGTATGTGCCAAGGTACCTAAACCAACCCTTTTGGGCTTGCTGCTCTCACCATGTTCAATATGCTCCTGCTTAGTTCCTTTATCTCTGTTAGGTGAATGAATAGGCTGATGAAATAGTGATGATGGAGGTGATGGTGTGGCTGAATCATGAGATGAAGATGAATGATGTATATGCTTGTTTGGTCAATTTAGTGATGTCTAAATTGCAACTTTTAAATGTCAACCCGGGGCTCGTAAGCTGATGAAGTGATGGGTACTGTATGTACTTAGGCAACTATTTCTTAAGCTTTTGTCGTTTTTAACTTTTTAAGTTTGTTTTCAAGTCTATTTCTCCTACAGTGATGTGATGAAAATGAAATAAAGTGAGTGAGGTGTGTGTGATTGTGATGAGTTCTAGATGATTTCTTAAAGCTTAAAAGTAATCTACACGAAAGCTTTGAACAACAATTGAAATGAAATTAACTCTTAAAGGAAAAATGAAAGCATCAAATAAAAGACCAATGGCATTGGCCCAGTACCTATACTGCTGATAAAAATGAGATTGAAAATGACATCTACATTAACTTAAAAACAAGAGTAACTACTTTAATTCTTCAATGAAATCTCAAGCAATGTACAATCTAAGTGACAAATCACACTACTTAATTTTCCCTTAACCTTTCTGCCTTCAGCTGGATTGATCATATAAGAAAGAGTTATGAGTGAGTTAGCAATGTGAGTCTTAAACAAAATAACCAAGCTGCACTTAAGTGATGTTCTGGCTCCTTGAAAAGTTAGTTGATTATGATAAAAGAGCCATTAAAAGATAAACAACTTGATAAGCTATGAGCAGAAAATAAAGTGCAAACTAAAGCAGTGATGCTAATGGAAATCAAAAACAAAGGTCAGCAGTTTAGATAAGACAGCCACAAGTGCCACTAGCTGCAAAAAAAGAGTAAGAAGAAACTGTCCCGGGCACCTAAGAAATCTGCAAAAACATACTGATCAGTCATGGAAAAGTGCAGAAATATAAATGGACAGAATTCAAAGTTATATACAGCTATTGTACATGATCAAAGCATAGCAAACAAAAGCATTCTGTACAACTATTATACATAAACTGATAAGAAGAAATGCATAAAATGAAAAGCACTGTACATGCCTTAAGTAAACAGGGGCCCTCTGCCTACTCCAGCCAGCTCAAAAGATCACTTAAACGCTCAAATGGAGAACAATCTTCTCATATATTACGTTGCAAAATGGAAAGTACAGTGAGGTTCAATATTACATAACAACAGCTAACTAATCAGCGTTCAGATACGCTTTATTTATAGCAGAAAAACAAAACTAACTTAATCACAAACTACGCTATTCTATCAGCTGTGTGAAAAACACGTAATCTAGCACAATCCACGAATTTAGGCAACGGTCGAGGTGGGCATTAAATATTTTGTTGGATTCGTGTTCCCCATCATCTGCGTGGCTGAGGAAGAGGCCAGCTGTGCTTCACGTGCTCTAAACCGAACACGCAGAGCCGTGTCACCGCCAATGACTTTTGTTTGACCGAAGTTGCCCCCTCGTTGACGATGGGTGTTTATGACTGTTATGGCTGAGCTGGAAGGACACACACCATGTCCTTGGTGCCACACACTTGCCCATGTGGCCCTTCTGACCGTAGGACACCTGGATCATGCCGTTTAACAAAACAGCTGCGGAAATTGGGATCAGCTGCGGAAAGTGCAGGTTTTGAACCAAAATTCTAATCCAACAACACAGTCATTAGCATAATTAATAAACCATGTAAAAGTCCTATAATACAATGATTTAAGCAAATTGATGAAGGAAATGAGTGATAAAGGAAGAAAATGAATGGAAAAGGAGGCTGAGAGGTTGTGGAAAGAAGTGCAGGTCTGAGGCTCAACATACCCCCACTGTGAGGATGTTGCATGTCCTCATGCAACCAAAACTTTGTCAGTGTTTTTCAGTCCATGTGCTCAGATGCTTCTGCCAAAACATCCAGCCTTCTCCTCTTTCTCCTTGTTGCCAAAATTGTCCTTGGTTTTCTGACTAAACACTTGAATTTCAAATTGATCAAGGCCCTGCTCAGTTTCTTGCATTTTCTCTTCAATTTTCTGTTCTTCTTCTGCCAAAGTCCTAGGTGAAGCATGGTGTTGTCATGGACAATCTTGTCCACCTTGCTTTGTTCTTTCAATGCTTCATTCTCCTGTTTAATATGCCGGTTCAGGACTTCTAGCTCAAATACCTCTTGTTTTAGAGAGTGGACTTGTTCCTCAAGAGGTAATATAGTGCTTGGACCGGCAACAGATTGCTCCAAGGTCTCCAAATAATTATATGCCTCCTGCTGGTCAGGGTCAATGTCAGGTGTTTGTCTTGGCCTAAACTCAAATTCTTGAGGACTGTTTTCTCTTTCTTGCTGGAAGGGACTTTCCTCTCGTGGAGGACTTGGCTCAATATCTAGCTGGATTGGAGTCTTCTCAGGTGTGCCCAAATCAATGAAATGTGACTGCTTTTCTTTAGTCACACTCTTCTTTTCTATAAGTCTACTGCTTCTTCTCACTTGTACACTAGTACTCTTTTGCTGACTGCTTTGTTTTTCTTTTTGTTTCTTCTTGGAGAGGGCAGTAGCTTGGAGTTCTACTAGTCTATCAGCCAAGGTTTGATAGTCCTCTTCTATTGAAGGTTCAGGGGATGAATATGATTCTTGGACAACTGCTTTCCCTTTATCCTTTTTCTGTTTCTTGGTCTTATCTCTTTCTACCTCTTCTTCTTGAATAGTCTCCTGAGTTTCTATAATGGGAGGATCTTGGGCTGCAACATCCCTTTTCATTCTCCTACTTCTTTTTGGGACTCTAGGAGAGCTGCTAGCAGAAGCTTCAATTACCTCTTGAAAATGATTCCTGACTAAAAACTTTTCCCATGTATCATTGTTGTTTTTCAATTGGTCCTCTATAAGAATTCTAATGAACCCATGATGATACAAGTGAGGTTCAATATTGCCTATATTCTTTTGGACAATAGAACTCATTTTTGTTAGGCTTCTTAACAGAAAATAGGGTAAATTGATGGCATGGCCCTCCATGAAGTTCATCATAATTCTAGCATGGTACATATACATAGTGCCAAAGCGGCCTTCACATGTTATAAACTTTTGAACTAATAACAACAATGCAGTCCATTCTTCTTTAATAACATGTACAGGAATCCCTTTGGTGAATATTGAAGTGTCCATACCTGGATTCTTTAGCATATTTTTCCATTCCTGATCTTCAACCCCTCTGTTCTTGAACCATCGGTCTCCCACCATAGGTAAATTAGTTGCTGTTGCTATGGAGTTTTCTGTGACTGTGAATTTCAGATCTCCTATTTCCACAGTATTTCCATTGAATGAACGAGAAAACGTTTTCGTTACCTCCTTATCATATCCTTTGAATTTCTGAATGAACTTCAACCATTTTGCCTTTTTTAAAGCTTCCTTTGTCTGTGGGTATCCTTCTAGATACTTCGAACCTTCAGGCTCAGCTCGAAGCAATTTGCCCATCTCAACTTCGGCTGAAGCTTTGACTGTATATGGATACTCAAGGAGGAAGCTCACGGGAAAGACAGATAGACTACGACTGTAGGTGGAATAGCCGCACTGTAATGCGAGGTAATACAGGTTGGAAACGGAACTGTGGAGCTTGAAACAGAGCTGCGGGGTTTAAAACAGAGACATGGAGTTTAAAACAAAAACGAGAGTGGAAATGGTGTGAAGGTGAAGGAGTGGAAGACAAGCACGAGAATGAGTTCAAATGCGTGCGAAATGGAGTGATAAGGGAATGAAATAACGGCCAAATCCCTTGGAGTCAGACGACTTTCATACACGTTTCAGTTTTTGGCTGCGGAGATCGTGGTGGAGAAGAGACGTAGTACGATAGGTCTCTTCTTCCTCGTACGGCTAATTAATGAAAGCGCAGTCTCGATTTGAGTTTAAACTAAGTGGTGATTATGAGACCGTTATGAGGATCTGAGGTGGATGAAGGATGATCATGGCGGAGAAATGGGATGATCTTTGCTTAATCATTGCATTTAGTGGCTCTGTCCACGATTAATAATTATGCACAACATGACATAAATGGTTGTTTGGAGAAAAATTTTGATCATACCTTTATGGGTTTACCATCTGTTGATTAAGGTTGTTGATCCATGATTGCCTTTTGATCCTGCAGGTGCCTTCCATCCTTGTTGCCTTCTGACTGTGATTTTTGAAAACAGAGTACTGCTGCTGTGGAGACAGAGTGTGCTGGCTGCGGAATCTGGTGCGAGCTGCGGAAACTGGTGCGAGCTGCGGAAACAGTTCTCAGCTGCAGAAACTTGAAACAACACCCTTCTGTCTATACAAAAAGTAGTTAGAGAAGACTTACTAAATGAAATAGTCCTGAGAGGGACTTTTATTATGAAATGGAGTGAGATGAATGAAATGAAGTGGAAATAGAAATGGAAGTGGAAGTGAAGATGAAAATGAAATGAGATGAAAAGAATGAAATGGAATGGAAATGAAGTGGAATGAAATGGCGAATGAAATGGAAAGAGAGAGAGATTTTTTTTTTGGAAAATATAAAGTGTCAGGTGACCCTGATTTTCACCTTATATTTTCTGCATAAGATCGCCAATCCAAGATTGGTTTTCAGGCTTATACAAGAGATTTTTTTTTTTTTTCAACTGAAAGAAACAAAGACTAGGCTGATGGAGGAGAAGAATTCTTCTCCACCAGCTTCATTGCAGAATCTTCTTGGAATATTTTAACAAATTCCTCCTTTGAGAGTCGCTTGTGGTAGACTTTCAATCGGTGGCCATTCACAATGAGAGGAGTCTGAAGCTCATCAATGGTCTTTACTCGAACTGCTCCATTGTTAAAGACTTCATCAATCTCATATGGTCCAAGCCAATGAGTTTGAAATTTTCCTTTGAAGTCCTTAAACTTGGAATCAAACAATAGTGCCCAATCTCCCTTTTGAAACTTTCTCTCTTTGATGTGTCGATCATGCCACTTAGTTCTTTGGTGCTGAACTAGATCAGTCCTTAAAATTACATCTTGTCTTATCTCATCTAGCTCATTCAGCTGCTCCATTCTGTGCTTTTGGGCTTCTAATAGGCTCATCCCCAATTGAACTGCCATCTTGAAGGTCTTGACTTGGAACTCAATGGGGAGCGGGACTTCTTTCCCATAAACAAGTTCATAGGGAGAATGTCCTGTTGTGTTCCTCCATGTAGTTCTATAGGCCCATAAGGCTTTAGGAAGCCTTTCTGCCCACTCTCTTCTGTGGAGATGAACAGTTTTGGTGATGATGCTTTCAAGAACTTTGTTTGTAGATTCCACTTGACCATTTGCTTGCGGATGGTATGGAGTAGATGTTCTGTGCTTGATTTGGTATTCTTCCATCAGCTTCTCCATCAAGTTAGATGTAAATTGACTTCCCTGATCTGTCACAATTTCTCTTGGGACACCAAAACGAGTAAAAATATCCTCAAAAAGAAATTGAACAACTGAATTTTCAGTGGCAGAAGGCAATGCCTTTGCTTCTACCCATTTAGTAACATAATCAGTACAAACCAATATATACTTCTTTTGCTTAGATGGTGGGTTAATAGGTCCAATGAAATCTAAAGCCCATTTTTCAAAGGGTTCGATGCATACCTGTGGTTGTAATGGCATTTCATTTGAAAGAGTTGGTCTCCCAACTCTTTGGCAACTGTCACACCTTTTGACATATTGTTTTTCATCTTTGAAGAGAGAAGGCCAATAATATCCTAAAGAAAGGATTTTATAGGCCGTCCTCTTGTCAGCAAAGTGTCCGCCGCACGGTTCATCATGACATGCTTTAAGGATGTCAGGTATTTCATCTTCCCGAACACATCTTCTGATCACACAATCTGGCCCTGTTTTGAACAATTCATTAGAAATCCATGAATAATGTGAACTCTCCTGAATGATTTTCCTTTTATCATTAAGAAATAAGTGTGGAGGTAGCTTCCCTGTAACTAAATAGTTAGCAATATCTGCATACCAAGGAGTTTTAGTAGTTACTGCAAACAAGTATTCATCTGGAAACTTATACTCTACAGGAGAATCTTCGTTAGTGTTTTGGATTCTAGACAAGAAATCAGCTACTGTGTTTTGTTTCCCTGGTCTATCTAACACAGTAATATTGAATTCTTGTAAAAGTAAAAGCCATCTTGTAACTCTGCCATTAGTAACAGGTTTGTTCATAAGATATCTAATTGCAGAATGATCAGTATGGACAAAAGTTTCATAGCCGGTTATATAATGTCTAAACTTGTTGATTGCATGAACAACGGCTAAGAACTCTTTTTCAGTCACAGTATAATTTAACTCAGTGGGAGTCAAATTTTTACTGGCGTAGTAAATGGAATAAGGGACCAAATCCTTTTGTCCCAAGACAGCTCCTAGAGCTGTATCTGAAGCATCAGTAGAAATGTGGAAAGGGAGTTTCCAATTTGGCCCTCTCAAAATGGGTGCTTCAGATATTCTAGTCTTTAAAGTTTCAAATGCAGATTGACATTCAGGATCCCATTTGAATTCACAGTCTTTTGTAAGCAATTTGAAGAGCGGAGATGCTATCTTGGTGAAGTTTTCAATAAATCTTCTATAATATCCAGTAAACCCAAGAAAACTTCTAACATCTTTCTGACAATTTGGAATAGGTAACTTGGAGATGACTTCAACTTTTGATCTATCAACTTTAATTCCATCTCCTGAAATATGATGTCCTAAAACAATCCCTTCAGTAAACATCATGAAACATTTTTCATGACTTAATGAAAGATTTGTTTCTTTACATCTTATAAGGACTTTTTCCAAATTTTCTAATGCTTCTTCAAATGAGTTACCATAAACTGTAAAATCATCCATGTAGACCTCTACACAATCATGAATTAGATCGGAAAAGATTCCTAATACTGCCCTTTGAAATGTTGCGGGTGCATTACATAATCCAAAAGGAAGTACTCGGTAAGCAAAAGTCCCCCATGGACAGGTAAATGTGGTTTTGTCCTGATCTTCAGGTGCTACCTGAATTTGATTGTAACCACTAAAACCATCCAAAAATGAGAAATACTTTTTGCCTGCTAAAGTATCTAATACTTGATCAATAAAGGGCAAAGGAAAGTGATCCTTCAAGGTTGCTTTGTTCAATTCCCTGTAATCAATGCAAACCCTCCATTTACCGTTCTTTTTAGGTACTATAACCAAAGGAGAAACCCATCGGCTATCTGAAATGGGGTAAATGAAGTTTACATTAAGTAACTTTTGGAGTTCTTCTTTCACTATCTCCCTAAGGTTTGGATTCATCCTTCTTTGAGGTTGTCTGATTGGTCTACTATTTTCCTCAATGTAGATGTGATGAATGCAAGTCTTAGGGTCGATACCTTTCATATCAGTATACTCCCATGCAAATGCAGTAGAATGTTTTTGCAAGATTTTGGTTAGCTCTTCCTGTTGTGATTTTTCCAAGTTTCTATTGATATTCAATGCTTTTCCTGGAAAGATCTCAATGGCAGAACTACCAAATTCTTCCATAGAGAAAAGAGACATTTGTCTAGATGATAGACACTCAATGTTAGAATCCAACTGAAATTGTGTGTGGTCATATTCTGAAGATGGTTCAAAGTTTTCTAATGTATTCAGAATTTGACTATCTTCACTAATCTCAGAAATGGTAAAGACAGGTTGTATAGTATCTTCATCATCAACCCACTCATTATCTCCTATTTCTATAATTGCTTTTGCTGGAGGATACAGATTGAACTTCTTTGTCGAATTTCCATCAGAAATATACATATCCCCAAACCTACAACTTATGAAAGCATCAGCTATGGCTAGCCAAGGTCTTCCTAAAATAAGAGGATGTCCTCCTAGATTACTCTTGGGAGTTAAAATCATGAAATCCACTGGATATTCCCAAGAATCTAAGGAGACTGGAATATCTTCTAATACACCATCTGGTTTGATAATGGATCGATCTGCAAGTTGCAACAAGGTGGGTGTAAAAAGAATATTAAGAAGTTTTAGCTGTTCCATAGTCTGTCTACTCATGATGTTGATGGCAGCCCCTAAATCAATCAAAGTATTTGGTATTTCTACCCCATTGATATGTGTTTTCACAATTGGACTACCGGGATCTACATATTTCTGCATAGTAATTTTTCCCATCATGATATCTGCAATTTTCCCTACCAGGTGGATCCTTCTGGTATCTCTTGGTTTCCTTCCTGGTCTTTTAAGACTCAACTCCTTTATTGTTTTTGCTAGAATAGGAATCTCTTTAATGGCTTGTAACAAGGGAATCTTGATACAGACATTCTTCAATTCATCTAGAAAATTATAGTCAGGCAACCAAATTTGTTTTTCCACTCCTTTGTTGATTTGTAATCTTTCAGGAAAAGGAGGTGTGGACAAAGATGTAGGTTGTTCAACTATGGGAGTTGTGGGGGTTGATTCTTTTTCTTTTTCTTTTTGAGTGTTTGGGTTTTGAAGAGATGCTTTAGAACCCTTATTGGCTTTAAGAGACTCTTCCTCAGAAATGCTTGGCTGTTGAACATTTATAGAAGGTTGATCTAGGATTCTACCTGATTTGAGTTGTACTTCATTGAGAGGAACAATCATATAGGTAGGGAATGGTTGACCTTCCATCATGTAAGCATTTTGAGGGTTTTTATTATTGGGGTTTGGCAATGGCTGAGAAGGAAGTTGATTTGACTTCTGTTGGAATGGGAGCAAGAGTTGAGAACTTTGATTTTGTTGAGAAGGTTGTTGTTGTGGAAATGGCAATGATAGTTGTGGACTTTGATTTGGAAGTTGTGGAGCTTGCTGGTTTTGAAAAGATGGAGGATATTGATAGAATTGAGCAAATCTCCCATAAGGATTTTGCATACCTTGTATCCATGATTGAAAAGGATTTTGAGGTTGGGACCAAGGTTGTTGCCAAGGATTCCAATTTGGTTGGGGTTGAAAATTCATAGAGTTGTTAAACCCTTGATTTTGTTGCCCTTGCCAAGGTCTCCTTGCAACAAAACAGAGAGATTCGAGTGTATTTGGATCTTCTTGAAAGACAGCTTTGAGCCCAGGAATTGAAGGACAATCCTTGGTCTCATGGTTCTCTGAGCAAATTACACATGTTTCTACAACTTTTGCATCCAAGGGACATTCCCTTAGAGCATGTTTCTTCCTACATTTCGGGCAAAAGATGGCCAAAGCCTCAGCTTCTGCTTTCTGTTTATTGTGAATCTTAAGGGTGTCTAATTGTTCGCTAAGACTCCCTAAGATGTCAGTTTTGAATTCATCAAGCATATTGCCGATCTCAGCCCTACTTACTGATCCAGTTGCAGATTTATTTGCTCTGATGAGAGAAGGATCTCTAGGCCCTTTTTGAGTTTTTGATTTCCCCCTTGAGAGATGGACACATAGCTCAGCTATATCGTTGAGTGAAAGTTGAGATATATCTCCTTTCCCCATCATGTTCAGAATATCTATCCATTCATCTCTAATGGCTTTTAATAGGAGGGCTTTCAAGGTCTCCTCATCTAAGTTACTCATTTTTGCTCTTTTCAGGTTATATTGAAATCTTTCAAGTAAATCCTCTAAGTTTTCATCTTCTCTTTGTACCATTTTAAATACCTCATCCTTGTGATTGGTGGGCATACAATAGTCCAGGTACCTATCCAAAAATGTCTGTTTCATATCATTCCAAGACCTAATGGATTGAGTGAGTAATCCCATGAACCATTTCAAAGCTTGTCCTTTCAATGTTGAAGGGAACAATTTGAGTTTTTGAGAGTCATCCAAATAATCATAAGTTCGACATACGACTTCAAACTCAAATAGAAATGTTTCAGGGTCCTCATTCCTTAACCCATGAAAGTTTGGGAGGACAGATGGTGAGATGTTTTTCATGGTAGCTCGGGAGTCCTCATCGACGATAGGAAACCCAAATGAGTTATCCCCATCCCTATTTCCTCCAATATTACCTCTACCTCCTCCATTATTTCCTCCTCCTCCTCCTCTACCTCTACCTCTACCACCTCCTTCCTCTGTCATAGTAGTTTCCCTAGAGACTTCAGAGTCTTCTGGTTCTTCTACAAAGGGTGAACGAGAAGGAATTTCTCCCTCTTCTTCAGATGATTCTACTTCTTCAATTACAATTGGTCTTTCTGTAGAAGAAGGGAAAGGATCTCTTTCTGATTCAAATTCAATAGAAGGTGTGGGAGAGTCAATTCTTGCCTCTTGAATTCCAGGAATCCTAGGGCTAGGAGTGTCAGTTGGAGATGAGGGAGGTGTCTCTTGTCTATTCCTTGAAGTGGATGGACTTGTAAAAATCGAACTCTTGGCTCTAGCTAAAAAGCTTCCCCTAGAATCTCTAGCTCTATGCATGTCATTTTTTTTTATTTTTCTTCAAGTCAGGCTAATAATTCTCTTTCTGATCTTCCAGGTCACTCTAGGTGCAAGAAGAGAGCATACTTAAGAAACTATTAAATCAATAACTTTCTCTTTTCTGATCCTCCAGATCACTCTAGGTGCAAGAGGAGAGCATACTTTGAGAGGTTATCAATTTTCCTTTCTTGAATTTTTCTTAATTTTTTTTTTAGAAATTGGCTACCTAATTTCACTTCCCCGGCAACGACGCCAAAATGTTTGGTCAATTTAGTGATGTCTAAATTGCAACTTTTAAATGTCAACCCGGGGCTCGTAAGCTGATGAAGTGATGGGTACTGTATGTACTTAGGCAACTATTTCTTAAGCTTTTGTCGTTTTTAACTTTTTAAGTTTGTTTTCAAGTCTATTTCTGCTACAGTGATGTGATGAAAATGAAATAAAGTGAGTGAGGTGTGTGTGATTGTGATGAGTTCTAGATGATTTCTTAAAGCTTAAAAGTAATCTACACGAAAGCTTTGAACAAAAACTGAAATGAAATTAACTCTTAAAGGAAAAATGAAAGCATCAAATAAAAGACCAATGGCATTGGCCCAGTACCTATACTGCTGATAAAAATGAGATTGAAAATGACATCTACATTAACTTAAAAACAAGAGCAACTACTTTAATTCTTCAATGAAATCTCAAGCAATGTACAATCTAAGTGACAAATCACACTACTTAATTTTCCCTTAACCTTTCTGCCTTCAGCTGGATTGATCATATAAGAAAGAGTTATGAGTGAGTTAGCAATGTGAGTCTTAAACAAAATAACCAAGCTGCACTTAAGTGATGTTCTGGCTCCTTGAAAAGTTAGTTGATTATGATAAAAGAGCCATTAAAAGATAAACAACTTGATAAGCTATGAGCAGAAAATAAAGTGCAAACTAAAGCAGTGATGCTAATGGAAATCAAAAACAAAGGTCAGCAGTTTAGATAAGACAGCCACAAGTGCCACTAGCTGCAAAAAAAGAGTAAGAAGAAACTGTCCCGGGCACCTAAGAAATCTGCAAAAACATACTGATCAGTCATGGAAAAGTGCAGAAATATAAATGGATAGAATTCAAAGTTATATACAGCTATTGTACATGATCAAAGCATAGCAAACAAAAGCATTCTGTACAACTATTATACATAAACTGATAAGAAGAAATGCATAAAATGAAAAGCACTGTACAGGCCTTAAGTAAATAGGGGCCCTCTGCCTACTCCAGCCAGCTCAAAAGATCACTTAAACGCTCAAATGGAGAACAGTCTTCTCATATATTACGTTGCAAAATGGAAAGTACAGTGAGGTTCAATATTACATAACAGCAGCTAACTAATCAGCGTTCAGATACGCTTTATTTATAGCAGAAAAACAAAACTAACTTAATCACAAACTACGCTATTCTATCAGCTGTGTGAAAAACACGTAATCTAGCACAGTCCACGGATTTAGGCAACGGTCGAGGTGGGCATTAAATCTCTTGTTGGATTCGTGTTCCCCATCATCTGCGTGGCTGAGGAAGAGGCCAGCTGTGCTTCACGTGCTCTAAACCGAACACGCAGAGCCGTGTCACCGCCAATGACCTTTGTTTGACCGAAGTTGCCCCCTCGTTGACCATGGGTGTTTATGACTGTTATGGCTGAGCTGGAAGGACACACACCATGTACTTGGTGCCACGCACTTGCCCATGTGGCCCTTCTGACTGGAGGACACCTGGATCATGCCGTTTAACAAAACAGCTGCGGAAACTGGGATCAGCTGCGGAAAGTGCAGGTTTTGAACCAAAATTCTAATCCAACAACACAGTCATTAGCATAATTAATAAACCATGTAAAAGTCCTATAATACAATGATTTAAGCAAATTGATGAAGGAAATGAGTGATAAAGGAAGAAAATGAATGGAAAAGGAGGTTGAGAGGTTGTGGAAAGATGTGCAGGTCTGAGGCTCAACAATGCTTAGGTGGAGGAATGGGGGTGTGTGGATGAGAGGACGAAGGGGCTTCTTGTCCATGCTGAATAGGTGGGACTGTGAAAAGCTCATTGGATATGAAAGTGTCCCATGCAATGTTAAGCTGATAAAGGTGGTGTAGGACTATCATCTTGATGAGAGAATAGTTAACTATGCTATGCATTTTATGATCATGATCTTTCCTTTGGGAAATGTATGGAATCTTATTAATATCCCGGTAAAGATAGTAGGGAAGGTTGAGCATTTTGACTCTTGTAAAATGCATGAGTAACCGAATATGATAGGGATGGAGCCTAGAAAACTTACCCTCACATGTGAAGTACTTCATGATGATTTTCATCATAGGAACATATCTGTCTAGGAGGTAAGAGAAAGGAAAAGTCTTCCTTCTTTCATTCTTGTGGTTGGGTTTAAGATATGGCTCATAGTACCAGTAATCCAAATCCACTTGTTTAAACCATTTTTCCCCAACATCTGGGATCCCAGTAGCAGTTGATATGGTAAAGGTGACATCGGCAAGGGTTGCTTGGTTTTCATGGAGGTTGATGATGAACTGTCTAGTCAATTTAGAATGATGCTGTGTCCTTTCCACCTTCTCACAAAACTCAAAACAGCCCATATGTTTGAATCTTGTGACAGTGATGGGAGATGCCATGAGTTCTCTGGTGTTTGTTGGCTCATATCTGATAAGTTTTCCTCCTTTCTTATATTTCCTCCTCTGTTGTGTTTCTTCCTCACTCTGACTTTGATGTTCTTCTTCTACCATGATTTGTTGCTATCAAAATCCTAGGGAAATGGTAGAATGGACTATGGGTATGGGAAATGTGGAATGATGTGAGGAGAGATGATGAGGAGGAGATGGGGATGTTTGGAATGAGGGAGGTGATAGGGGAAAGTTGCTAAGTGAAGGGGGAATAGTGATGAAAGCTAGGAAATCTGATTTGAGATGGTGGGAATGCATGACTAGGGTTTGATCTTAGGAATAACAACAAACAACTTAAACCCTATGTAGGTGAATAATGGAGGGAAGGAGTAAGTAAATTTGCCTCCAACCTAATTTGTTGTAGTATATGATGACCAACTTGGAAACTTGGTGGCGATGGAGGGTTTCTAGCATGTTTTAGCTCCTTCCAGGCAAACACGCAGTGACCTGGTTAAACGTGCAGTGACCTCTACAGGAGCGCAATGCCATTGTAAATAACACTGGGATCTCTAGCAAATGCACAATCACCTTTACAAGAGCGCAACGACAAGGCTAAATGTGCAGCGACCCTGTTGAATGCGTCCTCTTGTCTTTTTTGCCCAACTTCACCTTAAAATCGCCAATTTTCTTTTGCTAAGGAGTTGTGAGAGTGCTAGAGTGCAAATGAGGCTTTCATGAGTGTCTTGAGAGGCTTTATACTTGAATTGACTTTAATTTATGAGTTTTCATACCCACTTTCTAAAGTTCTTTATCATTTTTCAAATTCTCACTTTAATGCCTTTTTGACATTCTGACCTTTTCTTGCTCTTGACAAGTGGATGATGCTTTGGTTGAACTGATTTCTTCAATGGTTTCATTTTCTTGCAGCAAGGAGAAATGCTTGGGGCAGCTGGGAACACTTATTACATGAAATGACTTGAATTACATCAAAAAAGAAAAATACAAATAAACTAAAGTACTTTGTTTTCATCTCAAAAGCATGTTTTTTAGATGAAAATTACATTAGTGACAAAAGATCTTTATACAATCATCATGACTTATTGGCAATTACTCTTTCTTTATTGGTCATCCCCATACCTTTGTTGCCCTTTATTCACACTTGAAATCATGCTTTTCGACCTTGGAAATGAACCCTAAGACCTAATGGAAATACCTTGGAAATGAACCCTAAAACCTAATGGAAAGACCTTGGAAATTAACCGTAAAACCTAATGGAGACTTTGAATGGTTGTGACCATGATGAAAATGACTGTGATGATTGATACAAATGGCATGATAAAAATAAATTTATGAATGATATACAGTCAACAAGATATGAACCTATGCTAGCAAGTAATCACATTTATGGAAGAGTGATGTTTTTGAACTAGGACTACCATCAGTGACTAATTTTTTGCATGACCTAGTGGAATGATAAAAAAATTCTGAGTGGGACCCTTAAAATGATATGAAAAGAGGATTTTTGATCACTAATGGCAGTATGAAAATACTGTCTCTAACACACATGAGCCATGCAATTGTGAGAAACCCTCTCTTAAATATCTCAAGGCATTTGGTTGTGATGGTTATGTACATGTAAACGAGGATAGGGGTAAGCTAGATATTAAAGCTTAAATGTGTATCTTTATTGGATTTAAAGATGGTATGAAAGTTTATAATATTTGGAACCAAGAAACTAAGAAGGTTTTGTATAGTTGAGATGTAATATATAGATAATTCAACAAAATTGTTAAAAAGGAAGTCATACCAAGGGAGAAGGAACTAGAGAAAAGAAAGTTTGAATTGAAGGATGATGAATCAAACTTTATAGAAGAATACGAATTAAGAAAAAAAGAACCATATACTCCAATATTGAGGAGATTAGTTAGGGAAAGAAGAAAAATAAAAAATGTACCCTAGCTAATTTATATTTCAATTTTTCTTTGATTATCACTGATCATGATCCTAGAATTATGAGGGAGGTAATGGATTCAGAGGATGGAAAAGTATGTAAAAAGGCCATGGCTGTAGAAATCACAGCTTTAGATAAAAATTCAGCTTGGGATCTATCAAAATTTTCAATTGGAAGAAATCCCATTGACAACAAATGGGTGTTTAAGAAGAAGTTGATTGCAATAGGAAAAGTCGAGAAATACAAAGCTTGATTGGTAGCAAAATCTTGTTCCCATGTAGAGGGAATTGAATTTGGTAATATTTTTTCTCCTATTTCCAAGTTAAATGCTATTATGTTTCTTTAATATGTTGTTTTTTCTTTTTTATTTTGAAGTAAAATAGATGGATGTGAATACAACATTCCTACATTGGGATCTAGAAGAAGAAATTTGTATGAAGCAACCAAAAGGCTTTGTAGTGAAGGGAAAGAAAGAGCTTGTATGCAACCTAAAATAGTCCCGATATGGGTTAAAGGAATCACCAAGGATGTGGTATAAAAATATGATATTTATATATTATGACTGGGTTTCATGAGGGGTAAAGTGGATCACTGTGTGTATTTCAAATTAATTGGTGATTGTCTTATTTATTTGGTCTTGTATGTGGATGATATGTTGCTAATTAGAAATGATAGGGAACCATCCAAGAAGTAAAAAGTTAGTTTTCATCCAAATTGACACGAAGGATATTCGTACTGCAAAATTCATTTTGGCATCGAAAATAAAGGAGATTGAGAAAAGAGGAAATTATGGTTAAATCTAAGTATGTCAAGACAATACTACAGTGGTTTTATATGCAAAAATGTAAACTGGTAAAGGTCCCTATTATTGTAGGTATAAAGTTATCTACAAATTAGTGTCCCAAGACGCAAGAAGCAGAAGAGGACATGCCCCATGTTCTATATACTAGTGCAGTTGGAAGTTTGATGTATACAACGGTTTATACTAGATTGAACATTGCACCTGTAGTGGGAGTGTTGAGAAAGCATATATCAAAACTAGGGAAGGAGATTTTGAAAACAATAAAAAGGCTTTTCAAGTATTTGCATGGAACTACTAGCTACGGATTGTGCTACCAAGGATGACCAATATTGGACAAATTGTTGTAAATACATGACTTTGTTAATGTAGACTAGGTTGGAGATTTGGATAACATAAGATCTACAAATGGGTGTGTGTTTAACCTATTTGGAGGAGCAATCAATTGGATGAGGAAGAGACAATTGGTAGTGGCACTCTTAACTACATAAGCATGGTAGCCACTCATACAAGAAAGGAAGAAATGTGGTTATATAGATTGTGTTAAGGTATTGGGTTGGTATAACAAGTTATAATGGTATATTATGATGGTTATAGTGCAATATTTTTGGTGAAGAACCAAACTTATCATTCTAAGGCAAAGAATATTGATGTTTAATATAACTTTGTGAGAGATATGATTGAATAAAAGAAGGTGCTACTGGAAGGTGGACACTTTGAAGAAAGTTGCAGATTCATTAACAAAATATGAAAGCATTGAGAAGTTCTCTTGGTGTAGAGAAACAATGGGCATTATTAACCTAAATTGTTGATTATGTACTCTTGTTCCCACCTGTATGCAAAGAAGACAACAACTGGGAGAATGTTGGGTATGTGTTATATTCTTTTCCATGAATATTGTTACATGTCATAAGTTTCACCTAGCATAGTGGAGGGGTCATAGGGATTGGAAACCCCCTACATGGGGGTTATGGGTGTCGCCCCTCTTCCCCCCCACAAAAAAAGGAAAAAATAAAAAATTTGTTGTGTCCATTTTTGTTAGTTGATGGTACATGATTTTCACTTTTAGTAGCTTTGTGGCGCATGGTGGTTTAGCCCATGGTTCTTTTAATTCTGGTTATGGAAATATGATTGTATTTTAATCTAATGTAAATTGATTGGAAGTTTATGGATGCTTTAGGATACACACACACGCACACACACACACACACACACACACACACACACACATGTACATATACATATAGTAAAGAGAAATAAATTGAAAAATCTTTCTGGTTTTCTCGATTTAGGTTTCCATGGTAAAATATTTGTGTTAATTTGTATGTGTTCCATTGCATCTTTTATATATTATTAAGAGTCTATTTTCTTCAATTAATTGCATATAGTATCTTACACCTACAACACCTAAAATAATCTTTGTATGCCTCAAAATAACCCCGAAAAGTTCTGGACCCAAAATTTCCACTCTAGATTTGTCGCTAAAATGGATGTACGAGTTTTTCCATGCTGAAAATATCAAGATAGATGTAAATTAGTATGATAATCGACTCCAAATCAATGACACACTTTTTGAATATAATCAAGTCATTAAGACATACGAAACAAATTATAAGTTGAAAACCTAGAGATTTAAAAGAAAAGAGAATCAGAAAAAATGTTAAAAGGTAATTAAGGTGTCTAAACCAAATAAAGGTGGAATCAAGTTAAATAGATTACACATTCTAAATGAAGTTTCATCTTAAAAGGGTCAAGTATATTCATAAGTGAGGAGCTTATCCCACTAGACTAAGTTGAAGTGTAAAAGAAAGTACAAAAAGTAGAAGACATAATGATTTTGGATGGATGATTATATAATTCATCATCTATTTTGGTACTTTATGGATGGAAAATTTAGACGTATTGGCTTGTGGGCCCATTTCATGGGCAATTTTGGTGATTTAAAGTATATTAACTTTTATATCCTATTTGAGGCCTTAAATTTTGGGGTCAAAACTTTGTAAACAAAATGTGTAACATGTCAATTCTATTATACATATAGAGAGCTTTCCAATGACATGAAGATCACCTCAATCAAAGTTTGTTTTAGGATGGAATATTTCCATGTCTTAGTCATTAATAAGGAGTTATATTCTTGGAATAACCCTCAACTTATGACTTGTATTGAAGGAAAGGTAGTAGTTCCATTGATTATGCCATATCCTTTATTCCTCTTGAATAAAATTGACAATGTTGAGATAAATGAAGATAATGGTCTGAGATTTCATGACTACCTTATTATGGTAACTCTAAATATAGGTATGTTCCTTAAGGAAACTATTACACATAATATGGGAAATAAAACTCCCTTTAATAATAGAAATATATATATTTCTTCAAGGCTTTGCAAGAGTTGTTCAATCATGATATCAAAGTGATACAATTCAAATTTTAAATGAAAATTTCACTTCAAATCTATCTCTATGCTTAGAAAAATAATCTAAAAATTATATATAATAGAAAACAAAAACTTGCAAACCCTTGGTATGACCTACAATATAAAATTAGAGGGAATTACATTAGAATTTCTTATAATTATTATAATAGAGTTAGTACAATTAAATATTATACATTCTTGATAAAAAGAAAAAAATGTTCAACACTGAACCAAAAATTAAAGGATACTTAGTAGAATTGTGTATAAGAGAACATAAAATGCTATGAGATAACATAATCCCTAGAAAAACTATATAATCAGGTAATATTATATAACTAGAAACTCCAACCTTAACAAAATTCATGTCTCCCTTAAAATAGCATAAGACATCTAAATGACTTATCCCTATAGTAAGGTTTTCGAAGTTGAGGTTATACAATTTGGCATTGAGTCTCTCACGAAAAGAAAAGATAAAGACATTCAAGGACTAAGTTGAGATCTTAAAACACACAAAATTTATAATAGTCAATGATAAGGTGTTTTTTTAAGGCACTCCTTATGTGAAGGTCATTGGTTCAAAACCTCGTTAGTACAAAAAATCTAGTCATGTTAAGGGTTGGTGTGACCTAGGTCAGGGATAGTCCCTGGGTGATTTTGATGGCTTAGATGCCCCTAGGTTGCAATTTCTTAGCCAAAGGATAGCTTCAAAAGTCACATAAAATAGAAAAAGAATGAGATCTTAAAACTTGAGAGTTTGATCATTGTGTCTCATATCAAACACATTTTCAACCAATTTGTCAAATAATTATTTCCTAAAAAAGGATTTAAAGTTTATTAATCCCTATTTTCAAATTTAGAAATTAGAATCAATTGGTCAATTATCAAACAATCTTGTTGTCCCATTTTTATTAAATTTGTCTTGCTTCTTGGAAGAAAAATAAGTTAATGGATTTAATACAATAATCAAAATGATAAAGGTCAAGATAAGTTCAAGAATCAATATTCTACAATGGATCATCTTGCCACCCTTAGAGTTATTTTAGAGGATGGAGAACACAAAAAGGAAAATGACACCTACTATTTTTTCGATTTTAGAAAAATCATTTATATTATGCCTAGAGCCAAGCTATGTAAAACATTAGACACTAATTATCTACAATGTTGTCATCTAGTGGTTGGGATGGTGCACCACCATACAAACAATTGAGATTCAAAGTCTAAAAGGTGTAGATCCCCTTATGTGTGGTCATGATGTAATGTGCTTAACCACTTGAATTTAGTTTCCCCTAATAATCAAAGGGACTTAGCAAATGTCAAACAAGATAATTTGGTTTAAGTGAATGTTGATATGATGCTTGATCCTTTATCCTATAATATTGGTTTTAAGCAAAATGCCCCTTTTTTCTTAGCCTTTTTGGAACCCATATAGATAAGATTGAACAATATTTAGAAGACAAATATACATTGGTATTAACACGGTTGGAATCAATGTCATCCTTCTCTTATATGTTGATGATATTGCTTTTCTTATAAAAACTATTCATGATTTTCACAAACAACTCAAAGTTCACAAACAACTCAAAGTTCTCTAATATTTATGGATAATTTATGAGTTGTCATTAATATTGATAAATTCAAAACCATGATATTTAAATCTAATTCTTAAAAAAAATGGTGATAATAACACCATGAGCTGGTAAAAATATTTTGGCACCAATTTCATGTAGCATTCAAACTAAAACCGTAGTGCAAATAAGAGAATCATTATTAACCGTTAGAAAGCTTATTATGGTATTTAGTTTATAAATGTTACACTGGAAAAGGGAAAAAATAATTTTATATACAATTGTGAAGTTTTGGCTTGCAACATCTCAAGTTTTGACGTGCAAGATCTCAAGTGAGATGTGGAATAAATTGATGAAGTTCAAAATCGTTTTATAAACAATTCTGTGCATCGTATTACTATGATGAGATAATTGGATCTCAGCATAAAGTGATCAAGTTGGAAAATCATAAGCTACATGTCATTTCATTTTATATTGAAAAATAGTAGGCTCATAAAAGGCCATGATAGAGATTTTAAAATTTGGATTAATTGAAAAATAAATAAATGAAAAGTAACCAGTCATCAACCAAATTATAATATTAAAAAAAAATAATTATGCTTTATGAAATTTAAAAATAAGATTTGAAATCATAATGGAATATTACACATATTTTTATCAATCTTAAATTATTTAATTCAACAAAATTATTTATCCAATATTAAAAAATACAAATAATAATTTTAAAATGAAAGTCATTAATCATGCTTTGCTTAGTAAAATTATAAAATTATATTACAATATAAATTAAAAATAAATCTAATTTCCTTTCCATAAAATCTTAATCAATTGTGTAATTTAAATATTATTATTATTAATATAAAATAAATATTAAAATTCAATTAGTTCATATAAAATATTATTAAAATTTATTTCCATAAAAATAAATTAAATTTATAAAATCAAAATCCAAAACCATAACATATCAATGATGAAAGTGATGACGACTACAAAACACAATAGAAATTAAAATATTTCATGAATTTTGCTATAAGCGAATATAATTAAAAATTTAGAGATTTTCTACATGAAATTAAAGGAGTATCATGATATCATTTAACAATGCCGTATAATTAGTGTTCCCTACTGTTTAGTTTAACTATTGAATTTTGAAATATATGAACCAAGTATTTGTGACATATATTTGGATATCTGAGCTCCAATTTAAAATGTATTTTTCCATGGTTGATTGTGTGTAAAAATAATGTAAACTTTTTTTCTTTTTCTTTTTTTATTCATATTATTATTTCATGTTCTTCATCATTAATGAACATTTATATATGCTTAGCATGTTCTCCCATGTGCAACTTTATTATTTACTCGCAAATGTAATTGGAAATTTGTATTTGATAATGTTTTGTTAAAAAGAAGCACATTAATGTATTTTTTTAATACTATACTCATAATTGTTTTATAATTTGATGCTTATTGAAAAGTCACACGCTAAAATTTATTTGAAATTTAATTAAAACAAATGTTATATAGTAGCTATTACCCGTCACTTAGTTTAAATATAGCTAAATTAAAGTAAAAACACTGAATTCATGTTAGTGTTAAAATTTAGAATTTAGTCAATTAGGTTTTACTAATGGCTTAGTCTAACTTATAGACAAAAAAGTATTTTTCACCGGAATTCACCAAAATCAAGCAATACAATTTCAAGATTTGTTGTTTTTTAAAATACATTTTTGAATGCATAAATCGATTCAACACTCTGAAAACCTTGGGGCACTCCAATTATGCATATTAAACAATTTAAACTCAAGTTTAAAAAAAAAAAAATGTCAGATTTTGATTAAAATTAACCATCGTGAAAAAAAGCCATTTCGTCTATAAGTTAGACTAGGCCTTTACTAATTGGTAAATTGAGATATTTTGTTAATTGTAATGCTTCATTGTGACAGTGGAGAATCTAATCCTACTCAACCACAACAATAGTCTTATTAGTCCCTCACATAATATAAAAATATATTTCCATGGACATTTTCAATAGCTATAGTTGTTTTTTAAAAATATATTATTTTCTATACCTTATTAAATTGTTTTGCAAAATTAAATGATTATAAGAATATTGTAGTTAAAGAAAACAATTTTTTTTTAAAGAAAGATAAAATTATAAATTTTTAATAGTTTAGTCTCTAAAACTTAACTATGTCATTGAAATTAGATTATTATTAATCCTCTAATTAAATTACTTGATTTTGTACTTATTATTATATTAGAATATAATTAATTTGTATTTATTATTATCTTAGAATTGAAAAATATAATTTAATTATTATCAACGATATTAAATTTATTTATATATTAAAAATATAATTTAATAATTAAAAAATATATTTTTATTAAAACAAAAATACAAACATAAAACAACAATCAAACTACATTGAAATAATAAACAAAATTATAAAAAAATAAATATACTTAGAATATTATTGAAATTTGAAAATGTCACATAGAGATTAGACGTATTCGACGTATTCATCCAAAATGTAGTAAAATACTAAAATTCTTTCGCACATGATTACTTTTGGTTCGAAATACATAAAGCTTCCAAAATAATATCACACAGATATAGTTTGAAAGTATTAATCTAAAATGTAATTCTTGAAAATTACTTTCTAGATATTTTCAAAAAATTATCTTTAAGAGTCAAGTCTTGTCTTAGTGCGACTATTATTAATTAATGAAAACTACTTTCGATATTTTCATAAAATTATTTTATTTATTTTTTAATAATATTTATAAATATTTTATTAAATAGTAATTGTTATTTAAATTTATCTATTGTCCACGAAGCCTAATTTATTGGTAATTACCAAAAAAATATATAGTCAATTCATGTTCCTTTGGATTGTCGAGCCACATAGGGTCTCTCTAGTGGCAACACGTATGTATGACATCAAACAAATACATTTGTCAGTGACTGCTCTGTTCAACCATATGACCATTTGTCAATGACTGCTCTGTTCAACTCATACGGCCTTTTACCTCCATGCAGGCCTATAATTTCAATTTTTTTTTACCCGTCAAATGAAAATTTGATGATTTTTTTGCATTTTTCATGCCCTTCATTTTACGTTCTACCCAAATTTGTGAGTGTCAATCTCTCCTTATCTAGAAACTCTCTTTCAACTGCGCTTGCATCTCAACATTCATTAATCTTCCTCTGAGAGTGTGTTGTTTTCCCTAAATTATCATAAACACGTTAATTGTTGCAATTTTATTCCATATTCATATCTTTTATTTAGCTCTCTCTCTCTTTTTGACCATATTGTGTCTTTTTTCAAATTAAAGGGAGGTGCCTTGCTTTTTCCTAAATTAGCAAAAACATGTTAATTGTTGCAATTTTATTCCATATTAATATATTTTGTTTAGGTCTTTCTCTTATTTTTGATTATACGGCCTCTTATTTTCAAATTAAAGGAACAAAGTTATTTCATTCTCAATTTTATGTTATAAAATATTTTCTACATTAAAAACTATTTTAATTTGCAAAGTGGATTTAAAGATATAGATTTTGTTATTCATATGATAACATCTTATTTATATAATGAAAAAGAGTTAGAAATTAATTCCATTGATTTTTATATCTTTAAATTTTATATATATATATATATATATATATATATATATATATATATATAGAAAGAAAGAAACCACTATTTTGTGGTAAATATATATACCACACAATAGTGGTTTCTTTCTTCATATATATAATTGACTAAAAAGGAAATTACTAGACTCATATTCGATGCTTTCCTCTAAGAAATCTATTCGATGCTTTTCATACCATTATCTTTGAATTTTCCATGGAAAGTATGCCTAATGGGCTCTACAAGTAAGAAAAATATAAAGCTTTCTCATTTGATTGCATAGAAACTTTGAAAACTTTGTTTGATTCTATTTCTTTTGAAATAAGGTATCTAATCTATAATCTATAGACATGAATAAGAAACTATTTAAAAATAGTAGCAAAACCATTAATTCTTACTTCTTATTTCAGAATTATATATTATAATTATATTAAATTGAATTTAAATTTCATTTAACCCATAAAAAATTAATTTATAAAAGAAATAAAAATATATTATGACTAATTAAATCAACATTAAACTTAAAAAGGGAAATTAAATTAGTTTGAAAAAAAACAATAAGATTAAAAAACAAAACAAATTTATAAAAAAGGCTTCCAACCTCACATGCATACTATTGCTACAAGTAAAAGAGCTATATCTCAATTTTTTAACGCTGTGGTTACCATTGGCTAAAAGAACTAAATTTTCATTAGCTTCAAAACATGTGCAATCATAAAGCGTGCCAGCTCAATCAAATTCACAAATCTTACTGATCCCATTGAGAGTAAGTCCTAGCATTTCTTTCACAAGTCAAAAACACCTCAAAATACTATATTTCTTTACCATATAGAGTAACCATGTACACTATAGAAAATTCTATTTATATACCTAATAAGTTGAGCACACTATTCTTGTATGAGTGTTTCCAATAGAGTAAAAATGCTTCTATGAGAGCTATTAAGTGTCTCAACTAATTTTTTAGTTGAACTTCAATAAATGATATATACCTTAGGTTGCAAAGCCTAAGTTGACTTTAACTTGACTATGACTGTTTATCATAATAACTACGCTAACCCATCTTTAAGATATAATATATGTCGATATCAATTTTTTTCTCTATAATTAATATCGCAATTAAAAATCCCAAGATGTTTATGTAATATTTATGTAATAGAAGCTTTATGAATACTATTATGAAGAGGTGATTTTATAAATAGATCTGATGTGTATTAATTAAAATATGCATCATAATCATAGGTACTGATCTTAAAATATAATTGACATGGAACAAAGGTAAAGCATACACATACATTTAAATTTCAAACTACACTAAACAACTAATAAATCAACTTAGTGGCTCACTTATTAAGAATTAATGCACCAATTATTTGTAACTATGAGGGATTGCATAGGATTTCTTTTGAGATAATGAGTAATTTTGGGTCCACATTTCTAATGAGCTTATGTTGTTCGTCATTAGGACAAAAAGATTGTGGTTCATCATCAACACACAAATATCATGAGACATATTAGCTGGTGTCAACTCAAAATTATTCATTGTGATTAATTTGAAATAACTACAGAAAAACTTAAACTCAAAAATAATATATAATATTAATATAAAATTAAAAAAACTTTTTAAAAAATATGATTTTATCAATTATAAATTCAGTTATTAATATAAAAAGGTTTTTCTTTTAAATATTGTATATATTGTAAGTGTTTTTTGGTTTTTTTTGGATAAATAGGAAAAGTGCATTTGATTTTTGTTGGTATTTCAAGCATTTTTTTTAAGTTTTTTTTTTTTTTTTTTCGCTGTAGCAAGAGCCAAACCTTCCATTTCATTAATTCAAAATAATGTTACATTATGTACATCAAGCCGTCAGTTTACAAGAACTTCGGACAAACAGTCCCTTATCAAAATAAAAAACCCCACACCCATCCCTAGGGAAAACCCAACCTGCGGGAAACCAACTCATGTGTTTACAATGGTTATCCCCGGCCTCAAAAACCGTGCCAAAGGGTGATTAAACCCTCTTGGCCCCACCAAACAACCCGCTCCGTCCCAATCGTCGATCCAGGCGCCTGGATCCAATGGCCAGGAACAATATTGCTCCCCCCAACATGACCGATCATTAGTACGCAATGAAGGGTGGTATTCAAAACAACCCTTTGCCACGTGTTGATGACTCAATGGAATTTCTGCCAAAAAGGTAAAACCATTTACCATGCAAGCTACTCGCGATCGCCAGAAAACCAACTGTGGCGTGGTTTTACGCCCAATAACGGCAAGGATAACAATTCTGGTGACTAGAGAAACAAATTTCCTGCCCATCCTGAACTTGCTATGAACCCTGAATCCCAGACTGCCTTGATAAAGAAAATGCTCCATATTGTTTCCTTTCGTGAACTAGGGAAACCCTAATGAATTTTTATAGGGGAAAAGCTGCCAACCTAAGAGGCCGAGGATGCACTGGCTAGGAAAAATCCATTCGTGCTCGACCCCCTTCCTCGATATCGACCCACTTCTCTGTCCTCTGCAACTTTTTCATCACAGAGAACCTTTAAACAGTTCTAGGGCATATCCTGCCACTTCTTCTCCATTTCGCAATCAAAATTGTTCACCCCTTGGTTGGCCAGAATGTCCACTAGCTTATTGGCATTTCGACGCACATGATTGAAACTAAAAGTACAAAGGCCCTGAAGGTGTACTTGAATTCTTTGATACACTTGAATTAGTCTCCAATGATTAGAGACTTTCTCCGGTTTAGTACCACAGCCAATTCTTTTTATAGAGTTGATGGTTATTTCTGAGTTCGCTTCTATGATGACATTTGAGCTATGGTTTTGAATCAAAATCTCCAAACATTGCTCCAGAGCCATTAATTCTGCCATATTATTGGTGGCCTTGCCTAAATGGCTGTGGAAGATTAAGATGATACTGCCTTCGTCATCTCTTAAAACTCCTCCAAAACCAGCTGTTCCCAGATAGCCTTTTGGGGCAGCATCAATATTGAATTTCAAATAACTTTTCGGAGGAGGTTGCCAACCTTCCATTTCATTAATTCAAAATAATGTTACATTATGTACATCAAGCCGTCAGTTTACAAGAACTTTGGACAAACAGTCCCTTATCAAAATAAAAAACCCCACACCCATCCCCAGGGAAAACCCAACCCGCGGGAAACCAACTCATATGTTTACAATGGTTATCCCCAGCCTCAAAAATCGTGTCAAAGGGTGATTAAACCCTCCTAGCCCCACTAAACAACCCGCTCCATTCCAATCGTCGATCCAGGTGCCTGGATCCAACGACCAGGAACAATATTGCTCCCCCCAACATGACTGATCATTAGTACGCGATGAAGGGTGGTAATTCCAAACAACCCTTTGCCACGTGTTGACGCCTCAATGGTATCGCTGCCAAAAAGGTAAAACCATTTACCATGCAAGCTACTCGCGATCGCTAGAAAACCAGCTGTGGCGTGGTTTTCCACCCAATAACGGCAAGGATAACAATTATGGAGACTGGAGAAACAAATTTACCGCCCATCCTGAACTTGCTATTAACCCTGAATCCCAGACTACCTTGATAATGAAAATGCTCCATCTTGTTTCCTTCCGTGAACTAGGGGAACCCTAATGAATTTTTACAGGGGAAAAGCTGCCAACCTAAGAGGCCGAGGATGCACTGGCTAGGAAAAATCCATTCGTGCGCGACCCCCTTCCTCGATATTGACCCACTTCTTTGTCCTCTGCAGCTTGTTCATCGCAGAGAACCTTTAAATGGTTCTGGGGCATATCCTGCCACTTCTTCTCCATTGCGCAATCAACATTGTTCACCCCTTGGTTGGCTAGAATGTCCGCTAGCTTATTGGCATTTCGACGCACATGATTGAAACTAAAAGTAAAAAGGCCCTGAAGGTGTACTTGAATTCTTTGATACACTTGAATTAGTCTCCAATGATTAGAGGCTTTCTCCGGTTTAGTACCACAACCAATTCTTTTTATAGAGTTGATGGTTATTTCTGAGTTCGCTTCTATGATGACATTTGAGCTATGGTTTTGAATCAAAATCTCCAAACATTGCTCCAGAGCCATTAATTCTGCCATATTATTGGTGGCCTTGCCTAAATGGCTGTGGAAGATTAAGATGATACTGCCTTCGTCATCTCTTAAAACTCCTCCAAAACTAGCTGTTCCCGGATTGCCTTTTGGGGCAGCATCAATATTGAATTTCAGATAACTTTTTGGAGGAGGTTGCCAGAAATCCTTCTCTGTATTCTTAGCTATGTCCTTTTTTTCTAGTCCTCGGGGAATAATCTCTTGCAATCCCAGAAGCTTGAGAGTTCTCAACTCCATCTTTGAGGGAGGATTCTTTGGTGTGTTGCGAACTGTGGTGCTGACTATCTCCCTGAGCTGCTTCAAAATCAAGTCATATAGCCTCTGTGGGTTGGACTTTTCATTCTTGAAAATTATTTTATTCCTTTCTTTCCACACATTCCAGATAATGAATCCTGGCGTGAAGGCCCAGGCCAAATTAAGTGATTCATTCTCCGAAAAGATCCTTCTCCACTTATTTAGGGTATTAGTGATACTTCCTCTGTCCCTGTCTGTCTGTTGGAAAATGTTGGAAAAAGAATCCCATAGCCAGGTGGTAAAAGGGCAGCAGTTGAGAATGTGTTCCATCGTCTCCTCCTGCTTTTGAAAAAGTTGGCATCTAGAAGGACCCAAAACACACCGTTTTCTAATATTGTCCCAAGTCAAGATTTTCTTATGATCAACCAGCCACATGAAAAGCTTGATCTTCATCCACCCTTGGTGATTCCAGAGGTGCTGCTAGGTTTTTCCTGGAACACTGGAATCAAGCCCAAGGAGGACACCTTTTGCTTCCTTTAGATTAAAAGTACCTTTTTTGTGGTTACCCCATCTCAAATTATCCTGCCCCTCTGTAACCAAGATCATCCTTTGTTCTAGTTTGCTTCTCAGTTCCTCTGCTTCTCTTTTTATGGGGCTATCATCTCTGCAGTCAATTCTTCTCCAACTTCTCCACTTTCCCTGTATATGAGAAATACCCTAGAAATCCTTTACTTTGCTTAACCCTTGGGAATCTGTTTCGTGTTTGAAACTTAAAAAGTCCTCTTTTAACAACACTGGTTCTTGTTGCCATTTTTCCTCCCAAAAGAGTGCTATATCTCCTGCTCTGATTTCCCAAAAACTGTTTTGTTGCACTATGCTTCTATTATCCCAGGCCCTATTCTAGATATGAGAGCCCTTTATGTTTCTTGACATTCTTATGAGATCATTAGTGTGCCAAGAGCTGGCATATTTATCTTTCCAGATCCTTGCCCAATGGGCTTTTGGCCCTTGCACCCATCGCCACCAAAGCATGGCTCCTAATACTTTATTAAGAATCTCCTGATCATCTAAGCCAAGATCCCCATGGCTCTTGGGTTTGCAGATTTTGTCCCTGGAAACCAGGGCCCATTTCTTCTTTGTTTCATCCATTCCCCATAGAAAATCTCTTTGAATATTCCTGAATTGCTCTAAAACACCTTTGGGAGCTGGAAGGGCTGATAACATGAAAACTAGAATGGATTGTAGAATAGCCTTTATTAAAACCAGCCTGCCAGCCAGGTTGAAGGCTCTGAAGGTCCATTTTTTAACTTTATCCTGTAACTTATTTAGCACAGGTTCCTAGATACTTTTGAGCAATGGTCTGGCCATGAGAGGAACTCCCAAATACTTTGAGGGGAGGGAGTCCCTTTGGAAGCCGAGGATTCTTGAGATATTTCTCTGAATAGCAATGTTAGTGTTTAAGATTTTTTTTTTTTGATTTTGATAGATTGACTTCCATACCTGTTGCCATTGCAAAATCATTTATGATTTTTTTATAGGCTGAAGCTTCTTTGAATGTGGGGATTCCTTGCAACATGGTGTCATCTACAAATTGTTGGTGCGTTAGTGGCTGACTGTTCTCGGTTACTTGAAGACCCTTAATTTTGCCCATGGCTTTGGTCTGCTTAATAGACCTCCCAAGTCCTTCCATCATGAGGATGAAGAGAAAGGGAGAGAGTGGGTCTCCCTATCTAAGGCCTCTAGAAGGAATGAAGAGTTATAAGGGAGAACCATTAACCAAAATTGAAAGGCTAGAAGTAGTCACTAGAGCCATTACCCATCTGACCCAATTGTGATCGAACCCAAAGGCCATGAGTACCTTCCTGATGTAAACCCAATTGACCTTGTCATAAGCTTTGGCAATGTCTAGTTGCATAATCATCCCCGCTTTCTTTTTGCTAGTGAGAGAGTGAACCACCTCATGGGCTTGAATAATGTTGTTCAAAATTTGTCTGCCCTCCACATAACCTGATTGTTCCTCCGACACTAATAAAGGAAGGAGAGGTTTGAGTCTGTTAGCCACTACCTTGGATATTATCTTGTATACCACATTGCATAAAGCTATGGGTCTATACTTATCTGTTGTTTGAGCTAAGTCCTGTTTGGGAATCAGGGAAATGAAGGAGGTATTGAGGGCTTTTAGGATAGTTTTACTACCCCTGGAATCCTCTACAACATTCAAAATATCCAGTTTGACTATGTCCCAACAAGCTTTGAAGAAATCCACATTGAAACCATCCGGGCCTGGTGCTTTTCCATTCTGCATTTCTTTGAGGACCTCGCTGACCTCCTCTTCAGTTACTGGTTTGTTTAGGTTAATATTGTCCTCTCTGGACACCAGCTTTGGGATATATCTTGTAATTTCCTTTATGGATTGCTCCCTGTTTGGGTTGTTTTCCTGGGATATGTTTCAGAAATGATGAACAAGCACTGCTTTGATGTCCTTATGTGTATTATGAAGCTCACCATCCTTATCCTTTATCATTGAGATTCTGTTGAATGCTCTATTGGCCATAGTGGACCTATGGAAAAATCTTGTATTGCACTCTCCTTCTTTGAGCCATTGTACTATGGACTTTTGCCTCCAAAATGTTTCCTCTTGTTTACATAGGTTATCCCATTCATGATGAAGTTTATCAGCTTGCTCATTTTTGTCTTTGTAAAATCCATCTTTGATCAGTGCCTGGTTGAGTTCCTGAATTTTGGTTTCCACTAATTTTTTGTCCACAAAAATGTTCCCGAAATCCTTCTTATTCCATTCTTTGAGTCTAACCTTAATGTGCTTTAGTCTTTTATGAAGGAGGAACATTTTAGATCCTTGGAAATGCAAGTCCTCATCCCACCATTTTCTGATATTGCTCAAGAAATCCGGGTGGGAGAGCCAGATATTCTCGAATCTGAAGGGTCTGTTCCTGGGAGAATCCAAACCCTTGATTTCCAATTGGATAGGCCAGTGATCTGAACCTCCAAAGGGAAGAATTCTAGCTATAATTTCATTGTCTATAAGCATAAGCTCCTCTGATATCATGAACATGTCTAACCTAGAGGCTACTTGTGCTTCCCCTCCTCTCTTGTTGTTCCAAGTAAAAAGGCCATTGCCCGAGTCTAAGTCAACCAATTTCATATTATCTGTGAACAATTGGAAAGCTAATGAGTCTTTATTTAGCGCTCTGGTTCCTCCTTTCTTTTTTGAAAGAGATTTGATCATATTAAAATCCCCTCCCATGATCCAAGGAATACTAGCCTGTCTATTCCTGAGATCAATGAGGGATTCTAGCAATCTGAGTTTATCCTCTATTCTTTGAGGACCATAAACATTAGTGACTAGGAAGGTTTCAGAAACCCCTACTGGTTGAATGACTACTGATAAGTAATTTCTGGATTCTTGTGCATCTATTACGCTGATATTTTGGGGGTTCCAAAGGGTGAGAATGCCCCCCGCTGTGTTCTCTACTTTAACTTCTAAAAACTCAAATCTATTGAGCCATTTGCTATGGATTGATTTTATTTTCTGGATGGAACACTTCGTTTCCTAGATGAAGATCATATTCGGCATATCTTGTTTCATTCTAAAACTGAGCATTCGTTGCTTTCTTTTACTACCTAGACCTCTTATATTCCAAGATGTAAACTTCATAATTAAAGATTTGTGAAGGAATAACTGGTCAATTCTTTCATCTTACCTAAGTCTATCATCAATTTTCCACACTCCATCAATAGCTCCTTCTGCTTTTTTCTGCCCCTTTTCTTTCCTACATTTCTGGTAGCTAATCCCAGAGTTGATTTCATTGTTTTCACACCTTTGCCCTCCTACATGTCGATGATTTTTCCCTTATCTGACCCCCTTTCCTGAGTTTTCCACAAAAACAACTGAGGTATTCTGTTGCATTCATCTTGAGGTAATGATTCTATCCCCATCGTGATTCCCTTCTTTAGGAATCCTTCCAGATCTAGGTTTTCTTTATCTAGAATTTCTTGAAGTTCATGATCCTCTAGATCTGTTTCACTCTGGTTCATGTCCTAATCCATCTCTAGCTCTATTTCATTCCTCATGGTTTCTTTCTTATTCTTAGTGTTTTGTGTTGGATTGAAGTTTTCCTCTTTCTCCTTTTCGTTAGGGCCTTCCTCCATATCTTGGTCTTCATTGGGCATCTCTTCAATCTCAACCAGAGCTTGGAACTTGTTTTGACTGGCCTTTTGCCCCTCATTATGTTGCTGCTTGGGTTCTTTTGTACCTCCTTTTCCTCTACTTGCCACTTTCTGAAAGGTTTCAGTATCCTTCTTTGTATTCAGTTTTCTTTTGTCTTCTGCTTTGCTGAGAGGGTAGTCTCTGATCAAGTGTCCGTGCTCGTGGAATTTACGGCATCTAAACGGAATATGCTCATAGTCCACCGTTTGTACCCATTCCTCATATAAAACTTCCAAGATGACTTCGTCCGGAAGAGCCCCTGAAAGATCCATCTCCACACAAATCCTTGCATAGGAAGTATATTTACCCCTTCTGGTGGCTTCCGAGGATTTGACAGAACGACCTAGTTTGTTGCCTATGGCTGCAAGAGATTCCTTTTGCTAATAATCTAGAGGTAGGGAATAGAGCCTTAGCCAGACAGGAACTGAAGTGAAAGTCTCCCGCTCTGGAACAAAGTTCATCACCCAAGGCCGCATATAGAGACTAGTTGCTACAAAAAAATAGGGTCCTCCTTCGAATATTCTATCCCTGTCTTCAACGTTTGTAAACACCATGGTGAAGAATCCTTTTGACCCAAGATGCAGATCGATACTGCCTTTGGGTTTCCAGTGATACTTGATCCATGTCTGCAGAGCCTTTTCAGTGGGCCATAATCCCATGAATCTGCATATTATGGCGTAAGTCTCCATGTGTTCCCTGTGCTCCTGCAGAGTAGGATTATTTAATACTACTCTTGGAGTGATTTTCGTTTTGGGTCTACACAATCCCTTTTGTTTTTTCTCCTTTGTTCCCTAGTTTTTGTATTCTTCCTCCTTGTCCTTTGTGTTGCCATTCTCCTTGGACTTTGCTCCATTTGTCTCCTTTTCATTATTTCTGCTTTCTTCCTCCTCTGAGCATTACCCAGATGTGACTTGCCTCTACTGGCCACTGCATCTTTGTAGGAGGGAGTGGAACTCCCTCCTCTGCGATCCTCCATTAGGGTCAACCTCTGTAACTCTCAGAAACCCTACGCGTTTTCCTCGTCTCCCGCTCCATCATTTTGTTTAAGTTGAGTAGGCTGGAATCCCACATATAATTTAAAGTAAAGGATGGAATTTAAAAAATAAAAGCTTCACTAATGATAGGAAACTCCTAAACTCCCATAATTGATTTCCTAATGTGTCATTGACATAATGAACAACAATTTGGTCACATTCATGTGAAAAGTTGGAGAAAAAAATTACACCCATAAATTATTGTGACTCAATGCATGATTTTGTATTGTAGGAAGAAATTAATACATGATAACTATGACAAATGTCACCACCATGCATAGCTTACTACCACCTGTCAATGAACAGGTAAATCACATTGCATGTGTTCCACTTGTTACTACAGTGAAGACAACGTACATCACCAAATTTGAGTTCACAGAGCGCGATGTCGATACAACACCTTGCTTTCTCACCAAAACCATGTTTTCAATTGACGAACACAAGAAGCCAAACGAAAGAATCTGAATCATAACACTCGAATGAAATGCACACCATGAAAAACCTAGCGACGACTACCCGTAGTTGCAAATGCCTCACACATAGACCACAATGGCCACAAATTCAAAATACTTCTTGCCTTGCAGATAATGTTGTAAATTTAACTGTAATTCGAGCCTTTCATAGTGGAAACCCATTGATAAGATGAAGATATGATTAATTTCCTAGGGAGGGCTTCAGAACTAGAAAAGGCTTTGTTGGAAGCATCTTTGCAATGGCTAGACGATGAACTCGATGAAGAAGAATAAGAGGAGGTTAGGGAAGAGGTCCAAACATCGCTGGTTATTAGAATTGTTGGAGCTCCAAACGCCGACAACAACCCTTATTCTGGGGGACTTCAAAATCAAAATTTTGTATTTAAAAATTGCGTTGTTGAGGTATTTATCCCTTCAAAATTTCCCTGGGTAATTCTGAAAATACAATTACATATTGGGCTATGAATATAATTTATAATATTCGGTCGCATCTAGGGTTCAGATGTGGAGCCTGAGTAAGTCATGTTTTTGATGTGTGCCCATTGTGTCTTTTATTTTTGTTGTTCAAGTTTTCTTAATAAAAATTAGAATTATGTTTCTAAATTTATATAGATGAACATCCAAATAGAGTCACATGGGATTTGGCTGAAAAAATTGAGTAAATATAGGGGAAAAGGATTTTCATTTTTTCAGACATATACATTGGGTTTTGTATTAGGATACTGAATACCTGTTCATAGAAACACATGCTTAATAAACTCCCCTAAAATCATTATAAACAAATTTTATCAGGCAAATTTCCAATTTAGATTTTGTAAATCTAACCAAAACCTCACAACAAAATTTTCCTTTTTTTAATCCATACTGTCACATCCTTGTGAACTAAAATTTGGCAAGGTATGAACCACAGAGAGAGCGACCAAAATACATTAGAGCAATCGAATTAGAAAAAACCCAACGAAAATGAAAAATGGAGAAAGTTCTAAATTTAGTAATGTAGAATGAACTACGACTAATTTAAAATCCATATTCAAACGGATTTATTCCCGACTAAATTGGCTAAGGGCTCACTTAGTGCATTACGTATTAACACAATAATCAGGTTGTGGATTGTGACAAAGGGATTAGTTTGCATAAAAGCACCCTTATTGGAGTTAATACAGGCATGCCAGAGTGCTTGAGAGTGCAAAAGAGTTCTTGGAAACATGGATTCGTAGAAATAAATGTTGAATGCAATTATGCCATATTGCGTAGTTGCAATTATGCCATATTTAATACAGGCATGTCGGAGAGCTTGTGAATGTGAAAGAGTAGTTGGATTTAAATTTACGTTGAGTGGAATCCCTTAGATGGTATAGCTATCAAAGTTTTCTACGGTTTAAATTTGAAATCAGACGTCATTTTGACAGGTTGCAGCTCAAATATGTCAGGAAAAAATTTCCACTCGTCATCAAATACATCCGGAAATGGAAAATATGTCCACAATGATGTGATTGACTAGTAAGACAATCATGATTCATATGAAATTTTCCAGTACGGTTCACTTTGCTGTAAAGTACATAAATATAATGATGGAAACATAAGAGCCTAAGAAGTTTGACAAATCGAAAGTGTGATGCTTTCATTGTCATGAGGTGGGCCATTTTGCTACAAATTGTCCACTGAAGAAATCCAAGAAGGGATCCAAGGATGGATCAGAAAGTGAGGCACTGACCTCACAGTTCGAGTTGGCTTTCACCCTCATCGCATGCATGGTTTCATCCATGGTGGGATGTGGTTGGTTTCTTAACAGTGGAGCCTCATCCCACATGACCGACGATAAGAGTTTGTTCAGTACCTTGGAGGATAAATATCTCCAGATACTCATAGAGATGGGTAATGATGAAAAGTATAGTGTCCCAGGAGTAGGCACAATTGTTTTTCAGAGGGAGCATGGAGCTCGCATTACCTTGACCGATGTGAAGTATGTGCCAGGACTGAGGAAAAACTTGGTTTTGATCGCAATGCTGGAAGACAAAGGCTATGATGTAGTCTTCAGGAAGGGAAAGTTTTTCCTTAGACACGTCACCACGAGATAGGTGAAGCAGATCGGTTCATGAGTCAAGAACCTGTATGCTCTTGAGGTTCAAGATGCATGCAAAGCCTTGAGGATCAAAGCAACTGATGGAGACTTGGTGGTTGAGAGGGAGAGTACATTACCTCTCAACATGCAGCATGAGAAGAAGTCTCAGACATTTGTGGAGGAGCCACAATTGGTGAAGCAGCTTCAGGAGGTTGTGGAGCAGCCAAAACTAGAGAAGCCGAGAGGAGACCGAGTGGAGGCATCCACTCATGCAGAGACCTCTAGTAGGGAGAAATTTCGACCCAAGTGGGCAGAGGGATCACATGCATCCATACCTCTAGGTCGGAGGTGGGGTGATGTGGAGTGACAGTCCCAAGAAGGCTGGAATAGGGGCAGGGTCATTGAGGTACCCAACCTCTTTGATTAGACCTTGCTACAGGAGCCCCGACAAGGAGTAGGAGGACTAGATGAGTGGGTAGAGACAGATGTGGATGGAGTAGCAGAGAAAGCTACAGTACAGGAATCCCAAGATAGCGCAAAACTAGCAGGCTACAACAATGCGAGAGGCACAAGAGTGTTGCACCAGTGTAGGATGGCATAGAGAGGTGTGCAACGGTGTGAGATGCATGGAGTGTTGCAGCAGCTTAGAGGTCACAGAGGGAGCACTTGTCAGCGGCAGAGGGAGCTTCAGCATCAGAGGGTGTTTCTAGCCCAACAGGGAGGTCAGTTGGGAGATTTTTTTGTTTCTAGAGTTGCTGGAGCAACAACACTTGGGAGAAGTGTTGCATGCAGAACATTCCAAAGGTTCAGGATCGGGTTCGAGTTGAATTTTTTTCTTGTTGAGAGGGAGTGTTGGAAATAGCAACAAGAAATGCTAAAAATAGAAATGCTATAAATAGCATTTCAGGTACCACTGTTGGAAATAGCAACAAGGAATGAAAAAATGGAAATGCTAAAAATAACATTTCTATAAATAGTATTTCTGGATAGATTCCAATTTTAGTTAGTCATTGAACTAAAATTGAGAAGTAAAATTCGAATTTGATCTTAGCAGTTGTTTGTAAAATAATTAATTAATTCATCTTGAGTTAATTAGTTGTAGGAAATCAAACATGAAGTCTATGTGAAGACATGCAACAGTTTCTCCATTGATTGAGGAAGTTATCCCTTGATTAAAGGAGATCAGGATGAGTTAAGTCCAGTTAGATTAGTTCAAATAGTTTGTTGAACTAATTGTGAGTTCAGTTAGTTAATGCATGCATGCATGTAACTGCTACACTTCAGATAACTGAATATTCTCTCATAAATAACTCATGCATGTCAGTTCATTCAGAGACCCAGTTGAGATCAGAGGAAGGGATAGTGTACTATCAGTTGGAGGAATTTTCCTATATAGGAAACTCATCCATGCAGAAGGAATTATCTCCTTTAGGATTGCACAGTCACTTCTAAGTTTAGTGAGCAGTGCGAGAGGTGAATTCATATAGGTGGCAGCATTGGACCCCAGGAGAAACTGTGCAAGGAAATAGGAGGCTTGGAGGGCAGAGGAGAAGGTTTGTGAGAAACCTTTGACTGTCTATGAGCAGCAGAGGGATTGTACTGAGAGTTGGATAGCTTGTGAGCTAAAGCTTTGTGTAATATGGACATATTTCCACTTGTATGATAATACAAAGATCAGGGTTTTTAGCTGAGGCTTTCCCCATAGTATTCTTCTGTGTTTCATGTGTATGATTTCTTCTTCTCTGTTATATGTGTTCTGATTGATCTAGCTCAAATTGATTAAGCTTCCACAAAGTTTGATTGTAGAAGTAGATCTAGAATTTTGCTTTAGTATATTGCATTATTAGGTGATCTACAATGGGAATTTCTACATGGTATCAGAGCTAAGGTGATCAAAGTGAAGAACAATATACAAAGAAGGGAGAAGTTCAAAGTTTGAAGTTCCTAATTATAGAATTCGAATTATTATCACATCTCAAATTTCACCAATGGCATTCAATGGTTTAAGACTCGAGTATTCCCTTGATGGCAGCTCAAATTATATAGCTTGGAAGGATCGCATGGAAGCAGTATTAGCGGACAACGGTTTAAAGGACTTCATTGATCAAGAAGTCCCCAAGCCAACAACAGCTAATGCTACAGAATTGGCGGAATGGAAGAAATGTGTGGTTAGAGTGAGGATAATCCTCTTGGAGGGATTTCGAGACCACATTGTCTCGAGCCTCCATGGGAAGGAGACACCGTTTTCAATGTGGAGAACATTGAAAGATCTACATCAGAACAACAACGATCAGAGGAAGCTGGCGTTGAAAGACAAGCTTTGGAAAATTAAGTGTGAAAAGAGTGACACGATCTCTACATATCTGAACAAGCTCAGCACCTGCAAGGATGAGCTTGGAAGTGTAGGGATCACGACAGCTAATGATGACATGGTGAGTCTTTCTCTCCTCGATCTTCCTAAGAGCTGGCATAGCTACCAAGACTCGGTAAATGGAAGAGAGAAACTGCCAGATTGGGAACAAATTTGGTCGGATCTAATGTAGGAGGAGATAAGGAGAAGCACCAAAGATGGTTCTTCATCCAAGGAGGATGAAGAAAATTGCACCTTTAGCGAGTAAGGAAAAGAAAGGGAAGGAGAAGGATTCTCA